>OZ038482.1:80238225-80473225 GCA_964036315.1 Acanthosepion esculentum | reverse complement strand
ATAGATATGGACAGACTGAGATAGATATGAAAACACCGAGATAGATAGATAGATAGATAGATAGATAGATAGATAGATAGATAGATAGATAGATAGATATGAACGGACTGATATAGATATGGACAGACTGAGATAGATATGAAAACACCGAGATAGATAGATAGATAGATAGATAGATAGATAGATAGATAGATAGATATGAACGGACTGATATAGATATGGACAGACTGAGATAGATATGAAAACACCGAGATAGATAGATAGATAGATAGATAGATCATTTCAATAAAATTTTATTATGCAAAATAAAATTTATTCAGTAATACTATTCATTGATTCTGCATTTATTCATTTTTTACATATTAAATTTATCAGATCTGCTATTTAATTTTTTTTAAATGATTTTTTTATATACCTAATTTGTATGCATCAGATTTGCATTTTATGCAGTTTCCTTAACATTTTATTTGTTTTACTATCCTATTATAATTGTGCCTCTCTCTCTCTCTTTCTCTTTTCGCACGACCGTTATGTCTTGTCAGAAATATATGGAGTATTCGGATTTGATCCCATGGAAAAAAGGGGAAATACATTCCTTGGTTTCAGTGTGAAAATGAACGAATGAAAGAAGGGAACGTAGAATGTTTTAATAAACTGGAAATAGTTGTCAATTTCAAATATGTTCATTTGTACCCGCTTCTTAAAAATTACGACCAGTATTCATATTTATGATTTGTTATTGCAATGCTTTGTTAAAATTATTAAGCTCAAATTCTTAACGATGGGATAGGGGAATTTCTACGCATATTTTATTCTCATAGAACTCGCCATGAGATATTCTATCATTAACGTAAGAATTAAGATTTTTCAGAAAAATCAAATAGGAAACCGTGAAATATTCACGAGTCCTTCTTGTAAATATGATTTAGAAATGGTTTTCATGTACTGTGACTAAATTTTGGTTTCACCCCTGTCTAATACCTAGCCGAAACGGTGAGTATTTTTGCTTTCGTTTCCATAGAAGTAATTACTGTTTATCTCGCAAACAAATACCAACATATGAAAGTTGCTTGTACAAGAATATTTTTTGGAAACCGATAGTCTCTGAACGCACCGACATCTTTGAAGACGTGTACTCGAAGTTGTTCTCTATAGAAGAATTCAAATTACGTTCTGTTTGATAGATTTTTTGATTCAAACGGAATTCTTGTTTTCTCGTTCTCCTGACGTCAACTAATCAGTTCGACAAAAGTCAGGCTTATGAAGACTCATCTGAAATGATGGCATCAATTCCTGGATTCTGTCTAGCGTCACTATTTTCCACGGCTTCCTCTGATGGATGATGATTGATTTAATAAATGGCTTCTTATGTCTTCCTTAACTAATGTGATGTCGATGACACGCTCTGGCAAAATTATCGCTTGGAAAAACTGTAGTCTTTACGAAGAAAAACTTTTTAAAAATCCCTATAGATTAATCAATGGTAAAATTACCAAAAGAGAGAGCAATAAATTATAGCTGACAAATTTTTAGAATACATTATATTAATTAATCAAATTTCAGACAAAATCAAAACACCTTTTATTGAAAGTTATTAAGATATGATATCGATAGTGAGTTGTAAATCAACTTAAAATAACATTTAATTACATCATAATTTACAGAGAAGGGTGAATTTTATACAGCATTTAAAACTAATACGAAATGCTCAATCTACAAATTTTTAACTATTAAGTTGTGAGAAATGACATACTCTTTAAGTAACACCACATTAAAATTTAGCTGATAATTTATCTAGGAAATATTCTGGCCTATCTTGTGTTTATTATTACGTCCGTACACCTGTTATGAATAAAGATAAACGTGTCTTCCCAGAAAGACAATATGAGTATCTAAATAATTCAATAATCTTTTTTTTTAACAAATCTGAGTCACATGACAGTGTTTGGTTAAATATAGGGTGACCCAAAAAAAACGGGAATTTTTGAAGTTCGTATTGCCAGACATGAGCAAGTGGCAACACTGCGAGACAGTGACATTGATAAAGTAAAAATTTCGCCATTTTAGTAACGTGAATGAAATTCGCAGTATCCCAGCTGAGATGTTGCAGCAGTCAATGAGGAATCTCAACAGCAGATTTCAAGAATGCATTCGTACAGGAGGATGCCATCTACAGGACGTAATTTAAAAAAAAATGAAAATTCCATCATTGTTTCTTAAATGGCATGTTTTAAGGTTTCAATTACTATGAAAGAAATATTTTTCTTCCATCACTCTTGGTTTTATTGGATTGTTAAAAAGTTCACGTATTTTTTGGGGTCACCCTATATTTACTATTAGTTGTTCGGAAAGAATTATCACACTTTTTGGAACCGTTTAAATGTAGCAGAAGACAATTTGTCAAGAACGGAATATTAATTTTAAATCTGAAACAGTTTACTAAAAAAACTAATTTTTCATTCCTCGTTGAAAGAATTTGTGATTCTAGACAAATGGTATTCTAATAGCGTTTAATCATTTCTATATTAAAAGATTTCGTCACGAAGCATATTTGAAGCAATTCAAATTTAAAGATGATAACTCCAGTGATAATTTATCTTAAAACAGACTCACTTAATCTAAATGAATATCAAATTATATCAAAACAGTGTCTGTTAAATAATCATCGGACTACGTATCCATAACATGCGCGGGGGATGTAACGGATATTGGCTCGAAATGAGAAATCGGAGTGCCAAGTTCAAATTCCAGTCGAGTTTGCTATAGCTAGCTACTCATAAATACCTGCAAGAAAGGTATGAATTCATTTCTTTGGTTAAATAATAGGACAGATTGGGTTCTTTAGGCTTGATTGGCAACCAGTCTAGGTGAAAGAAAAGTCTGAATTCCATACCGGAGGACTGTTTGGGAATTCGTAGCACATTATGCCAATTCAATTTTTTTGTCATCTATATGCTCAGCATTCTTAATAAGGAATAAAGGAATTAGTTTTCATATATAGAGGGCTTTTGTTAACGATATGAATGATAATTTTGCGGCAAAGAAATATGAAGTCTATTAATCTGAGAAAATATGTTCTCTCGCAAAATGCAACGTTAATTATCCAGATTCAAGTAGATATTCTCATCTTTGCATGTTCTTCTTTCCTGTATGTATTTCTGCATTGCATTTAAAAATTCTTGATAAAATACAAAGAACAATCTGCAATGTTTTTCGTCCTGACCTGACATCTCGCCTTAACTCACTCCTACCGCTATAACTTAACTTCCTTGTGACTTTTCTATAAATATTTTCCTGGTAGTTTTTTTTTTCTGATGACCTTTCCTCTATGGTAGCCAAACTTTATGAATTCAAATGCAGTACTAGATTGACAGCAAGGTTTCATCATTTAACATTTGAAAAAGCTAGTGTAACCGCATGCTAATAATTGTTTTTTCTTGCACTCACTTCAGACTTATAAAACACTCACCCGGTTTTTTGATTTCCAGTCAACGTTGATCTTTAAAAAAAACAAATTCATTGGCAATTGTTAATAGCGGCTGGCAGAGGATAGAAAAATTTGTTTATAGTTAGTTGTTCTGGAATTGTCATCATTGGTCGACTGAACTTGCTTTGTTTCAATGACTTTTGTTTTGTTATTATTAGTTACTTTGTTCATTTCTCTCATATTAACTGTTCTTTTATTGTCCCCTCTCCTTAATAATGTTTCCCTTCCCAATCTATATATATATATAGAACAATGTGCGTATTTGTGCGTGTGTATGTCCAAGCAACTCTTCCGCTACCACTGATCTGATTTCAATGGTTCATATCTGTTGAGTCTTGACTCAATGTTGAATCTCGCCTATTGCATGGAATAATAATGCAACACAAAATGTACTTAGAACAAGAATGTATTATAACAAGAAAGTGTACACAATAAGTACATATAGTATTTCTGTATATTTCTGGGAAGACGTTCCTGGAGAATGTGTTGACTAGTCGCAGTCGATCAGAGTCTCTAGTTGGATCTCGTGATTCCTTTCTCGTCTTCCGGTATCAACCATTATTTATATAGTTGGTAGTCACCTATGCAGATTAGGTGGATTCTACACAACAATATCCCATTCGAAAACCTTAGAAAAGTTACGCGAAGAGAACGATTTTCGTTGAGCTCAGATTCAGAGTTCCCAGATTATGCGAGGTTAAAAATATATATTAATATATTATACTAGCCATTATCGTTACATTCATGGTTTAATGGGAGTAACTTATTTCCTTTTGTATCAAAAATTTCAGTGCACTTTTTATTATAAACTAGCTTAAAAGCCGGTCTATCGGGCGGCATTTAATCTAGCTCCTCTGGAGGACTCTTGGTTTGGCCATCATTACAATGGAGGAGTAGATGCGATAGGCATCAATAAACTATAGAAGAACTCAAAATTGATCGACGCATTTAAGTATTGAATTAATGTTTAAACTTACCTTTTAAAAGTTCAACGATAATTATTCAGCTGCCACTTAAATTAAAGACGATTTGATGTACGTAGGTCCTTATTTTCCGTACAAAAATTATTTTTATTTTTGTTTAGGAATATCGTCTTATATAGTGCAGAAAAGTGTTTGAAATCTGCATTTTACTTGGCCTTCAAAAAGTTGGCAATTATTTATAAAACTTTTCTTAACTATAACAAGCCAATAAATGTATGAAATATTCATTTAAAATTTTTGTTTCAAAGATTTCAGTAGTGAATATATCTTACGAAGCGATAGCGAGCAGATAAATCCTGCTAGTTTAATATATAATTAAACTCAGTACCCCCAGTCCCCGCATCATAGCGACTTTATTGACTGGCTTAGAGTAAAATTATCAAAATAGAATTAAAAATTTCGTTTAGATTCTGGGCATTCTGGCAACTATTTTCTTATGAGAGTTTCGTGAAACGTATACATTTTTTTAGACTGCATTTAAAATGGAATTCAAGACATATTTCCTGCTGGATGTTTGACAATAATAAAGATTAAGTTCTTGGCCAAGAAACTGGAATTTTTTTTTAACCTTAAACTGCAATGTATTTTCTCTCCTGAAGCAAGAAACATTATTTCTTTCTATATTATATTACTATACACGTCGTCTTATCTTCGTGAGGGAAGCCGTCTCAGCAAATGTTCGCCTGGAGATTTGCCTTTGAATAAACCATCGCATTCTGACGCTACAATGCAATCACGCTGCCAAACGACGCTTGTTACCATTTTTAAGACGACGATACATGACGAATGAAGGAGGGGTCCAATAATGTCAGATAAAATACGAGAAAAAAATTAATGATGATTAATATATAGTATATACGTGCATAGGCCGGTGGCAGAGTGGTTAGAACGTTCACATTCTGACAATGAGACCCGGGTGCGAATCTCGCCATGTTCAATTTGTCAGAGCGAAGATTTGACTTCCTGATGTAATCGGAGTGAGTTATGAAAACAGATGGAACCCATGGGTGCTGGCCTTGTTCAAATTGTTGATAAGACGCTCTTTCCCAAAATCTGTAACTAAGATCTGCTCAGCATAGCTACAATAGGAACCACAGGTGGGCTCTGTAAGCGTCTGCAGTATGGATCCTTTAATACGAGTGGCCGGCTATGCATTATGCGCGTTGATATTGAACGTTCATTTCCTAACCATGAGTGTTTACATCCATGTCACATTGGAACAGCTGTTCTCGTACGATCACCAAGCCTGGTCAGTACCGAGATGTGTAATCACTTACGAATATCAGGTGTTATAAACCTATATGGTTGTGTAATGGGTAACGGCTCGGAATCGGAAATTCCAGTCTGATTCTTTATATTCGCTTCCGCGTAAATACTCTTGGTAAATGTATACATATGTCTCTTCTCCTCGTAGCAATGGGCCAATCAGTAGGAGCAGTATCAGTAAATTAATATTAAATATTCTTAAATCTAATAATATTTCATGGCTTTAAATAACCTGCAAAAGCTTGATAAGCGGTAAACAGAATCAGTCAATGAAAACCGCGATCATGAGAACTGATTTCGAATCCCAGTATGGTTGATTTGGCAGAGAGGCGACTTCCGGTTGTTATCGGCTTGGGGAGGCACCGTTGCAAAGTGTCTGAAAATTATACCACGGTTGAACCAAGCACTGTGAAAGGAATTGGGTGGTAGTCACTGGCACGAATTCACAAGTCATTGTGACCGAGTTTTTGAGTGTTGGCCTTGTTCAAACCAGATTACTCGTTCTCCCCGAGAAACTGTAATTAAAGTCCGCTCGTCAAAGTTGCAGTTTAAACCATCTCTCTCTCTCGCTCTCTCTCTCGCTCTCTCTCTGTCTCTCTCTCTCTCTCTCTATATATATATATATATATATATACAGTGTAACCCGGATATAAGAGAGTTGTCGGGACCGAAGAAGTCTCTTATATCCGGATTCTCTTATATCCGGGTTTGGTCTATTATATATACATTAACACAGGCTCTAATTTTGGACCAGATAAAATCGCTCTTATATCCGGGTTTCTCTTATATCCGAGTTACACTGTATATATATATATATATATATATATATATATATATATATATAGTCATAGCTGATAAATGAATTTGAGAGAATCTGAGAATTCTGCATATTGTTTTTATTTATTGTTAAAAGCAACAGACAATTTCAGATATGTAAAATGCTAGACAGTGTTTACAAGTTTTTAACTGGCAAACTACAAGATTCTTTGGCGCTATAGAATCTTTCTTAAGTCGAAATCCTTCTCAATACATTGGTGCACGTTGTGATAGAAGTCTTACCAATTAACACATAGCTGCAGAAGCTTTGACTTTTAAAAACATTGCCTGTCCCGCGCATCTTATGTGATACACACGGCATGTGATGTCGACGTCCGTGAATCATATAAATTGCACACGTGTTATGATTTAGAAAAAAGTGGTAAAACTAAAGACGCTTAAAAACAGAATCTACTAATGAGCAGGAAGTCTTAGGAAAGGCCTAATCTAATATTATGTGCATTACATCTGACTACAAGACGCATGTCTGACAATTTAAGGTCTCAAATGAAAGACACCTATTCTCCCACTTTATTGAAATAATTATAACCTTTTCATCACATGTGATGCACAGAGCGAAGTGTAATTAACTTATGAGTTGTTCGTTCTGTGCTGCACGTGTGATGCACAGGTTTTTATTATGTGAAACACTATATATCAGCACATTCTATTTGACAAATAAGCTGAGTTGCCTTGCAATCGTTATGAATCTGAAAACAAGCATGAACGTTTGGATCGTGCACACGAAAATGCCTTGAATAGCAAAGGGTTAAAAACAAAAAACAGTAATTCATTAAAGAACATTTTTAAAAACACAAGTTTTGAAACATGACTGAAATCATATTTAAAACATACGATTCTTAAAACATAACCTTTTCAAACCGAATAAAAGCAATTTATTAAGGATCATTTTTAAAACATAACTTCTTAAAACCGAATTAAAGGCACTTCTACATTGGCGGCTGACGAATTGTGAGAATGCTTGCTTACTTCCTTGATAACTGCTCCAATCATCGTAAGAATCTTAGAGATTGGTCACAATATTTCATGTTGTTGTCTCTTTGAATAAACTTATTAAATATAAATAAATGTCCTTCGTGTGCAAATATTTCTTTTCCTGTTTGACGAGGAATTTGTATTTTCGGTGTGATGAAAAGTTATAGAAATTAAGCACCCTTGAAGCTATGAAGTCGACGCCAGTGTTGAGTTCTCGTCGTGTTCGGCTGGTAGTGAGTTATCAGGGACATGAGTTGCACGGTGTTGAGTCGGCGGTGATGAAAGTTCCCCTTCCGAACTTCGATCACGATATAATGTTTTAAGGATTTATTTGGTTGATTTTATAACATTTCAAATTAACATATAGTTTAAGTCCAATCGTGTTAGCCTAGTTAACAAAAACTGTACGTCCTATATTTATTTTTTAAATTAATTATGATTTGGGATTCGCTAAAAATGAATTTTTCACATTTTTATTGTTAAATAATATTAACAGTCAATTTAACTGAACTTCACATTTTTGGGGTGAATGTATAGCAAATTAACGATACATTTTGAATTCAGGATTCGTCTTATTTTAGAACAACGCAAAAGAAGACAAATGTTGATGGTACTTTTATTCGAGCGATAAGTCAACCTGGCGATGACAACATTCCACATTTCAAGTACGATTTCCTGTTAGACTGGCCGGAAGGAGAAATGATAATATTCAGTTGGAATTGCAAAACATACATATTCAAATCAGAGCATGTTACGTGTGGTGTAATGGATAACGTCTCGAAATGGATAAACGTCGAGTTCGAATTCTAATCGGGTTCGTTGCATCCACTTACGCGCAAATAACCATGGAAAAGATATGGATCCATCTCTTCTATCCCACACCAAAGTGTTAATAGCAGTATGGCATTGACTGACAACAATTCTAGCGTAGAAATAAACGACAGATTACTACCTAGTCCGTCATGAATCGAACGAAGGCACGATCGTCCTCGTGTGTTTTAGGTATGGCACTTCACTGGTTGACTGACACAAGAAATGCTCGATACCGGTACAGTTATACGTAACTGGAAGATATTGACATACTCTTTAATATTATTGATTGGATCGCTTGTTACGGCTTAGCAACCTTTTGCCCGACGTTGCTTCGATGATCGTACGGGAACCGGTGTTTCAACGTGATATGGCTATATTAGACTATACTGGGCAGAAAGAAGACTGAAACATTTGAATGCACCCTAGAACACCCCAAAACACGTCAATTAAACAATTTTAGCGGCTGTAAAAGCAAAGAAATGTGTCTCATATGTAACTAGAAGTGAAAATGATCAATATCTGTCTATATTGTTTGAGATGAGGTATTGTAATTAATAACATTGTTTACATTGTTCGGACTGTTCTCCTCATCCTGTTATGTTCACGACGTTTCGGCCGTTGACGCTCCGATCTTCTTCAGGTCACTGGAATTTGAACATGAACTCTTTATTTCGTTCATCGGGCTAGATTATTCTAGTTCCATGCACCATGCCGTTTCCGGATGTCTCAGTTACCTCCGTTTAACTCAACTCATCAAATGTTTTGTTCACCACTGCCGTAGCCAGGTATTGAACTCACAACTCTTTTAATATTATTGATTGTAACTTGACCCAAAGTGTTATTATTTTTTTCTTTGTATCCACGAATAGCCTGGTGTCGAACGAATAAACGGGGGGCGTTGGAGTTTGCTTCTCTCGGTCAATACGTGGGGCACCCATGCGTCGCGCTTCTGGAGCTCACTT
The DNA here is from genome assembly GCA_964036315.1 of Acanthosepion esculentum. Lineage (NCBI taxonomy): Eukaryota > Metazoa > Mollusca > Cephalopoda > Sepiida > Sepiidae > Acanthosepion > Acanthosepion esculentum. The sequence goes on along the minus strand of OZ038482.1, from coordinate 80,463,902 downwards.
ATTGAGTAATAATGACGAGCGACAGTAACATGAGAACTTCTGAGCCAATTTCCTAGTCGTTTAGAGGGGGTTCCTCTTTAATCAGAACATGCAATTGTTTCTCAGCAAAATGTTCAAGTCAGCCAGAACGAATATGTGTATCTGAACACCCACTTCTTGAAACCGGGAAATCCTAAAGTTATCTCCGTACACAGCACAAATGTCTCGAGCAGGTTTGTGACCTTGATTAAAAGATAGGAGAAGAAAATGGCGAACATGCTCATTCTCGTCTGCTTGGCAATCCAGCTCAAACAGGTGTCTATTCTGAAATAAAATTTCAGTAACGTTAGACAATTTCACAGGATAACCAGAGTTAATGAGAAGCAAAAAATGCTACGATAGATTATTCATTGCCATCATTTACATAACATGAGACAAACGGAAAGAATATATGTAACAAACTAATAGATGTCACGAATTACGTACAACATTCTCAGAAATCTCATCTTTTATGAGCAGTGGTTTTTTAAATCAATGTTTTAAAATCGCTGCCAAAGAGTGAATCTCTCTATATTTCTGAGATGAGGTATTATGTACATTATTCGGACTATTGTCCTCATAGTTGACGCCATATTTATTACAACGCTTCAGCCGTTGTACACTCCGGCCTTCTTCAGGTGTTTGGAATGTCGAACTGAACCCTTTATTTCGCTCACTGAGGTAGACTGTTCTAGTTTCACGTGCCATGTTTAATGGATGTCAGTTATCGCCTTAATCGGGTATTGAACTCACACTCTTTGGGTCCTGTCACTGGATCTAACCAACGCCTTTATCCACTGCGCCATGTGTCCTTGAGTATGAATTTCTGGGTATTATAAACCTAATGTCTTCAGCAAACATTTTTACCAGTGCTCAAAGGGTGTGAGTTCATTAACCGGTTAAGGCAGTGGAGAAATTTCAGAGTGAAAAATTAACAGGAGATAACTGATAACTGACATCCATTAAACATGGCACGTGGAACTAGAACAGTCTACCCCAGTGAGCGAAATAAAGGGTTCAGTTCGACATTCCAACCACCTGAAGAAGACCGGAGTGTACAACAACTGAAACGTTGTAATAAATATGGCGACAAAGATGAGGACGATAGTACGAATATTGTAAATAAAGTGTGAATCCTTTAGATCTTAAAGGAAGACACGCATTCTTCAAAGACTAAGGAATGGCGTCTGAAAATCGCAAAGAGCTTCACCAAATAACAAAAACAAGATCACTTGAATGCTTCAATTTAAACAGCAACAAACGTGAAAATCGATAGCATACTTGACTAGGACATAAAATAATGACATAATTAACATGTTTGGACACGTCCACGTGGTGTAATGGTGAATGAGCTTATGACGCTAGATCAGTTACGACTGATTAGTTAGTTCGATTCTCACTGGCCGCCCATATCTTCGGCCTTGTGCGACATCTAAAAACGCTTAGAAAATCACCATGGACACTCCGGCGTGGTTTGCAGCCTGTTTCACTAGATCAATTCGGACTGAGTAGTGAGTGTGGTCTTTACTGAGTGTCTCATATTTTCGGCCTTGTGTCATATCTATATGTGAGAGAAGACCGACAATACACTTTCAAGCTACACTTAGAAAATCAGCCTACTTAAGGTGTTATCTCGCACACAAACAAAAACAAAAGTTTGGAATTAAACTCCTATCAATTCTGGAAAGAGCTATAACATTTACTGGACACGAGAAGCATATTTTACTGGAGATCTTTCCTAAGATAAATTTCTTGAGAAATTACAACTGACAGTAACACTAAGGGCTCGGTCTATGAATGCTGAATGTTTCCAGGGTGGAAACCGTTATTTTACGATAACCATTACCCAACAATTGTCTTGAACAAGTAAAACTCGGAATTATCGCTGGCAGTAACCATCGAGAAACGTTTCGAATTGCTTAATAGATAGCACATAATATTCTATCAGGTTAAAAGCTAGACAACATATTTGTATACAGGCTGAACAAAAATGACAACATTGCTCAAAGGTCTTCACACGTCTGCTGCATTCAGAAGGTAGTGCTAGTTTCATTCCACTTATAAACTGTTCTACCCAAGTTCTCAATATTTGCATTTCAAAGGTAGACAACGAAAATCACCTGGAGACGTTCTTTACACATACAATTTCTGGAAGGAAGGATTTAGAAATTTGTTTGGAAACAGAATATAATGGAACCAGACCGATAATGTTATTCTGTAAAGATAACACCAGAAATATGCATTTTTTTAATGTTATTATTTAAACAGAACGAGCATTTTTGTTTCTCCAAATCACGTAAGAAGCCATACACATAATATAAAAAAAAGATTATATGGCTGTATAAGATATATGCTTATTTTACGAGGATTAGGGGCATTACAGTGAAGATTAACTAAATAATTATAGCTTTTACGCGTCATTATTTGTTTACATGAATATATATATATATATATATATATATATATATATATATATATATAAGATTCCGATGCCAATACAAATAAGCAAATATATATATATATATATATATATACATATATATATATATATATATATATATATATATATATATATATATATATATATATATATACGATTCCGATGCCAATACAAATAAGCAAATATATATATATATATATATATATATATATATATATATATATATATATATATAATTGCTTATTTATAGTGGCATCGGAATCGTAGCGATAATTCAGTCAGAGTTGTTTCTTGCAAGTGAAAATTCAATTTCTCTTACTGGTTAACTATCAATTTCTTTTTCAACATTTTACACATAGGAAAGTTTATTTTTGACAAAATAATTCCAATTTTCTCCAAAGAAAGCCAAATGATACCTCGAATTACAATGATGTCCTTAAGTAATTCCAAGTTCTTTTTGGGGTAATTTCATCGCATTTCTGTTTTACTGATGTGACTCGCTTTCAAGAGCGTCTCCGAGTCCTTGTGGGTGTTGAATTATTTTCCATCCTCGAACTTCTCTCTCACAGACAGGATGTGGCGGCGTCTCAGTGGTGTATTGTTACTTTTATGGAAAGCGCTCGGGTGAATGAGGTTCCTTGGTTCCGCCAAGCATAAACTTCACGGCTAGGACCTGCCATGTCACTTACATTGTACCAAACTACCTACATTCCCTCTGTATTCCACCGGTGAAAAGTAAGTTCCACCTAAACAGCTTCTTTCCCTGAACAAGTGTTCTGTGGAAGCGACGCCCAAGAGGAGGTTTACCTGATGATAACAATCTTAACCTGTTCAAGTTTAGATTTAATCGTTATCTTCTTGACCTCTCCGTATAAACAGCTCCCCTTAACGTAGACCTCTAACACAAGTGGCTCTCGAGCCTTGTACAAGGTGAACCTTAGTGTTAAAAAAATGTCACGAGGCCGAATGTATTGGGCACTTACTGAAAAATCAAACTCACTTCTCAATAGTAAAGGACAGCCAGACTAGCTCGTTCGCCATTACCCCACCTGCTGCCACCAAATAATATTTGCTAAGAATAGCTTAGTTTGCCAAAAGCCACAATTATGGAACACCCAAGCAGGACCAAGTCCAGTACGAAAGTCAGCAAAACCCACTCACTTCCCAGTACTCCACGCCAACGTGCCGATGAATATTACAGATTAGCTTAGTTTGGCCTGAGGCCAGAAGAATGCAGATATCTAGTGATGATCGAACCTCAACCAAACTAGCTCACTAACCATTACTTCACTCCAGGGTCCCGATAAATATTTACTATGAGTAGTTTAGCTTGGCACAAGGCCACAAGAATGAGGTACTTATTTTGGATCGTACCCAGAACGGATGGTCAACCAGCCTAGATCGATTACAAGTACATTACAAAGATAATCTTAATATTGATAGCACATAGTTTTAAACGATCCATTCTGCAATCTGTTTCAGGCCTAGTATTATCTCATTTTTATGATAATAATACTTATTATAAATCATTTTTAAGCGATTAATTAATGTTTTTATCCCAATATTTCGTTTGCTTTGTTTAAGTGAAGATGGTTACAACTCTTTTAACAGGCTCTTTTTGTTACTTTTGTAATGGGTGATAGAATGTCTTCTCAAGGAACAGGACTTTACCCAGTATTTTTTCTATTCCCCGAATACAATTGTATTATTAAAGTTTTCGACTAGTAACTGCGATTAGAATTAATATATTTTTGTTTTTCAATTTTATTTTCTTACTAGCAGCCATAAGCAGCTGGTCGATAAGACAAAAAAGTGTTCAATTAGAATGGAGCAAAAACAGCATCATGTTTAGATGTAAAAGAGTCTATCTTCTTCAATTACTTTAAAGTACTTTCATTAAAAAACACTATGAATTAATACAGTTACTGATATAACAGAAGTAGTCTGTATTTATTCAATCGAAGTTAGCTGAGGACATGAAGGGTTAAAACAGGCAACATGAAAACCCACTTCAGAACACAATTATTTCGGAGTTTTTGAAATTTCATTTTTCAGTGTGCTACCAGGGATAAAAAACAGGATACATTTATTAAGCAATTGTTAAGTTTGATGATAATTGCTCAAACGAGCAACCAAAAATGAGAAAAAAAAGGAAAAATCGCAATTTTTTGCTATTTATGCGGGTTTTCACCATGTGTGTGGACGCAATTATCAAGTTAAATGACTGTTAAACAATCAACTTATCATTGGCTAAAATTGAGTGAAGTTTGTATGAGATTGCTTGAAAACTGAGAGAGATTTTTAGTTTAAAATTTGTGTTGAAATCAATTTGCTGAAATCGATTTTTAGTTTTTCGCGGATTGTCGCTAAACGGCGTGGCGTAGAAATAAAAACTGAGGTATGTTGTAAGTAACCTACATACCGAGTTTGAACGAAATCAGAGGAAAAAAGTTGAATTTATCGATTTTTGATCGGCTTTAACGATTATTCATTTTAAAAAAAATATCGGTATTTTACGCTAATAACCTATCTCTTACATTGTACAATGTATATGCCAATCTTGGTCAAAATCGGTTGGATGGATCACAAGTGAAAAGGCATCAAACTGACAGACAGTTTCTGTTTTATATAGAGAGATAGATTACTATAGATTAAGCAATCAAAATGAAGAATATAAAATAAAAGAAGTTATAGGATTTTATAAAACTTAAGACGGAGATCCAATTAACTAATCCTTCTAGCAGGCATTGATTTATCTCGCAAGATAATGCTATCACCCTTTTTGGCCAAACATTGCGCTTTTGCGAGCAGCTTTTGGAGTGGTTAAACAGAACTATCAATGCTTAGTAACAGATGAAGCTGGAATTAAATAATCCTTCTACAGAAAACAAAATTATGCCCATTCTCCACGTTGCAAAGTAGTGGTGAAAAAGCATTTACTTATTTCAAGAGATTTAATCTCTATTTGTAATTCCTTTGTTATTTAAATAAATTATATTACAATTATATGCAAATAAAAATACTGTATAAATATTACAATACACGGAGTTATCTCCCTTGGATCATTAGATCTTAGCTGGGTCCGCCATACTTTTGGCCTCGTACAACGTCTAAGCTACACTTAGAAAATGATTTGGGACGTCGACGTGGTGTCATGGCTGGCAAACTTGCCTTGCGAGATAAATTACGACTGAGTTGCTCCATATTTTTGGCTTTGTGTCTCAACTAAGCTACATTTAGAAGATTGATAGGGTATTTCGATGTGGTGTAATGGTCATCAAGCATAGCTCAATTACGACTGAGTAGTGAGTTCGATCATCACTAGATGCTCTTTACATTTGGCCTTATTTCACATCGAAACTACTTTGAATTTTCCCTTTATAAACTCTTCCTCTATTTTTTTGCTCTTAGAGAAGAAAAAATTTTCAATGAATTTACTTACGAAAAGAGGACATATTAACTTTTATCAAATTTCTTGTATATTCGTAATCAGGAATGGGTAATCTATAACAATATAAAAAAATTTATCATCGCCATTTTTCATCTAATAAAAAGCTAAAAAGCAACTTAAGGAATGTGTTGATTTATTGACGTAAGAATTCTAGGTTATAAGTTTAAGTATGATAGATAACGGTTGACCCGAGTGTTGAAGTGGTTAAGATTTTAGTGCTTAGGAAAGTATCCTCTCGGGAACCTGTTCCACAAATTACGGCACTTAGGAAGAAGATGACTAAGTAAAACCTCCTACTTACTAGTAGAATGCGAACGGGACTATGATTGTTCTCTCCTGTGTACATGGCACAGAAGCTTTTATCTGTAAACGTTTGAACCGGCGAAACTAGCGAATGGAACTCGTCAGAAGGCTTTCCATGGAAATACGGGTAGAGTAGCGATAAGCTTGCGACGATATGTGTGTAGGAAAGGAGGTGTAAGGCGAAAAATATTCCATTATGTATAAGGCCGCGTAAGCTAAGCAGAGTACAAAGAAATAGAAAAAATTCGCTATAAACAAGGAAAAGAGTACTAAAAGAATACCCAATATCTATCCCCCTGTATGACAATAAGTGCTAGACAATCTCCTCAAAGATGAAGTAGAGACTTGAAGCAACAGAAATATACTTCTACAGAAGGATGCCAAGGTTACCATGGAAACGAACATGTGAGCAACGACGAGGTTTTAGAGAAAATGGGGAAAAAATGGAAACTTATACTTAACATCAGGTAGAAACAGTTGAAATATCCAGGTCACATAATGAGAAAAGAGAGCTTGGGGAATCTGATACTCACACGATAGATTGAAGGCATGAGGGATAGAGGAAAACAACGCATAACATAGTGAGCTTGAAGAAATGGATAGCAGAACAGAGTTTAGGAAGATGCTGAAGTTGTAGAGAAAATGGAAACAAAAAGGAAATTTATACGTAACATCAGGAAGAGAAAATAAGAATTACTAGGGTCTTGGAAAATTTTATACTCACAGGACAGATTGAAGACATGTGAGGTAGAGGAAAGCAACGTATAACTTACTTAGTGAGCTTGAGTAACTGGATGGTGGAACAGAGTTTAGGAGGATGCTGACGATAGCATAGAATTTGTAGAGAAAATGGAAACAAAAAGAAAACTTATACTTAACATTATGAAGAAACAGCTGAAGTTCATAGGACGCATAATTTGAAAAGAGTGCTTGAAAAATCTGATAATCACCAGACATATCGGCGGCAATGTATAACATGGCGGAACATGGTTTGGGAGAAATAACAAAGAGATATTTATTAAGAACTACAAATGACAGGAAGTTGTCGAGAGCCATGTTTGTTTACGCCATGAGGGAACACGGTACATAAAGATGCTGCTGGAAAGAGGGGACTGGTTAAATCCTGTCCAGATCTGACAACAGTACTAGATTTAAGAATCGGGACAGACGAAAAATCTAGTATTGCTGCCAGATTTGTTAATTAAAAAATCATTATTTATGGTCTCATTGCCTATTTTTTTAAAAATCCACCTCTTATCAAGTTTTTATTAATCGAATACCCGTTATGGGCGCGTGGTTTAAACGTTCGCTTTCCGACCTTGAAAACCGGGTTTTATCATAAAGGTAACAGAAGTTTTGAGCGTGCTGGCCTTGTTCAGACGGTTGATCACACAAGATAACGCACACTTTCCCAGAAACTGTAACTAAGATTCGCTCAGCATAGTTTCAGTATAAACCACATTCCGTCTCTTCTAATCAAACAACTTTTTTCTCTCGCACTTCCCGTCTGTGGAATTCTCTTCCTCTTTCTTGCTTCCCTGATAACTAGAATCTTCAGATATTCAAGTGTAATGTCAATCGACATCTTCTGATACCTTGGTCTTGTTCCTCATCCTTCTCTTTCTCTGTGATTGTTGAACAGAGAAAAATGTTCCTGAGCAGGCGTCCGCTACAGGGATTGGCTAGCGGCGCTGATAAACATGCGTACTAGGATACAAGTGGCCAGCCACTACACCTGTTCTTACTATTTTTTTTATTTTCATATTTTACACATGTCCTATTTGCTAGTTTTATTTTCTTTGAACATTTTTTTTTAAAACTTCACCATAAGTTCTTAAAGCTGCTATCTGAATAATGATTTTTTTTTCTTTCTTGGGATTATTACCATCACTAATTTAACAATGGCGTGCGAGACTAGCTTTTTCACGACAGCTCTCCAGTAGGGACGAAAAAAAAAAGATCAATCTATGTAGGGGTGCGTGCAGACCTGACGTGGGTAGAAATTTTGGGCCCTCGTGAAAATGTCTCAGAAGTAATCAGGAAAATAAGTGGCTGTAGTTATAAAAAATGCATTTTTCTCTTAAAATGATTGCATGTCAACACGTGATGTTCGGTAAAAGAAAAAAAGACAAATTTATCAAAATGTGAATGATGACCGGACACTCTTTCGCATCGATATTACAGAAAAAAAAGAAATCAATGTATTTTATCAGTTTATTTTGTAGAAATTTTAGTATTCTGCGAGAAGCTTCTCACCAAATTTTAGCTTTGGAACCCAGGATCCCTTTTCGTGACAGTACCTCCTCATTGCACATGTATTCAAGTTTTTAAGTGCCTACAGTTCATACCTATATTTTTTAAATAACATATTATAGAGCGTTTACTCTTCCTTCATTATATTACTGATAGATACCAGGTTGTTCGGAATATGTCGCCCGATTTTAGAATAAACTTTAATTATATTCTAATATATTGAGTTATTCAGAAAATAATCCATTTTAATTAATCCCTTTAGTTGTGTTCTATCATGTTCTTATGACATTTGCACAAAAATATATTACTCATTGCTAATGATAAATGTGTCTGTTTTCATTTTATATCAATATCTTTCAGGAATTAAATTTAACATTATAATCCCTCATCTTGAACAGAAAATAAAAAGAAGAAATTGGTTTACTCTTTTTCATGGGATCAAGCTGGATGATAATTATTTTAAAATTGCCGCCAACTTTTTTTAAGCATTTCACTCAAAGCAAGGCGGGAGTACCACTAGCACGCAAGGGGTTGCAGAGGGTAGAGAGCAAGAGTAAAGAGGCGTGTTTGGGAAGAGGATATAGAGAAGGATGGGGAACAAGATCAAGGTATCAGAAGGGGTCGATTGACATTACACTTGAATATCTGAAGATTCTAGTTATCAGGGAAGCAAGAAAGAGGAAGAGAATTCCACAGACAGGAAGTGCGAGGGAAGAAGTTGTTTGAGTAGAAGAGACGGTTACATTTAACCGTTTCGACAGTGAAAGGGTGAAAGCTAGATGCCAACCTAGTAGCGCGCTTAAATTCATGCAGTCTGGGAAACAAAGAAAGCAACCACTCGGAACACTTGCTGCGCAAATACTTATAAAAGACACAGAGGGCAGCCACGGCACGTCTGTGAGAAAGCCACTGTAGACTAGATGCCAGATCAGGACCTATCACTTTGCATATCAGTCTCTAGATTTTGTCGAGATTTACAGCGGGGGCACCAGATCATATAAGATCAATATTCCATGCAAGAGATTTATAAATTTGAAACATCAACAGAGCATAGGTTAAAGGATTGACTTGTGAGAGGACATTACGGCGGTGGTTTCCGAGGTTCCGCAGTCGGGTTGCGGATCATGACGATCAAGGTGGTAGAGGACGTCAATCTGCAGTTTATAATTGTTGCGTTACTCCATCTCTTCTGGGGAGGTCTCTTGGTTAATGGGGTCAATTCCACAACAAAGCCGCATCCTTCTCTCTCGGCCAGGTGTTGTTTTTCTTAGTTCGGCAATAAATATGAACTGCAACAAAAGGGCGTTTAAACTTATCTATTTTCTTTAGATGTCGACGTGTACATTTTTAACTAGGCCGTGGGGTCGCCCTGTCCCATCTACTGGGGAGCAAGTTCTTCGAGACACGAAATAACCACGTCAAATCTCTATGACGTGTAAAAACGTAACTCCCGAAAAGACTTTATAACTCTAACATTGCCACGTTCGGCTCAGCCCATCAAAATCCACATCCCTATTTTGCCTACCAGCTGACCCCAAGGTCAGCCTCAGAAGGTCTGAGCCAAATGCCAATAAAAATAATAGTCTGAAACTATTATTTAACACAATCAACATATAAAAAACTGAATTAATGAAACAAAAGATAAACATTGATATTGCATTTACCTTTTTGAAACTCAAAGTTGACTGGAGGGTGAGAAGCCGGAAGATATTTGCTCATTGCGAAGGTTATGAGAAGAAAGAGTTATCAAAAGGACCTATAGTTAAATCTCAGCATTTCAACAGTAAAATGATGAGAAATATCTAACAATCTAGTACTGCGCTTAAATTCGTGAAGTCGAGGTATCAAAGAGGGAAGATTATCCGAATAATTACCATGAAAATATTTATAGGCAAGGGAAATCGACGTGGGAAAGTGACTGGGGCATATATTCCCATATACAAAACACCCTTTTATTGACTAGACCGCGCAGATTTCGATGGCTTTTCCATATCTGTCGCAAGCTCGCCAATGGTCAATCACGTATCCTCAGAAAGCCATGAATTTCACATCGGCTTCAAGAAAGGGTATTACATCCGGCACGGGATCAGGGTGACTTCGTCAAATTTGGCGTGGAAGTTTGCCTGTGAAATTGTGTGCGTACAAGTCGCCCTTATCGGTTTCCTTTTTTTTTACCAAAGTGAGCTGCTGCTAGAGTCAGCATTTTATTCCCCAACACATTTTTGGTTTTAGATATGCCGTGCTGTAGTACAGACCATGCCATTGTCTTTCCTATTTTATAGGAGTTGAAGGTGAGTGATCTTGTCACCGATTATTAAGGAAGTATTTGATTCAGATTCAAAATCAGTTTAATCCGCGTGTTGAGACAAAACAGATTAAAGTTCTTTAACAGATCTGTCTCTCTCGCCGATTTTTAGTGATCTTAGTTCTGTTTTTACTGTGTTTAAGTGTTTGACAGTTTATTAAAAATCGTTTTCAGACGAAATCATGTTCGGTAATCTTGTTTTAAATTTCTTGCCAGATTCGTTTTTCTCATAAGTTATACAAACACCAGTTGAGAGACTTTGTTGATTCTGTATTTTGTTTTAGTTTTGTTACTTTAGTGATCAAGCTTATCTTTGGCTAACACAAGATTAAGAGAACAACTGTCGCTTCCCACCGTAGGGCTTCTGATTTCATAAATCCGCCCTTGTTTACTCGTGAAAAAAGATGTTCTTGCGACTAAAGAATTTAAAATCATAACAATAGTAATAGTATTGTGTACAAACCGCTTTTGGATGTCTCATTTCGTCGTATATATTGGGATAACAATTTTCATCATCTCTAGATTCTTAATCAAATATCATTTTTCTAAATTCCTGAAAAATGTGCGTTAATTGCTTCCTTGTTTTTTTTTTTGACGGATAATCAACTTGTTGCAGGTTATTTAAAGCCAGATTATAAGATTTTCTTTTAGATGATAATGACTAACTGATACAAGTCCTACTAATTAAACTTTAGCTGTTGGGAGAAGAGGTCGTTTCCTACCGGTCCCAGGGTTATTTGCGCGTAAGGGAATATAATGAACTCGACTGTGTGTGGGACACGGCTTTCCGATTATCAATTACACCAACCGCACATACAATCTTGCAGAACATGACATTCCGAAGCGATCATCCATCTAGGTAATGACCCGATTACATGTTGCTTAACTTTGGTGATCGTACGAGAACCGGTGTTTCAAAGTGCTTAATAGTAATTATTTTATTATAATTGTGTCTGACCCTCCCTTCGTTACTTCGTATGATTGTTACGTCCTGCCAATACATCATAAATAATAGACTATTCTGCGTTTTGATCGCGTGGAAAGAAGGGAAAACACTTTATTTGGTTTTAGTGAGAAAATAAAAGGTAGAAGGGAAGATAGAAGCTTCGAGAGATGATGAAACTAAGCTGATAAGAATATATACTGCACTTATATAAAGGTAAAAATAACATATAGAACTTTTAACTTTAGAAATTAGGAGGTTAGTTGAATACGCGACCTTAGTTTCGACCTCATGGCCTCATCAGGCGATTTCTATCAACTGACCAGTCAACGTTTTATTTAAAAAAAACACAAAGAATGCTACGTTATTATTTTTCAAAAATAAATAAACAAACGCCGGACGGTGAAAAGGCATAACGTTGAGTGTAGTAGAAAGGAGGGTGTATGGAGAAGGAAATAAGAAGGGTGCAGAGAATAAAAGAAAAGAAGATGAAAGCAAGTGTATTATAAACGTATACAGAAAAGAAAATATAACGTAAATGTAACGAAGGATGGGGAGGGAAACCAAACGTATTGTAAATATTACAGTGGGGTTTTAAATAACTTTTTTTTTTATCCGGCCTCATATTCACTTAATATTTTTTTTATATGAACGCAAGGACTTAAAATTTCTGTTTTCTGGTTTAAAAGGTTTTTTGGATGTGGAAAAGTCATAATCGCTAATTTCTCATGTTGACATAAGTTACAACTACGGGTATGATTCCTGTATGATTTTACCTTTTAAAAAATGTTCCACCTTACGAACGGGTCACTGTTGTTTATTTCTTTTATATTCCACATATGGCTAGCAATTTTGGTGGAGTATATAAGATTTGTTAGCTTAAAAGAAGATCTATGATTATATCATCTGCGATTAAAAAACCTTCTGTACAACCTATATACGTTTTATTTTAACCATTAATATCAGTTACTTCTGCTTTATAAATTATTGTTTGTGTTTTACAAGCTCCATTTAATGGACATCTAAATTTATGTCTGCAGTTGCATTAATTACTAATGTTACTTTGCTGCATGTTAGTTTTTAGATTTCAGGTATTTTGTCTATTTTTTATTGTATCGAGATTACTAGTGCAACTGTAGCTTATTTTAACTGTCTTTTTATTGAATATCTTATGTAACTCTGATTTTTAGGAATTCTTTAGTAGGCAACTTGAAAAATAATTAACCTATTTTACATTTTAAATCTAAGTTAAACCTGGGGAGTAAACCAAATATTTTTTTCTTGTCTTCAAATTGTTCTTCGTATGTTGTTTAATTTGTTTAGATTAAAATTCTAGTTTGGTTTTGTGGCCATCTACCTTTAAATTCTTCTCATGTTCTTTCTTTTTTTTCCTCAAAAATCGTTCTTCAAGAAGAGTTTCTGGATAACCTAGACTCTATTCAATTGGGGATATGTTTAATTATATTCGGACAGTGGTTGGATCTAATATTTACATATTTTAACTTTGCGCTAGGTTTTATGTGCGAGAAGACACTGCCAGGAAGAAAGTTCAATTCTACGACCGGGTAGTTAACGATTTTTTTAAAAAGTTATATCGACTTCTATTTCAAAGCCGAGGCTTTTTAAACAGCTTGACAAGCGCTTCTCTAATGGTGTCATTAGTTCTTCTGTTATTTGGTGCTAACATCAGGCCGTCATCCCTATATAGACCGTGGTTGTCTATATGAACGACCTTATTAATTTCGTATGAAATATGTATTTCTATTAATTCAGAAATCCCAGCCCCATCAAACAAACCTTGTGGTACATCAAATCCATCTTTTTTATTTTTGAATCCAGGTTGCTCCATTATGGAATAAAATGGAGTTGCGGCAATGTAAAATTATTTACGTTTGGCCAGGTGTTATGTTTGCAAAGCGTTTGGCGAAATTCAAAACCTCCAGTAGACCTTTTTCAGATATCGATTGGTAAAAGTTCTTAATGTCATATTTTATAAATACATATTTATTTTTATTGTTGATCTTGTGGGACCAAGAAATGCACTTAATTGTGTCCTTCCATTTATTGGCTTGGGTGGCAATTCTTAATAAGTCGCTTATTTTATTTTCAAAATTTATTGGCTTATTTTACCCATTTCAGTTTTGGTTGGGTTTATAAGACTAAAAGAAGGGTTATTTGGGAATTCTTCCTTATCGTCCTTTTTGGTTAGAAATGCTTCCTTACAAACGAAGAGAAAACAAAAATTTACAAAAAAGCACCGGACTCGGACATTAAAAATATAAACGAAGAATTTATAAAATATGGCATTAAGAACATTTACGAATCAATATCCGAAAAAGGTCTAAAGCATGAGGCACCCAGTAAGGATCGAACTCAATACTCACTTGTAATTGATCTAGAGAGACAAGCTTGCTAACCATTACACCATCTCTGGATGATCCGCATGTAGAAGATATGTTACGATCATTCAATAGGTTTAAATGGCAAAATTTTGGAATACACTGTAATAATCGAATACATTACTCATAATAATGACTCGTGAGAGTACGCGGTCTCGGCGATGAGGCATCTTTTTCTCTTTCATTCTCTCTTACTCACTCTCTCTTTTACGATCTTTCAATACAGACAATCTGGGCCTTCCAAATCTCAAGGCTCTATCCTTGGTCATACATTGTTTGGGATCTTCATCAATGATCCTCCTGACGTCATCAATTCTCAAGTAGGCATCTACGCAGGTGACAGCTACTCTTGTCTCAATAGGAAATCCGGCATTGCTGACACAGTTAACTGGTCCGTTGGTTTCGAAAACGATCTCCAATCTGTGAGTGACTGGGACAGGCTTGTGAATTTTAATGGATCCAAAACGAAACTACTGTCATTTACTCCCCATAGAGCAACTTCCCTGCCTCCTATCTGCAAGTTTAATACTCAACTTCACAAGAGGGCCTCGTTGCGCATTCTCGGTCTCACGTTTCCACTGACCTGAGGTGGAACAAATACAATAGTTGCATCCACCGCAAGAAAAGTTGGTTCTCTCTGTCTCGCCAGAAGTTTTTTTTCTCTTCTGAGTCCATCCTTCACATCTATAAATCTACCATTCGTCAGTGCATGGAATAATGTTTCGTCTGGTGCCACCGATGTTCATCTCGAGGTTCTCGACGAAATCCAAAGACGGATATGCAACGTGATTGGTTCTGACTAGGGGGTCTCGCCTCCAGACACATTCTCACAGACGTAATATGGCTTCCCTCTGTCTTTTCTATAAATATTTTCATGGCATCTGCTCTGACGAACTATATTCACTGGTATCCTAACTGCTTGGAAGTAAGCAGGCTACCAGGTTGGCATCTTGATCCGAACCTTTTATTGTCGAAACAGTTAAATATAACCGCCTCTTCTACTCCAACAGCTTATTCTCTCGCCCATTCCGACAGTGAAACTCCCTTCCTCTTACTTGCTTCCCTGATAACTATAATCTTCAGAAACGTATATATAATGTCAATCGACGTCTTCCTTGCCTTAATCCCCGTTCTTCTTTTTATCCTTTCCTCAATCCCCTCCCTATACGCAGTATTTTCCCTTACTTTCACTCTCGGTAGCCCCTAGTGGCACTCCCATCTTGTGTCGGGTGAAATGCTTAAAAAGAAAGAAAACATATTTTCTCTTGGTGATGTTCCTCACTATTTCTCTTTACGAAACCTCTTTGTCTTCTCTAGCGTGTTGTCGGTTGCACTTGTCCTTTTTGTCATTGATACATTAAGAGTTTTTTTCTTTGCTGTACTTTTAATTTTTGTCTTTGTTTTAGTAATCCTTGCTTCTTCAGGACCCTTCATTGTTTTCCTTACACTTTTCTTTGTTGTACTTTGTGGTACTTGTCTCTTGAAATTACTTCTTTACAAGTTATTGTACTTCACTTTCATGTTATTTTGGCGTACTTTTTGTTACTTGTCTGTAGCTCTTGATACTTTACTCCCTTTCTTTATCTTTATTGTACTTCTTTAGAAATTGTCCTTATCACTTGCTCCTTCACGGCCACGCTTTGTTTTTGTTACACTTTCCTTTGTTGTACTTTGTGGGACTTGTCTCTTGAACAAGCTCCTTGGCGACCTCTCTTTGTTTTTATTGTACCTCTCTTTCTTGATTTCGAATATCTTTTTTTATTTTTATTTTTGTAAACTTGTTACATTTTTGTGCTTTTCTCACCTATATTTGTTGTTCTCTTCTTCATTAAAATCTCCTCAGTTTTCACATGATATATCTATGTGGATAATGCGAGTGTTATCGACAGGGGATAGGAAAAGTGGCGATCCGAGTTCAAACTCCAGTCTATTCTATTTACTTCATTTCACATTAATGACCTTGGAAAAGTTATGAAACCGCATTACCCAGCTACGGATTAAATAATAAGCTGTGTTTTCTTGCATTTAAATAACAGCTTATCTAGGAAAAGGAATTCTTAATCAGTCAAAAGTTATGGGCGCCATAGGGCTATGAAATCGTAGACACAGTACTGCTATACGACGACGGTATGTGCTGTTCTCCTACGACCCTAACGGGTTACGAGAATTGTCACGTGATATCTATGATTTCCTTTAATATATTTCGGTAAGAAAACATCTCGGATGCTTCAGATTTTTTTCATATTCTGTAAAGAATTCCAAACATTCATTGCCGAATTACATAATAAGGGTCATGATAAGATTGACTAATTTTTACGGCTTGTCAACCTTTTGCGGTTATTTAAAGCCGAAACATATTTTGGAGTTTAAGAATAATTATTTTTTGCGGTTGATATTGAATAAGAAAAACTTATTTTGAAAATAACAATAATTGTTTCTAGATCCTTCATCTATTTAGCATATAGCTCTGGCGGGAGATGAATTCATCCACATTCCAAAGGGTATTTGAGCGTGAGTTTATGAATAAGAGATTTAGGAGAGTATCCCTCTAGGAAGACCGAAAACAAAGATTCAGGCTAAATTATTGAAAGCAGTATGTGTTTTGGAATCATGCTAAAGCCCTCATTTTGCAAACGAGTAATGTTGGGCTTAGCATTCAAATGCCTCGTCTATTATCCAGGGAATCAAAGTGTTGAAGGCACAAATAGAGTTAATTAACAAAAGAATTCTCTGAGAAAAGAAAGAAGGATGCCTGGCAGGATTCGTTGAAACATGGGTGGGCTGTAATATGAATCAAGCGAAAAGGCGAAGGATGCGTATCTGTTGAGAAGGAAGAGAGTAAAATCGTAGATGTTTCATTGAATATAGAAATACAAATATTACAATTACAGGGAAAAAGATCATGTTTACTATGCAGAAATATTAGAATAAGGATAGTGAGCAAGGAAAAAAAATGAACAAAGGCGGGGAATATTAAAATAACAATCCAGATTATAGTGCCATGCTTAATTATCCGTTAAAAATAATGTTCACATTAATTCTCAAAATGATGCTTACTTGATCGAGAACATTTGCCAGTTAGAACATTAAAGTTATTAGATGTGTGCAAATGTTTACAGCACCCTCTTTTCTTGCAAATTATAAACTGAAAGCACAATAGAAAACCGACTGATACTTTTTTTCTGTAAAATAGGCAACGTTAATATATATATATATATATTGTTTTGGGCAGATCTAATAAATATCCTATTTTTGAACGCAAGACAAACTTTATACAGAAAGCGAAAAAATAAAGAAACAAAATTAAAAAAAACACGCGAAACAGATTAAATCACTTCTGATAATAATAATAATAATAATAATAATAATAATAATAATAATAAACAATTGGCCTCCAAAGATACTTGGAAAATACAGAAGACTGGATGATGGTATGTGTCAAGGAACATGAAAGTAGTAAGTGTCTCTTCGCTGTAGTAAAGGAAGCCGAAAAATTCAAAAAAGAGCTTCAAATGGGCACAGAAATTCAAATACATCACTGTACACCGGCTGAAGCTGCAAAAAACTTAAAAAAGAATGCAAAGAGAAATGCGACCGACCAGATAAAGAAACAATGGCAAAATAAACCGCTCCATGGCCAATACTCTGCCCGTACCAAACAAGCAGATGTAGACAAAAACCGCACCCATCAGTGGCTATGTAGTGCAGAGTTGAAAGGTGAAACTGAGGGTTTTATCCTTGCTGCACAAGACCAATGCTTGTTAACTAGGAATTATCAAGCACATATACTAAAATACTGTGTTAGCCCAAGATGCAGATTCTGTGACAAATATCCAGAAACCATTGATCATCTTATATCAGGTTGCACGATATTGGCACCCACTGAATATAAAACCCGGCATGACAGAGTGGGCCAATATCTGCACTGGAAAATTTGCAACTCCTATGGGAAGGAAACTGGAAGAAATTGGTACGAACACCACCCTGACCCGGTTACGGAGATAGGACCTGTTACAATTCTATGGGACTACACAATACACACTGACAGAACAATCAAAGCCAACCGCCCAGACATTGTTATTAAAGACCACAAACAAAATAAGTGCCTCCTTATTGATATGGCAGTCCCTGCAGACTGCAATGTGTCATTGAAGATATTCGAAAAACTGTCAAAATACAAGGACCTTGAAATAGAAACCTCAAAAATGTGGCACATGGGAACATCAACAATGCCTGTTGTAGTTGGAGCCCTTGGACTGGTTGGAAAAGATTCCAGTAGGCTGATTGAAGGGATCCCTGGAAGTCCATGCCTCAAAGAGATACAAAAAATTGTTCTGACAAGTACAGCCCACACTTTACGAAGGGCTTTATCTATGTAATTATTATTTTTTTTTTTTTTGCAGTGGAAAGTGTCATGATGCCATTTCTAACCTTAGGTCCCTGGGCGGGACCCGGAAAGAAATGTGTAAACGCCAGATATCAAAGGAAATAATAATAATAATAATAATAATAATAATAATAATAATAATAATAATAATAATAATAATAATAATAATAAATCCTTAAATACAAAGACCTGGAGATGGAGATTAACGGAATAATAATAATATTAACAATACTAATATTAATAACAATAACAATTCTTGTTAACTATTAGGTTGGTGCAAAAATAATGTCGTTTTCTCACATGAAGTTGAACGTCAAAAAACGACATTATTTTTGCACCAACCTAATAGAAATTATGTAGCACACATACTAAAATGTTGTTAGCCCAAAATGCAGATTCTGTGATAAAGACCCAGAAACAATTGATCATCTTATATCAGGATGTAAGATATTGGCACCCACTGAATATAAAACCCGGAATGACAGAGTGGGCCAATATCTGCATTGGAAATCTGTAACTTCTACGGGAAGGAAACTGAAACAATTTGGTATGAACACCACCCAGACCCGATTACGGAGATAGGACCTGTAAAAATGTTATGGGGCTACACAATATAGAGACAGAACAATCAAAGCTAAAGGCCCAGAAATTGTTATTAGAGATCGCAAACAAAAAACAAAATGCCTGCTTGTTGATATGGAAGTCCCGGCATACTGCAATGTATCTTTGAAGATCTTGAAAAAGCTATCAAAATACAAGAACTTTGAAATCGAAATCTCAAAAATATGGCACGTGTGAACATCAGCAATCCCTGTTGTAGTTGGAGTCCTAGGATTGGTTGGAAAATATTAAAGCAGACTCATTGAAGGGATTCATGAAAAACCATGCCTTAATGAAATACAAAAAAAATTGTTCTCACGAGTACAGCTCATACCTTACGAGGGGCTTTATCTATGTAAAATATGTCAATGGAATTGGTCAGTGGAAAATGTCATGATGCCATTTCTAACCTTAGGTCTCTGCGTGAGACCCGGAAAGAAAAGCGTACACACCAGAAATCAAAGGAAATAAAACAATGTAAATAATGTAAAAAATTGTTTGTCTTGAATAATACTTTCTGCCTGAGGTACTTGTTGGGACTTGAGTGATACCTTAATGTACCTGGTGTATGCAAAATCTTACAATGTCTGACATGTACTATTAGTAATAATAATAATAATAATAATAATAATAATAATAATAATAATAATAATAATAATAATAATAATGCAGATTATAATGTATGTTTAAAGATCTTCTAAAAAACTATCAAAATACAAGAGCCATGAAATGGAAATCTAAAAAATATGGCACATAACGACATCAATAATTCTAGTTGTAATTGGAGTCCTCGGATTGATTGGAAAAGAGTCTGATAGTCTCATTGAAGATATTCCTGGTAGTCCATGAAAGAAATTAAAAAAATTGTACTCACAAGTAGAGTTCATATATTACGAAGAGCTTTATCTATGTAAAATGTGCGTGATCTTAGTTTTTTGGTTTATTTGTTTGTTTCAAATGAGCAGTGGAAAATTTCATCAAGCCATTTCTGGCCTAAGGTCTCTGTTGGGACCCGTAAGGAAACGTGTATACAACAGAAATAAAAAGAAATAATAATAATAATAATAGTTTCTATCTGAGGTCCTTATTGAGACATCAGTGATACCGTAATGTACCTGGTGTATTCAAAATTTTAAACTATGTTACAAGTATTAATAATAATAATAATAATAATAATAATAATAATACGAAGAAGAAAAAGAAGAATGATAATAATCATCATCATGATTATAATAAGAAGAATAAGAAAAATAAGATGAATGATAATAATCATCATCATAGTTATAATAATAATAATAATAATAATAATAATAATAATAATAATAATAATAATAATAATAATAACAACGAGGAGAAGAAGAAGAAGAATGATATTAATCAATATCATGATTATAATAATAATAATAATAAGAAGAAGAATGATAATAATCATCATCAGAGTTATAATAATAATAATAATAATAATAATAATAATAATAATAATAATAACACCAACAACAAGAATGATAATAATCATCATCACGGTTATTATCATTATAATAATAATAATAATAATAATAATAATAATAATAATAATAATAATAATAATAATAATAATAATAATAATAATAATATATTTTGCTCCATTTTGAAAATTATGACACGAAAATGATTTAAATCAAACAACGAAATATTTCTACGTCTTGCCGTGTTGGGTTTATATCGATTTATCGTATTTACTCGAACGACTCTGTTCCATTTATTCTTAAAATCAGTAACAAGAATAGGCGCCGTAATAATGCTTTTGATTTACAACGTTCTATTTTATTTAATACCCAGTTGATACCGAAGCATACAATATCATTTTCTTTCAAAATTTAAACAGGATCTTTATGGTTTCATACATCTTTCATTGATTGTGCAACCAGTCAAGGAGAATAACTCGTTTATAAGGCTTCGAAAGAAAATAAACTCCATATTACCTTAAGGTATTGAGTGCTAAATCTGTAGTAAACACCGTGTTGCTGATATGGTTTTCGTTTCTATTTTTCTACAACTGCCTTCATGAAAATGTGTTTAAATCCGTGTGCATTTAAATACAAATCACGACCGATAAAGCTGGTAATCTCTCTGAGTTTTAACTTACAAACAGTGGTCCCATCATTCAGATAGAGTCTTCCCATTGAAATAAAAAGGAATAGATGAAGTCGAAGTAAAGAAAAGTTGAACAGCGTATTTTAGCAAGATCTTACTAAATCCAAAAGGATTGATTAACCTACAAATACGATTTACATTGTGCAGACTGTTGTTCTCATCTTTATTGCCATATCCACGACGTTCCGGTTGTTTTCACTACGCCCTTTTTCAGGTGATATTTCTTGGAATTTCGAAGTGTATACTTTTTTTTATTCCGCGTGGGCCGATTGTTCTAATTGCACGTACCATGTCTTTGGATACCTCAGTTTCAATTAAGTACCCTTGGCAACTCAACTCTTCAAGATTTTGTTCCCTCTGTTGTGGCCAGGGATTAAACTCACAACTCTTTAGGTCAAGTCACTTTTGGATCAGTCAACCAACGCTTTTTATCCACTGGGCGATGTGTCCTTGGGGACCTGAAGAAGACCAGAGTGTAAAACGACCGAAACGTCGTGAATATGACAATAAATATGAGGACATCAGTCCAAACAATATAAATTGTGTCATAATATTGTGTTACCTCATCTCAGAAATATAGACAGTTACTAAAAAGTGATTTACTTTTTGTCTTTCGGTTTAAGACAACAGGCAAATATAACTTGAGAAGGTGAATACCATCATATTGACATAGATGCATGTCTTAATATCTGCAGCCATGTTTGTGTAAAAACAATTCTTGTTATGTGACAACGTACCAGGAGGTGGGGTATCCAAGCCTGATTCGGGGCCCCGGGCAGTCCTTTGTGACCCTCGTTATCTTATTAAAATCTGTTTTTTTTTCTGCTTACATTTATATACGTTACAAATTCAACTAAACGCAACCGAACATTAAAGAATGAAAAATTTTCGCGGATTTTAACGCAATTCTGGGTTCTTTATTTTTCTATATCAATGAATTGGTGTTGCAACACGAAAAAAAAACGCGATATAAAATGTTTATTTATTCATAACGTTGAATGCGTTAAACTTATTCAACTTTTTAACAAGAAAACGGTATCATAGATCAAATTATTGTTTCGTTATTTTACCTCAGTTTACAAGATAATTATGGGGAGAGAAATATATTCCAATTTTTCTTTCTTTTTTTGTTGGGGGCGTGGTGCTTAGCAAATATAATTGCACTCTAGTAAGATGCTGGAAACAGCTTACAAACCAATGCTTTGTAGATGGAAAGAACGATAGTTTTTAAAATTGAATTTAATGATGGAAATGTTACATATAATCGGGGATAGTTCGTTTAAATTTCAAGAAGAAAACCTTTAACTATTTAATAAAGTAAAAGCAATTAATATCGTTAATAACAGTGAATAAGTTTTAAAAAAGGAAACAGTAAAGAAGAAAACTTGATCAAGATGTCACAACAGGAAGCGGGATAATCATTTCAACTTAGAGCTAAAGTTATCAATTCGAAAAGTCCCAACTCAATTCGTAAGACGTTTGGCACGTGAGAGAGGAGTTTCAGTTATGACAGACCAAAGAGCGGTGAACAAAGATTCGAAAATGAAATCGTACGGGAAACGCGTGACGTATTTTATTACTCCAGGACAGAAAGTTAGAATGTTAGAGAGGGTCAATATCATCTTGAATTAGTGGGAAAATGATCCTGGAATTATATATATATATATATATATATATATATACGTGTGTGTATGTGTGTGTGTGCGTGTATATATATATATATATATATATATATATATATATATATATATATATATATATATATATTTCCCAATGGTATTAGCACGTAAGTGAATGCAATGGTAATATTCTCCCTCCACTTATGGGTAAATTGCAGGATAGACTGGGTTCTATGGCTTTGGATGGTAATTGATCAAGGAGAAGGACAACTCTGAATTCAAAACCTTCACCAGTATAATCAAATCATATTTGCTGGTGTCTGGGCTGTCGGTTCCTAGGAACTTAGCTGCTTGACTCTCATACGTCGAATACGACGGGAGAGTCCACCATATAACATATATATATATATATATATATATATATATATATATATATATATATATATATATATGAAATGTTTATGTATATAAATATATATATGTAATTTTTTATACATATTATTTATATATTATATATGCGCAGTACTTATTGGAAAGCGCTCAATATCAGATATAGAGCTGACATATTTAGTTGGATTGATGTGAGTTTGTGACCCTGGGTTTCACGCTATTTGCGATCGTCAGACAAACTCCTGACGATCG
Source organism: Acanthosepion esculentum (assembly GCA_964036315.1). Lineage (NCBI taxonomy): Eukaryota > Metazoa > Mollusca > Cephalopoda > Sepiida > Sepiidae > Acanthosepion > Acanthosepion esculentum. The sequence continues at coordinate 80,440,409 of OZ038482.1, read as the reverse complement.
TCAGACAAAGGATTTTGTCTGACGATAGCAAATAGCCTAAAACCCAGGGTCACAAACTCACATCACTCCAACTATATATATATATATATATATATATATATATATATATATATATATATATATATATATATATAGGGAGCTTCTGATCGTTAGCTCTAATTAATTAATGATGAACACGTCATTTTCGTTTATGATCGATTTCATTACAATACTTCTAACAGCTCAGAGAGTAATTCTTCATTCTTTTTCATCAAAGTAGAGTCCAATAGTGTTATAAAAACCTCGGAGAATTCCAGTAAGATATATTTATTCAATTCTAAGTTACAACGTTTCAGAGATTAATCTAAGAATTGGAGAATTTTGCTGTTACACGATTTGGACATTGTTGGAGTTACACCTGGTATAGCTGACATTTTATTTTGGAATGTTAAAAGAATTAAATCATATTTGCACTATATACTAAGCTGAGACTAGAGCATGATCAGGCTAAATCGGGGAGAATACAGTTGCCATTTCGCCAAATTTCAAAGTGGGAAGAGTCTGCCAACCTTGAGAATCACCATTCCAAATTCTAGTTGTACGACGTTGCACCAATGCTGGTCGCTATCGATTTTAAGTTACAATTGGATTTCTTGTATGTGTCACGTTCTTTCAGGGCGTAGAGCTCTTAGTAAATTTGTCTTTTTGCTACCTGTCCAAAACCCTGTTCTGCCTACTATTTACATGAAATCGTTCTGTAGGGTAGGGAATGCTTTTTTTCTGTCCCTCCTGTCTGCAATATGCCCTGGGAGTATCTAATTTTACAAGCCATCTTGTCTCGTTATGTGTCCTAGAAATTTCAACAAGCTGATTTTAAGCATAAATGTTCTTTTTTTTCTTTTCCTTTTCTCTAAAACCTCGTCGTTGCTCCTGTTGTTCAGTCTATAGTATTCTCAGCATCCTTCTGTAGAACGACATTTCTTTTGTCCCAGGTTTCTTCTGCATCTGTGATGAGATTCTCCACTGCCATATGGAGAGAATTATATTACGCAACAGTTAAATATTCTTTGTTTTTAACGAAATTTTCCTCTTTATGAATAGTTTACTTAACCTTATGGGAGACATCATTCACTGTGTTGATGAGCATTCAGCTTTCGGGGTTGCACACTTCTATCAAAGCACTGAGGAGGGCGGTAAAGATATGGTTCTCAGTAAGTATTTAACCTAATCCCTTGTAGTAGCGGCAATTTGGATAAGATCGCTTGCTACGTACCCACAAGATCTTTATCTTTACACCTAAAATCATAGTGCGAAATGAGCACAAGCTTTTTCCGCCGAAATTCAAACACAGACTGTCGATTCTGTTGTTCTTGCGTATGCTTGTTACGCTACATTGTATCTCCGCCAGGAATTTATTTATTTGAAGAATCTCATTTCTTAAAATGAAATGGCGGCTTATCTCAAAAATCTCCCAAATCAATCACCTCTTCTAAATTTGTAAGTTTGTGCAACCAAAACCATTAAGAAGGAAACACGTATTTTATTTTTCTGTGAAAAGAAAAATGTTTTTAAATAATTAAGAATAACATCATATTTTTTTTTATTTTTAAATAAATAAGGATACTTATCGCTGTTGCTCATGTCATGGCTGCTGTCATGTAAAAGGGATTAATCAGAACACCGTTTGGTTTAACCTTTTTTACGACTTATCAACCTCAATGGGTTATTTAATGCCGACAAGATTTTTATTGCTGCTAACATTTTTTCTTCAAAAATGTATTGCTGATAATATTTTTTTCTTCAAAAATATATTGCTGGTAATAATTTTTTCTTCAAAAATGTATTGCTGGTAATATTTTTTCTTCAAAAATGTATTGCTGGTAATATTTTTTCTTCAAAAATGTATTGCTGGTAATATTTTTTCTTCAAAAATGTATTGCTGGTAATATTTTTTCCTTCAAAAATGTATTGCTGGTAATATTTTTTCTTCAAAAATGTATTGCTGGTAATATTTTTTCCTTCAAAAATGTATTGCTGGTAATATTTTTTCTTCAAAAATGTATTGCTGGTAATATTTTTTCTTCAAAAATGTATTGCTGGTAATATTTTTTCCTTCAAAAATGTATTGCTGGTAATATTTTTTCTTCAAAAATGTATTGCTGGTAATATTTTTTCCTTCAAAAATGTATTGCTGGTAATATTTTTTCCTTCAAAAATGTATTGCTGGTAATATTTTTTCTTCAAAAATGTATTGCTGGTAATATTTTTTCTTCAAAAATGTATTGCTGGTAATATTTTTTCTTCAAAAATGTATTGCTGGTAATATTTTTTCCTTCAAAAATGTATTGCTGGTAATATTTTTTCTTCAAAAATGTATTGCTGGTAATATTTTTTCCTTCAAAAATGTATTGCTGGTAATAATTTTTTCTTCAAAAATGTATTGCTGGTAATATTTTTTCCTTCAAAAATCTATTGCTAGTAATATTTTTTTCTTCAAAAATCTATTGCTGGTAATATTTTTTCATCAAAACTTCATTGCTGGTAATAAATTTTTTTTTCAAAAATTAATTGCTGTTAATATTTTTACAAAAATGTATTGCGGATATTACAACCTACTTTTACACTATCAACGTTTTTTGACACCAGTTTGGGGGTTAACTATTTGCTCATTGCTGGGACCCTAACAGGTGCTACCACCCCAGGTCAGAGGGGACCTGGGAACGCCAGCAATTAAGAGGTGGTTGCACGCTCCTCAAAACCTCCTGATCAGAGGCCTTGTTATCGGATGTAGTTTATCGTCATACCCAGGAGCACTGATGTCATTTTAATAGCGATCTCGTCTTTGACAAAACTTAAACGCGAGCCTTTGGTAGTGTGAAGATGTTTGGCGAGGTAGGGGTTAAGGCATAAGCCTGATTGATGGAACGTGCTGAAATTTTAACAAGTGAATTGTTTAATTCGATTTTGTGCTTGAAGGTGTACAGAAGCAAAAAAAGGAATAAAAAGATATCTAAAATATAAAATAAAACGTTGAATATCAAACAAACTTACAAAATAGGCAGTAAGTGAATGTAATTTGAGATAGTAAATTCATTTGACTCTTCAGTAAGCATCGATTCGAAGCGCGTTGAATGAGTTTTGGAACCCCAACCGCACATACCAAAACACTTCTGCCCCAAACCCGATACCGCAAGCATCTCTTTACAAAAATGTTCTCCAATATCCGTATCTCTGTATGTACATAGAGGAATCAATAAATATCTCACATTCTATTCTAGAATGTTCGAAAAGAATTAAACTACATATAAAATATATACATCTCAATGCCAAGTTGTGGAGAATGCAGTACTCTTTACACCAAATCTACAATCCTAGCCTGATGATTGCTTCGTTATTGAAACTCAGATTTGAAACAAACGGTGCAAAAAATATCCATATTTATTAGTAGTATTATATTAATAGCCGGCAGTACTGTTTCGCTGTATCATAGCTCCTTAATGCGACTAGACATCCGCATTCCTCAATCTCGGATCTAAACCCAACTGATTTGGTGTCAGTCAGAGTTTATACCACTGAGCTAACGTCATTTGACAGAGAGTAGCAGTTAAATCTAATGTATTGTTTTTATGAATATAAACAAATGCAATCAGCCGGAGTGCTTCAATTCATTTTTACTGAAGATGTTTGCAATTAAAGCACTTGGATCTTGTTTATATATATATATATATATATATATATATATATATATATATATATATATATATATATATATATATATATAGACCTAGACAGCCAGACAAGCCTACCAAAAACCTATAAAATAATAAAAAATGATAATTTTTTTTACTTCGATTGAATAAATAGTTACTCCCCCTATTTGTCTGTTTTTCTTTAAGCCCCCACCCTCTTTCGCCAATTTTTAGAATAAATGATTCTCCCCACCCTACCCGTTGTTTGTTTTTTTTTGTTTGTTTTGGTCACGTGGTTATGGTTTTTTGGTTACTGACTATAAGTTTCCTTTTTTTCTTACCTTGTTAGCCGGCCTTCCCTGACCATCCGTTTAGGTGAAACCGTGGTAGGTTTGTCTGGCTCTCTAGGTCTAACTAGGTCTGTTCTACTAACTGTATTGAGCACTTTATTTAGTATTTTTGCGTACTCGTATCGGTTTTTTTTCTTTAGGCGTTGGACTTGCATACTGGATGATTATTTTCGGCTAAAGTACATGTTCTTGGTTCTTTCTTTTTTTTACCGTTTTTTTTTCCATTTGGTATTAGTTTGGTTATTTGAAAATCAAGACACCGAAGGTTTTCCGATCGAGTATCGTCTTATACTTATAAGACTTCTACTAATAATAATACATATATATATATATATATATATATATATATATATATATATATATATATATATATATATATATATATATATATAAAAGTGAACATAGAAGTCAACACTTAGATCCGACAGTCTGTTTCATGCTAGATGCAATCATCGGGCCTGACGATTGCATCTAACATGAAACAGACTGTCGCCTCTAAGTGTTGACTTCTATGTTCACTTTTATATTTACACACGCTCTATCTCTGATATTGAGCACTTTATCCCATAAACATAGCACACTTTAAGACTATATTTCTTTATATATATATATATATATATATATATATATATATATATAAATATAAAAGTGGACATGGAAGTCAGCACTTAGAGGCGACAGTCTGTTTCATGCTAGTGCAATCGTCAGGCGACTAGTGCTGTTATTTTTCTCGGCTGTTTATATAAGGGTCAGTGGTGCATTATGGGTAGTATATTTTGGCGGTTACTTTTACCGGAAGTCGCTTATTTGTTTATTTATTTATGTCAAATTATTTTGCTTGTTTTTTTGTTTGTTTTTTTATTTTTATTTTTATTTTTTATCTTATATATTTATTTATTTATTCTTTTATTTTGATCGGTGTTTTTGGTTAACGTAGTAAAAATTTGTTTATATAGCTTATTGTTGGTAGTCTATAATGGCCGCCATTTACCGGAAATCGCTTGTTCGCTTATTTATTTGGGTCAAATTGTTTTGCTTATTATTTTTATTTTTATTTGTATAACAGTTATAACTTTCGTCCGTTCTTTTGTTTTGATTTTATTTCGCATATTCTAAAAGGTGTGGTTTTGTGATTTGTTTGGAGTAGTTTATTTTGCTTATTTTATTGTTGTTTGTTTATATATTTATTTATTTTTCTATTTTAAGTTACGTAGTAAAAATTTGTTTTCATGTCTACATTTTGAGATTAGCTCGGATCTTTTATTTAATAATTTATTTTGATCTGGGAAGGTAATGATAGCTATTTTTTCCTCCAAGCAAAGTTTGCAAGTTTTTGATAGGTTGTTGTAGGCTGATGATTTTTTCCTTATTTTCCAAGATATTTTTGGTGTGGTGTGTGTTTTGTTTTTTATTTCCCAGATATACTTAGAAAGCATTGTGCTGTTCGCATATTTACTATTTGTGAAAGACATTTTGTGTACATAATTTCTTTGTTTCCATGGTCCTTCGGTTACTCCTATGTATACTTTTTCTTCATTATCTGCTGATTTTGTCGTGGCTTGGTAGATTACGTTGTTTTGTAAACAATTACCGTTTAAGGGACATTCGTTTTTTATTCTGCAGTTGCACGTGGGTTTAATTTGTTCGTGTGGTTTGTTAATAATTTTTCTGTTGTGCTTTTTTATTATTTGTGCCATGTTCTCGGTGCAACTGTAGCTGATTTTTACTGTGTTTTTGTTGAATATTTTGTGTAGTGTGCTTGATTCCGGGAAGTGTTTGTGTAAAAGCTTGAAGAATATTTTTCCTATGTTTGTTTTTACGTTTTTGCTGTACGGTGGGTCAAGGAAAAATACGGGTTCAAAACAAAAAAATGTCCCCCGCAACAAAAAGAATTAGATGACTTCGAGAAGGACTTAACTGACCTAGTTAGAAACATAAAATTCCATAAAAATCAAGATGCATTCCAAAAAAAGCTAAAAGAAGATATAGCTAAAATAAACAGTTCAGCAAATGTATTTATCGCAGCCGACAAAACAAGAAATTTATACAAACTAACCCCTCCCACGCACAATAAATTACTAAAGAACAGCATAACCAAAACATACAAAAAGGCACCCAAAACAATAGAACACGATATAAATAAAGAAGCTAAAACAATCGCTCAAAAATTAGACCTAGATGACCGAATAAGTTGCATGAGCAAGACGCAAGCCTTTATCACACTAAAAGACCACAAGGAAAATTTCAAAACCAACCCTGCATGCAGACTCATAAACCCAGCCAAAAGCGAACTAGGTAAAATAAGTAAAACAATACTAGAAAGAATTAATTCTGAACTTAGGAAGAAGTTAGGAGTAAACCAGTGGAAAAACACAAAAACAACCATTGACTGGTTCAACAGCATAAATAACAAACAAAATTGCCACTTCCTACAATTAGACATAAAAGAATTTTACCCATCCATAACAGAACGTACACTAGATAAGGCCATCAACTTAGCTCAGGAACAAATAATAATAAAACCAAACGAAATCGACATCATTAAGCACTCCCGTAAATCATTATTATTTCACCATGAAGAAGCATGGATAAAGAAAGATGGGATATTTGACTCCACAATGGGAAGCTTTGACGGTGCAGAGACATGCGAAATCGTAGGTATTTACTTACTACACGAAATAAGCAAAATAATAGATAGAAATGACACAGGGCTCTACAGAGATGACGGTCTCATAATCTTAAGAAACTGCAACAAACAAAAGACAGATAAAACTAGAAAAGCAATAATTAAAATTTTCAAAAATAACGGATTCGAGATAGATATAAAAACTAACCTAAACGAAGTAGATTTTCTAGATGTCACCTTCAACCTAAGAAAAGGCACACACAAACCATACAGAAAACCGAATGATAAACCACAGTACATACATATATACTCCAACCACCCGCCTTCTATAATCAAACAGATACCTAAATCGATTAACCGCAGGCTTTCCGACAATTCTTCCGATGAATCTATATTTAACAAAGCCAAGAAAGACTACGAAACAGCCCTAAAAGATAGCGGATTCCCAGCAACACTCACATACTCACCACAGAACACAAAAAAGACCAACAGAAAAAGAAATATCATATGGTTCAACCCACCGTACAGCAAAAACGTAAAAACAAACATAGGAAAAATATTCTTCAAGCTTTTACACAAACACTTCCCGGAATCAAGCACACTACACAAAATATTCAACAAAAACACAGTAAAAATCAGCTACAGTTGCACCGAGAACATGGCACAAATAATAAAAAAGCACAACAGAAAAATTATTAACAAACCACACGAACAAATTAAACCCACGTGCAACTGCAGAATAAAAAACGAATGTCCCTTAAACGGTAATTGTTTACAAAACAACGTAATCTACCAAGCCACGACAAAATCAGCAGATAATGAAGAAAAAGTATACATAGGAGTAACCGAAGGACCATGGAAACAAAGAAATTATGTACACAAAATGTCTTTCACAAATAGTAAATATGCGAACAGCACAATGCTTTCTAAGTATATCTGGGAAATAAAAAACAAAACACACACCACACCAAAAATATCTTGGAAAATAAGGAAAAAATCATCAGCCTACAACAACCTATCAAAAACTTGCAAACTTTGCTTGGAGGAAAAAATAGCTATCATTACCTTCCCAGATCAAAATAAATTATTAAATAAAAGATCCGAGCTAATCTCAAAATGTAGACATGAAAACAAATTTTTACTACGTAACTTAAAATAGAAAAATAAATAAATATATAAACAAACAACAATAAAATAAGCAAAATAAACTACTCCAAACAAATCACAAAACCACACCTTTTAGAATATGCGAAATAAAATCAAAACAAAAGAACGGACGAAAGTTATAACTGTTATACAAATAAAAATAAAAATAATAAGCAAAACAATTTGACCCAAATAAATAAGCGAACAAGCGATTTCCGGTAAATGGCGGCCATTATAGACTACCAACAATAAGCTATATAAACAAATTTTTACTACGTTAACCAAAAACACCGATCAAAATAAAAGAATAAATAAATAAATATATAAGATAAAAAATAAAAATAAAAATAAAAAAACAAACAAAAAAACAAGCAAAATAATTTGACATAAATAAATAAACAAATAAGCGACTTCCGGTAAAAGTAACCGCCAAAATATACTACCCATAATGCACCACTGACCCTTATATAAACAGTCGAGAAAAATAACAGCACTAGTCGCCTGACGATTGCACTAGCATGAAACAGACTGTCGCCTCTAAGTGCTGACTTCCATGTCCACTTTTATATTTACACACGCTCTATCTCTGATATTGAGCACTTTACCCCATAAATATAGCACACTTTAAGACTATATTTCTGTATATATATATATATATATATATATGTAAAGAAATATAGTCTTAAAGAGTGCTATATTTATATATAAATTTGTTATATTGTTGCGACTATACATGCGCAGATTCTTTCGAATTGTAGATGGGAGAGAGTTAGCTACAGTTGCAAAGAATCTATCTAAACTCACCATATTTGTTATTACTACATCTAAAACAATAAAAGACTTAGTCAATACTAAAGAAAACAATAAGCTAAAACTTGAAACTCGATCGCCTGCAATAATTGTCACAGAAAATATATAGAAGAAACGTGAATGAAACTATATAGAATGTTATATGAACACAAAAGGGAGATTTGATAAAACAATACATTAAATGCTACTAAAAAATGCTACTCCAATCAAAGGAGACAACAACCCACTACGACGCATATATCTAGAGAATGCCTTGATCGCAAGGTGATCTACTGAGGAATTTGCGCCCTACCACGTGTAACATTTCACCATTTCTGGCAAATATCTTCCTTTCATTCAAAATAGTTACTATTAAATATTAACGCAGCTTTACGTCTCATCATCCCACAATTAATCCTCGCTTCATGTCTCGATCAAATATTACGAACTTGAAAGTAATGCGATTACCACGATGAAGATTATAAAATAGGATTTGCTCTCATTTAACCAGCACAGAGAAACTCCAAAACTATACTGCTCTCATTTAACCACAATAGAGAAACTTCCCAGCCCACCACAACATGGTTGATGCTTGACTCCGTAAGAGCATCTCACTGCGCCTTCTTGGTTTCACGTTTTCAGCTGATTTTGAGGTGGAACAACTACATCGAATCAATAACTGCATGTACTGCAAGGAAAGTTGTTTCACTGTCTCGTGGGAAAAGCTTTTACTCGTCAGAATCCATCTTATGCATATATAAATCTACCATTCGTCTGTGCATTGAATACTGTTGTCATATCTGGTCTGGTGACCTTGCTGTTCATCTCTAGGTTCTTGGCAAAATCCAAAGAAGGATCTGCAATGTAATCGGTCCTAACAAAGCATCTCGGCTTCAGTCACTTTTTTTCCAGGCGTGATAGTGCTTCCCTCTGTTTTTTCTACAAATGTTTTTTATTGCAACTGCACTGACGAGATTTTTTCCCTGGTGTCCCGACTTAATGAATTTAAGCGTGCTACTAGATTGACATCTAGGTCCCAATGTTTTACTGTTAAAATAGTTAAATGCAACTGTCACTTCTACTCTAACAGTTTCTTTGCTCCCTTCCTCTTACTTACTTCCCCTGGAAAGTACAATGTTCAAAAAATTAAATACAACGTCAATGGTCATCTTCTCTTGCCTTATCCTCCGTTCATCTTTTATCTTTTCCGCAATAGCCAGTCTTTTCTTTCTGTTTCATTCTCAATTACTCACTGTGCGCGCTAGTGGCACTCCCGCCTTGCTTGGGGTGAAATACTTAAAAAGAAAGGTCACCTACAAAAACGAACCACAGTGAAAGCGAAAGCGGTATTGTCATTTTGTTTGGGCGAACAGTAAGCATTTACTTTGTCTTTGTTGTTGTTGTTGCTCTTCTTCTTCTTAATTTGGGTCAAAAGAGTAATATATATATATATATATATATATATATATATATATATATATATATATATATATATATACACTTCATATCTTACGGTTCACAAAATCAACTCAAAAGGAAGAAGAAAATAATGAATAATACTAGCGTAAATATAACAGCGAATAGCCGCCATTATCTCTTTTGTTCATTTCGTTTGGAACAAACTTAGCAAACAACCAATCATCGATCATTATGAAGAGATACAGTTGGCGGGATACTGTCCAATACTGTTTAGTGTCGTCATGACATTCCAGGAGGAGGTGGCTCGTTGATGCATACATGTCATTTGAACAAGACGCATTACGACATCTGGCATATCTGCATATATTCATGTACTAATATATATTTATATATATATATATATATATATATATATATATATATAAAGCTGATGCAAATTTTTTTTCTGTATGATAAATTCATCATTATACTGGAACTGCGGTTTATATCTATACACACACATATATATGCATACATATATATATATATGTATATATACATATATATATATATATATATATATATATATATATATATATACAAATGCAATGGGAACGAATCAACTATAAATTCAAATGTTCGTAACATTAATTTAAATTAAATCCATAATATCCTATAATATATATATATATATATATATATATATATATATATATATATATATATATATTAATGGTAAACTTTACATTTTCTGGTTACTCATGTTTGAGCCGTCGTCTCTGTGTTTTTAAACCAGTGAAATCCATGTCTACTGGCCTAGATATCTCTATTTCCTTCTAAAGAAGAGAAGCTTCCATATAGAAATCGATCATGTATGACATTTGTAAAGCCGTTAAACTACTTTACTTGTAGGTGTCACTAAATGTTTGGGTACAAGCATTTATCATAGTAAAGTAAGGTTCAATTCTATTGTTATATAATAAGTAATAAGCATCATTCCTTACAACCATTCAACAGCTGCTGAAATTATTTTATTAACCGAAATGTGTAAAAGTTCTTTTTAATCAATGACCTATTAATCTGATGTTATTACTTATTAATATAAAATTTATACTTCGTGGAAACACGGGTTTCCTGAGGTGGAGACGAATCGAATCTCCTCTCTAGAACATCCTCTCTGTAAAGAGAAAAACATGAAAATAACCTTTGTTCTCTTTGTTTTTATCTATTTGACAATAGCATCTAGCGGCTTTAGTAGAAGTTCTTTGCAAGACAAATGGAGTTATCCCACATACCAACATATCTGTAGTTTTTTCAATTGTGAAGATATTTTCCAGTATTTTCTGAGATTAGACATAATATATATTCGTTAGACATTCTTTCTTTTATATCGAGATTTCCACATCTTTTAATAGTTCTTTAAATCTACCCTATGCAATTACTCATATCACTAACAAATTTCACGCATTATTACGTATGTATATGAAATTGCATGAATATTTCCGTTTTTATTCTATATTTATGTCCAGCATGTCAAACAATGTGCGCTAATATTCGTGTAATCTGTACTTTGTCAATAAATACCAGTTGAATTGTTTTGTTATGGAAACGTATGCGCCGAAATAGATCATTTTTATATTCTGTCATTTGACAGCCTCGTTTTGAATTACTCATTTCTTTAGCCTATTTTCTTTTATTATTTCATCGTTCATTTTTCGTTTCTTTTCTAACTTTTGATATTTATTCAGCCCTGTCTCCCAAACATATAATTGTCATTCATTATTCTCTTCGACTTACTCTACTCTTTATTCTACTATCAATTCGTATTGCTTGTCCTAATTTTTGTCTTTCCATTTCACATCATAATTCTGCTTGTTTTTCTTCTTCTTACACACAAACGCACACACACGCACGCACGCACACACACACACACACACACACACACACACACACACACACACACACACACACACACACACACACACACACACATATATATATATATATATATATTGTGCTTTCTTTTCATTTGAATTCATTTCACATGCTCATTCTGTGATAAACTCAAAGGTATTGGAAACGATCTATGTCAGGTCCAGGCAGCCGTCCCTCTGTAAACAGAGAGAATGCCTGTTAGGGGCTGACATGATTTCTATCTGATCTTTCCACCTTTATTCTATCACATGCTTCTCATGTTTTTATATTATATATTGCAAGATTTATTCTTCCCTCGATTTCAGCTCTGTTGATTGAGGGCAAAACCGGTCGGCTGGTCAATTTTTTTTTCCTTTTAATCATGAATAGTAAAGCACGTCTTGACATTTTTATTTCCATAATAAAATTTTGTATCCCCAATAAAATAATGATATATATATATATATATATATATATATATATATATATATATATATATGTGTGTGTGTGTGTGTGTGTGTGTGTGTGTGTGTGTGTGTGTGTTAAAATAATAAGAAAGAACAGTAAGATTTACAACCCGGTGTTCTTAGTAATTATTTTTATTTTAAAAAATAGTGCTCGATACATAATCTGCAGAGCATATTATAAATACTTACTATATAAAAAATATGATCCCTTCGCTACACAGGAATTACCATGTTTCAAAACGGTAACTAAAATTTTAAATTTCATTATAAAATGAAATTTAAAATCCATAGCTCCAGACAATTCTCACGCTATTTATGGAATAACCTATTAACAAGATTACTTCATTTATAAGCACAGACTATGTTAATATTTTAAACTGTAAAGGTTACGAAAAAATTCAATCATTATGATAAGGGGTGTTTGGATGTTAATTTCCCTAGACAACTTATGTGTCAAATATAAGATGCTTTCAAAATCAGGTTAATTAGTTGTTAGTTTCTATCTATTTTGAAACATGTTAATTTCAGTGTAGTGATGGGACCATATTTTTAAAATAGTATATATATATATATATATATATATATATATATATATATATATATATAGAGAGAGAGAGAGAGAGAGAGAGAGAGAGAGAATAGTACTATTTAATTTAAGTCGGAGGGGGAAAATGATTACAAAATTTTAAAAGAGTGTTACCTTTTTTGACGAATCAGGATACAAGTCTAATTTAAGAAGGCAAAGTGTAAATATACGTTAAGTGTTAGGTGTAGGCTTGTAATTTTTGCCTGTCGATACTGGCTTCCTTTTATGGGGACGTGTCATCTTGTCTGTTTTTAAGGGCATACATAAGATACAATACATTGACATTTTTAATTATTTATTTTATTTTTTATAAAATACATTGCGATTGTCTTAAAGTAGCTTCAAATATCATTAAGTCATATTTTATATATTTATATTTTTATTAATAAAGATCTAAAATACTATTTTTATTAGTATACTATATATTATTAGTATACTATATACTGTATTGTTAAAATTAAGTTTTTAAAATTTAGGAATTTAATTCCGCATTTTTTTATTTTGTTATTTGTGATCAAATGACAGATATATATTTATGATTTGTTATTAATTTTGTTTTAATGTAAACATAATGCAGTGTCAACAAAACAGTTATTTCTTTTCTTTGATTTAATAAATCATTATTTTTAGAAACTTAATAATATATAACTTTTCATGTAGACAGAAAAGGCATGAGTCATTTAAAGACGTACATCTTCTAGTTTTTTTTAATAATTTCCATTTTACTGTGGTTCTTTTATTTGTTTATTTTAAATTCCAAAATTATTTGGATAGGGATGTTTGGTTACGATACACATTATTTTTTAATGAAGACGGATGTTGGCTCCACCTTAATTTAAAGTTATTTTAGTCCTACCAATATAAATTGTTTTAATATTAGCATTTTCAATAGAAGAGATAGTACATTGATAAAATATAGATTCTGTGAGACATTTATTATTCAATGGACATTTTTTCGGATTCCTACAGTTACATAATTTTTCTTTACTATTACTTATTCTTCTGGATCCCTATTATATTATTTCTGGTTTAAGTATTTATTTAAAATTTTATTAGTGTGTTTTATTATATTTTTTTCGAAAAAATGTATTGGTAACTTATAAAAATTATATGCATCAACATGGTAAATTTCTTTCTTCCTTTAATGTCCATAATTAGGAGAGAATCCTCTTAAAAATAAGTAGACGAAACATATCTAAATTATTTACTGACACATGTCGTAAAAACATGCTGCCAAAATATACGCAATTTAAATTATATATATATATATATATATATATATATATATATATATATATATATATATATATATATATATATATATATATATATACAGAAATTAGTATTTTACGAAACCAAAACTTAAATCTTAATTTAAAATTAAACTTAAAATTTGAAGTTTCGTTCCATTTTCAAGTGATGCTGAGAATAAACTTCGAAAAAAATTGATTTACTCTCTATTTATAAGCCAAATAGTATTTTATATTTAAGTGGGTAGGTTTATGAGAATTCAGAATTTTTATTAAGTGGGTGTTGGCTTTTTTGACGAATGAAAATACAAGTATAATTCTTAGGTTGCAAATTGAAAGTCGGTTATGGTTAGGTGGGGTTTAGAGTTAGAGATTTCTGTCTGTTGATACTGACTTTCTTTTATGCGGACATGTCATCAATGTCTCGTTTTTTATTTTATTTTGAGTTACCATACAATACATTTGGCATGTATAATTATTTTTTATTAATTTTCTTGTATTCTGAAACTTGATCGAGATTTTTTAAAGGTGTATTCAAATACGATTAAACCATATTATTTATAATTATATTTTAATTTATAAATATCTAAAGTACTATATTTATTATATTTACTAAACTATATATGGTATTGCAAAATTAAAATATTAGAATTTAATGATGCATCTATAAATTAATGTATTTATGATCAAATAATAGATATATTATTATGCAAATTATTTTTATAATTAATTATATTTTAAGGAAAATATGAGGGAATGTCTACAAAAACAGTTATTTCATTTCTTTGATTTAATACTTAATAATATATAACTTTTCATGTAAACACAAAGGACATGGGTTATTTAAAGATCTACATGTTCTCGTTTTATTATTAGTTTACATTTTACTTTCGAACACTAGACTAACTGAGTTTCTATATTCCAGATTTTTAGATAAAACATTTAGCCATCTGGACACCATATTTAATGAGAATTACTGAAAAACCGTTTGTTTTATTTAGCTAGAAAAAACAGGTTAAAATCGTTTTGTGTCAGGCCCGCTATATCTTCCTAACTGAGCAATGATGAAAAGAAAAAAATAATTCAGGCTTTCAGTAATGGTACCAGCATTCATACTCTGGCACCCATATTTAAAGTCCATTCAAGAACCATCAAGAGTACAGTGAATAATTTTAAAAACATGGAGCATTAGAGAGGAAAACTGGATCAGTAGTTTCCAACAGCAAGAGGGATCATCATTTCATCTTAGAGTAAAATACATTCTTATTCTTCAAACCAGAGTCCAATGATGTTATAAAAAAAACTCAGAGAATTCCAGTCAGATATCTTTGATCATTTCTAAGATACAACGGTTCAAAGCTTAATCCAACAATTGGACAATTTTGCTGTTAAACCCGGTATATATATATATATATATATATATATATATATATATATATATATATATATATATATATATATGTATAAATAGATAAAACATATATACAGTGTACTGCGGCGTACACGTAGACTTGGCATACAAGATGACCTCAAGATTTTTAGCTCAGAATTCCGCGTTAGGTCTATAACTAACGTATAGGTCGACCCGAAAATCTGTAAAAATATGGGAGAAAAGTGAATGATAATGATAGTAATATGATAGACATTGGTATGAGCTACAATAGATAGGAAGTTGTGGAGAGCCATGATTGCCGACTTCCTGAATGAGCACGGAACAGGAAAGAAGAAGAATTGACAATTGTTTACTTTGTTTTATCAGAGTGTTCAAATTCCTGAGAGGAAAATTTGTTATGTCAGTAAGTTGTGACTTAGGCCTATTGGTAAATGAAGTTATGATACTGTATACGATAACCTGTGCCAAAACTACATTAAATTGTCTTTACTATGATAAAATCGCATATCATACCAAGCTGTCTGAATGGGTTCCTGAGATAAACGGCGCTTTGGTCAGTGTTAGAACTTAGTGTATCAGCTGTTGAACGCTATGGGTGATGTAGTACTAATAGAATACTGAATATGTCTTATTATTTTATTATTTTATATTAATTTCTGTTTTAGTGGGATATATTTCTAGCAGTAAGGGGTACAGTAAGAAGAGTACAGTTGTTTATAACTCGTTGGCAAAGGTTCGCATTTCATACCCGCCACATAAGTCGACCCCTAGTTCGGGAAGCATTTTTAGGCTTGAAAACCCGACTTGTCCGCCGCAATTTATGGTATATATTTTTAAGTACTAGAAAGAACAAAATTTTTTCTTTTCTTTTTTTTGTTTGTTTTGATCATATCATTTCGATATTTCTTGCCTTCCATCTACACACAATACTCCGTGAACTGTATCTTGAGGCATATAGAGGGAGGAAATTTTAAAACGTAAAAGAAAAGCTGTTCCAGGAACTCGTTGAGATTGCAGAAAATGAAAATAGGAAGGAGGTCGTATCATCAGTTGTAAATATAGTCATTAGGAACTTGGATAAAAATTTGATAGAACAGTGAAGGAGAATGATAGTAATACGATAGATATTGGTATGAGCTACAACAGATAGCAAGTTGTGGAGAGCCATGACTGCCCACTTCTGGAATGAGCACGGAACAGAAAAGAAGAAAAATTGACAGTTTTTTCTTTCTTTTAACAGACTGTTTAAATTCCTCAGCGGAAATCTAGAAGAATGGTCATTCCAAACAAGCAGCCATTTGCTGTGAGTCGAATGAAGTCCAAGGAATGTTTTATCGGGTATAGGTGGAGAGGCGACGACGATTGCGCTCACATCGGCCGACATCATAATGCCAGCGAATACCAGTTGGCAGACAATGTTGAGCTGACTTTATAATTTGACTGGTGCACTAGTTCAAATATTTGTATTCAAATGGAAGATACTTGTCAGAAATGATCCGTTCGCTGCGTTCGCATGCCTTTGACAGCATTTCAATCGCAGCCAAGGAACGACACGGTCTTACTGGGAGGGTGTCGTTTTGCCTCATAAACCAACACGCACATTCGATTGACACATACGCTCCTTTACACACTAGCATAAGTAGGACATATTGCCTCCTTTTCAATACGCTTTGTCAGGTATAATCGTTTAAAAGTTGATATAATTTAAGATTCGAGGTTTAACTACATAAAGTTGCCTATTATAATTAGTAGTAAAAAAAAACCCCGAATATTTCAAAGACAGAGTGAAAGAAAAATATCTTGATTTTGACGTTGAATAGCGTCACAATCAAGCAAAAAATATCTAGGTGAGTTTGTGTATGCTCTATAAAGGAGAAACCAAAGCTTAGCTGGACAATGAGTTCTCTGTAGCCGCGCAATAAACACACTAGATAAAATGGTGGCGTCTCTTACAAAGGGGGACACTTTTAAAAATAATAGTGTCCACTATAATAACGTTAGCAGTAGTAGTAGTAGTATTATTAGTAATGTTAATAATAGAAAAGCATATATATATATATATATATATATATATATTTATATATGTATAGGGAAGAGGTTATAGTAGTTCCAACGAGAGAAAAGTGTGTATATTAAAAAGAAGAGAGAAACCGCAAACGTTTTTGGTTGTAATGTGGATTTTTTAAAAAATATTATGCTTTATTTCTCATAATATATATATATATATATATATATATATATATATATATATATATATATATATATATATATATATATATATATATATATATATATTACGGATAATTTCTGTACACCCTTACTCCTACTATACGGAAAAACGTAAGGATGCTGTAAAAACTAAATCAAATTTAAATAAATTTCCCTGCCCAAACAGGCGCGCGCACACACACACACACACATATATATATATATATATATATATATATATATATATATATATATATATATATATATATATATCATGACTTGGCTTCGAAAAAAACGAAGTTCATGAAGGAGTCTGTTCACGTCGATTGCAGGCACACTTGTGACTGATAAGGACAATGCTGGACAGGCATAAACGGTCGCAGCAGTTGCCACTGACTGTACGACCTGGGCCCGATTGCATAGCGTTGCAGTATTCCTTCTCTGCCTCTTGTCCTTGAAAGCGGCCCTGCATATATATATATATATATATATATATATATATATATATATATATATATATATATATATATATATATATATTCATCCACAGACATGTTGTTTCGCTGTTTCACAGCTCAACAATGTGGCTAAACATCCGATTGCTTCAAGCCGAGATCAAAACCCGACTGATACCAAATCAGTCGGGTTTTGATTCTACCCCTAAGCCATTGGCAGGGATGAAGGTGAATTTAGACATATTTATTTTTAGATAAACCCGCCAGTGAATGGAGAATTCGATTCGTCGAATAGTCTTGCATCAGCAGTAGTAATAGTCACCGTTTACTTATTCAATTTTCTCCCTAAGAGCTCCATGTATATGTTGTCATCCACAGTATGAATGAAAGGAACTTTTATTATACATATCCTTGCTTTTCATTTTATTTCACCGTGAAATTAATAACAACCGGCCTTAATCGAGAAGTGCTACAAATGAAAAATAGTGTCTCCGATGGGAATCGAACCTGCATCACTTTTCCATGAGAAGAAAATCACATTTTGCTATTTGCTTTCCCACATTCTTGAAGTGTCTGTCGATCCAGATGGCCTGAACTGGTTACTTTATTTAATATACGATGGCAGATTCTCTTCGTCAGTTCTCCGTGTCTGAGGAATCTTCTCTTTTTTTTATACCGCCCACTTGCTACTCGCCTGCTCTCACAGTGTCCAGGGTGTTTAATTAATATGCCGTAAAATTCACGAACCAAGTCTTTAATATATTAGGCTATTGTCCTCTGTCAGTTTCAATCCCCCCCACCGTCGTAGATGAGGCATCTCTAGGTATGGACATCAGAATAACAACCTACTGCCGTAAATTAAATAGTTTGCAAAACCCAGATCGATAGACAGATGAAGAAAGCCAGTGGGCATATCGACAAGGACATTAGTCCAAATGTAAATAATGACTTCAAATTCAGACAGTAAGTGCTTTTAGACTTATACTACTCCCAGGCGAGAAAAACAATGTTTCCATCCTGAAAGTGATAACGTGTTCGGTCGTCTTAAATTTGCAGGTCAATGAAAATAATAAGAGGGTGGGTTGAATCGTTTATACACTGAAAGAGTTATGACCGATTTATGAAATCTTGCGTGCAATAATTTCAACTTATCTTATTAATAACTTCTTTTTTATACATTTCTGAGATGCTTATGTACACTATTTACATTATTCAGACTATTGTCCTCATCTTTGTCGCCACACATGGCACAGTAGATAAAGACGTTAGTTAGATTCAGTGACAGGGCCCAAAGAGTGTGAGTTCAATACCTGGTTAAGACACTGGAGAACTTTCAGAGGGGAATTAACAGGAGATAACTGACATTCATTAGACGTGACACGTGGAACTAGAACAGTCTACCCCAGTGAGCGAAATAAAGGGTTAAGTTTGACATTCTTTTTTATAATCAGTATCTCTAGAGCAATGCAGTACAGCCACTACCAGCCAAGGGGTTTTAGGATTTGGAGGAATTAGTAGCAGTAATATTAGTAATGAGGAGAAAGAAAAGTGCAACCAGAAGGACAGTAGATAGTGATTTACATTGCATATTAAAGTTGGTTTGAAAGCATGGAGCCGGGAGGGAGTTCCACAAGGGAGAAGTGCGTGATAACAAACTGTTAGCATAAGAATTACGGCTAAATCTAGCTCGATCAACTGCAAATTGATGAGTTTAGTATTGCGCTTACATAAATACAGTCTAGGTACCATAGCGTAGAGCTCATCCAAACAATGACCATGAAAGTATTTATTTAAAAAAAAAAAACACAGACAAACAACATTACGGTGGTGGGTAAGTGACTGAAACCGAACCGTCAGATCAGGACCAATAATATTTCTGATTCTTCTTTGAATCTTAGCTAGGAGCTCCAGGAAAATAGCAGGGGCTCGAACCATATATGGTACCAATATTCTAAGCACGAACCACTGGTTGACTTACAGATATGTAAGATAGATTCCAGAGAAAAAATTGTCCGGCCCGGCACAGTGACTTTCTTGGCGACGGGTTCAATATAGTCTTTCCATCTCATGTCAGTTGAGAACGTTATCCCCAGAAAGTGCAATGTGTCACTTTCTTGGAGGATAGCATCAGCCATACTGCTGGAAGGCAAAGAGGGATCTCTCAAATGATTAATGGAGGGCAGTTTATTTTTAAAGATGTTAAAATTGACAAGCCATCTTTTCCCCGGTTAATGACGGTCTTGAGATCGTCTTATACATCGCCTGCCATTTTGACCTTGTCTAACTAATCAGCCTTACTAGCAAGTCAGGAGTAAATGCTAATGTTGTCATCGCAAATGCCAAGTTCAGAGCTGATGTTATCGGGAAGGTCGTTAATGAAGATTAAAAACAGTATAGGACCAAGGAGGAAGACCTGAGTGACGCCCGCGTTAGTACGAAAGGATGTAGACGATTGGCCATTCAAGATAACTTTCACTTCACGATTTAATAGAATCGACTGGATCTACTCAAAAACGTTCCCGGAGATAATGTAGCTTTTCAGCTTGTGAAGAAGACATGAAAGCCATATCCTTTCGAGATGTCCAATACTACAGATCGTTTCTTTTCAGGTAAACTCATATCTGACTGTTCAAAGAATAAAGTAAGTAGTTGCGGCTTCTCTTGAAAATGGAAAAAAAATTGTGTTATCAAGTACTTTGGGGAAAAGGATTTTCGCCTTCAAGAACAGTCATGTTGACATGGTTGCTACATTAGGGGTGACGATCTAGTTTTATCGACATGGCAAACCCGGGTAGCTGAATTTAGAAATGGAAGGGAACGTCTTGCAGATGATCCAAGGTCTGGATATCCTGCTCCTACAACTACCGATGAAAACGTTTATCGTGTTTACCACATGGTGAGGGATGACAGGTGAATTACTATAAATAAATTGGCCAATGTTATTAGCGTACCCCGTGAGAAAGTTGAGAATATTCTGTACAATGAACTTGTCATGGCTATGGTTTTTGCTCTGTGGGTGCCACGTCATCTGACACCTGATCAACAGTGCATCAAAGTGGTCCCATTATGGGGAAATCTGACATTGTTTAAGGCAGATGCAGCTGGTTTCCTTGGACGTTTCCTAATCCAAAAATGAATGTTTGTTTCATCCCTTTGAACTATGCAATGGAAACACCACCATTCACCTGCTCCAAAAGAGGGCAATTTCGTTTCATCTTCAGAGATGATAGCTTCAGTGTCTGGGTTGCAAAAGGCATTGTTTATTAATTATCTTCAAAAAGGCTACACCATCAATGGAGAGTACTGCGCTAACTTTCTGAGGTAGTTACAATAGGCTGTCAAAACTAATCACCTAGGGGAACTGACGAAAGGTAACTTGTTTCATCGGGGCAATGTCCCAGCAAACAAGTTCTTGGTTTCAATGGCTGCTATGGGTGACTGTGGCTTTGAACCGGCTGATCAACCTCCCAGTTCAACTGATTTGATTATCACTTATTCCCCAACATGAAAAGATACTCGTATGGGAAACAGTATTGCAGTGATGATGACGTCATATCTGCTGTTTTTTTTTATCAACTTAAATAGTCTTCTTTGAACACTCAGATGTCAATTTACCTGGAAATAAACAATGCAGTTATTGATGCATACAATATTTCACAACTCTAGCATCGCTCCTTTATTGTCAGTGTATGAACTTTTCAGCCGATCCGCGTATATATTATAAAGGCAAGAAAATATATGGCGAATGATTATCTCAGCAACAACGAAACGAACCGATGAAAGAAAATGATGGAATGATGGAAGAAAATGTTTCTGCCGCCGTGTGTTCAAGAACAAGCCAGTCAAGAATTTCCAATCTGAATCGCCAGACTCGAAGTTGATTCTATTTGACTATCCAACTTTTCTATGATTCTACGATTCTCTATCCATTCTTCCCTTTCTCTCTGGCGGCTTCTCTTTCGTTTTTAGTTTGTCGAGGTGCGTGTGGTGTCGGTTGACACAAGTATTAAAATCTTCGCTGCCAATTTGACAATGACACGAATGAGACGGCGAGCAAAATTGGCGGAATCATTCAAACTCCACCCCTTTCTCTCACTTCCTCGCTTGATTTGTTTCTGCTGTCCTTCTGTCATTCAAATCTCTGATTCGTTCTTCAAAATTGCTCTTGTTTGCACTCTCTGTATCTTTTTAGCTTCCTTATACGCCTTCACTGTCCGTCTCGCTGCTTTTCATTTAGTTTTGTTGTTCTCACACTTTGTTCTCTTTTTCCCGTTGTCCTTTCCTCTGTCTACTTTTTTTTTCCAAATTCTGTCTTCCTCTACTTTTCTCCCATTCACTTTTTGTTCAACTGACTTTTCTCTGTTTCTATTTCTCATACTGCACCACACAATTCTCCAAGACTTTCTCTCCATTGATATCTGTTCTTTCTACTTTTCAGCCACTGTTTATTCCTGTCAGTTTCAACTCTTTCTATATATATATATATATATATATATATATATATATATATATATATGACTGCCTGGTAACATATTATTATTATTATTATTATTATTATTATTATTATTATTATTATTATAAATTAACTGATTTAAAATATGGTTTCTTCGCTACACAGTAATAACCATATTTCAAAACCGAAGCTAAAAACTTCAAATTTAATTATATAATTACCGAAGCTAAAAACTAATTATATAATTACCGAAGCTAAAAACTTCAAATTGAATTATATAATTAAATTTGAAGTTTTTAGCTTCTGTTTTTGAAACATGGTTATTACTGTGTAGCGAAGAAACCATATTTTAAATCAGTTAATTTATAATATTTATGCACTGTAAATTTACATCGAGCACTGTTTTGTAAAAATAAAAAAATATCAATAAGAACACCGGATTATATATCTTACTGTTCTTTCTTTTTATTATAATATATATATATATATATATATATATATATATATATATATATATATATATATATATATATATATATATATATATATATATATATATATATACTCGATTTGTTTCAATAGTTATATACCAACGCTTTCCTATATCTTTCTACTTGCTTTTCTATTTAGCCTTTCAATCAATTGATCCATCGATCTATTGGTTTATCTGAAGATTATCTTTTCTGTGATATTATTTTTTTCATCCATTCTATCTAACAAACATTTCAAATTACAAATCAGTAATGCGCACATTATTTTTCAATGTAATTCTTTGGTGATATTTCCATTGTAAATTGCCTTGTTTAACTCTTTTGTCATCATAACCTCCCTCACTCTTACTCACTGATTCCATTTCCCTTCTACCTCCTCTTCTCTCCATCGCTCTAGACTTGTTTCTTCTCTATTTCTACATCGCCTTCCCGCTAACTCACACTTTGCTTCTCCTCCCGTTCTTTCTCCTGTTCTTTATCGCTTTGTTTCTCTTTTATTTCCCTCTCTCTATTTCACCCACTAACCCTTTTCCCCCCTTACTCCATTCTTTCGTTCTCTTTTTGCTTTGGTTTCCCTTCTCTGCTTTTATTCAATTGACTCCTTTTCTCCCCTCACTATTCTCTTTTCCCTCTTTCTCCTTCCTTCTCGCTCTGTCCTTCCTTCTTCTTATCTTTCTTGTTCACCTTATCTTTCTCTTTACTTCCTCTTACGCCTTCATTCTTCTATCCCTATCTCCATATTTCCTCTTCCTTCCACTCTCCATTACACTAACACCTTTTCTCTTCCCCCTTCTCTTTTCATTCACTTCTTTCTCTTTCCTTCCTTCTTTCCTTTTCACTCATTCCTTTAACCTTTCTTTATCTCAACTCTTTCCCTTTCCTTTACTCTTTCCCTTTCCCGCTTTTATTTTTACTCACTCTTTTCACCTTCTTCCTTCATTCCATTTCATTTATTTCTTTATCCTTCCTTTTCACTATATCCTGGCTTGTCGTCCTTATCTTTCCTTTCTCCCTAAACTTTCTCTCTGCTTTCTCTCTCGCTTTGATTCTCCTCCTACTCTACCACTGTCTCCTTATTTCACATTCCTTCCTCTCTCGTTTTACTATAACTTTCTCTCTCTCTATTCTATTGTCACTGACTTTTTTCTCCTTCGTTCTTCTCTCTTTTTTACTCATTCGTTTAAACTTTCTTTTCTTTTCTTTTCATACGTTTATTTAAACATTGAAGAAATAATTGATGTGGGTGGGAGGGTTATGGTATAATTTTGGAAAAAAGGGAACAAAGAGAGGAGTAAGAAAATAGGATTGAATGGAAGAAGCGATACAAACGAGTCTTTCGCTTTCGATTTCCGTTTCACTCACCCCTATTTACCTCTCTTCTTTTCTTTCCCTCCATTCCCCTTATTTCAGTTATTTTTTATCCTTCCTATCCTCTTCTTACTCTCTCTTTGATTCTTCTTTCTTATCTTTCCTTTTTTTCCTAATCTTTCCATTTGTTTCCTCTCTCTCTCTCCTTGATTCTCCTCCTACTCTACCACTGTCTCCTCATTTCTCTTTCCTTCCTCTCTCGTTTTGCTTTCACTTTCCTCCTCCTTTCTTTACTCCTCTTTCTTCTCTCTTACACCTTTTTCCTTCTTTTCTTTACACTCGTTTTCCATCCCTTTTAGCTCGTTTGTATCGCTTCTTCCATTCAATCATATTTTCTTACTCCTCTCTTTTTTCCCTTTTTCCCCAAATTATACCATGACCCTCCCACCCGCATCAATTATTTCTTCAATGTTTAAATAAACGTATAAAAAGAAAAGAAAATTAATCCCCACATTTGCAATGTCCTTTATTTAAAATTTTTGCTCTTTAGTTTTGGTTTCATTATTTTTAATCACTAATTCGTGTCTAACATTCACTTCGATTTGTTTTGTTTGCTATTATTGAAGAGTGAAAAAAATCCAAGCCAACAAACACTGGGAAAGAAACAACAAACGTTTGTTTGTTTCTCTTTGCGCCTTTTGTTTTATGTTGGTGAATTGCAGTTAAATTTTATTGGCCTAATTATACAATGGATGAAGGGGGATGTTAGGACGGGTGTAACTCTGACGTGTTCTTCACGTTGGATCGTTTGTTGCTATAGCAACCTAAGACCTGACAATTCTCTCTTGTCATCAATACAACTCACCAAACGGACAAAAAGAGAGGAAAGAAAGCTAAAGTCGAAAAAACAGCATTTTGAAAACAAAGCGCTAATTTCCTACATTTTTACCGATGTTTTGCATCATAAATTTTTGTATAGAGGAGCGTGGATTGTATTACATGGGAGGAGGAAAAGACAGAAGCGGGGTTTATCTCTATGAAATCAGGATTGCATAATATCTTTTAAATGTAATACATACAGAGAAGGAGAAGTAGTGGTTATCACTATGAAATAAGCATTGCGTAAAGTTTTTAGATAATATGATATCGTTTAAATGTAACAAGAACATAAAGGGGGAGCAGTAGGGGTTATCTGTATGAAATGAGAATTTTGTAATAACATTTAAATGTAATAGAAGAAGAAGAAGAAGAAGAAGAAGAAGAAGAAGAAGAAGAAGAAGAAGAAGAAGAAGAAGGGGAAGATGAGGATGAGGTGAAGAAGAAGAAGAAGAAGAAGAAGAAGAAGAAGAAGAAGAAGAAGAAGAAGAAGAAGAAGAAGAAGAAGAAGAAGAAGAAGGGGAAGATGAGGTGAAGAAGAAGAAGAAGAAGAAGAAGAAGAAGAAGAAGAAGAAGAAGAAGAAGAAGAAGAAGAAGAAGAAGAAGAAGAAGAAGAAGAAGAAGAAGAAGAAGAAGAAGGGGAAGATTAGGATGAGGTGAAGAAGAAGAAGAAGAAGAAGAAGAAGAAGAAGAAGAAGAAGAAGAAGAAGAAGAAGAAGGGGAAGATGAGGATGAGGTGAAGAAGAAGAAGAAGAAGAAGAAGAAGAAGAAGAAGAAGAAGAAGAAGAAGAAGAAGAAGAAGAAGGGGAAGATGAGGATGAGGTGAAGAAGAAGAAGAAGAAGAAGAAGAAGAAGAAGAAGAAGAAGAAGAAGAAGAAGGGGAAGATGAGGATGAGGTGAAGAAGAAGAAGAAGAAAATGGGGAAGATGAGGATGAGGTGTAGAAGAAGAATAAGAATAAGAAGAAGAAGAAGATCAGGTGAAGAAGAAAAAGAAGGGGAAGATGGTGAAGAAGAAGAAGAAGAAGAGGAGGATGAGGTGGAAAAGAAGAAGAAGAGGAAGATGAGGATTAAGTGAAGAAGAAGAAGAAGAAGTAGGGGAAGATGAGGATGAGGTGAAGAAGAAGAAGAAGAACAAGGGGAAAGTATGAATTGAGAATTTTGTAATAACATTTAAATGTAATAGAAGAAGAAGAAGAAGAAGAAGAAGAAGAAGAAGAAGAAGAAGAAGAAGAAGAAGAAGAAGAAGAAGAAGGAGAAGAAGAAGAAGAAAAAAGGGGAAGATGAGGATGAGGTGAAGAAGGGGAAGATGAGGATGAGGTGAAGAAGAAGAAGAAGAAGAAGAAGAAGAAGAAGAAGAAGAAGAAGAAGAAGAAGAAGAAGAAGAAGAAGAAGAAGGGGAAGATGAGGATGAGGTGAAGAAGAAGAAGAAGAAAAAGAAGAAGAAGAAGAAGGAGAAGATGAGGATGAGGTGAAAAATAAAAAGGGGAAAATGTGGGTGAGGTGAAGAAGAAGAAGAAGAAGAAGAAGAAGAAGAAGAAGAAGAAGAAGAAGAAGAAGAAGAAGAAGAAGAAGAAGAAAAGAAGAAGAAAAAAAAGAAGTGGGGGTTATCACAATGAAATAAGCTTTGCTTAATATCGTTTAAATGTAACTCGCACATAGAAGAAGACAGAATCCGGGCTTATTGTGTAGGTTAGCACAGAATGTTAGAATTTACATTCAAATAAATGAATACTTCTATCACAAAAACAAATGAAAGGGGACTTGTATCAATAAATCCCTTATTATCTACCTCGATGAAAAAGATTCTTACAATCTAAAAATATTTTTTGGCTTTAAATAACCTGCACTGATTTGATAAGCCGTAGAGAATGAATGAATGAATCAATATAAATAGTTTCATTATCTCTTAAAGTTCCACCATCATAACTGATTTTCCCTGTTCATCAAATGAAACATTCAATTCAAAATTCCCTGATGGTTAGCCGGTTCGAGAAACACTTGAAAAAGGAAGAAGACACTAACAGCCGAAACGTTATGTGAATGAAAACAAGGAAGGGATGAGAGCATGTATGTGTAAATAATGTAAAAAAATGTTAAATCCCTTCCCGGAAATTCAAACAGATAAAAAATATTTATGATTTTCCAAAGGAGGCCTTCTCTGATGAGTTACTACATTTTATTCTTTTGGATCGAATATGACGCCAGTGTTCCTACGTTATGAATTCTTTTATCTTCGTTCATATTTATTACCTTTTATATTCCGAATATCTGTCTGTTCAAGCCTTGTTACTGGTAGATATAAGTAGAGTTTCAGTGGCAGAATCTCGGTAAATTTTATCTTCCAAAATATTCTTGAACATTCCACCAGCGCCATGGTCTATTTTTTTTATTCAGGCATTTCTACAATATATAATTTATCTAACCACGACCGGAGTGATTTTGCCATGCTTCTAATATCAAAAACATGATTTTAATGAAAAATTCCTTTAATAAGCAATTGTACTGCGAATGAGTGAAAGGGGGAATCGTAAATAATTAATTGATTGAGCAGCTAAAAAGCTAAGCAAGAAAAGAAAGAAAATCCTAAAATTGTCCAACAGTTATTAAATACAATATTTAAAATTTCTGCCAATTCTACGAATTTAGTTATAATGAAATAATTTTTGTTTAGAGACAAACACACAAATAATGAAGCAATGTATATTTGAATACTAATTTAACTAATGCAACTGATGCACCCGGGGTACTAATTCTTGAGCAAAATTAGAGCAACCTAAGTATTAGTCGAAAACCAAACGTTTCTTATAAAATCATCGCGTATTACAATTTTGCAAAATTTCCCCGAACATGTATTCCTGTTCCGTATCCATTCCCTAGTTTTCACAAACAGAGCAATATAAAGGTTGCGTACTTTTGATATTATGTTAAATTCTACAGACTTCACGTTCGTTTTTCAGTAGCTAGGCAACTATCGCATTTTTACACTTACTGACTTATTTATTGTCGAGCTTTTACTTTTAACTTGTATTGCAATGGTGCGTCTAATTTTTTTCTTTATTATTCTTTCTGATCTCGGATGTAGTGGCAAGTCTGAATATCAGTGTTCTAGCGAACTTCATTCGTTTCCTTTTTATTTAAGTCCTTTGATTTTGGTGGTATGGTTCGTTTGTGTAGTCATTGTTAATTTGGTGGAACAATTTCTAGGGTATAACTGATTTTAGTTTGTCTGTTTTATATTTTTATCCTTGAGGATTTTCAACAACAGCGGCAACTAAAATGAATAGCACATGAAGAGAAAATGATAACATAATCAAGATGTCGACGTTCCACACGGCTTCAAATAAAAAGTTAGAAAGGAAACCACATAAATATATTGGACAGAGCGATAAGATCTACTGTGTTTGAGAAAACTGTTTTCCTAAAAAAATTGATTTAAGAGAACATTTTCTTAAATTTCAACCGACTGTAGTATCGGCTGCTCGGTCAATTGATCCTAAATGTTTCCTTATAAGGAAACGGTAGTAATAGCATTATTATCATTATTATTTTTGTGATTATTGAGTGAGAGAATCCCACGCAAACAAAATGACGTAAAAAATAATATACGCTGCGCAATATACCCATCATGACACCAGGTCCAATAATGACCTACCGTTCGTATGCATCACAGACAAATGTGTGCGATATGTTGGCACACGCCCTTGCTGGTTGAGCCTAGATATATATAATATCAAGACAAGTAACTGATTGAAACTGTTCTCAAATATGTAGATTTGACACCAAACTCGCCTTAGCTGCATCATCTTTGAAACTTACAAAACGCAATTGTTTCAATAGCCAGATGTGATGCACCCCCCACTTGCTCCCGCTCATGAGCAGACATTAACTATGGGTCAGTTCCTAGGGGACATGCTAAATAGTTTATAGTCAGGAAACTGGCATGAAATTCTGGTTCATTGAACAGGATATTTGCTGTAGCCTGTCTTAATTCACCAGCAAAATTATGTACATATCAAAATTCCAGGCAGTTAAGATCAGAAGAGTTGAGAGATATACCATATATGTTGTTACTGTTATTATTATTATAATTATTATTATTGATAATAATAATAATAATAAT
Organism: Acanthosepion esculentum; assembly: GCA_964036315.1. Taxonomy (NCBI): domain Eukaryota; kingdom Metazoa; phylum Mollusca; class Cephalopoda; order Sepiida; family Sepiidae; genus Acanthosepion; species Acanthosepion esculentum. The sequence goes on along the minus strand of OZ038482.1, from coordinate 80,410,910 downwards.
AATAATAATAATAATAATATCAGTTTTTTTCAATAATTTCTCATATATGATTTTAATGTGAATTAATTAATGGATGAAGAGCTGGTCTCAACCAACAGCGTTAGGTATCATGCAATTTTCTTCTCAATGTTTATCATTTTCCAGATTAGTGTAGACGTTCGCAAGGGGTTGCCTTTCTGCAAAAGTTCCACTGGGCAAAAAATGCCAATTTTCTCTAAGTTTGCCTCTCTCGGCCAACGTAGCAATTGCACCACCTGTAAATGGGTCTAAGTTTATTATGAAATTATCATTACATTCTCCATGAATTATATTCCCCCATAGCTGAACATTTGAATCAACCAGGACACTCATTAGAAAACTGTAAATGTGTATTGATAGATTCTGATTTCAGTTCCACATACACACGCAGAAAAAAAAAGAAAAATACAGGATTCTAAAATTAAATACATATAAACTAGGGTTAAATAAAGACTTGGGTATTTTAAATCTTTATAAATATTTCAATAGTTAAACAAAAATTTTTGTTAGAGTTAAAAAATTTTTTTAAACAACATCTAAAATATTACTACAGTTAGATTTACGTTAGAAATATTCAAACACAGTTGCATTCCATATTATGTGACGTCCGCGTTTCGCGACGGACGCTACTTAATGCAAACAAACTTCTGAAAACAGCAATTTCTGATGAAAGATCGGGGCCGATCTGAAATATTAAAATATATATATATATATAAAAATATAAATAAATGCTTTCACAAAAAAACATACAATTTCTTTTAATTTGCAACTTTTCAGTTGTTTTTTCTATATTATATACATATTAAGAAAGTATACGTGGCTTCTCATTATGCTATATATATATATATATATATATATATATATATATATATATATATATATATATATATATATATATATATATATACATCTCTGTGTGTGTGTGTGTGTGTTTGTGTGTAGGAGGTACGGTGAAGTATTGGGTAGCGACTTGCAGAGGTGAGTTCGAATTCTAGTTGAATCCATTACATTCACATACGTGCTAATACCTGAGGGAATGTTATAGAACCTCTTCTTCTCCAGCTATCGGTAATTAGAAGGACAGAATGGGTTCTATGGACTTGGATATCAACTGGTATAGGAGAAAGACAACTGTGAATTCAAAACCTGCGGAAGGTTGTTTGGGGAGCTTGTGGCACGTAGTGCACCAGGTCTGTGTATTCGGCCTTGCAATAAGTGTGGCTGGTCGTGCAGAAAGCCTTCACCACTATAATCAGATCATATGTGCTGGTGTCTGAGATGTCGATTCCTAGGAACTGAGTTGCTGACCCTCATACGGAAAACACAACGAGAGAGTCCACCATATATATATATATATATATATATATATATATATATATATATATATATATATATATATATATATATATATATATTGGATTGAGGAATCGGAGAGCCGAGTTCGAATTCCAGTCGAATCCATTACATTCACTTACGTGCTAATACCATTGGGAAAGGTGTGAATCCTCTTCTTCTCCCTCCAACTATGGGTAAATAGCAGGACAGACTGGGTTCTATAGCCTTGGATGGCAACTGGTCTAGGAGAAGGACAACTTTGAATTCAAAACCTGCGGAGGGTCGTTTGGGGACCTTGTGGCATTCGTTGCACCACGTCCCTGTATTCGTCCCTCCAAAAAGTGTGTATGGCCCTGCACAATGCCTTCACCACTATAATCAAGTCCTGTGTGGCTGACGGGCTTTCAGTTTCTGGGAACTGATCTGTCTGGCCCTCATACGTCGAGTTGGACGGGAGAGTACATCATATATATATTAGTACAGAATATTTTTACAAGAAGGATAATACTTATAGAGTGTAACTGAGCAGAATGGTGCCGTTCTGAAAAGATTTGTTCTTACTTAATTCCAACCGAGGGCAATGACATAAAAAGTGAATATTTTTTATGTTATTACTGTTTTTATGCTCATGCCGTAATCGTTGTCAATGTTTGTTTTCTTGTAACACTGGACAGTTTTGCTAGATTCTAGAGTGAAATCGTTCAATATCGATTCTGCATTTTTCTGATTGATATGGAAAAACGCAACCCCCAACATGTCGAAGCGAGACTGGAAAAAAAAGAGAAAAGAAAATGAAAATGCTATTTATTCTAAAAAGTGCAATGATGACAGATTCGAAGAAGGTTTGGCAGGAATAAATTTGAAAAAATATATTGGTCATAGGATTGTGCTAGCATTCCCATGGTAACTGCTTTTCGTCATTGGATTTGGGCGCTGTTTTCATTGGATTCTACCCAACAGCATTTACTGCCTGCTTGCAAATCGACAGTAAAACATAATAATAAATATTGCCTAATAAACGGTATACATATGGAAGAATAAAACTTTCAATGGCCTGATAAATAGATAGATAGATAGATAGATAGATAGATAGATAGATAGATAGATAGATAGATATGAAGGGCCAAAATTAGATAGATAGATAGATAGATAGATAGATAGATAGATAGATAGATAGATACATAGATAGATAGATAGATAGATAGATAGATAGATAGATAGATAGATATGAAGGGCCAAAATTAGATAGATAGATAGATAGATAGATAGATAGATAGATAGATAGATAGATAGATAGATAGATAGATAGATATTAAGGGACAAAATTAAATATATATATATATATATATATATATATATATATATAGAGAGAGAGAGAGAGAGAGAGAGTGAGAGAGATAGATAGATAGATAGATAGATAGATAGATAGATAGATAGAAGGGACAAAATTAGATAGATAGATAGATTGATAGATAGATAGATAGAAGGGACAAAATTAGATAGATTGATAGATAGATAGATAGAAGGGACAAAATTAGATAGATAGATAGATAGATAGATAGATAGATAGATAGATAGATAGATAGAAGGGACAAAATTAGATAGATAGATAGATAGATAGATAGATAGAAGGGACAAAATTAGATAGATAGATAGATAGATAGATAGAAGGGACAAAATTACATAGATAGATAGATAGATAGATAGATAGATAGATAGATAGATAGATAGATAGATAGATAGATATGAAGGGAAAAAAATTAGATAGATAGATAGATAGATAGATAGATAGATAGATAGATAGATAGATAGATAGATATGAAGGGACAAAATTAGATAGATAGATAGATATGAAGGGACAAAATTAGATAGATAGATAGATAGATAGATAGATAGATAGATAGATAGATAGATAGATATGAAGGGACAAAATTAGATAGATAGATAGATAGATAGATAGATAGATAGATAGATAGATAGATAGATAGATAGATAGATAGATATGAAGGGACAAAATTAGATAGATAGATAGATATGAAGGGACAAAATTAGATAGATAGATAGATATGAAGGGACAAAATTAGATAGATAGATAGATAGATAGATATAAATGGACAAAATTAGATAGATAGATAGATAGATATGAATGGACAAAATTAGTTAGATAGATAGATAGATAGATAGATAGATAGATAGATAGAGACAGAAACAGAGAGACATATAAATATATAGTTGGATGTTAATTTTAATGGTAATATAGATATTAAGAATTTAAGAAACACTCGGCATTTATTGATCGACCAGCCAGTTCTGCCTTCGATTGTAATTTCTAACAATTTTCTCTTAAAAAGATTTTTGCCAGGAAAATGTATTTCTCGAGTTCAGCAACTGTCATCGGTCTTTTCAATACTAATCTTTTGTTCCAAGGCGTGTGGAACGTTGACACCTTCATTATTTTCTCTTCGGTTTAAATCAGATATCCATTTTAGTTGTTGCCCTTGTTGAAACTCCTCAAGAGACGTGGTTTCTCTTATTTGGCACGGTTTATCTTTTTTGTAATTCTGTAGCGCAACTCTGCAAGGTTTTTATGAAATATCGTCCTCGCTAAGGCTTACATACCTCAGTCCATCGAAGTAATTTTAGCCATAGATCTGATAAACACATTTTATACTGCTGATTGCTTATATATTTCTGAAATAGTGTGGCACCATGCAAGGCACCCATATCAAAATATAAATCTAACGATGCTATTTAATGATTGCACCAATTTCAAAATATTAATCTAACGATGCTATTTAAGGATGGCACCACTTTCAAAATATTAATCTAACGATGCTATTTAAGGATGGCACCAATTTCAAAATATTAATCTAACGATGCTATTTAAGGATGGCACCAATTACAAAATATTAATCTAACGATGCTATTTAAGGATGGCACCACTTTCAAAATATTAATCTAACGATGCTATTTAAGGATGGCACCAATTTCAAAATATTAATCTAACGATGCTATTTAAGGATGGCACCAATTACAAAATATTAATCTAACGATGCTATTTAAGGATGGCACCACTTTCAAAATATTAATCTAACGATGCTATTTAAGGATGGCACCAATTTCAAAATATTAATCTAACGATGCTATTTAAGGATGGCACCACTTTCAAAATATTAATCTAACGATGCTATTTAAGGATGGCACCAATTTCAAAATATTAATCTAACGATGCTATTTAAGGATGGCACCAATTACAAAATATTAATCTAACGATGCTATTTAAGGATGGCACCACTTTCAAAATATTAATCTAACGATGCTATTTAAGGATGGCACCAATTTCAAAATATTAATCTAACGATGCTATTTAAGGACATGGCTAGGTTATTGTCGTTCCATGAAAGTCAGCTTATTCCAGTCAAATTTGATATGTATAAAAGAGACAATAGAAAGAGACATAGATAGTGAGCATACTGGCATGCATCAAATAGATAGATAGATAGATAGATAGATAGATAGATAGATAGATAGATAGATAGATAGATAATGGAATGAGGTAGCAAGAGAGAGATAGAGAGATAGAGATAGTGCGCGCACTAGCATGTATCAATTAGACAATAGATAGATAATAGAATGAGATAGAGAGATAGACAGACAGAGAAAGAGTGAGTGCGCACACTAAAATCTACCATAGATAGATAGATAGATAGATAGATAGATAGATAATGGAATGAGATAGAGAGAGAGAGATAGACAGAGAGAGAGAGAGAGTGAGTGCGCACACTAAAATGTTCCATAGATAGATAGATAGATAGATAATGGAATGAGATAGAGAGAGAGAGATAGACAGAGAGAGAGAGACTGAGTGCGCACACTAAAATGTACCATAGATAGATAGGTAGATAGATAGATAGATAGATAGATAGATAGATAGATAGATAAAGGAATGAAATAGAGAGAGAGAGAGTGAGCACACTGACATATATCATAGATAGATAGATAGATAGATAGAGAATGGAATGTGATAGAGAGAGAAATAGAGAGTGCACACACTGGCATGTATCAACGAGTCAATAGTTAGATAGCTAGATAGCTAGATAATGGAATGAGATAGAGAGAGAGAGCGTGAGAAAGAGGGTGAGAGAGAGTGTGTCAGAGAGTGTCAGAGGCTGCGCACACTGACATGTATCAAGGAGACAATAGATAGATAAAGCATTGAGAAAGTGTCATATAATATATAAATTAATATGCTGAAATAAGCTATTGATATATCTATTTCAGGGTGCATTATCTTCACATGAGTTATGTTTCTAATATTGTTGCTCTATTCACGACGTTTCGACCGTTCTACGCTCCGGCATTCTTCAGACGACTGAAATTTCCAACCGTCCACCGTGGTAGATTGTTTTAGTTCCACGTGCCATAACACTTTCGGATATCCCCGTCTAAGTTATTTCCCTTGGAAGAGGGATGGCTCTGAGAACTATGAAAATCTTCCACGGTGCTTCCAACTTCCAGTCACCTGAAGAATGCCGGAATGTACACCGGTTTAAACGTCGTGTATATAGCAACGAAGATGAAGACAACGGCCCGAACAATGTAAATAGTGTAAATTAATATAATCTATCTGGAAACGGTTAGAACTCAGTCAACTTATCAATAAAAATATCCCTCACAAATGTTTCTATTGAGTGCGTAGTACCAATGACTGTTGTACTATTTATTTACGTCTTGATCGTTCATAATAATATACCCATCAAAAGAGTTGAGGATTTCAAATATGTTGGATCTCACATAATAGATTACAAAAAGAATCTGCAAAGCTATTGCATGGGATACGTGTAAAAAAAAAAAAAAACTTCACAATATTTGGCGCTCGAATCTTCGATTCCCCTTAAAAGACCAAACCTTTCGAACATTGATTCAACGAGTCATAGTGTATGGATCAGAAACTTGGACATTTTCTGTTCGTCTTGAAACACGAATGGATTGAACATATACAAATCTATTTTTTAAAAAAAAAACAGAACATCAGTTGAATGACCCATGCAGCGGTTAACACAATGTACTCAGAGAACTGAGTCCAATCTCTCTTAAGATCAAACAAAAATGATTACGGTTTGCCTGCCACTGCCATCGAGCAGAAAAGGAAATCGTCCCATCCTTACGCTATGGCATCCTTCTGGAATTATCTTCTCACGAAAATTAATCGTCCCAGATACCATAGCTCGGGACTCAGGGTTGTACATCGGGGATCTGGGGACAGCAATGCAAGACCGAATAGTGTGGAAAGGGAATATCAATGAAGTTCCGACCAACCATAGAGAGGCCGGATGATGTTGATGATGATGATGATGATGATGATGATTCATTCACTGTTAAGAATGTGGGGGTGGGGTAAAAAGCGAATGGCCGTTATCAGTTTAGATTGAAAGTAGTTGTTAACTTAAGTATGGAAAAAAGCATATAAAAAAAAGAATAGGTCTGCAGTAATGTGTGACGACGGTTCAGTCCCGGTCCTTGTATATTTTGGATTTTATGGCGAAGGAAATCAACGATAGCAGTAAATAAAACCAGCAAAAAAACACTTTATTCCAGTGTAATCGTACAACACCTTCGCCGGCCGTCTAAAACTTCCAACACTGCGGCTAGTCGCTGAAGTGATCGTTTCAATCCCGAGCTAACCTTATCTCACATTGGGATTTAAGGTTTATCATAAGGCAGCTAAGATCGAATCGTCGCAGATATCTTCGTGCTGGGCAGGTTCAAGCAAAGCGATGCCGTACAGGGAAAAAAACAACACTCGAATAAATTGAACAAGAGTAAATACTGTTTTTATATCAGTCTTCGTACAATAAGTGTCTTTTTTTTTAATTGAGTTCGCATGCAATTAATTATGAGCCGAACCCGCGTCTAAATCGAAGTGATATTATTGTTGACCTGGCAAAATTTGGTTTGCTGTTCGGTACAAGGCAGAAGTCGGAGGGTTCTCTTCCGCAGGCAATCGCGTGGGGTGTATGACGTGACAAACTCTGCCGTCTCGTCTTTGTTTTGTCTCCCGTCTGCGACTCGTCTCCTGAATTCGCTTCGCGTATTCGTATTTATTGACATTCGCCCAAACTGTCGAAGTAAGAGAATTCGATAATTCTGGGGAATTCCTTTTTTCCTCTTTAATATTATTACCTCTCATTAAATCTCTTCAGTCAGCGTGTGTGTCTTATCCACCGCTCCTGGTCTTTCAACTTAACTTTCGATAAGGAGAATCAACTCCAACTTCGTTGTTTACGAAAAATTTTTTTCGCTTTACAGCTTGCATTTTCAGCTGCGTAGAACAATGTCAGTAACTATTGCCCTCGAATTCTGGGTCGTTTTCCATTGTTCAAAACCTCGACGCACAATTCCAGGTGCCGTCTATATGTGAATTACATCGTCAATCTTTTTCGACGTATTTTAGGTATTAAACCTTCTTGTTCTAAGGTCTTTTAGCATATCGCTCCTTCTTACTTGGGTTTTATTTTACCGCGGCAACAACAAACTTCCTTAGGCTTTATTTTACCGCGGTAACAACAAACTTCCTTAGGCTTTATTTTACCGCGGTAACAACAAACAGTATATCAGTTTGTAAAGTTTTAGCATTTCCTTGTACCCGAATATGCACGTTGGTTATGGCTCGGATATAATGATAAAATGTGACCTCAACCATGCAAACGAAAACTCATTACCAAGATAATAGTGAAATATTCATATATTCAATTTTACCGTGTCTTTTAGAACGGAGTCAATCATGGCTGTCTATAAAAGATTTTTTTTTATTATCTGAGTTTCCATGACTTCTTGGGAAATATGACTGACTGGCATCCTTCGCCATTTCAAATTGACAGTTTTCCTTTTCATAAATTGGTTGTTGCTCCAGGCTAGAGATATCAGTCAATCCTGCTCGGGCACCCGTAGCTGGTTGACATGCAAAAATGAGGGGTGCATGTATTTTCCAAGATTATATCCGTAACGGATTAGAGAAGAATTTCAACTCGGATCGCCGGTTCCACTTTACGCGCTGATGGCAGTTACGCATATCCATTATTATTCGTTATCACATTTTGCCAGATAGAGAAATCACCATTCAGTTTGAAATCTCCCTTCGCTTACGATACGGAGTTTCTATATAATATATAAGCTACTAACAAACAATAGTTGTTAAATGTTATATTAATTAATTTTAAATTACTTACGCCGTAAACTTTCACTGGAAAAAAAAAACGTTTATAAAAATAATGATTGCTATAAATGCTTTCTTTCCTGCGTTTATGAATCTCGTCAAAAAAAGTGTTGAATTAAAATAATTATATAATTTGAAGTAATCTATTTCGATAATTTAGATCGTGTTCTGCCAACAAATTGCTTCAGAGGACACATGGTGTTTTATATTAAATAATTTAAAATTCTTTAAGTAATAAGCGTTCATTCACATATGTTTATGACATTTTTTGATATCTTGATTTGACTATTGCTTATCGCGCACAAACAAAAACAGATTGATATATATTTTCCTGTTTTGCTGCGGATTTTCTGTTCTTTTTCTGGCTATACTTTGATACCAAAAGATGGACAAACAGGTGACGCGTCCTTAGCTATAATTTTTATTTGTTCATTGCATGTTTCTCTTTCACATCAGAATTTAAAACTTGGCCAAGTATCAAAGAGAGGCTGTCGTCGGTAATAATAAATGAAGGGAATTGCTGTCGCTGAAATGGTTAAGGTAGATTTTAGAATCTAATTTTAGTATAGAATTCTTCCTGTTCTATGTGCCGTCTCTCTTCAGAACGTGGGAGATCATAGCTCCCCAGTGCTGCTTGCTCTTTGTAGCTCTTAGCAGTGTTTGTCTTTTTGTTATGTTTCCTAATCCGTGTTCTTCCAACCGTCCGCCCAGTAGGTTATTCTCTGCTTTCTTCCGTCTCCCTTGCCTTCAACATGTACTGGGACTGTATAGATTTAGAATTAGACTAGCGAAATTACCTGCTACTTATCTGTTCCTATTTTGCTAAGGACAAAAATATTTTCATATATATTTCACTGTTCTGTTACTAATCTTCTGTCGTCAGCAACCGCTCGCATCAGATCATCGGGATCGTCTTCCTCTTCCCTTCTTCACTTTCTACCTTCTGGTGGCGATAACGGGGACGGCTGTGAAAGCCCAGCCTACTCCTGAAGAGTCGTGAGCAAAGATTCACAGAGGTGTGTAGGTGGTGTACGCGGCTGGGCAAGTCGGGACCTACTTACAGAACGTTGCAAATCATCTTCATCATGATGACGGTTCATCCCCAAACCCGCACTAGGATAGTCCTACGCCAGGAAGGACGATTTACAGCAACGTTTTCCAAGGTCTCAGGGTCGATTTTGGCTTGTGTCAGGGATGTTTTCAACTAATCCTTGAAGCGTCGTTTTGGGTCTCCGCGTAATCATATGTCGCTGGCGCGTTCTCCAAACAGTACGATACGTGGGAGTCGAGTGGGACGAATTCTAGACACGTAACCTGCCTAGCGTAGGCGATGTTGAAGGATGGTAGACGTGATACTGGGGAGAGATGTCCAAGAGAGAACCGCGTTGTGGGTAATGCAGTATTCCCACCTGATGCGAAAGTTTCTTCGGAGCTTCGTTTGCTGTACGTTGCTATCTATTTTTGTATGCAGACGACGACTTGATTAAAAAAAAAAACTTGACTAAATGGAATAAAGCCTAAAACAGTTATACAGTCTTATCACAATATTTTAACAAGTACATTCCAGGCCTCATTGACTCATCGGGTTACTGTAATTGAACTAGTGTTACTATTTACCAAGTGTTAATTAAAAATACTTTGAATATAATTGCATATTGATGCTATCTGCATTCATAAATCAATTATTTTCCGTATGTTATGTTCACATCGCATTATCCTTTTGAAAAATGCATCAGTCGATTTCTTTAGCACGATTTTTCAAGCAAGATAGATTAATCTCTCTAGCCTTGAGTGGCACACAGCCTAGACGAAAGAAAACTCACAATTCAAAACCACGGAAGAGGGAACGGAAAACCAGTCGATTACGCTTCCTAATATGTCGTGGAAATTCACGGATGAAAAAAAGAGTATTAACTGAATAATTCGCGAGATTATATTTCTTAAATTATTAGATGTTATTTAAAGGAATTTTTTTTCAATTCAATCTTCGTTGCCATAACTATCAACGATTTTTTAATATCATTTTAATTAGTCATCCCCAGTAGAACAGCCCGCAGTAGATTTCACTGTTCTAAATTTGTAAAGATTCATATGGGGATCCAATTTCCTCTGTAAATTCAACTTTAGTTACGTCCTCCCGCCACTAGAACAGCCAACGTTAGATTTAACTATTCTACTCTTGTAATGATTATTATGAAGATCAAATTTGCTATGTAAATTCAACATTAGTTACTCCCCCTCACACTAGAACAATTTAGTCAACTCTTCAAGTCGTTTTCTTCCGGTAAACGGTTATCAAGTCTTCATTCTTTTTCTTTGGTAATAGTAATAGTTGGCAGCTCGTATACGGGCATGCCAGTCTGCTAGGGCGACTATCCAATCTCCATGGTAGACGCCTGTTCAGGCACATAGGTGCTTGTTCAACACACACAGAGCCCACCTGGATTTCCACTGCAACTATCCTGAACGGAACTTAGTTAAAGTTTCTGGGAAAGATCGCGTTAGATGGCGTGGTCAATAGTCTGAACAAGTCTGGTACGTTAAAACCCTCGGTCACGATGACTCGCGACTTCAAGCTAGTCATCAACTTCGGGGTCAACTATCGACGGCTCCCAAATAGTCCCGTCTACCCAATTTACCTATTTAAGGTTTGGGTCAACCCGTGGTATAGTTTTCAGGTACTTTCCAAAGGTGCTGTACGCTGCGATCGATTCTAAAGGCCGATAACATCAAGAAGACGCCTTCCTGACAAATCGATCATAGTGAGATTCGAACACGGGTCTCATGGTCGGAAAGCGAATGTTCCCACCACTTATCCATTTTTCAATGATACACGTTTAACAAATGCGTTCTTATTCAGTTTTTACATGTTTATCTGATTTATTTTCCTCTTAAAATCTAAATGATACGACTGCAAATCGTGATTAATGAGGCGTCACGCGTCCTGAATGATGAACCATCGGTAAATGACGGTATAATAATTGAATTGTTTATGTATTCCCATTAATTCGATTTTTTTAGCTGGTCTTCATCTCTTGGTTATTGTATGTACGGCAGTTACATTTAGAAAGAGTACTAATTATACTATTTACATCGTTCGGACTCTTGTCTTCATCTTTATTGCCATAGTTACAAAATGTCCCCAAAATTCACTCGCTGGTATCCCCAAGGAGAGATGACCTAATGTATGTAAACGTTTGGTTGAGTAATCCAAAATATGACTTAACCGAAAGAATTGCGAATACAATATTTGGTCACAGCAGAGGGAACAAAAACTTGGAGAGTTAATAAAGGGTTGAGTTACTAAAGGCAAGTAACAGAAACTGAGATATACAAAATGTTCGGTTCGAAATTCTAACGTATATCATCTGAAGAAGGCCGGAGCGCACAACGGTCGAAGTTTCTTGCCACCTCTCGTGCGTGCTTATTTATATATCAGATTTATCTAAACAAACAATATTTTAAATATTTAAAAAATATTTTTTGCCCTATTTGAAAAAATATTTTCAGGTGAATATAATTTTAAAACATTTTTGGCATATTAAAAGATATTTTAAGTTAAACTGATTTTAAAAAATATTTTGAGTGAATAAGCTTTAAAAATACAGTATTTTTATTTCAACTTCAGACAGAGAATGTTTTAATGTTGAAATTAACTTCAGTATTTTATAACCTGAACCTTCAGTGACCGAATCGGTCACGGATAGTCTAGTATGACCAAATAGATGAGGGCAACAGTCCGAACGATGTAAATAGTGTAATTAGTTGAAATACCTGATCTCAGAAATATAGACAGATATTAGAAAGAGTACACGTATTAATATTTTTTGGTTTGAAATCTGAATGCATTACGAAAGTGTAAGTTTAAAAGACTTCCTTAGTTTTGATCGTGTTTCGCCGTCAACCTGCTTACCTGAAACAGAGGTCACATGCTCAAAGAAAAAAATATCAGCCTGTTTCGGCGATAGAGGTAATTATCAATAGTGAAAAATTACGAGATAAAAAAAAAAATAGAAAAAAGAAAGCCAGAGGTTGTGGAAAACAGCCAATCTAGAATTTCGCTGACGGTTGTCGCGGTTGTTTGTACACAAAGGTATTTACTGTGGAAACGGTGGGGTGGGACCTGCTCAGTAATCAAGGTAATTTGGTTAGAGTACTATAATAAACGCGACATTGTGCCACACCCAAAACCATCTTTTTTCTATCAGTCTTTCTCCATCTCTTTCTCTCTAGCTAGCTAGCTTCTTTTCTCTCTTTTTATGCTTCCTTATCTCTTCAAACACACGCACGCACTGTCTCTCTCTCTCTCTCGCACACACACATACATACATACATATATACATACATATATACATATATATGACAGTGAACATCTGTATATATACGGCATGTGATTAAAAACTAATCAGAGAGCATCTGCACCGCAGGTTATGAAATCTAAATGAGTCACAAAAGAAAGAAAAAAGTAAAGAAAGAAAAGAAATACGTAAAGAAAGGAAGAAAGCAAGAAAGAAGGAAAAAAGGAAAGCTTAATGGTTTATATAAAGAAAGAAAGTAAAACGGACAGAAAGAAAGAAAGAAAGTAAAACGGACAGAAAGAAAGAAAGAAAGTAAAACGGACAGAAAAAAGAAAGAAAGTAAAACGGACAGAAAGAATGAAAGAAAGAATGAAAGAAAGAAAGAAAGAAAAAAAAGAAGATCCAAAAAGATAACAATGTCGACATCAAAGAACATAGCCAAGAAGAAGGTAACCGATGAAAAAGAAGAAAACGAAACAACTGATAATAAAAAGGGAAAGGTTTAAGAAGAAAATAGTAGAAGAGGGGGACGAAGAGGAAACAGAGGGAAAAGATCAAAGGAGAATAAACTGGTACAAGAAAATAAATCAGGAAGAAGAGACAAAAACGAGAAAAAAAGGAAAAAATGAAGCTGAGACTGACACGAATAGAAAAAGAAGGAAAGAAGTTGAAGAACCTAAGAAAAAAAGAAAATAAATTCGAAATATGAAAGCAAGTATCAAATAAAAAATCAGATAAAAAAATTAAGGAAAATATCTGTAAGGAAGAATAATAAATAGTATAAAAAAAAAAGAACAGTAAAAAAAAAATTAGCAACGAAATAATAAATGGAAGGAGATGAACAGTTAGGAAAATAAGAATAATAATCAACATAGACAAAATGGAAGATGGCGGCGGTGAGAAACACGGGTGTGTATATATTAACACAAGAGACGCTATGATGAAAACCCAAGGAAGCGAATCGTATAGTGTATTATAAGCGACATAAAATGAAATATGCCACAGAGAATGAAAAGGAAAGATGGAGAAAGTAATGGAAAATTAAAAGTAAAAGTAGGGAATTAAGTATTAGATATGCAAGCGGAGAAAAGACGCCGAGTAAATGATGGAGAAGGCACCAAACACAAAGGATATAAAACGTAGCGTTATATAAAATTGATAAGATGAAGAGTGGAGATTCAGCAAGGATAAAAGATAAAGAGGGGCAAAAATAGACAGAAAAGGGACAAATTTTGCAATAATACAAGATGAAAAATATCCAATCCGATGTCTTGTATTTTTGTCAGTCTTTCTTTTTTTTTCTTCGCAAATAATCTCAATTTAGGGAAAGGAAAATCACTGAATTATGTGTAGCACTTTTCTGAGTGCTATGTGGTGATATTCTTCTAGAAGAACAACTTTCCTTTTTGTCTACTTTGCCTTTCGGTGTACCCTGTCCCTTCAGGACGTTGAAGATCATGGCTTTCCACAATTTCCTTTTCTTTGTAGCTCTTAACATCTTGTGCCGTTTTGCCATCTCTCACAAACTGTACTCCGTCATCTATTCACGCAAGCTGACCAGGTAGGTTGTGAGTTGATTTCCTCTGTCTCTCCGACTTTCGATCGGTCATGGGTGTATCATATTTTCGAAAGCCGCTCCCCTAATTATGTACCCCAGAAATCTCGATTCTCTCTTTCTTGATGCTAAGAATAATTGTCCTTTTTGTTGCCATTATCTCTAGAACTTTGTTCACATGTTCGGCCTCTGGTAGTCTCAGTATCTTTCTGTAGAACCACATTTCTGTTGCTTCAATATATTTCTGTGAGGAAATTGTCCAGCATTCACTGCAAAAGAGGACTGCTGATGTTGTGCATATGCGTATAGTTCGTCGAGGAAACCTGTCTACTAGGGCGTCTTGCTCAGGTGCATTTTTGTTTAATATTTTATAATAAACACAATAATTATTTTATTAGATTATATAGTTTGTCGTAAGTTGTTAACACAGTAAAACCTTAAGTAAGATGTAAGTATCTCAATTTGCAGGGAATTAAATTATTCACCTTGTCTGGTCACCCGATGTCTTGCCATTTCCAGAGTAAAACTTGTAGATACTTTCTAGTTCTGAAAACTAAAGTTTCGGGCATTATCTTGTTCAGAAAGTCGAAACTAATATTAGCTCAACCCCAGTGTGCCATTCGCTCCAGGCAGTATTTCTCCTTCGGGAGGGAGCCCAAAAAATGAACGTTCCGAGGGACCTTGAGCAATTTTTCCATGCTATCGCCAGTATACCCACTTTAAACTAACCTTGTATCGTATTCGGTTGCGACGTGGGTACACTGATAAATACCGACTAACATTTCGGTCATTCACACAGAAAAAGGTCTAAAAATGTTTTTTAGAGCATTTATAACATTTTGCATATAGGCATGTGTACTATTCACCACAAACAATGTCGTTGAAATGAGTGTAATATTAAAATGGTGCCTCATCTATTATTATTCTCATTTAGGAGATGGGCGGTCATGGCTCACGAGAAATTCCTTTACTTTGTATTTCGTAGCAATGCGTGTCTTTTTTTCTAAACCTCACATTCTCCCATCAATTTACACATGCTCGTTCGTTAAGTTACGCCCTGTTCCCCTGTCTCTCTTGCCTACTGCGGTTGTCGTCCCCTTCCTCATCATGTATCAGCCGTTTCCTTCTTATTGTGCATATGGGTTTCTATTTTGTTTACATTTTCCTTAACACTTCCCTGTTGCTTGCAAGCTCCATTCCTAGTTTTCTAAGCATCCTTCTGTAGAACCATAGCTCTGTTACTACAACTACTCTTCGTATGTGAGGACTTTTTTCAGCATACGAGGACTGATATTGCATAACAGTGAGTGTCTTGGAACTAAAGATGTACCTGGCGTAGAAGCAACATTAATAGCACGGACAGTTAATACACTTAACAAGATAGAAATTAAATGGCAATATCATACGAGCATAGCAGAATATGAAGTATAGAGGAAAAGACATGTCTAAAAACAAGCCCCAAAATATAAAGTGTACAAAAACAATATTAGGAAACAATTCACTGACGCTACTAACCATAAAGTAGCACATAGACTCATAAATTAAAGGCTTGACTAAAAATAAAAAGGAATTAGTCAATAGTGTGGTGTTAATTAGTACAAAATACAGATATTTTTTCTTCTGCTAGAAGAAAATTAAGTGTCATAAAAAAAAGTCGATATCATCAACACAGTTTTCCCGGTTCTTTTTATTATCTTCCTGTCGCCTAGTACACAACTTTTAAATGAAATCTCACTTCTTTGCACACAAAGATATCGGCGTGTTCCACCCACGGTCTGTAAAACACCGTTGTGGAGAGGAGGGTAAGTAACTATAGCTCAAGAGATTGTTCTTCTTTTTTTGGATCTCCATCGAACTAAAGAACGTCGAGTGAGAAACAACTGAGCGACCAAATGAATATGTCTTTGATACACTCAGAACGAATAATTCTTCCACACTCTGTAACCCGTTGTGTTCTAGTGGCATTACTGCTTTCTTGGTTCATTTTTATTATAACCTGATCTTTACTCCCGTCATGACTCCAGTGTATACAGGAAGTGTCTCTCACGGTGTGAAGCGAAAATCAAATACGTTGACCATAAAAGATACGATAGAACTTGATTTTTGTTTAGTTTTTCTTTTTCCTTTATTAAGAAAGATGTAATTGTTGGCAGGGTACATTAGCGTTAAGATTGAATGGATTAGCTCTTGGAATAAGTGTATTCGAACGTAAGTATTACTCATCCCGTGTTATCCGTCACCTGCAATTCCCTGGATTAGTGATGGTCACCCTGTATTCAGTTTCCTTAAGCGGGTCCATCCCCATAAGAATGGGTCATTTATTGAAGACCTAATTTATTTATTTTTGCTAATTTATATGCTAAAAAGTCGTGGAAAGGCGTGGAACCACCTCTTAATTGCTGTTGTTCCCAGGTCTACCCATACCCGGAGTAGTAGCACCTGTTGAGTTCCCAGCTATGGCCAAATAGTGAACACCTGAACTGGGGTCAGTCACTTTGAAAATATAAAAATATTTTTTATAGTAAAAATACCAGCAATACATATTTGAAAAAACAAATATTACTAGAAATACCTTTTTCGAAAAAAAATATAACTACCAGCTACACATTTTTGAAAAGAAAAAAATACCT
This sequence comes from Acanthosepion esculentum, assembly GCA_964036315.1. Classification (NCBI taxonomy): domain Eukaryota; kingdom Metazoa; phylum Mollusca; class Cephalopoda; order Sepiida; family Sepiidae; genus Acanthosepion; species Acanthosepion esculentum. The sequence continues at coordinate 80,393,858 of OZ038482.1, read as the reverse complement.
GCAATACATTTAACTCTCGGCAAAACCCACTTTATAAAAATACGTCAATGAAACCTGATCTTCAAAGTGATTTCTTACAAATAATGCATATTCTATTCATACAACCTATTCTAAAAATCTTGTCGACACTAAACAACCCATTGAGGTTGATATGTCGTAAAACAAAATAAGCAAAACCAAATTGACACAGTTTCTCATTAACGGAGTCCTTAATTGATGATCGAACTCATTGTACTAGGAATGGTCTACGAAGTTTAATTGATAACATCCTATGTGATATATCCAGAAAATATATAAGCCAGATTTAAATAACTGTTTTAAAAAAGAAATTTAAAATAATTTCTGAATAAGTATTTCTTTTTAATAACGTATCAGATATCTAGATTTGATATTCTCAGCAATTTGTTTATATTACCTTTACAATCAACGCCGTCAATGACATGATTTCAGTAGGGCTGTAAAGAGCAAGGGTAGCTTACAGAAGGAAACGGCGTCTGAAAGATCTTTCTCTGGAACTCTAAACGTCCATATTTCTACTTGCATGGTTGTTGCGTCTCATAATATTCTTTGTCTTCCTCATCAGATGGTCCCTGCAAGACGTATTGTGTTAGGTACAATGATCAGGAGACGAAGCCATAGCAGCGGTAAAGGGACCATCATAAGACCCAATTTCTAAATGTTCTTCTGGCGAATATATCAACATTGTGCTTCACATCGCGAAAAAAACATTTCCTGTAATTACTGGATCCATAAAGCGTCAGAATGTCATAATCACGCGCAAAAGACAAGTATAATGTCTTAGCAAGGTTTAAAAGTGAACAACATCTGATGCATCAGCTAGTGTTACCAAATTCTAGTGATAGTGTAATCGTGCAATACATTCCCTGGTCGACCAAAACTTCCAACACCGCGGCGGATCGACGAAGATTGTTTCGATCTTAGACCTGCACTATCACATGTTGTGATTTAAGTTTGATCAGAAGTTGGCGAAGATCGAATCGTTGCAGGTATCTTCGTGTTGGACTGGTCCAAGCAGAGATAAGACGTACAGGAAATACATAACGCTCGAATAAATTGAATAAAAGTAAACATTGTTTTTACATCAGTCCTCCGTACAATAATTGGTTTATATCAGAGTTCGCATGCAATTAATTATCATCCCAACCTGCATCTAAATCGGAAGTGATATTATTGTTGTTGACTTGGCAAAGTTTAGCTTGCTGCTTTGGTGTAGTAGTAAAAGAAAAAAGAAAAAGAAAAAAAAACTGTCAACTTAAAGTAGCAACAAACGTCTGCAATAGATTTCTTCCGTCTCTCGACCGCAACACTTGTAGCCAAATCACAGTTAAAACGATAATCCGACGTAACAGTCCAACAACGTAGAAACGACAAAATGGGATCACACGTCCAACCTTCACTTCTCACCAGTAAAAACGAGTGTTCGTCCCAAGCTCAAAATCTTCTTTTATAAGCGAAAAACAGCGGCTTCTGTTCACCGAGAGATTAGTCACGCCATTCAGGGGAGGGAAGAACATTAGCATAGATTCTAGTCATTGAAGTAGATTTTTGCTAACTACTTTTTGGTAATTTTTCTTTGGCAGATCGGACACAAAACACGATCTTTTTTTCGGGGTAACTGATTATCTCTTTCACTACATTTGGTAAAGTTTGGCACAAGCCTGAAATCGGAAGTTTTCGTCGGCAGATAATCACATGGGGCATCCTGCCTCTGGAACTGGGACGAACTCTCTGCAGTCTCTCTTCTGTCTCCGTCTCCGTCTCTTTTGCCTCTCTTCCGCCTCTCTTCTGCTACTGACGAAGTAAGAGAATTAGATATTTCTGGGGAATTCCCTTCTTCCACTCTCTCATATTATTACCTCTCACTAAATCTTCTCAGTGAGTGTGGGTGTCTTATCTACCCACTCCTGGTATTTCAACTCAACTTTCGACCAGAGGAATCAACTCCCAATTCATTGTTTAAGAAAAATGAAATTTTCGCTTTACAGCTTGCATTTTCAGCTGCGTAGAACACATGTCAATCATCATTGCCCACTAAGTCTGGGTTACTTTCCCATTGTTCAAACTGCTCGACATACAATTCAAGTCGTTTATGTGTGAATTAAATCCTCAATTCTCCCACGGGTTTTCGGTATTAACCCTTCTCGTTCCAGTATCTCTCAACACATAACACTTTCTTGTGCTTTAACAAAACTTTCTTCAGATTTACGGTGGCAATGACAAATAGTATCACAATAGGTCCGTACGGTAATCCGGTGAAGCTGAAATTAACCACGAACAAATTCATCTCGGATTATTGATTGAACTGAATTTCTCCTGGCGATATTCGTTATGGCCAACATATACACATTTGGGAATAGATGTTATATTAAATAAACACCTACACGCTATTATCAAGAATTAAATCTTGATTTTCAAAGCCCTCTACTATTACAAAAGGCAGATCAGGCCGAGAATAGAGTACCTTTACCATATAAAGCTGTTCAGTCTTCGCTTTTTTGTATCGATGAAATCCAAAAGCGTCTCTGCGTCTCCGTGGGTATCGAAATATTTTCCACTCAGCAACCTCTTTCTCACAGTCGATACGTCACACGCTGCTTTATTGCTATTTGCCGGGAAAGTCGAACAACAATTCTTAGGTCCACCAGTTCTAACCTTCACAGTTAACCCCCCCGGCATTATAGCGAACTACCCTCGTTCCCTTAGAATTTCATTGGTGAAATGTAAGTTCCACTAGAGAAGCTCTTTTCTACGAACCGCTGATCTTTGGAACCAACTCCCAAGAAGATGTCTCCCCAATCACTACAATCTTAATCTGTTGAAGTCTAGGGTTAACCGTTATCTTCCCCCATATATCCATATAAACTATCCCTTTTACTTTCTAACCCTCTACATTGAGTAGCTCTCGGGCCTTGTACAGTATGAACATTATTATATAAAAAAATACTTTTATCTTCCCCATCATGAGAATCGATAAATTGAATTAGGAGTGGGTAGGGCAATGCGTTTTGATGTTTATAATGTGGAAATGATTATTTTAATTGATAATTAAAAGAATGCAATGCGCCTTTAGAACGTAGGTGATCATGTATCTCCACAGCTTCTTTTTACATCTGTAAACTATGGATAGTCCCGTGTTCGGAAACGATAACAATGGTCTCACTTGGCATTCTCCATAATATATATATATATATATATATATATATATATATATATATATATATATATATATGTGTGTGTGTATATATATATATGTATATATAAGTGTGTGTGTGTGTGTTTAATTCAGTTATACTTTGCTTAGATTATTTGCCCTACCAAAGATAAAGATCATAGTCTGCTTTACTCGTCTACACACAGCTGGGTGTGGGTTGAGGCAAAAATGAATTTATGTCTTTCCCACGGACAGCAAAGAGATTAGACCAAAAGATTTTCGGCCGATTTGAATTCGACTTGCCGATTCCATTTTTGGCACGGTTAACCGTTACGCTCCCGGCACCTTCATGGAAAGACCACAAATAAATATCGGAGGATGTAAGTATTTATGCATGGGGTTTCGAGTTACGGAAGCTGGTTTTATTGTTCACGGATAGGTTACTCCGTCGTGCTCCAATGAAAAAATACCGAGAGTGAAAATGATAATATTCTTTTTGTCCTATTTTTTTTCTTTCCCACAAACGGTATATAAACATTGGAGATTTATGGACTGTCCCGTCCACGCTCAATGAACAAGACTTCAATCAACGGAGGAAATATCAAGAGGTCGTTTTGAAATGTTCTGTGTCAGACACATTCGCCAAAATCAATCCAAATGAACAAATCAAAATTATTTTTGGAAGAACTTCCAGGTCCGGCCGTTCAACACCTTCTTGTACACACTCCTAAGTCCACCTGAAAGAATGTTGCGGCGTAATTCTTGACACTGATACTATGTGATTCCCGCCGGAAAGTACTAGAACACTGAAAAAAATAACCTCTATCACTATTACTTTGGTGACAGCAATCTGCTCACCTTAAGAGATAGCGTTTGATACTCAGTGTCGCCTCAGAACATACTATCTAGGACAGAGGGCGGCAACCTACGGCACGCGTACCACACGTGGCAGGCCACGCAATTTCCAATGGCACGCAGCCGCATATAACATCACGAAGAAAAATATTCGGACGTTGATTCATTGATTTGTTTTTTAACGGCTTATCAACCCATTGTAAGTTATTTAAAACCAGAAAATATTTTTAGATAGTAAGAATTGTTTGTTTTTTTCGTTTGTTTATTTGTTTTGTTTTTGGAGATAATGATTTAGGGATACAAGTCTTACTAATTAACCCATAGATGGGAGAGAGATGTGAAGTCATGGTCTTTCCCAAGGGTATTTGTGCGTATGTGAATATAACGAAATCAACTGAAATTGGAACTCGGCACTCCGATTAACAATTCCGAGTCATTATCCATTACACCACCCACACACCAAATCTCACAGAACCTGGCATTCCCAAGCCGTCACCCAACTTTAAGTTTAACTTCAGGTGATTGTATGGGAACCGGTATTTCAACGTGATATGGGCGTAAGCCTTACTCTAATTTGACATAATATCATATAGGACTCATATTACCCTGTGAAATGCAGTGCCTTGTTGAGAGATGTCGGACTGTGCCATCTCGATACTTGTCCACAAATCCCTGATAATTTTACGTTCATTGACATGCAGGCAAATACGCCACTCTCCCACGCTCATGGAACGCATGCTTGGAGTAGTGCCGGGTGAAAGCGATGGTGACCATCAGTGGATGGAAGAACCGAAATGCTCCTGAAACAACACTGTGAAACTTGGGCTCGATAACGCATTGCATTATCTTGCTGGAATAACAAATAATTTGGGGGTGGCGTTCGTGGAGACAATAAAGGTGACAACCAAGCAGTGCAGCATAAGAGTCATTTTTCAATGTCATATGTAATCGGACCAAACATATGTCACGTGAACATGCCCCACATAATTAGGAAACTGCCATCAAACTGCAGAATACCATATTGACAACTAAGATTCATAAACACATGGATAACGGCAAAACGTTTCCATCCCCCTCAACAAACTGGAAATCTGATTCACCAGACTTGCCAGTCCTGCAGAATTAGCGACGCCACCAGCTCAGAGGTACGTTGATGTGTTCATGTGGGTCGTATTTCATAGAAGTAAAAAAAAAAAAACGTTGAAATAACCTGCTAACTCCTCTGTTGGATCTGGATATGATTTGAGCCAGTGTTGCTTGTCTGTCACCACGGACAATCTGAGCCAGCTACCTCTAGTCACAATCATTAATGACTCGAAGTCGGCCACTGCGCTGTCCACAGTAAGCGATAATGCATTTGATTAGGTATTTCTCGTACACATCTGACACCGTGAGATCGACGGATATCAAATGTCCCACACAACCGTCTGGCCACAGTTATCATAACCTATTCGAATTCCAATGAACCCTAGCTTGTGTTCACTCTATCTTACCAGATCTTGGAGCACCAGTTGGTATAGATCATGGCATTTTCATGACGTCAAAGTGTTGACATTCCACAGTACTTCAAATAAAAGTTAGAAAGGAAGCCTCCATTAATATTGTAACTGATACTCTTGAGAAAAAAAAATCTCTATCGAGAAACCTCATTTGCTGAAAAATTGTTTTAAGAAAAAGCTTTTATAAATTTCTACTGAGAGTAGTACTGGCTGCTCGGCCAGTGAAAGATGAAACGGCTGATATTAACATGAGCATTACGAGTTTAATGTAGCCATACTTACCATTACCTTTATAAAATACTCTGGAATGACTTCTCGCTCATCAGTGTAAATAACTACAGGCATCCCTCGATTATTGCGCATTCCGTTTATGCATTTTCGATTAGTGCGTTAAAATTTTTATATACCAAAATTCGATTAGTATATATATAATACTCGGTTATTGAGGTAAGACATTCTCCATATTAAACACAGTAATTGAAAATTGATCTTTTATAGTTATATATTGATTAAAAACGTTCCAAAATTTAAAAACAGAAAATGGGTAACTATTTTGTTTGTTATGTATTACATGATCTAAGTAATTAGAGTAGTGTTTAAAAAATGGACGGTTATAAATAGATACATTTTATAATATAAGCCGATGATAAAAATATATTTTTAAATATTTGTCTCTATTAATATTTTTTGAATATTTTTATCTTTTTTTCATATTTATTTTGAAGGTGTTAAAAGGAAATTTCTGGGTTTTTATTTTTTTTAAAATGGAAGATTTAATTAGATACAGAAATTTATATTTATTAAAAAAATATCGAAATATGAAAGATGTATCCATTTAATATGGAATATTATAGATAAAATTTTCAGCTTAAAATACCAATGATTATGACGTTTGGAAAATTTGATGGGACAATTTCTCGATACCGCCAATTATAGGAAGAACTGAAGAATACCATGTGGCAAACCACGTGAAATAAGTTTTTTCATGAAAAAAATCAGATTAATAAACATTAATTCAGAGCGTTTTTATTGTAACTACTTAATATGTACCTATATTTTAATTGAGAAGTCCGCAAATTAGAAATTAATTGTAAATGAGACAAAAATTGGATGGACAAATCACATCATTTACTGTGAGTTATTATATTTGACTAAATCGTTTTCGATGAGTGCGTATTTTTAATGTACACATTAGCCGCACGAGTCGAGGTATTCCTGTAATACAGTTCGCTAATTAGGTTTTCATGAAGCTATGTATTATAATATTGTCGTTTTTTTCAATACAGAACACATAGTTGTCAGAATAATTTGGTGTGCATTTTTTCTTTTCTCAAAATTTCTGATACTACCGTTTGAATATTCCTTATCAAGATCTTTTGCTTCAGAATTCCATCTATCGCTCAGCCATTTTTTTCTTTGCTATACTTCAGATCGATAAGAAAATCTCAAGCTGAAAAGTATATCTACGGATTAGTGTCGAGGGTGGAAACGGGAAATAAACTTTAATCAGGAATCATTTTCTCCTTGCCTTTATTTATTTATTTTGCATGATTTGGTAAGAATGAAGAAAAATGAGGAAAAAGGAAACAAAAATGTAACAAAAACATAACAGATAATTCTATATTCGATATGAAAGACTATCGTCTCATTTTATAAAATGTATTTTAGCTAGACGCAAAATAGGTTAATTTTGTTACTAACACTATAGACTAAAATTTTGGAAATATTATGTGGATTTGATAACTGATAAATTTCTGTCACTCTTTGGTTTAATTAACCGCTGCTAAACATACTGGAATTATTCAACCAATTAACGCATAACATTTTTAGAGAGTGGGGTATATAAGATTTAAATTCGCCATCCATAAATTACTATTGGCCAACAAGGTAGATTAGAGAAAAAGAGTTAAAATCTTCAGGGAAATATATGCAGTAATTAGTTCATTACTTTTTTATCCTAGTGTAATTGTGTTTGCCGCTTCATTCGTTAGTTCGCACGACCGTTACGTCCTGCCAATACCGCATAAATCAAAGTCTATTCAGTTTTGATCGCCTGGAAAGAGGAGGAAAGAACACTACATCATTTCAGTGAGAAAATGAAAGAAAGAACGGCAGAAGGAAGGAAGCAAGCAAGCAAAGAAGGAAGGGAAGATAGAAGTGTTTGACATGTCCTGCCAATACCTCATAAAAAATGGACTATTCCGCTATCAGCACCTGGAGAAGGGGAAAGAACACTACATCATTTCAGTGAGAAAAAGGAAGCAAGGGAGGATACAAGGAAGTAATGAAGGAACGGACGAACAAACGAACGAACGAAGATAGATAGATAGATAGATAGATAGATAGATAGATAGATAGATAGGTAGATAGATAGATAGATAGATAGATAGATAGATAGATAGATAGATAGAACTGTTTCACATTTCCCGCCAATACCTTATAAATAATGGACGTTTTTATACGGCAAAGAGTGGAAATACACTACTTGGTTTCAATGGGAAAATGAAAGAATGAATGAAAGAAAAAAGAAGATGAAGTGTTTAAAGTCTGTTTCAGTGAAATGGGAAATTTTATCAATTTCAAATCATTTCATTTGTACCCCCTTACTTCTTAAAATAACAACAAGCATTTATATTTAAGATTGTTATTGCAAAGTTTTGTTAAAGTTGTTAAGCTCAAATATTTAAATATGTGATAGAGAAATTTCTACGGATATTTTATTGTCGTAGAACTCGCCATGACCTTATTCAATCATTAACTTAATTAATTCCTCAAAAAATTAATATAGGAAAAACGTGAAATTTTCACGTCTTAAATCTAATTATTATTATTATTATTATTATTATTATTATTATTATTATTATTATTATTATTATTATTATTATTGATTTTATTTTCTTTGATATCTGACGTTTACACATTTCTTTCCGGATCCCTCCCAGGGACCTAAGGTTAGAAATGGTATCATGACACTTTCCACTGCAAAAAAAAAAAAAGATAAAGCGCTTCGTAAAGAGTGGGCTGTACTTGTCAGAATAATTTTTGTATCTCTTTGAGGCATGGACTTCCAGAGATCCCTTCAATTAGTCTACTGGAATCTTTTTCAACCAATCCTAAGGCTCCAACTACAACAGGGATTGTTGATGTTCCCATGTGACACATTTTTGAGATTTCTATTTCAAGGTCCTTGTATTTTGACAGTTTTTCGAACATCTTCAAAGACACATTGCAGTCTGCAGGGACTGTCATATCAATAAGGAGGCACTTATTTTGTTTGTGGTCTTTAATAACAATGTGTGGGCGGTTGGCTTTGATTGTTCTGTCAGTGTGTATTGTGTAGTCCCATAGAATTATAACAGGTCCTATCTCCGTAACCGGGTCTGGGTGGTGTTCGTACCAGTTTCTTTCAATTTCCTTCCCGTAGAAGTTGCAAATTTTCCAGTGCAGATATTGGCCCACTCTGTCATGCCGGTTTTTATATTCAGTGGGTGCCAATAACGTGCAACCTGATACAAGATGATCAATGGTTTCTGGATATTTATCACAGAATCTGCATTTTGGGCTAACAGGGTATTTTAGTATATGTGCTTGATAATTCCTAGTTAACAAGCATTGGTCCTGTGCAGCAAGGATAAAACTTTCAGTTTCAGCTTTCAACCCTGCACTACGTAGCCACTGATGGGTACGGGTTTTGTCTACGTCAGCTTGTTTGGTACGGGCAGAGTATTGGCCATGAAGCGGTTTATCTTGCCATTGTTTCTGTATCTTATAGGTTGCATCTGTCTTTGCTTTCTTTTTGAAGTATTTTGCAGCTTCAGCCGGTTTATCGTGTTGTACTTGTATTTCTGCACCCATTTGAAACTCCATTTTGCATTTTTTGGCTTCCTTTATTACGGAGTAAAGACGCTTACTACTTTCATGTTCCTTGACACATATCATCATCCAGTCTTTGCTTGTACCTATCTATGTAGTTTCTAGGTATCTTTGGAGGCCAATTGTTGTAGTTTTGTAGGACAGTTCTAGTTGAACTAATCCCCTGCCTCCTTCGGATCTGGGCACATACAGGCGATCAACATCAGATTTGGGATGATGCATGCGGTAGCAAGTGAGGAGATTTCTCGTTTTGGCGTCCATTCGCTTAATTTCAGCTATGATCCAGTTAAGGACATTAAAGGTGCATTGCACCCGGGAACAGCCAAGGTGTTTATGGCTGATATTCTGTTTTTTTTTTAGTTTAGCTCGGTATTTAGTACCAGTCGTACACGCCTGTAGTACTCCTTTCTTACCTTCTCCTTCATTTGGGGGTGTTGTATGCCATCTCCTTCGCTAATTCCTAGGTACTTATAAGCTTCATCATGCTCCAGTTCCCTAATCTTTGTGACAAAATCTAAATCTTATAAGGCTGCTTCTGTAATTCTACCTTTCTTGAATGTAACTTTGGCACATTTATCTAATCCGAAGTTCATACCTATGTCGTCACTGAAGTATTTTACAATATTGAGGAGGCCCTTCAACTCATTGTCGTCTTTGACAAAGAGTTTGAGGTCATCCATGTACAGTAGTTGATTTTTTTTATTTTCTTATTTATTTTGTAATCATAGCTACTGTTGTTCAGTTCATGCGTAAGGGGGATTAAGGACAAACAAAATAGAAGGGGTGACAGAGAGTCTCCTCGAAAGATTCCACGTCGGATATTTAGTCGGTTGGATATGGCCGTGCCTCTTGTGTGACTAAGGTATAGTTAGATGTTCCACATTCCCATGCTGTGCTTAAGGAAATTTAATACCACAGGCGAGACTTTGTACATTTCCAAAGTCTTAAGGATCCAAGAATGTGGAACACTATCAAAGGCTTTACGATAATCAATCCACGCTGCGTTAAGATTTCTACGTCTTCTCCTGCAATTTTCTAGGATCATTTTATTTATCAGTAGTTGATCTTTGCAGTCATATGAACCTCTCCTGCATCCCTTCTGTTCCAGTGGAAGAATGCTATTTGTTTCGAAAAAGAGTAAGCATGGTTCGTCAGGACTGACGTAATCAACTTGTACGTTGTGGAGAGACATGTTATCGGTCGATAATTTTTCGGGTCTTCTGTTTCATTTGTCTTTGGTATGAGGTATGTAATACCTTCAGTAATTCATTCCGGGATTTTATTGGGATTATTTACAAGCTTTGATAATGTGTTCGGAAGGATATTGTGGATTTATTATTATTATTATTATTATTATTATTATTATTTCCTTCCGGGTCCCAACCAGAGACCTGAAGTCAGAAATGTCATCATGATATTTCCCGGGGAAATTTTTGTAGAAAAATATAAAAATAAAACAACCAATGATCACACAACTTACATTGATATATATATATATATATATATATATATATATATATATATATATATATATATATATATATATATATATATATATATATGTGTGTGTGTGTGTGTGTATGTACGTATGTATAGATAGATAGATAGATAGATAGATAGATAGATAGATAGAAACGGGATGAATGGACTGAGACATACATTCTTAGATATGCGCGTACATGAATTCATCCATTCATCGATACATATATGCTTACTTACAGACAAATAGATGGATATATATTACAATACAGAGATAGATAGAAAGATCTATTAATCAACCAATAATCAAGTACTCCTTCTAAATGCAACCTTGTGCCAGACAGAACTAAAATACGTAAATAACTATGCATAAAATACTTGCGATACCTAGATAATAATTCCAGTCGATATTACCAAGTAGTTGGTTCCATTTGATGTTCCACAGTAACTAATGGTAGTCTTGTCAATATGTAAAAGAGTGGGTAACTACTTCAAAGACTGGACAGAAACAAGGGGAGATAATTTGATTGTCGTTTACTTGTTTGTGACAAAGAGCTTTTTATTGCTAATATTACAGGCGGTTGATCATCTATTAAATAGAAGTTGCTTCTATCTTTCTCTCCGTATTCGACTACTTATGACTAGGTTTGTGAACATCCACTTATATTCAGACATTGCCATCTCGAAAGGAATCGGGTTATAATTGAATATATTGAAACGGCAATCGATACAAACAGAACAGATATGTTGATAGATACGGACGGGTTGACACACACACGCAGATAGTTTAAAATCAACGATAGAGAGATAAAAGTATAGATAGGTAGAAGCAAAGATATAGAAAATTATGAATACAGATAGATAGATAGATAGATAGATAGATAGATAGATAGATAGATATATAGATAGATAGATAGATGGTAATGTTAATATTAAGCGTTTACTTCTGAGGAAACACTCGGGATTCATTAACTGAACCGACATTGTTACTTTAGAGAAAGATTGATCAACTCATTCATTGTCTGCGATTTATCAGCCATTTGCAGGTTATTTAAGGCCAGAAGATATTTTTACATGGTAAGAATTTTTTGAAATAATAATGATTTCTTATACAGGTCTTACTAATAAACACATAGAGGTGGCTCCTATGTTACCAAATCATATTTGAGCGTAAGTGATTATAATGAAACTAACGGGAAATAGAACTCGGCTCTCTGAGAAAAATTCCAAGCCATGATACATTACACTACTCGCACATTCAAGCATACAGCATCAGATTTTCCCAAGAGCTCACCCATCTCGTGAGTGACCAGTCTCGGTGATCCTACGCTAACGTGTTTAAAGGTGATGTAGCCTTAAGATTTTTTAGGAAAAGAGGCTCCTCAAATCCCGTAACTCTTAGTGCTCTTTCAAATATTGATGGGTGCTTTCCTATCATTTTGTTTGACGCAATGCCGAAGGTTGATAGATAGATAGATAGATAGATAGATATAAACAGACTGATATATATATATATATATATATATATATATATATATATATATATATATATATATATATATATATATATATATATATATATGCGCACACAAACATATGTATAGTGTGTTTAGGCATCAGTCCTTCATTCATGCATGTTAATTTAAAAACAACAGATACTGCCATTAAGCTTTTTATTGAATTTTTCTTGTGTTCGAGCAAGTGTTTTCTTTTTTAGACACATAGAGTTTAGAAACTGCCCAACTGTTCTGCAATTCCGAGAGCTTTCGGCTATACTTTTAGCCATTATCAAGGATGATTTTATTTTTTTCAATTTAATTAGGTGTGTGCGTTAAAAAAGAAGAAGCAAACACTTAATAATAATAACACAGCCACAATGAGTTGGGTTCTGAAAATAAAACATCTCTATTATACTAAAAACATGCAAACAACGCAATTAAATTGAAAAAATAAAATCATGCTTGATAATGGCTAGAAGTATCGCCGAAAGCGATCGGAATTATAGGATATTTGGACAGTTGCCAAACACGCTGTGTCCAAAAAAGAAAATACTTGTTCGAACACAAGAAAAAAGCTTAATCGCATTACCTTGTCTGTTGTTTTTAACGAAATACACACACAAATATATATATATATATATATATATATATATATATATGAAGAAATATAGTCTTAAGATGTGCTATATTTATGGGATAAAGTGCTCAATATCAGAGATAGAGCGTGTGTAAATATAAAAGTAAGCAAGCGAGTCAACACTTAGAGGCGACAGTCTGTTTCATGCTAGATGCAGTCGTCGTGGCCTGACGATTGCATCTAGCATGAAACAGACTGCCGCCTCTAAGTGTTGACTTCTATGTTCACTTTTATATTTATTTACATATATATATATATATCGAGAGAGAGAGAGAGAGAGAGAGAGAGAGAGAGAGAGATTATGCGCATTTGAACACAGGTATTTAGATGCAAAAGTTACAAACCAATAATGATTATAATTAATATTTTTGTGAAATTTAATTGAAAAATGACATATCCTTTCAGGAGATATGCGATGATGGCTCTCCATGTTTCCAGTTTGATTTTTTTTCTCTTTCATGAATACTTCGAAAATATAGCGGGCTGTTCACACGTTGTTTTCTCAACAATTTTCTATTCAGAACAGTCCTTCTGTTTGAGTGTCTGCTGCCTGAGGCGAGAACGGCCAATCTATTCTGATATGTAACCCCCTAACTGGCGGGAAAAATTGATGCCTTCAGGCCTCCCCAATGGTATTATTGAAAAAGATATATATATATATATATATATATATATATATATATATATATATATATATATATATATATATATATATATATATGCTGAAAGATAGTGAGAGAGAGAAAGTAATGGAAATTGCGACTGCTTTCCGATATACGCATCTTACAAAATTATTTTTTTTTATCTTGTCTCAAACTCTTATCTGTGGCACCTGTGACAAATACTTAAAATTGTTAGACACACGATAGACTCTTCGATATTTCCTAAGCTTCTCTTCGTCTGACAAACAGTGATACGAGTGGGGACCACAATGCGAATTAAATTCCTTAGCGTGACAATTGGAAAGCGAGATTAACTGATTAAATGAGTGCTTTAAGGCACGCTCTCGTGTGGATTTTAGACATTATCAGCGATTGTTGAAAATCCTATCAACGGAAGCAGTCCTTCTTCCGCTGTTAGGCATGCGTTAACAACCTGGAATCAGGCTACGCGTGATTCCCAAAAGATTGGCCCTCTTTCTCACCGTGCTGGTGTCGAGGTAGCACGCGAAAATTATTGCCCCGGAACAGACGCACATATACAAGACACATCACTGACTCTTTAACTCACCAGCAAAGTATTTGTAATAATTTCACCCCAAACTAGGTGATAATACCACTAAAACACAAGGAGTTACTATGAGTAAAAGCGAATAAGAAACTTTAGTGAGAAGAAAGAATAAAATAACTATTATCAGTGACAGAAGATGGCGATAGACGTTGCATTTAAATATCTGAAGATTTTAGGTGGCAAAGTAAAAAGACGAGCCCTTCTTTACGCGTTAATCAAACGCTTAAATACAAACAGTCAAGCAGTGGAAAAGTTTTTGATTTGTTTTACGGTATGTCAACACCTCAATGGGTTATTTAATGTCGACAAAATTTATATGCTAGTTGTTTTTTTTATTTTTGTCAAAAATCTATTTCTGGTAATATTTTTCCAACAAAAGTATATTGCGTATAAGTTTTCTTTCTACAAAAATTTATTGCTGACAATAATTTTTTTACGGAGTATTTCTAGTATTAAAATGTATTTGTACAGTTTCTTAGTGTTTCAGGGTTAACTATTTGCCCATAGCTGGGAACCTAACAGTATACTACCACCCCGGGTCAGGGTGGACCTTGGAACACCAGCAATGAAGAGGTGCTTCCACGGTCCTCAAAACCTCCTGATCAGAGGCCTTGCTGTTGGACGTAGTTTATTGTCATACCAAGGACGCGGATGAAGTTTATCGTCATACCCAGGACGCGGATAAAGTTTATCGTCATAACCAGGACGCGGATGAAGTTTATCGTCATACCCAGGACGCGGATGAAGTTTATCGTCATACCCAGGACGCGGATGAAGTTTATCGTCATACCCAGGACGCGGATGAAGTTTATCGTCATACCCAGGACTCGGATGAATTTTATCGTCATACCCAGGACGCCAAGCAGTGAAAAAGTTCATTAGAACATAGGAAATAAATGAAAATGCTATGAAAATATTCATAGAGAAGACGGAGGGGAGTCAAGTCACATCAGTGGTAAAGCGACTAAAGTCGAGATGCGAGGTCATGACCTATTACATTACCGACCCTTCTTTGGATTTTGTCAAAAATGTCAAGATATATAGCAGGAGCAGCAGTCCAGATCTAAAAGAAACATTCAATGCAATGGCGAATTTTAGATTTATCACTGTGTATGATGTATTCTGTCGAGAGAAATTGTCCAGCCCGACACATGGAACTAACTTACCTAGCTGCAGACCTAACAGTTTATTCAATATAATCAGTCCACATATCATTAGAAATCGCGAGTCTATTCAGGCACAATGTATTGATTTCACGGAAGTTAGAATCAGCCACCACTTTGCAAAGCAAAAAATGTTCTCTCTGACGATGAAATTATAGCAGGTTCGTTTTGGAGGTGGTAAAATTTACAAGCCTTTCCTTGCCCCAGTAAGCAACTGATTGGCTGTAATTTTCGAGAGCAGCTGGCGTTCGTACTTTGCCTGAAAACATTTATTTATATTTTACAGAGACTATCATAAGGGCTTTCCTTAAATTCGCTATTTAATTTTCAGGAATAAACACTGAATATTCTCGAGACAAAACTGCCCCGATGGAATGAATAATCTACCGCACGTTATTCCATTCTTTTGCTTGTGCAATTTCTCAACCAATTCAACACTTGTCGGTTTTCTTCGTCAACACAAGGCATCTTCACAACTTTAGATGACGACCCTAAACCTAAGACAAAAAGATAAATAAAATAAAATAAGTACAAATATTCTAAGTAATTGAAAGACATTGATATTTAAAAGCTCACTCTATTTTAATTGTCTTCGTGTCTATCTATATAATTAACGTTTCAGCTGAATTCAAGAATTACATAGCACAGGAAAACTAACTCGATATCTATCTATCTATCTATCTATCTATCTATCTATCTATCTATACGTATGCATGTATGTATGTATGTATGTCTGTATGTATGTATGTATACATGTGTTTAGGCCTCAATCCGTTCATATATATATATATATATATATATATAAGTGTTGACTTTAATGTTCATTTTATATTTACAGATGCTCTATCTCTGATATTGAGCACTTTATCTCATAAATATAGCACGCCTTAAGACTATATTTCTTCATATATCTATCTATCTATCTATCTATCTATCTATCTATCTCTCTCTCTCTCTCTCTCTCTCTCTATATATATATATATATATATATATATATATATATATATATATATATATATATATTAGTGTGTTCATTCAGTTCCATTCTATTTGTCTATATCTCTATTTGAAATTGTTCATATATACACATCTAACATTCTGTATTTATGTATGTATGCCTCAGTTCGTTCAGATCTATCTATCTGTGCTTGACCATATATACAAATGTGTCTAGCTAGCTATTTGTCTCGAATTTTAACACAGAAAGCAATATTGTTGGGGTTTTTTCATCATTTAATTCAACTATATTTTCATCTTTAGTAGTACGTACTACATATTGAATTGAGAAAGGTCGTATTAAGTCAAGTAACTTACGGATACAGACACACACACACACATACATATATATTTCCCGCAGTAGGTTGCCATTTTTTCCGCGGTAGACCAGTTACCATCCAAGGCTCTAGAACCCTGCCTATTTAACGATAGCTGCATGGGGAGCAGAAGAGGATTCATACTTTTCCCAAGGTTATCAGCACGTAAGTGAATGTAATGGATTCGACTAAATTCGAACTCGGATCTCCGATTTTTCAATCTGAGCCGCTATCCATTACTACACCGTGTCTCCTATGTATCCCTCATTGATACAAATTAAAAAGTGAGGTTGGTTTTATACTATACTAAATTTAATACAACTAATCTAGTTTTCAAATAAAATTCTTCTCCGTCAACTAGCATCTCACAAAAGGCAGATATTGGATATCAATCGAGACGTCCTTTATTAGATTTCATCCCTCATAAAAATGTTAATACGTATGTTTGTTTTACTACGACGATGTTGAAGAGAAGACTTACGTTTAACTTTGATGACCATAGTTCAATCTCAAATCATTTAAAGGAACACTCACAGCTTAGATTGATACATCTCTATTACACCACAATAATAATAAGCAAACGCTTAAAATCCTAGAAGCCTTTATATAAGAGAATTATCCCAAATAATCTCATCTATGAGTATAGCAATTAATTTCTTAGATGTTTTTAGCCGCAAAGTTACACACACACACACACACACATATGTGTGTGTGTGTGCGTGTGTGTGTGTGTGTGTAATAAAAATAATAATGATAATAGAGAAATACAAAAGTTGCCTCCCTTGCATGGCAAAAAGAAAAAATCTCGTGAATTTGAAATTGATATAGAAATTTAAAAAAAAACGCAGTAAACCGAACAGTAAAAATGTTTAAAATTTACAGAAATACGTATAAATATACACAAACATTTTAAGCCCTTGAAGATTGCCTCAGATGAGACTGAAAGTGTTTGCAAAAATAAAAATTATTTGAAAGAAAATTTTGATATTTTCCATAAACTATTTTCTACGGCTACCATGAAATTGATTCCTGGACTCGAAAGGATTAAAACAAAAATAAACACACATATTATGTCTAAATTATTTAGCCAAACATGAATGAACACACACACACACACACACACATACACACACACACACACACACACACATATATATATATATATATATATATATATATATATGATACTCAATAATACTTTTATACAGTCAGTCATAAGATGTTTACTGTTGGCAAAAGATCAAGTCTAATCATTTAAACTCACTTTATTGTACACCCAATGGCGTACACGAGACGTATTAGCAGTCGTAATAACACAGTCATTAGCAAACGCTTATAGAAACTAACAAATTAGCTCCCGTATGTGTCTTCTTTTACATCTTTAAGACACGAGCGATCATAGCTCTTCTGTCTTTTTTTTCTCTAAATAGCTTTTCTTCCCTTTACCAACCTACTTTGTTTTCTTTCTGCCATCCATTCACCAAAACTCGTTAAGTAGTTTTTTGTTTTGTTTTGTCACTATGTCTCTTGGCTTCCGTATGTCCGGCGAGACTCAAATTCTCCAAGTTATTTTTCTTCTTTATGACTTCCAGCAATTTCAAATGTTTCTTTATGGTCTCAATTATAAGTGTCGCTTTTGTTTCCACTAAGCTTAAAACTTCATCGTTGCTTACATGCACGGTCCATGGTATTCTCAGAATCCTTATGTAGAACCACGTGAGTGCCTCCTCCAGTCTTCTCTTCCGCCTTTTCTTTATCGGAAGAGCATCTGCATGTCTTTTGGCCTTGGAGTTCTTCCTCACTCACGAAATGCTCTCAAGAATTATGAAAAATCTTTGACATAACAAAATGCAGAACTTTTGCGTATCTATCTATCTATCTATCTATCTATCTATCTATCTATCTATCTATCTATCTATCTGAGGTTCTTCAAATCTATCTGTCTACCTATCTGTTTGGTGTTCTTCAAATCTATCTATCTATCTATCAACTCCAACAGTGACCGCCATATAGAAGGATTAATACTTCATAACAGTCCTGCGGTTTTTTCTTTGTGTCTTACGATATCTTCCGTTTTCTTAATACTTTCCATAATATTCACCCTGTAACAGGCCCAATAGCCCCTCGATGTAGAGGGTTACATAAGAAAAGGGCTTTAGCAAACACAATACTAAACAGGACATATGGGATAAACATTTACTAAATCCCAGGAGTAGTCTGAACCAAACCAAACCAAACAATAGACGAACCTAACGTCTTCTACTTTTCTTAGCTTTTGGAATGCATCTTCTACTATTCCAGTGGGCCTTCGAATTTCGGTCTCACATTTTGTATTCATTCATGTGTAGCGTGTCTTGGACAAGTAAACCTGTCGGACCCCATCCCTATCCAAATCAGACTTTAACTGATGTCTTCCAACTACAAGTTTCGCTTTGGTTGCTTATATTTCGACAGTTGATTCCTTAGTGGTAATCCTCCGCGCTGGCCGATATATTCAGTCAAGGAGGCTCACCACCCAGCGATGCCGTGTTATTACCGCGATGGCTAGATATATAGTTATGAAGCCCATTCTACCCCAATCTGTTTGATAATCCCTGACTCTGAAATGAGGTTAATTCACGCTTTTACAAGTCTTGTTTAATCCTGTTGGATGTTTAACAATCCTTCTTGCCAGAAAAAAAATCTGGTAGGAGAATCGGTTTAATCGCTGATGACCCGAAGATGCGACAGGTAGTAATGGGTTACATGGCACCTGTATCCCTCGTAGAATGACCTAACATAAGCATTTTCTAAGGTAAAAAAAACGACCATAGGGAATGGAAACAAGCGAATTTGATTGGTTGATTGATGTTTTTAACGGTATATCAACTGCTTGTGGGTTCATTTAATGCCGAAATTACATTTTCTTGTTATTCTGCTTTCACAACTCTATACATGGTAGATGAAACTCAGGTTTTGTGCATATACATGTTTGTGTAGACATAATTATTTGAGGCAGTGATATGTTTTTATATGGTGTATTTTTGTTAAACTTATATTTTTGTTGCCGTTTCACTTAAGAAATTGTCGGATATTATATGGCTTAATGTCATGAAAGTTATTTCATAGTTGTTTGGTTGGATGGTTGATTTTATTTTATGGCATATCAACCTCTATAGGTTATCTAATAGCGAAATGTAAATAATTTGAACAATTTTATTGCTTCAACTAAATATCTTTTGAACTCAACTGTATGCCTTGAACTGCAGATAAAATTTATTGTTGGTCACGTTGCATTAAAAAATGTATTGTTGCTAATTGTAATAAAAATGTTTCGTGTAGTTATTTTTTTACAATAAATATATACTGTCATTCTTTCATAGTGTTTTGTTTGTGTCAGGGTGGATCTGGGATCAACAGCAATTAAAAGGTGGCTCGTCAAAATCACCAAACTCCCAATGAGAGGCCTTGCTGCCGGATGTAGTTTATCGTCATAATCAGGACTGACAAGCGAAATTACAACGAAACATTAATAATTATAGATAACTCTTCTCTAAATAAAAATCTATAAAATTCTGTGACTTTCGTTAGGCCGTCCATTCGCCACTCATTTTAATCTAGCCATACAATGACTGATCGAAACCAAATTTTAGGGAGAAGTGCAAACAGGTAAGGTTGTTTAAAGTACAAATGGTTTTACTAGGGTGTGTAGCTGCGAACTGTTCCAGCCATTCAGTCGAACTCTCTGCCTTCGGGCAGAGAGGAACCCGGACGAGGCTCCGCCGAAGGGCAGAGTCTCGTTCGGGGAGGTAGACTGACCCTGAACCCGTTTCTACGGGTTCAAATAGAGAATATTTTTGGCCGAGCCTTCGGGATCGGATAACCCACGTTAAACCCGGCCTTGTGCCACATGCAACCCTTGTGGTGGGGTAGCTAGATATCCTAGGGTGTGTAGCATAGTATAATAAGTTTTCATGAATCTTTTTGGAGAAATTAAAAGTTTTATTATTTAATACAAAATTCTCCCACTATTTAAAAAAACAATTTAATGATTAAAATGATAAATACTTATTTAATAAAAATTCAATATTGTTTTGTTTAAGTTTTTATATACAAGAATCCAACTTTAAGGTCGCTCTGCGTTTGTGCGAACTATAAACAAATCACAGGCCTAACGCTTCATAATGTTGTAATTTGTCTCCATAAAGAAATATTTAAGCATGGCCAGTTGATGTTGCATGCTTACGAGTAAGAAATAATATGAATTTTTTCTTCGCTCTTAACAAGAAATTTTCTTTAAAAAACATTGTTTACCGTAAAGTCCAATAAAATTAAATTAAAGAAATTATTCAAACCGCGAAGTAGGGTTATTGCCAAAGTATTTTTCCAAACAAATCAACATATTCAAATTTCATCGATTGGTTTGCGAAATTGAGTTTGTAAATCTCGACAAAAAATGTTAGCGATAACTTCAACAATACAAAATACTGTGAAGATTTCAATACTCGTCGGCGTGTTGCAAAATAATTCTAGTAAATAAAAATTCAAGTTATTAATAATGGTGCTTCACCATAATTACCTTTCCTTACGCGGACATTCAACTCTGAATGTATGTCATAATCATTTTCAGTTTTAGAGAAAATGCAGATGAAAAGGACATTTAGACATAGCATCATGCTATAGTCCGTGCTAACGGAATAAACACATAACACCAGGTTGATACTAGACGAAAAGTTTATTGTACACAACAAGTACAATATGAAATACAGTACAGTAGTGAGTGCCACTAGTTGGAATGTCGGAGGTGCTTCCGTCGTCTCTTCCTCCCGAGTCTTTCGTAGACGGTTGACTTTATAGGTACTTGATAACGTATAACCTACCTAACGATCTTGAATAAATGGAAGGCATAACAGTGTTTAGGAGAGATAACAAAAAGACAAAATTTAATAGCTACAAAGGACATGAAATTGTGGAGAGCCATGATCGTCAACGTACTGAAGGGATATAGTACATAGAATAATAATAATAATAATAATAGTAATAATAATAATAATGATGATGATATCAATGCTTTCTTGGGTTTCAAGTAACAAGAGTTCGCCATTTTTAAAAAGAGAATACGAAGGAAGGGAAAAGACGAAAACTAGTGTTCTTAATAATAGACTGGATATATATTTACCCTCATCTTAACTGTAATAAATCCCTTAGGTAAACAAGGAATAAATATATATATATTCTGTCTAAAGTAAAAAGTTTTCTTTCATTTGACTTGGAGTTGAACTATTTGAAGATATATGAAAGCCCGACGAGTCTAAATTTCTAATTTCACTACTTAAATTTTCCTTAAATTCTGGATATTTTTATCCTAATGTCCCCCAATACAAAAAGCAAGGGCCAATCGGGTTACAGGGTAACTGTGGGGTGCTGTGAAATTCATGGTGTCATGCAGCAACGATGACGGTTAACCCTAAACTTGAAGAGACCAAAAATGTAGTGATTGAGAAAACATCCTGCCGGGAATCTATGTCGCAAAGCTGCAGTTCTTGGGAAGAAGCTGTCTGAATGGAACCTACTTCTTATATATATATATATATATATATATATATATATATATATATATATATATATATATATATATATATACATATATATATATATAATCAGATCAACGATAATTACAAATAAGATGAAACTAAAAGTAAGAACATTATAAAAAATGCACAAAACCTGTAGACAATAGCAATAAAAAAAATAGACTAATTATTTATTATAAAAAAATTATTAAACCGCCAACCATATAGTTAAAAATAATAACTAACCACTTAGAACAAAATTAAATCGAATAAATATTATTTATGAATTTAATTGTCCATTAAGAAATTGTATTCCTGATCAATCTAAATTCGGAAACAATTATATAGGCCAAACTACAACATGTTTGACAAGAAGACTCACACTACATATTTCTGATCATAGCTCAATTAGGTCTCATTTAAATACTCATAGAAATCTAGCGGATCCTATTCGTTACATACTTGTTGATAACACAAATATAATAGCATCATCTACATGTAAAAATGTCTAAAAATAATAGAAGCCTTATTAATGAAAACAAAAAAAAAACAACACAATATTCTCCCATTCTTTTTGTATCTAGAATACGAAGAGAATGGGAGTGATTCATACTTGTGAACCTGATATGACCGGTCCCAGTTGTAAAGGTCACGGGACAAAGTAATGTAGCTCGTTATAACACATGCCATGAAAAGAGTGATAGAGAAGAAGCGAGATGCTCGCAATGTTACTTATGTGGGAAAGGGATTGGAGTGTAGAAGTAAATCATCACCCACAAGGCCGCGTCAACGCTTTTGAAATCTATCAAGAAAAAGTAGTGAGTACTGAGCAGCAGCAGCCTATATAGGGCAATACTATTCCATTTTTGGTCTACCTTGTTTCTTGCAAAGTGGGAGTCAAATACTGAAAGTTTAGTATTTTACAAATAGCGATATCAATCTGAATACTTTCCAATATATTTCCCCTTCTATTTACGTTAGTCAGTTCGGATCTGCCTCTGTTTTATTCTTAGAGAATTATCTCAGAATACCTATATTTCAGTCTATGCTATGCAAGTCTTTTTCTATCTATCTATCTATCTATCTCTCTCTCTCTCTCTCTCTCTCTCTATATATATATATATATATATATATATATATATATATATATATATATATATATATATATATACATATATATATATCTTCATATAACTATCTGAAAGTATTTATCTCTCAAAAGTGTAAATAATTCTGACAACAGTACAGTTTCACGGTTTTCATATGGCTTTTACTTATTCATCAAAATTATCTTGTAACACGCAAATTTAATAAAACCCGGTGAAAATCTTTGGTAGTCAAAACATCTCCAAACAATAACGAAATATCGTAACATAAGAAAACTGTAAAAATTACCATGTGGAAAGCAGGAGAGGTAATCGAATTTGCAGACATAATCTCGCCTCCGGGTTTTCTCTTTACTCCAGTGTAATGAAATAACTAGTTTCAAATTTGTTAGACTTTAGGGTCCCTTGTATTACCATTATCATTAAATGTTTGAAATGAAAAGAGAGAAAAAAAAAGATAGAAATTGGCGAAAAATTGCCAATGAAAATCATTTTTGAACTTCGAATTCCAGCCGGGTAGATTTTTGAGATATTTTATACATTGTTTAAGGGTTTCATTATATTGAGAATAATTTTACTCTGACACGCAACATTTCTGCATTTTGTTATGTCAGTGATTTTCTTGGTAATTCTTGACAGCATTTCGTGAGTGAATATAAAAGCCGAGGACAAAAGACATGTGGACGTTCTTCCAATAAATTCTACGTGGAAGAATTACGTGCAACTGTACATGTAAAATTCCAAATATAAATCTAATAAAATGTTTTTTCTTTAAAAATAAAATGCTCACACCTACTAAGTCTAAACCAATTTTGGACCCATCCTCTGTGTGTGTGTGTGTGTGTGTGTGTGTGTGTGTGTGTGTGTGTGTGTGTGTGTGTGTGTGTGTTAGGCAACATTACCTTGAGAGCAGTTTCCATGTTCTGTTTCTTTACAAGCACACACAAATATACACAGATACTTACACACACATATTTTTTTTTTATTTACAAGAAAAACATAGAAGAATCGCTACACAATTGCAGTCGTGTTTCAACGCATAACAATGTGTCTCTTCATTCGATTGCAAATTACTGGGGAGTTGGTTTCAAAAGCAAAATACATCCCTCGATAAAGGATTTCTTGGGTTCATGAAGTGATTCGCATTTCATATGGTTTTCAACTAATTCTTTACAAATAATATGATAATATTATAACATATGGTAACATATGATAAGATATGGCAATATGACATGACTTATATACAGATGGAGTTAATCCTGCTCAAATTGCAGTATAACTCCACATACGTGAGTTTATTTGTACAAAGTAATATACATATTCATATATGCTTTTGAAGTACAGGTACCTATATATATATATATATATATATATATATATATATATATATATATATATATATATATATATATATATATATATATATATATATATATATATATATATATATATATATATATATATATATATATATATATATATATATATATCTGCTTAGGATAATGGAGCGGCTCGGATTGAGAAATCGGATATCCGAGTTCGAATTCCAGACAGATCTACGACATTCACTTACCTTCTAATTGGGAAAGGCATGAATCCTCCACTTCTCCTCCCAGCTATTGATAAATAGCAGGACAAATTGGGTTCTATAGCCTTTGATCGCAACCTACTGCGGGGAAAAATCTGCCTCGTCAGTCATGTATCGAAAGATACATGGTCGCCTAAGCTGGTATCACGCATGGCATGGCACGTAACTAAGGTTGGCGGTTTTAATTTTTTTCTAATAAATATTTTTTTTCCTATTTTCTACTGATTTTGTTCATTTTTTTAGACTGTTCTTAATTCTAGTTTCATCTTGTTTGCAATCATATGGTTATATATATTATATATATTATGTGGAAAAGCAGGTAGAAGCAGAAAACGGATATTCAAACGGCATATACCGCGCAAAAGAAATATCATGAGTTTTTTCGTCCGTTATGCTGTCTATGTCAATGGGGAAAAGTCAATCACATCTAAATCGTAAAGCAAATTCCATCGATCAGTCAAAAATAGTAAGGAAAATATTCCCATTTCAATTTAAAGTCTTTTTTGCTTAAATAAGCCCCAAATGTAAACAAAAATAAATTTCAGGGGTCGATGCAGGACATGAAACTTTTCTTCACTTTCATACGAAATGAAAAACAAAAAATAAGAAAAAAAATATGATTTGGAAGGGAGATTTAATTTTCTTCTCATAGATTTTGAAAGTTAGGGTATTTTTTTTTTTTACTTCTTAATTTGAAATCTTGCCAGAACTTCGACCTTTCGGTTGTGATCTTTCGCCCATCATTACAAAGCGATTGGCTTGAAGTGTCTTGAGCCAAAATTCTCATGAGGCGCTCAACGGTTTAAAACAGCTTCAAATAACAGTGACTGGGGTAATGAGAAGTTCTCAGCCTGACTAAGAAAATAACTCTGCTCCAAGAAACCTATACGCAATTCCAGAAATTCATACAACAGTTTAATAAACCTCGCTTCACATTTATTCTATTCCTTTAACCCTTTCCAAAATATATATTCTGATTTTGAAAAGTCTGTCGAACTGAGAAACTATCGGTAACTCATACTGGAGAAGTTCACAGCGTGGGTTTTATAGGAAGATCCTGGATATATTGCCAGCAATAAGTTCATTAATCCCTTTTTTTGCCTGCCTGTGTTTCCAATTCTGTCTGTCTGTCTCTCTCTCTTTCTCTCTGTGTCTATCTCTCTATCTCTCTCTCTGTCTCTCTCTCTCTGTTTTCTTTTTTTTTTCTAAATTGAAAATTAAAAAAATAGGAAGAAAGAGAAAAAAGAGAGGAAAAAAGAGGAAAAACACCAAATAAGGGAAAAGTCATTTAAGAGGTAGATAGAGAGAAAGAAAGGGCAGGAAAAACAAAGTAGTGAATGGGGAATATGAAGACAGATATATATATATATATATATATATATATATATATATATATATATATATATATATATATATATACATATATATATATATATATATATATATATATATATATATATATATACATATATATATATATATATATGTATATGGTTGTAGCTGAATAAAGGTACGCAAGTCGATATCCGATCAGTATCGGCTGGGTCACCGTTGAGAGGGGGTATGAACCTCGACGAGAAATATCACTGATGATGTGCACTAAAGCATATATATATATATATATATATATATATATATATATATATATACATAAAAGTGAACATAAAAGTCAACACTCAGAGCTGTTTCATGCTAGACGCAATCGGCAGGCCGTATGTGTGTGTATATATATATATATATATATATATATATATATATATATATATATATATATATATATATATATATATATATACACAAACACACACACAGATTGGTGTGGTGCATGAAACGCATTTAAATTTTACCTTTGTTATTTTACACCCAGTAAGAACTTTTAGAACCATCAACACTTATTATGCAATATATATATATATATATATATATATATATATATATATATATATATATATTTATGTGTGTGTGTTTGTATGTTTGCGTGTAAAAGTTTCAGATCGTGTATATCTGTGAAATGAGAATATGAATAAAAACAAAAGGATAAAGATTTTCGATTTTCTTTATATATATATATATATATATATATATATATATATATATATATATATATATATATATATTCAGCCATCACTTTTTTTTTGTTAAACTGCTATTGGATTCATATTGGATACGAAAAAAATAAATAAATAAAATCTGGGTTGAAATTATTTAAATCTAATCTATAAAACGACATTTAGATTTAAATAAAATCAACGTTCAAATTTTTTCACGTGAATCACATTCGTCCCTAGGAATCGTTCTGATGACGGTTTTTCATCAACGAAATATATCCAAATAAGAGTTTTACTAATTGTCTTCTCTATACATTTTTGACATATTTTGATTATTACAGCAGAAAAAGAAACTGAATTTAGGAGACTAAGCGTTGAGCTTTTATTAACAGTGAGGAAATATAATCAGATAGGATTGGAATTAAGTTTACTGGCTGACCTGTTAAAGGAAGACCGAGCCGCAACAGACGGCTCGTTGTTAATCTGATGGGTTAATTGCGATAAGCCGTTAATAACTACAAATACAAAAGTGTAATCGGCCAAATAATATGAGATTAAAGATTTCACCTCAGAAGGAAATAAACAACAATAAAAACAAATGGAATCGTTCAAAAATAAGAATTCGGAACTTCCTATTAGAAACATTTACGAAATATAGTTAAAGAAAGTTGCAAGATGTGTCTATATTTCTGAGGTGAAGTATTGAAATTGCCTAGATGGGTGACCGCTTGTGAATTCCAGGTGTTGTAAGTTTGAATGTGCGGGAGGTGTAATGGATAATGGCTAGGGATTGTTAATCGTAGAACCGAATTCCAAGTCTAGCTGCGTTCGTTTTATTCACTTACGCAACAATTACATTTGGGAAAAGTATGAATCCATATCTTCGCCCCCAGCTATGGGTTAAAATTAAGATTTGTATCATTAAATCATTCTTATTTTTTTTTAAATATATATTTTCTGCAAAGTGTTTAGAACCCCGAAAAAAAGAACCGAACAATCAATCAGAAATTTTGATTCTAAACAATTGTCCGGGATGATTAAAGAACCGTTCAAAAACCACAATGCAATGCCTCAGAAAATGGTAATCTCTTAGGTTATAGTCCGTCGTCATGGTCACACAATGAATAAGGAGCAGAAGCAAAGCGCATGCGTGAGAAGCAAACTCCATTTCCCTCCATTCATGCCAATTTACTCGCTGGACACCAGGCTACTCAAAATACATAGAAAAAGGACTGCCGTACCCATCATATTCTCATGATTTGACCTCTGCGGTCGTGTTGTAACAAATCCAGTGGTGCTACATTCTACAACTATTCATTTCTTTTTATGTGCCATGTAATTTCAAGACGTAGCCGATCAAGGCTTTCCATCTCTCTCTCTATCTCTTACAGCTCTCAACAAGCTCCTTCCCTCTGCTTCCTCCCCCAGACCACGTTCTGTCATCCACTTGCTTAAGCCCGCCAGGTATGTCACGCGTTGTTTTCCCTTGTCTCTCTTTCCCTCTATTTGACCCGTGAGTATCAGATTCTCTAGGCCCTCCTTCCTCATTATGTTTCCCAGAAACTTCATCTGCCTCTTCTTGGTGTTAAGTATAAGCCTCCTCCTTGTTTGCATCCTCATCGTTGCTCACACGCTCGGTCCATGATATCCTTAGCACCCTTCCGTAGAATCAGACCTCCGTTGCCTCGAGTCTCTTCTTTCTCTTTGAGGAAATCGTCCAACATTTGCGGCTGTAAAATAAGGCAGATATCACGTAACATTTCAGTTTTCTTTTCTTTTGTTTCCAAAGAAATCCTCCTGTCTCGCATTACTCTGCTCAGCTTTTGGAATGTGTCTACGTCGCACTTACCGTCCTCTGTCAAGACGCTTCGTGGATATTTAAATTTCCTCGTTTGCTTCATTCTACTGTTCCCGACCTGCAAATAGCATTTCGGCTCATTTTTTTGTTTACTGATAATCATGCTTTCTGTCTTCTTGTAGTTTTATGTTTAGTCCCTCTCACTCTTCGTCGCTACCTTCTGTAGGAGATTGTGTAATTTCTTTTCTGTGTCTGCTACGAATCTTTCGTGTCTAGTGATTTTTATCGCCGAGACAGCGAGCAGTTTGTGCCGACATTGAGCAGCTCGTAAACAATGAAGGGGAAGAGATTGCAGATTTATTCATCAGAACTATTAATATACAATGAGTATTAAAATAAATCATAAAAAACGAATGCATTTATGGAAGAAAGTTGTATTTACGATTCAATTAATAAAAATCAATATTTAACCCGAAGAAAAATATCGAAAGACGACACGCTTCATATATGATCTTTCCACTCATACATATATATATATATATATATATATATATATATATATATATATATATATACACACACACACACACACACACATATATATATATATATGTGTGTATATATATATATATATATATACACACACACACACACACACACATATATATATATATATATATATATATATATATATATATATACATATATATATATATATATATATATATATATATATATATATATACATATATATATATATATATATACATATATATATATATATATATATATATATAGGTAACTATACTCGTGTCGAAAAACCTTCGAATTCTTGATTTAACAATAGCCAAATCAATCTCGAAGGGAAAAAATGGTTTTAAATAGAAAGAACCAGGAACATGAAAGTCTGTCGAAAATAATCACACAGATACAGGTTCAAGGCCCAAAGAAAAAAAACCGATAGGAGTAAACAACTAACTAAAGAGCTCGATACAAACCTAGTCAAACCTAATGAGCCAGACAAACCTACCAAACCTAAGTGAAACCTTGGTAGGTTTGTCTGGCTCATTAGGTTTGACTATATATATATATATATATATATATATATATATATATATATACATTATGACATAAACGATTTTGTTAATTGTTGCTAATGTTGGTCAATATAAGTTCTTGTAAGAACGTCTACGGCTCTTGAAAGCAGCATGTCAAATGCAGTGCTTATTACAGATATGGACGAACTAAGTTAGTCTATACAGGGCTTGCTCAGTCTGCTCGTGAATATTCCTGCGACGTCAGGCTGATAGAAATCTATTGAATTTGTTAACAGTTATAATATTCAATTTAGATACGTTACATAAAAGGTCCATTACCGACGTCAACTAAATTCTAACTTAATTTTATTCAAAAATCGTTATAACATGGCAACATCAAATCTGAAATTATTCGATTATATATTAGAGAATTGTATGGGCAATCTTAGAATTACGTGCCCGTAAAAAAAAAGTATCAAAAGGAAGGCTTTTCCCTTAACGCCGCTATTATTTTAATTACCTTCACTCCCCAGTAATGTTTATTCTTTCAAAACGTGTTGATTAGAATTGTAATAAAAAACCGAAAGTGAATTTATCCATTTTTTTTTCTTAAGAATTGACAACAATAATAATAAATGCTATTTATTTATTAAATTGTTTATTTACAATATTTATTTATTTTATTGGTTATTGGAATTACTATCAAATCATCAGCTTATTGTCAACTGATTCGAACTTTATAAAATGGAAAATAATGAGGATCTACTTACAGGTGGTTGACATTTTTATTATTAAATAAATGTTTCTAAATTTATGAATAAAAAAGTGTTTTCATGTTTATTTCTTTATAAATTGGTAACTGATAAATATTTCATAGCATGAGTTTTAATTGTTTCAATGTTGCAAATGAAAAATTATTCTTTTAAATAAACAATCTAATAAATTAATATTTTTTTGTAAATTCTTAAGAACAAAAACAATATGTATAATCCTCATCTTTGTCGGCATATTTATTACAACATTTCGGCCGTTGTAAGCTCCGGTCTTCTTCAGGTGTTTGGAATGTCGAACTGAACCATTTATTTCACTCACTGGGGTAGACTGTGCCACGTTTAATGGATGTCAGTTATCAGTTATCTCCTGTTATTTTTTTCCTCTGAAAGTTCTCCACTTCCTTAACCGGGTATTGAACACACACTCTTTGGGTCCAGTCACTGGATCTAACCAACGCCTTTATCCACTGTGCCATGTGTCCTTGAGGACATCTGTGCGTGAATTTCTGGGTATTATAAACTTAATGTCTTCAGCAAACTTTTTTTTACCAGTGCTCATATTGCAATTTTTGCTGTTATCATTACGTGTTTTTACCAGAGCTCATATTGCAACTTTGTTGTTATTATCACTTTTCTCTGGCACTCCTTATTACTGGTTCCCATATTGCATTCATTTCTATGCTTGGTCATCTCAGGAGATTTTGTGGCCTAGCATATGTGCTGATTCCTTAAGTTTACGAATTTTCTAATGGTGTTCCTTGACATTCCAACCACCTGAAGAAGGCCGGAGCGTACAACGGCCAAAACATTGTAATAAATATGGCGACAAAGATGAGGACAATAGTCCGAATAATGTAGATAATGTACATAATACCTCATCTCAGAGATATAGACAGATATCAAAATGTATAAAGTCACATTTTTATATGTCTAGGGTTTATTACAATTATAATCATCGCTTTTTAAAACAATAACCGGGGAGGGGGAGGTAGTTAATTTACTAGCAGTGTCAAGGGGAAAAAAACGTCCTTTTGACACACCCTTTTTGTGGGCATGACGATCCAAGTTTACCACTGCACGGTTATAGAAATAAAAGTTTTCAACAATCATACATTTTATCGAATATTAGACAAATTCAACATTACTTATATTAGGCAAGTATATTATTTCCTTCTGTGTTTCCTTATATATACTTTACTTATGTAATTATTATTAATTTATACTCTTTATATAGATAGATAGATAGATAGATAGATAGATAGATAGATAGATAGATAGATAGATAGATAGATTACTTCTCCATCACGAAACTTGTCTCTATTAATCATCTGAGAGATGCTTTTCTGGCTCCCAGGAATATGGCCGTCCTAGGTATGACGATAAACTACATCCGCATCCTGGGTAAGACGATAAACTATGTCCAACAGCAAGGCCTCTGACCAGGAGGTTTTGAGGAGCGTGGAACCACCTCTCAATTGCTGCTGTTTCCAGGTCCACCATAAACCATGATGGCAGCACCTGTCAGCGTCCCAGCTATGGGTAAATATTACCCCCCCCCAAAAAAAAACTGGGGGCCAAAACTCTATGAAAGTTTAAAAATAGTTTTTAATACCAGAAATACTTTGCCAAAATTATTACCAACAATACATTATTGCCAGCAATACATTTTTGAAAAAAAAATATTACCAGCTATATATTTTTGGAGGAAAAGTATTACCAGATATAGATTTCTGAAGAAAAACAATATTGCCAGAAATACTTTTTTGAAGGAAAAAATATTACGAGCAATACATTTTTAAAGGAAAATATTACCAGTTTTAAAAATTGTCGGCATTAAATAACCCATTGTGATTGATATGCCGTAAAACAAAACAAAACAAACCCATGAATATGGCTGATGCTAACCTCAGAGCTAACATTCTCGGTTAACATAGAGTGGAAAGTTTATACTGAATCAGGTGCTAGGTCTGCTGCTAAGAAAGGGTATTCACTGTATCGTTCTAACCAATTTTTCTTTCCTGCCTATCTTATACATGTATTATTTACCATTTGTCCATGCTTTGTATACTGCTGCTCCATATGGTCCGGTGCTCTTGCTATATATCTAGTAATTCTTGATAAAATTTCAAAGAAGAATCAACAATATTATTGGTCCTCGCCTGGTATCTCGGCTTCAATCACTTTCACACCGTCGTAAAGTAGATCCTTGTGCTTTTTCTATATATAATTTTATGCTAATTGTTCAAAGGATCGCTTCGATATGATACCCAGAGTTTTTGAATTTAAGCGCAATACTAGATTAAGAAAAAGGTCTCGTCAATTCACAGTTGTATTGACTACATGCTAACAGTTTTTTTTCTCGCCCTTCTCGCTTGTGGAACATTTTCTGGCTCCATGCTTTCCAGCCAATATTTATCTTCCAAAATCTAAATGTTATATCAGTTGTGTCTTCTTGATTACTCTTCTTCTATTGTTCTCATTGATAATGTTTCTCTGTTTTATTATTCTGTCACATTCAGTAACCCCTTATATCTTAGTGGCTTTACTGCCTTTCATGGGTGACATGTTTTAAAAAAAAAAGATAGCAAGAAAAATCAACTGCGGAAAAAAGAAAGACAAAACTTTAAGCAAGTGAATGCAGTTGGCTAGGCTCAACATCTAAATACATCTGACGTCAGAAAATTAAATTTGAAATTTAAGCGGACCCATATCCGTTTCTCTTAATATTTCATTATAAGCGACATTTGTTTATAGAGAATCCACCAGAAAATGTATACCCACTTCAAGAAATGAAGAAAAAATAACTTGTATCGATATTATAATACTAAATTTATTCAGACATGACGACATTAATACAAGTTACATTTGGAGTCTATTATCACAATGATGCTCAAAATGGTAGCCTTTAGCTTCCAGACATTTATTAGTACAGCGGACGACTGCTTCGACAACGTTGGCCTAAGTGTCCAGTGGGATTGCATCATATTCTTTTTATTTAATTTCTTGTCTAAGGATCGTCAATGTAGTCGGTTTTCTGCTATGGACAACATCCTAATGTAAAGATTGTTATGGCAATTGGATAAAACTACGAAAGACAAGTTTTTCTTTTCCTGAATTATGTATAATCTGTATATTGGTTTCTTTCCCTTACATATATATATGAAAATAAAATAAAAATAAAACAGTTATTATTCGTAAGAAGTTTTTTTGGAGGAACGAAACGCGTCACGTAGGATTTTTGCCTTTTTTCATTCAGATAAATATCTATATTCATATATATTTTTCTGTCGCTACTTGGCGTTGACGTTAGTGTCCACTTTCATATTTACATACGCCCTCTGATATTGAGTACTTTCACCCATAAATGTAGCATAACATAAAACTATTTTTGTCATTATACACACACACACACACATACACACACACACACACACACAAATTCATATATATATATATATATATATATATATATATATATATATATATATATATATATATATATATAAATATAAAAGTGGACATGGAAGTCAGCACTTAGAGGCGACAGTCTGTTTCATGCTAGTGCAATCGTCAGCGCCTCTAAGTGCTGACTTCCATGTCCACTTTTATATTTACACACGCTCTATCTCTGATATTGAGCACTTTACCCCATAAATATAGCACACTTTAAGACTATATTTCTGCATATATATATATATATATATATATATAAGTAGCGATGGATAAATTGTCGTTTAAATTATGCAAAAATTAAAAATAACACTAATATCTCATTGTAAGAGATATGTTTACCAAAATTACACAAAATATCTCGAAATAATAAACAGTATATTTATCCAATAAAATCGCCATTCGCTACAACCGCGTCTCCAGACGACTTCGGAATCTCCAGCAACTCTTCTGGGCGGCCACCATGTTTACGTTGGTAAATGCTGCCATAACCGTTGTCTTCAGTTCATGTTTGATGTAACAAGGAGCTTTGTTGGTTTCCCTCCCAATTGTACCCCACGCATAACATATAAGGGAGTTAGGTAGCCAGATGTAAAGGTTGATCTGGTCGAAGAAATTGTCTGACAGGCATTATTGGGTTTCCCTGCTTGTGTGGCATGTTGCAGAGTCCTCTTGCCAGACATAGTGACTTCCACCAACCACCCACTTAACCCAGGGCAGTACTAATTCCTGAAGGCACTTGATGTAGGTCAGCGTATTGAGTCTGAGGCCATAGCGTCGTCATCACTAGTGATCACTCCAATCATAATCATAATCACCATTAGACTCATCCAACTCTTTCTGAATCCGCTGCACTGATTGATTTGATTTGACACCCAAATATTCTGAAATGCTCTTATTGGAGCTTCTGGCGTAAATGTGAAACAGTACAGTATGCCGTTCCCAAATTTCTTATAGACTGAATTTGGTTATTTTGTTCTTTTTCTCACAGACCGTGCCTAACTGACCCTACTATACTATACGGTCGACAAAATGCAAAACAAACAACGCGCATGCGCGAATTTAAAAAATTCAAATGGTGACATTTACTATTCACATTCTGTGTGTGTGAGTGCGTGCATATATATATATATATATATATATATATATGTAAAAATAAATGAATTCATTGAGGTAAAAATAATAACGATAGAGAAGATTTTTCATGTATTTGTATATATATATATATATATATATATACATACATATATATATATATATATATACATATATATATATATATATATATATATATATATATATATATATATATATATATATATATATATATATATATACATACATAGGGTCGTAAGAGGCTGAGAGACAAAAAGTAATAGGAGAAGATTAGTAAATATAAAATTAAAGGCAGTCTTATATATATAGTTCTAAACAGCCCTCCTTTTTCATCTAATAAGGCCCTAAAACTAAACCATGAAAGGAAACAACGTGAATAATATTTCGTTATCTTCGTCAAAAAATGTCCCCAGTTAAAAAACGTTTCTTTTGTGTGTGTGTGTGTGTTTTTTCTTTAGAATTCCGTTTCCTTCCATTTTATTTTGCCATTGCTGACACTATCTATTGTCACGGGACACAAAACAAACTACTTTTCACCGACTTTGTTATTCTCATCAAATTTACTCATAATAATGTAACAAGCGGTAGTCGAAAGTGAAGAAAAAAAATTGTCGTGATGGCGGAAGACAATCGAATTTGTTCAGCCACCTCTTCTTCCCACCTTACATAGCGACAGGGGTGCGCCAATGAAAATGACAATGCGCTAACGTTA
The DNA here is from genome assembly GCA_964036315.1 of Acanthosepion esculentum. NCBI lineage: Eukaryota > Metazoa > Mollusca > Cephalopoda > Sepiida > Sepiidae > Acanthosepion > Acanthosepion esculentum. Next base: position 80,357,958 of record OZ038482.1, on the reverse strand, counting down.
TCAGTCGGAGTTAACCTTTGGGAGAGAATGCAAACTTATGGAGGGTGAAGGACTGGGATGGAACAGAGATATTTTTTTGTTTTTAAATAAATGTTATTTCCTTCAAAACTATCCATGTATATTAAGGACGTAGACGATCATGTTTCTCTACAGCTTCCTGCCATTCTATCGCTGTAAATTGCCATAACTGTTCTCTAACTCACTGTTCTGGATTCAGAGTTGGCCTTCTCCTAGACTGCAGGTTCTGATAAGGTTAACGGTTTATGGGCATATCAGGTTAAAACCGCGATTCTCGTTCGATCACCGAAGTTAAGCAACGTCGAGCCTGGTCAGTATTTAGAGGGGAGACCGCTTGGGAATACCAGCTATTGTAACCATGGATGTACCGATAATAGATAACGTCTGAGAATTTATAATCTGAGAAACACAATCGAAATCGGGTTTCTTATATTCCCATACGCCCAAATATTTTTGGGAGAGCTAAGAATCCATCCCATCGCCACCCAGCCATGGGTTAAATAGCAGGACTTGTATGAGTAAATCATTATTATCTTCAAAAATGTTTTATCGGTTGACTGATTCGTTTTTACGGTTTATCATCCCATTGCAGGTTATTTACGGCCAAAATATTTTAGATGGTATAGTTAAGAATGAGTTAGTGATACAAGTTTTACTAATTAACCCATAGATAGGGGGTGAAGAGGTAGATTCATGCCTTTCGCAAGAGTATTTGCATGTAAGTGAATATAACGAACACAACTGAAACTGAAACTCGACTCTCCGATTAACAATTCCGAGCCATTATCCATTACCCCCCACCCGCAATATCCATGCTTACAGCACTTGGTATTTCCACCCGGTTACCCCTCTAGGTACTGACTAGGCCCGATCTTGCTTAACTTCGGTGATCATACAGGAAACGGTTTGGTTTGGTTTGTTTTGGTTTGGTTTGATTTGGTTTACAGCAAATCGACCTCAATTGGTTATTTAATGCCGACAAAATTTTTATTGCTGGTAATACTTTTTTTTCAAAAATGTATTGCTGGTAATATTTTTTTCCTTCAAATATTCTATTTCTGGTATTTTTTTTTCGTCAAAAAGGTATTGCTGGTTATATTTTTTTTTTCAAAACAAAATGTATTGATGGTAATAATATATTGTTGGTAATAATTTTTTACAAAGTATTTCTGATATTAAAATCTATTTTTACACTTGTATGGCGTTTTGATCCCAGTTTGGGGGTTAACTATTTCCCCATAGCTGGCCCCCCTAACAGGTGCTACCACCCCGGGTCAGGGTGGACCTGGGAACACCAGCAATTAAGAGGTGCTTCCACGCTACACAAAACTTCCTGATCAAAGACCTTGCTGTCGGACGTAGTTTCTTGTCTTACCCAGGACGCGGATGTAGTTTACCGCCATACCCAGGACGGACGGGAACGGAGTTTTTTTTATGTTTTGTATATCCGACAAAAATGTATTCATGCTTCAGGAGTGTATTAAAAAAAACGACTGTAGATATTGTAATATTGCAAGGTCGATTTTATTATCGGCCTGATGTGAAAAACACACTCCATGATTTGATCCTAGTCTTTTGAGTGAAATCGAGCTTTGCGGCTTCAGTTACAGTATTGTTGGTCATTTTGTTATAACATTTATTGTTGGTAATTCTGCTTTAAAATGTATTGTTGGTCATTTTAAAATAAATATGTATCGTTGGTAATTGTTCATATAAAATGTATTGCTGGTATTTTAAGTATAAATATATATTTATCTGTCTATATTTCTGAGATGAGGTATTATGTACGTTATTTACATTATTCGGACTATTGTCCTCATCTTTGTCGCCATATTTATTACAACGTTTCGGCCTTTGTACGCTCCGGCCTTCTTCAGGTGGTTGGAATGTCGAACTGAACCCTTTTTTTTCGCTCTCTGGGGTAGACTGTTCTAGTTCCACGTGCCATGTTTAATGGATGTCAGTTATCAGTTATCTCCTGTTAATTTTTCACTCTGAATGTTCTCCACTGCCTTAACTGGTTATTGAACTCACACTCTTTGGTTCCTGTCACTGGATCTAACCAACTTTATCCACTGTGCCATATGTCCTTGAGGACATCTGTGTATGAAATTCTGGGTATTATAAACCTAATGTCTTCAGCACTGGTAAAAATGTTTGCTGAACCCGGTTCAGAGGGAAATATTAACAGGAGATAACTGATAACTGACATCCATTAAACATGGCACGTGGAACTAGAACAGTCTACCCCAGTGAGCGAAATAAAGTGTTCAGTTCGACATTCCAACCACCTGAAGAAGGCCGGAGCGTACAAAGGCCGAAACGTTGTAATAAATATGGCGACAAAGATGAGGACAATAATCCGAATAATGTAAATAAAAAAATATTTTTATTACTTTCTCCGTGTTTGGGGGTTCACTATTCGCCTATAGCAGGCACCTTAACGAGTGTTTCCACTCCGAGTCAAAGTGGACCTGGGAACAACACCAATTATGACATGGTTCCACGCTCTTCAAAATCTCCAATCTCCTGATCATAGAATTTGCTACTGGGTTATGTATATTGATTTGTGAGCCGAAATCATAGATAACAAGTTGCAGAAAACTGGTACGACCCCGTGTTTTGCATAACATTTAATGAAGTTGAAAATCCCACAATATGTCGGGAATATGATTTTCTGGCATATAGGGTGATACACTTTTAATGGCAAAAGTACGCAGGTGTAAGCTTTTAAGAAAGCTTTATTCAACTGAGAATACAAGGTTAGCGCATAGTGTCCTTTTATAGTCCCAGTAAATAGAAATAACTATCTCAAAGAGGAGAGTAACAAAACAAGGGGAGACCACTCTTGATTATTCATAACAACACTTCGCCGTCTCGGTGTTATTGTGCTGGATAAAGGCACCAAAAACTCTCATACTTTTGAAGTTGCCATACGAAATGCCACAAATATAGCAAACAAGGTGACTGAGAAAGCTACAAACTAGTCACTCTGACCCTTGTTCTGGGAACTCTAAACCACCACAGACGGCTCAATTTTAAACTAATGGGTTAATCGAAATATGTCGCTAATAACAACATATACAAAGGTTTAATAGACTGAATAATATGGGATTAAAATATTTATTTCCAGAGAAATAACCATCCATAGTAAAACGATGCCAAATAATATTTCAAACAAAGGAACATTTCGGAAATTCAGACTATAAATATTTACAAAATATTGTTGGGCGTTTGTGCTGCACCAGTGATCTAAGACAGAATAACCTCAAACCCATGCGAAAATAAGATTTGTTTGTTTGTTTGTTTGTTTGGGGTTTTATGGCATATCAACCACTATGGGTTATTTAATGCCAGATCCAGTATATACTAGATATATCAAAAACGTATGGCTGGCAACATCATTGTTTCAAAAACGTTTAGCTGGCAACATCATTGTTTCAAAAACGTATAGCTGGCAACATCATTGTTTCAAAAACGTTTAGCTGGCAACATCATTGTTTCAAAAACGTATAGCTGGCAACATCATTGTTTACATTTTTTTCTTCTACTGATTGACCCTAAGCCACCGCTTTCCAGCACAGTGTAGGGTTTGGGTGAGAAAGTTAATTGTAAGTTGTAGTTGTTTTGGGATGGGTTAGATGTGATGGGGCATGACATGACCAGCCGTTTGATCGGATCGACGGCCTTTTGGTTGGACGTAGTTTATCGTCATACCCAGGACGTGGATGTAGTTTATCGTCATACCCAGGACGTGGACACACCTTGGGATTTCACTATTTGCCCATAGCTGGGACCCTAACAGGTGCTACCACCCCGGGTCAAGGCGGACCTGAGAACATCAGCAATTAAGAGGTGGTTCCACGCTTCTCAAAACCTCCTGATCAGAGGCCTTGCTGTTGGATATAGTTTATCGTCTTACCCAGGACTCGGATGCAGTTTAACGTCGTACCCAGGACGAGCGAAAATAAGATTTGAAATAGTAGATTACATATAATCTGATACTCTGGAAAATAATTTAACATGCTGGGTATGCCTGAAAACTCACAGAATCTACTCTGGCATCTTCCCGTCACCTGAAAACCCACGAGCAAGCCCGAACAGACATTACAAAACAGGCCAGGCTATTTACAGAATAAGTTATTTCCTAACAATGACCGACCTACCCCGGAGGGAAGATTCAGAGTAAAGAACAGATGTATACATCCCTTTTAAAATGGCATTGGTGTGAAAGTGAATGCAATAGACTAGGCTGGAATTTCAAATCGATTCCACATTCCGCGGGGATATCCGTTTGTAGACATCTGCGAGGTCAGAGCATCAACCATTGCACAACGATGATTCACATTCATACAAGTAGTTTCTAAGCTTAGTTTAGTTTTGTGCGATATGAAAATTGTGACGTTGTCAGTGAGACTCAAATTCCCCACTTAATAATCATGATCTGCGCGACCAACTTGTTAATCGGTAAAAACGAGACTTCCCATCAGAAAAGTAATAATTATTTATAGAGGAATAATTACCACACACTATATTTGACCTTGTACCAGACAAAATATTCACGTACTATTTTCTTAAATCTCCTTCGAGATTAGAAGAAGAGGCTTTCGAAAAACTGGACGAAGTATTAAGAAACAGGAGATATTCGTTAGAAACAATGGAAAGGGAGCTGAATCGTTCATTTTATACGGCAGGGAATGCGGGACGATCTTCCCACAGACAAAGAAAAGATTAGAAGCAAATATCGGTCTACAGAAGGATACCGAGAATTCCATAGACGGCGTGCATTAGCATCGAAGATGTCTTAAGGTAAATTGAAACAAAAACGACACTTATACTTAGAATCAGGATGAAAAAGCTGAAACATCTGGGACTTACAATGAGGAAGGAGGGCTTGGAAAATTTTACACTTACCGTGCATATTGAGACCAAAGAGGAGAAAGGAAAGCAGCCGGTCACCTACCTGATTAAGATAAAAGCCATCTTTGTTTCCATTTTCCTTACTTTCCTCGTTGTTTCAAAGCTTGTCCATGTTATTCTCATTATCCTCCTGTAGAAGCACATTTCTGTTGTCTCTAGTCATCTTTTCATCTGCGAGGACATTTTACAGCATTCACTGTTATGTAGGAGGACCGATATTACATAACCCTTCAGTACTCTTATCTTTATTTCTTAGTACTTTGCTTAGTTCTTAGAAAGCATCTTCATCTAGAACAGGGGTCCGAGCGACCCCTTAGGTTTTTTTTAGGAGTTCCAGTGGTTCGATGATAATTAAAGCGTCGAATGAAGGTCGATGTCTGAACAACTTGCACAGCACTTTTAGGCCCACACAATTTATTTCTGCTAAAACTGGTCTTTGGTATTTCCTTCTTAAGATGGTCTAATACATTAACTATTGTATTTTTTATATATATACTAGGTATTTCTATGCTGAATATTAACTAACTGGGAGCATACATAACAACTACCCTAATAATGTCTTTTAAAGAAGTGGACAACATATCAAAAATGACTCCGTTCTGATATTGCTATATTTTCTTGTATGAAGCACATGCTATTTTAATATAGTCATTTTCCAAGCGTAGCTCAGATGTGGCACAAGGGCGAAAGTATGGGGCACCCAGTGAGGATCGAATTCACTACTCAGTCGTAATTGTTCTAACGAGACAAGCTTGCTAAACATTACACCACCTCGAGGTGTCCTGATCTTTTAATATATCCCCAAGCATACCTTATCTCTGTGCCTTTTAGAGGGCACTAATTTCAGAGCTTCTTTGCATTTGAGACAATTCACACTCGGTTTTAACCATCTTCCTTGCATACAAACTTATTGACTGGATATTAGTAGCGGTTATGGATTTCGGTTCAATATAATGGGCTGTATTTAGGCTTGAGATAAATGTATTATTTGCTTAATTCATTGCGGCTGTTTAATATATGTTCTTAAATATCTTGGAGCGGGGAATTCTGAACCCGATGATGCTAGGCGAAACATTTTGAACCTGATTAACCTGACTTTATTTGTATTGTTATTGTTTTTTAATGTCCTACATTACATGGGGTCCGAGCGACCCTATAGAGTTCGGTGAGGAGTTCCAGTGTATCGATGATAGTCAGTGGGTCGAACGGGGGTTAGTGTGCGAACCACTTGCACAAAATATCAGTCCTATCCATTTTATCTCTCCTGAAATCGGTCTTTGTTATTTACTTCTTGAGATGGTTTAATATTAACTATTGTATGTTTTCTTTCGTATCCAAGGCATTTTGTTTGGTGTATATATATATATATATATATATATATATATATATATATATATATATATATATATATATATATATATAATAGCAGCATGGCCCCGCGTTGCCCGTGCTTGATTCAAAAATCGAACGAATCATACAGCAATCGCTATCACTTGACTTAAAATATTTTTGCCCTTCCTTGCCTTTAAAGGAGTGCCCTTTGCCGTGCTGATGTTGCTACATGCCTTACTTCTTGCCTATCTCACATTCGGAATTTTTTCTAAGCTCTATACTAAACATTAAATCTGTTATGAAAAAAGAACTAAACAAAATGAAAACAAAACGATCAGCTTTAAAAAAGGACACGTAACTGGAAAAACCGAATGAAAAAAAATATTAACAACAAATACTTTTTCCCACCCAACCCAGTTCTTCGTAATCAGAATCAACGTTGAGTTTAAGCAAGCGAAGGAGCCAATTGGAGTAAAGTGCCATGCAGATTTAAATTTTTCCCACTTGTGACGAATGCAGCTATCGATCTTTTTGGCACGCTAGCATGCCAGTTAACATTTGGGTCAGTCAGCTGTTGGCTCTCACGCTGGGCAATAGAATCTTCCTGCCTATTCGTGGCAGCCAGCTATAGACTAGTGGAAAATGGCCACAGACTACATGAAAATTGCCGTAGAAGCTTGAAAAAATCGATTATTTCCACTATGGATGGGAGTTGGGAAATGCAAAGTCGATCTTGGCCCTCCCGCTAACTTGGAGCATGTTCATGTAAATTTTGGTGCAAATCCGTCGAAAATTCTTGCCTTATATATATATATATATATATATATATATATATATATATATATATATATATATATATATGACTGCCTGGTAACAGATTTAGCCACTACTATATTTTTTTATTAAGCACATACTTTTTTCATACTTCTGCAAGCATACCCATCTTTGTGCCTTTTATAGGTCACTAATTTGAGAATTTCTTTGCATTTGAAATATCTTACTCCCGATTTTAACCATCTTCTTTGCAAACAATTCATTATTAATTCTATATTAGTATGTCTTTCTTTTCAACAACATCGGTTGTAACATAGGTTTGGTGTACTTAATATATTATTTCTTTGATGCATTGAAGCTATTTAATACATTTTCTGAACACGATGACCTGGGGCGGGGATTTTGAGCCTGATCCAAATTTCTAAACTTTTCATACATTTTATTTTACATTTTAATTGGTAACATCAATGCGAGTTTTAAGATTCAAAGTTATTTTAAATGGGGGTTGCTGGGGAAGGGAGAGAAACAAAAGAGGCTTTGACAACCTTTGATCTAGACCAATGCGAAGTTTGATTTCAGGGTCACACAGCCTGTGTTATGATATATCCAAGTTATTTAAACTTCTTCAGTCGTCTGATGTTGACGTCTCATATTCGTCTTGGAAATACTCAGTCATTTTATAATTGACGATTAGTCCTTTCTTCTCGCTTTACTTTACTATGTCTGCAATCAACACAGTCTCATCTGCTTATCATACATTGCACCCGCCGATAATAAATCATTATAGGGTCAACGACTCCCTTAGGATTGCCTCGCTATTCACTAAATGTAATATATATTGTAGGGCAGACTGGGGCCCCGCTGTGAAGTAATGGTTAGCAACTTTATCTAGTTGACTATTCCGACCAAATAGTAAGTACGATCCCCTCTGATTGCTTTATAATTGTGATCCTCTGTAATCTAATGTAAGCTTAGTAAATATAAAGATTATAGAATGGATATGCTATGGTTATCATAAAAGTTGTTTTTTTTTAAGTGATTCGAAAAATCGACTTTTAATTCTGTCTCAGATAGATATATTTTCGGTTATCGAATCCATATCGTGTTATTTTTATTCTGATTGTCAAAACAGGCTTGCACTTTGATGATTGATTTGTTTGTTTAACGGCATATCAACACCTTATGGGTCAATTAATGCCGGAATTTAATTTTCTTGGCAGATTTGAAATCATAAAAATATGATATATGTTATTCTGCTTTCACAATTGAATACATGGTAGATTATACTCAGCTTTTGTGTATATACATCTTTGTGCTGACACAATTACTTGAGGCGGTGAAATGTTTGTTTTATGCTGCAGTTTTGTTGAAGTTATATTTTGGAATAACGTTAGATTTCATTAAGAGATCTTAGGATGTTATATGAATTAATATCATGAAAGACCCAACAACTAACATAACACATTTCTTTCATGCTCGATGTTTTGTTGATTTTCTTTAGCGGCATATCATCCCCTGTGGGTTATTTAATATAGAAATTTTATATTTATTTAATATAGAAATTTTATGGCTTCAACTAAATATATTTTTAACACAATTGTATGCCTTCAAATACAAATAAAATATATTATTGGTAATTCTACTATAAAAAGTCTTGCTGGTCATTTTGCTATAAATATGCATTGTTGGTCAGGTTACTATAAAAATGTATTTTTATATCTGTCTATATTTCTGAGATGAGGTATTATGTACATTATTTGCATTATTCGGACTATTGTCCTCATCTTTGTCGCCATATTTATTATAACGTTTCGGCCGTTGTATGCTCCTACTTTCTTCAGGTAGTTGGAATGTCGAACTGAACCCTTTATTTCGCTCACTGGGGTAGATTGTTCTAGTTCTACGTGCCATGTTTTTAATGGATGTCAGTTATCAGTTATCTCAATTATAATTTTGAAAAATAAGAGCTACTGAAATTAGCACTTCTGCTCTCCCACACCACATTAATCATTGGGCTCCACGCGGGTGAGAGGTTCGGGGTAATAAGCAAATGCCCAGTCGATTATTATAGTTGATTATTGACAATAAGGTAGAAAAAGGTAAAAGTACAAAGAGCAAAAAAAAAAAACGCTGCTAAAAGTAGCCCTTTTGGGGCACCAACTTCGTCGAGGTTCCTGCGGATGGGACCGGCACCAGTCATGCAGATACACAATGCATATAATTAGTTGATGACTCACAATGTAACGTCAGTTTTAAAATAACTTATCAAAATGGCGGATGGCCATAAAACAGTGCTGAAAAAAATGGCAGATGCCACAACGGGATCCAAAAAAGACCCCTCTCCGGTCGGGGGTAAGACGTGCCGACCCTCTGTAAGAAGTCTGGGCTGAGTTTAAGTCTCAATAGCCATGGTCCAGTCATATGAGAAGCTTGGAATTTTTAATAAAAACGGAAACAAAAATAAGACCTCATTAGTTTAAAATATGCTCACGTGACCGAGTGGTTAGAACGTTCGCTTTCTGACCATGAGCTGCGGATTCGAACATCGCCATAGTCGATTTGCCGAAGGATATCGGGGGCGATCCTAGCGTGCTGCACCTTTGGAAATTGCCTGAAAACCATACCACATCGTATTTTCAAATCTTCGGTCACACATCATCATGACTGAGGGTTTTCGCGTGCTAGCCTTGTTCACACTGTTAATCACGATAGGTAACGCGCTCTCTCCCAGAAACTATAACTAAGGTCCACTCAGTATAGTTGCAGTATAGGTGGGCTGTATTGAACAAACATAAAAATGTGCCAGAACCGTCGTCTGCAATGAGGATTGGCTCCCAGCCCTAGCAGACTGGCATCCTCAGATTCGAGTGGCCGCGCCATTTATATTTTTTTATTACTTTTAAAACAGAAAGAGACAATTGAAATTTCTGGTTTCTTGACAATCTTCAAAAATGTGAATGCAACGTTAATCGTTATCTTCTGTCTTCGTGAGCCCTGTTCCTTTATCGTCCTTTCCTTACTTCTCCCCACTAAAGTCTTTTCATTTTCTTTCACTCCGTGTCACCCACTGCGTTCTAGTGACGTCATAGCCCAGTATGGGCTGAATTGATTTTAAATGAAGCATAAATTGAGAAAAGTGCCCTTGGAGAATATGACATCCCTATAAAATACAGTGTAACCCGGATATAAGAGAGTTTTCGGGACCGGATAAGAAGTATCTTATATCCAGGTTTCTCTTATATCCGGGTTTGGTCTATTTTGTTTTATTAACACAGGCTCTAATTTGGGACCTGAGAAAATCTCTCTTATACCCGGGTTTATCTTATATCCTGGTCTCTTATATCCGAGTTACACTGTATATGTAAAGAGGACAGTGGAATACATCAAGTAACCTTCCTTGTGTAAAAGAACACCTGGACAAGGAATAGGCGGGATAGTAAGGAAACAAACCTTGCTTTCAGCTACTTTCGGATAGGAAGATGTGGAGAGTCATGATTCTCCGACACACTGAAGAGAAATTGTATATAAAACTATAATTAAATATAAAGAATACGCATCGAATTGCCTGTTAGTCAACGTGTAACACGCAGTTTATTTGTTTCGATATTGTGTGTAATACTATGATACGCTTTCAACAAAGTCAAAAAGTATATTTAAAATTGAGAAATTCTCATAGCCGATGATAACGACCAGTAATATTGATGACAGGTTAAAAGACGAAAAGAAATCGAACTTTAAAAATAACGGATGTTTCTCGACAGAAAAGTTGCGAATGCAACCAATTACCGATTTGGATTCTTTTTAATAATGTTTTTCGAGTTTCGTTTTATTTTTATTCTACTTTGTTTATATTTAACTTCCTGTTGCTTTTAACGTATCATTTTATTTTTATTCTAATTTGTCCATTAGTACATCTTTTATTTATTATTGGCTTATTAACATTCTTTCTGCCTTCTGATTTCATTCTCTTTCAAGACATCGAATTTAAATATTTTTTCCCTGCTAATTTGTTATCTCGCGTTCGTTTTCTTTGTTCGTTTTTATTCTCGACTTCCTGCTCACAGTTCTTAGGAACAAACTTCATTTGTTATTTCTTTCTGCCTTATTATTTTCTTATTTTTTCTTTCTTTCGATTGTTTTTTCATTTCTTTTCTTTCGTTTTTCCTATATTTTCGTCCTCATTTTTCTTCTTGTGTTTTCTTTCTTTCCAATATTTTCATTCTTTCTTTCTCGTTTTCTTTCTTATTTATATAGTTTCCTGTATTTTGCTTATTTCATATAAATTTCATTAAGTTGCTTTAAATTTCTTCCTTTCCTTCATTTTCAATCTTTATTTCCTGATCATTTTTTTCTTGCTTTTCTTTCTTTTTCTTTTATTCTGGTTTATTTTCATATATTTTTCTCCTTTATACTTTCATTGTCACATTATTCTATTCATTCGTTGTTTTCTTTCATTTTTCTTTCATTTCTTTTCATTTAAATTGTCTCTTTTTTTCATATTACGTTCTTGTTTTCAACTATTTTCTTTCTTGGATTCTTTCTTTCTTTTCCTTCCTTTCATACATTTCCTTTTTCTTTATTTGTAAAATGTTCATTCATTCTTTTTTTCCATCTTTATTTTCCTTTATTTCTTTCTAGAGGCTTTATTTCTTTAATTTTTCTTTCTTTCTTTCTGTCTTCCATTCTTATGGTTTCTTTTTTTTTTCTCGTTGCTGCTTTTTAATTTCTTTTTATTATGACAATTTCCTTTTTTCTTTCTCTTTCATTTTTCTTTGTCTTTCTTTTTTCTTTCTCATACTTTTTTCTTTCTCTTTCTTTTTTCTTTCTCTTTCTTTTTTCTTTCTCTTACTTTTTTCTTTCTCTTTCTTTTTCTTTCTCTTTCTTTTTCTTTCTCTTTCTTTTTCTTTCTCTTTCTTTTTTCTTTCTCTTACTTTTTTCTTTTTCTTTCTTTTTTCTTTCTCTTTCTTTTTCTTTCTCTTTCTTTTTTCTTTGTCTTACTTTTTTCTTTGTCTTAATTTTTTCTTTGTCTTTCTTTTTTCTTTCTCTTTCTTTTCCTTTCTCCTTCTTTTTTCTTTCTCTTTCTTTTTTCTTTCTCTCACTTTTTTCTTTCTCTTACTTTTTTCTTTCTCTTTCTTTTTACTTTCTCTTTCTTTTTCTATCTCTTACTTTTTTCTTTCTCTTACTTTTTCTTTCTCTTTCTTTTTTCTTTCTATTTCTTGTTTCTTACTCTTACTTTTTTCTCTCTATTTTTCTGTTTTAGATTTCTTACATTTTCTTTTATTTCTTTAAAAAAAAAAACATTTTTATCATATTTTAAAATTTTTTCCTGCTTTTCGAGTATTCCTTTCGGCCTTTGGTTCCACCTTTCTTTCATGAGTTATTTTGACTAACTGATTGACTGATTAACTTATTTTACGGCTTATCAACCTAATGCAGGTTATTTAAAGTCATAAAATATCTTTAGATTGTAAGTTTTATTTTAAGATAAAAATGATTTAGTGATAGAAGTCATACTAATTAAGCCATAATTGAGGAAAAAGGTGGAGTCATACCTTTCTAAAGGTTATTCGCGTATAAATGAATATAAGGAACACAACTGGATCTCAGCTCGGCGATTTACAATTCCGAGTTGTTATCCATTACACCACCCGCACATTCACCACCCATCTAGTTACTCTGAAGGCTCGATATTGCTTAACTTCAGTGATCATAATTTTCTGATTTCCTTTTCGGGCGTTCTTTTACTTTTTTGCTTTTTCTTTCTTTCTTTCTTTCTTTCTTTCTTTCTTTCTTTCTTTCTTTCCTCTCACTTGCCTTTTCTTTCTTTTTGTCTCACTCTTTTACGTTTTTTGTGCTTTCTCTTTCCTTTTTTTATTTTGTCTTTGTCTATCTATATATATATATATAGTCTTTGTCTCTCCCTCCCCCCTCTCTCTCTCTCTATATATATATATATATATATATATATATATATATACATATATATATATATTTGTTTTATCTTTTTAATGCCTTCATTATTTTCGCAATCATGGGTATGACGATAAACTCTATCTGGCAGCAAAGCGTTTGATCGGGTGATTGGGGGTTTTGAGGATGGTGTAACCACCTCAATTGCTGTTGATCCAAGGTCCACCCTAACCCGGGGTGTTAACACCTGTTATGGTCCCATTTATGGGCAAATAAGGACCCCCCCCCCACACCCAAACAAAAATAAAACACCATTATAGTGTAAAAATACATTTTTATATTAAAAATACATGCAATACATTCTTATATAAAGAAATTATCAAAAATACTTATTTATAGTAAAATTATCAACAATACGCACATTACTAACAAATTGTAGCACCTTCTCTCAAATACGTTAAAAATACTACCAAACAACCAACATGAAATAACTTTCATAACTTTAAGCTATATAATATATAACAATTTCTTGAAGAAATCAAACTGTATTCCTAAATATAACTTCAGTAAAACAACACAAAACATATACCACGGCCACGAGTAATCATAACCACACAAACATGTATATACACAAAAGCTGAGTATCATCTACCATGTATCCACTTGTGAAAGCAGAATAACTGTATTCATTATTTAAATTATTCGGACTATTGTCCTCAATTTTGTCACCATTTTTATTACAACGTTTCAGCCGTTGTACGCTCCGGCCTTCTGCAGGTGGATGGAATGCCGAACTGAACCCTTTATTTTTCTCACTGGGGTAGATAGTTCTAGTTCCACGTGCCATGTCAAATGGATGTCAGTTAAACTAACGCATTTATCCACTGTGCCATGTGTCTGTGTCGGACAGTGGATATACACGTTAGTTAGGTCCAGTGGCAGGACTCAAAAAGTGTGAGTTCAATACCTGGTTAAGGCGGTGGAGAACTTGGAGAGGGAATTAAGCAGGAGATAACTGATAACTGACATCCATTAGACATGGCACGTGGAACTAGAACAGTATACCCCAGTGAGCGAAATAAAGGGTTCAGTTCGGCATTCCATCCACATGAAGAAGGCCGGAGCGTACAACGGCCGAAAAGTTGTAATAAATATGGCGACAAAGATGAGGATAATAGTCCGAATAATGTAAATAGTGTACATAATACCTCGTTTCAAATATAGATAGAAACTGTATTCATATTTTTATTACGTCCATGTTCCCAAGAAAATTAAATATAGAGTTGATATTTTGTTAACAGACAAATCAATCAAACATTATTTTCGTCATTTCCTCGTAATTTGACTCTGTTTAATTTTTGGTCTTTCTTCCTGGTCGTTTTACCTTCTTTCTGTCGCTTTCTTTCATTTCTTTTAGTTTACTTTATTTCGGCAACTGCCACCACATTTTCATTCCTATTTCTCATGTAGTTATGGACAATTTGTTTTTTAAGCTTACACGTTTTTTGACATAATTATTTTCTTTCCGCAATTGCCTATTTGTGTTCAATGTTTAAAGACTTATTATATTAATTCATTCTAAAACTATTGACAAAACGCAATGCTTTTCTAACGTTACTCTCCCGTGTTCCAACCAATATTTAGAGATATTTATTTGTCATTACCTAAATACAGCTCAATACAGAGAATATCAGCTAAATCATTTTCTATTATTATTATCGTTATTATATTTTGATTTCTGATATGGTCACGCGGGAAGACCTAAGGCATGTAGTGGTGTGACTCGTCTGCAGTCGCTCTCTCACAGACGCGACGTTGCCTCGCTCTGTCTTTTTTACAAATACTTTCACGGTAATTGCTCCGATGAGCTGCTTTCGCTGGTTCCTAGGCCTCATGAATTTAAGCCTCCTACGAGGCTGGCATCCCGTTCCCACCCCTTCACCGTTGAACCTGTTAGATGTAGACGTCTCTTCTACTCCAATAGCTTCATGTCTCGCACATCTCGCCTGTGGAACTCCCTTCCTTATTCCTGTTTCCCTGACAAATACAATCTCCAACTATTTAAGTGTAACGTCAATCGACATCTCCAGTTGCCTTGATCTATCCACTTCCCTTCTCCACATCCTTTCACCTTTCATACCTATCGGCTCTCGCTCCAAATCTTCTGTAACCCCCTTGCCTTGATCGATCCACTATCTTTCTCCACATCCTCTCCTTTACCACTCCTATCTGCTCTTCCTCCAAACCTTCTGTAACCCCTTGCGTGCTAGTGGCCTCCAGCCTTGCTGGGTGTAATAAGCTTAAAAAAAAAAGGTTATGGCTACATTTCATGATTTGTTTTTATAACTCCCATAATATCACTTGCGTTACTTGGGCAAAGTTCTTTTTATTGTGTGAGCTGTATTTAACATGACATTTTTTATATTTCTCTTCAGTTGGGATTTCCAGGAAATTTTATATGTTTTTGTGTTGCTTTTTTATCCTTCCAAGAGAAATTAGTATGACTGGTACTATTATTGTTTTCAGTTTTATTATTATTACCTTTATTTTATTTCCTTTGATTTCTGGTGTGTACTCATTTCTTTCCGGGTCCCGCCCAGGGACCTAAGGTTAGAAATTGCATCATGACATTTTCCACTGGAAAACAAAATACATAGACAAAACCCTTCGTAAGGTGTGGGCTGTACACGTGAGAATAATTTTTTGTATTTCTTTAAGGCATGGGCTTCCAGGGATCCCTTCAATTATTCTACTGGAATCCTTTCCAACCAATCCGAAGGAGCAAACTACAACGGGGATTGTTAATGTTCCCACGTGCCACATATTATTATTATTATTATTATTATTATTATTATTGTGTATTTTATGTTTTCTGCTTTGTATCCGGTGGAGTCGTGTCCAAACTAGGGTCCTTAGGCCCTATATGATAATTGTTATATAAGTGGTAGCACTTTTTTTAGCATATGGGGTGTTCTTAGTAGGGCAATCTTCCGGGCAACTTGTATGTTGATGTTACTTGGGACACTGTTAATAAAATTGTCAATTCCTTTTCTCACAAGGTCCAGGCCTCTCATTACTCTTGGTACAGTTTCAGTTTTCATTCTCCACATCCTGTTAATTTCGATCTCCAGGTCCTTGTATTTGGACATTTTCTCGGTAATTTTTGTGGTGGAGTTTCTCTCAGATGGTACTGCTATATCAATAAGCATACACTTCCTGAATTTCTTGTCTTTTATAATAATAAGAGGTCTGTTGGCTTTTATTTCCATGTCAGATTTAATTGGCATATCGCAGAGGATAGTTACATCGTTATTTTGGGTAACTGTGTCTGGTTGGTGCTCAGACCATCTCTCAGTGGTTTTGATTTTTTGCTTCTTACATATCTTCTAGTGCACATATGTCACTATCTTGTTATGTCTGCGGGTATATTCATTTTCTGCCAGTTCCGGAGATAATATGGTCGACAGTTTCATCATATTTTCCGCAGATCCTGCATTTTGGGTTAGTTCCATAGTTATTTGGGGCCTGAGCTGCAATATTATTATTACTGGTTTTGTTGTTGTTGTTGTCTTTGTTGTTCCACGCGTTTATTCGTCGTAATGACAAAAGTACGCAGGTTTAGGTTTTAAGAAAGCTTTATTTAACTGAGAATACAAGGTCCGCGTATAGTGTTCTTTCAGAGTCCCAGTAAACAGAAATAGCTCTCCCAAAGAGGAGAGTAACAAAACAGGGGGGGGACCACTCTTGATTAATCATAACATCTTCAACCGAAGATCTTACATCGTCGGCGTTCTCAAGTTGTACGACCTCAAACAGAAAGCACTGTTTCACAGGTTATTTGCAGTGCCAATTAACGCAGACTTCGGAAGCGATGCGATGCTAAGCTTTATTCGGATTTTCTTCATGTAAGAATTTAATTTCGATGGTATAGAGCCGAATGCACCAATGATAACTGGAAAGACAGTGGCTTGAACCTTCCACACTCTGGCAACCTCAGTCCGGAGATTTGCTGTATCTCCTTAAGCTTGTCAATTGCTTCAACCTTGATATTATGGTCACATGAAACAGCCACGTTGAAGACCAGGCATTTTCTTGTTCATTACTATTATTGTTGTTGTTGTTGTTGTTGTTGATGTTGTTGTTGTTGTTGTTGTTGTTGTTGTTGTTGTTGGTGGTGGTGGTGGTGGTGGTGGTGGTGGTGGTGGTGGTGGTGGTGGTGGTGGTGGTACGTGGCCAAGTGGTTAGAATGTTCGCATTCTGACCATGAGACCCGGGTTCGAAAGGTGACTTCCTGATGCTATCGGTCTAGAGTGGTCAATCCCAGCGTACGGCGCCTTTGGAAAGTGCCTGAAAACCATACTTAGCCTTGTGAGTGAAATTGGGTAGACGGAACCCTTGGGGCCGTCGACAGCAGTGCTAGCACGAAGTCGCATGTTATCGTGGCCGAGAACGTGAGCGTGTTGGCTTGGTTCAAATTGTTGATCACGCTAGATAGCACGCCTTTTCCCATAAACTGTAACTAAGGTCTGCATCGTTGCAGTACAAACCACAGGTGGGCTCACAAATGCGCCTGCAATAGAGACTGGCCAGCCAGCCTAGTAGACGGGTATCATCGAATACTTGTGTCTAGCTATACATACATATATATACATATACATATTATTAGTATTATTATCATTATGGTTAATCTTTGCTTTTGTTCAGTACAATCCCTGACCGGGTTATTACATAGGCTAAAACAAATTACTAAATATGTGCATTCTGTTTGCAGAAATTCTATGAAGTTTTATTTAACATATACGCAGGGTTTTTTTATTTTATTTTTTCTTAATTTTATTCCATTGATAATATTCTCCTGTGTAGAAGAATCTTTCTACACGGCGCAATATTTTGAATCTCTGGCACACAGGTGCTACCATGGACTTTGTAAATGTTACCTTTAGATAACCTTTTTAATTTACTCAGTGATCCAACTGTTAGCGGTATAATCGTAGTTTTAACTCGCTCACCTTTCTTCTATTGCAATTTCAGAATCCTTATATTCTCTTATTGTGTCATATACTTTAACAAACATATACTTCATCTGATGACACTGCCGTATCTATGATTAATTATTTTTTTCACCTAGCTTCAGAATTTGTACAAACAGAATTCAGATATTTACTACATTGTCTTTCCTTTGGTATCTCAAGTAATGAACTGGTGATTGTATTGAGGAGAAAACAATGGAAATTTCTAATAATACGATTACTAATACTACTATGTTGGGGACCGGCTACGAGCGTTCGATTGTAGGGTAGTATTATAAATATCATTGTACTGAGGACAATCCTCATTGGGTTCAAATTATACTTAATTCGTTCAATATCCTGTTTGGCCAGTTAAACGAATGTCTCTATGCTTTTTTCTGTTGATTGGTTCGTGTTCTATTACAAGTAATTCACAAGAAGCGGACACTCTCTATTTTGGAAATTCGTGCAATATGTTCTTTCTCTCTATAATCTCGCACCTTTTTTACTTCCTTTATATATAGATATTCTGGCAGCCTGTCTGTATTTACTTTATCTTTCTTTCTCTGTTTCTTTGTTTCTTTATCTTCAGATAAGTTTTATTAATTAGTTTGTCTTTCATCGCCTTCTTTGGGAGTCTTACGTGATTTCTTTCATTGTCTTTTCTATATTTCTTCTATAGTTTACATTGTTCTCTTTTTTGTCTTTGATTCATTGTTATCTTCATATATATATATATATATATCATTTTATACAAAAAGAGAACAAAAGAAAGAAGGAAAGAAAGCAATTCTTTCATTACTTTGTTCTCTTTTTCTTTCTTAGCATAAAACAATACTTCTCATTCTCTTTCCTTTTATTACAATAGTACATACTTTGTTTATTTCTTTTTTCTTTCTTTCTTTCTTTTTTCTTTCTTTCTTTCTTTATTTTCATGAGCCATTATTTATTTTCTACCATTTCACTTTGTTTTCGATATGTTTATTTTGTTTGATTAAAATATTTTCTACTCGTTTGTTTGGCTTCCATCAATCGCTTTCCAAGCTTTTTCTTCTTTCTTTCCTAGATTACCTTATTTATTCCTTTATTTTTAGAATTATTTTATGCCTTTCACCACCTTATCTCCGTTTTTTATGTTTTTTCTTTTCTTTTCGTTCTTTCGCATATATATCCTTATTTTTCTCTTTCTTCTCTCCTTCCTCTCTCTTTAGCTCTGTTTTATTTCTTCATTTGACTTTTTCTTTTGTTTTTCTTTCTATCTATTAGTATATCTTCTCTTTATTGCAATAGTTCAGTATTTCTTTCCATCGTTTCTTTCTTTCTTTCGATCGTTCGTTCGTTCTTACGTTCTTTGATTATTTTTATAAGCCATTCTTTCCTCTTTTCCCTTTTCTTGTTATTTTCTGGTTTCAATTTGTTTGCTTTTTTAATTAAGATATCTTCCTACACAAAACATTTTCCTTTTGCCTTGTATCAAACTTTTTTCCGAGTGTTTCTAATTTCTTTCTCCTTTTCATTCTTCCATTTTTCTTTTCTTCTTCCTTCTGTGCTAATGTTTCCTCGGCAGCTTCCGGTTTCTGTTCTTTATTTTCTGAACATTCTCTATATAGCGATATGTATTTATTTTTTCAAATTGCCAAGCGATCTTTTTGTAATTCTTTCTCCCTATTTTCCTTGCATCTTGGCTCCAATTAACTTTGCTTTTAGTCATCATTTTCCTCATTATTTTCCCTTCGTATTTTTTTCATTTCTTCTTACATTCTGACATCTTATCGTCACAAGCCGTAGTTTTCATTGTTGCAGCGTTACTTCTACGCTTTTTGCTCATTTGTGGTCTCGTGTGATCTAAACGAGATCTCTAAACAGTTTATCGCATGAATTTCCTGTTTTGATATAGTTCATTCATCATTATGTCTTACCTGTAACAAAGTATTGTTACACTAGCAGAAGTAAACTCTGAGTCATTGCCGAGATGAAAACGAAAAGACAATGGTTCTTTATACCAGAAATTATCGAGGTTGAGTTGTGAGAATGTTAATGTGTTGCGGGGACGATATGGATGCTGCCCCGCAAGCTTTTTTTTTGTTTCGATGAAAGGTGTGAACAGCCAAGACAATGAGGCAACAAAGGCGGAGGTTTATATTTTAAGCAAACGTCGGTTTTTATTTTAACAAAAATAAACGTGCCTTATGTACAAGTATATACAGTCAGGAAAAATGGCTGGATCGGGATGATCGGTTTGGTCAGGAGAGCTGATCGCTTACCGGGCAGAAGTGTTATCGGCGGCGGTAACTGGTCGATTGTCAGGTGTAGTGTTATCGGCGACCGTAGCTGGACAATTAACGAGTTGAAGTGTTGTCGGTGGTGGTAGCTGGTCGATTGCCGGGTCGAGGTGTTATCGAGACAATTAGGGCGAATCGTCTCAACAAAGGTGGCGTCCCTAAACCTCCGCCTTTGTCCCCTCATTGTCGTGGCTGTTCACAACTTTCTTTGGAACCAAAAAAAGCTTGCGGGTGCGACATCCTTATCGGCCTCACAAAAAATGTTCTGATTAAAGTCTTTGGTTGGAATCACATCATATCACCAGATGAGCCAGGCTACAGGATTGAAATAGGATAGTTAGAATTGATCAGAAACTGTCGATGGTTCTGTTAACACGAAGTGGTAAGCCACCGTGAATTAGAGTTTGAGCGTAGTGGCTTTGTGCGACTGTTGTCACGCCAACTTTTACCCTCTCTTCCAGAAATTGTAACAGAGGGCTGCTCAAGAAATACGGCTCTGGAACTCTAAAAGAAACCCAAACACAAATCTAACAGAGCGTGATCTCATCAACAGAGATTAGTTAGACATCCTTGCATATAGGCATACGTGTAAATGCGTGACAGTTATGACATATTTGCCAGGCACGGAGGAGTAATGAATTGTACCTCGGATTAAGGAATCGGAGAGACGAGTTCGAATTCCAGTCGAGATCATTACATTCACTTACGTGCTAATACCCGTGGGAAAAGTATCAATACAGATCTTGTCTCCACAGTTAAAGGTAAAATAGCATGACAGACTGGGTTCAAAACCTCGAACTATGGGTAAACAGTAGAGAAATCTGGGGCTCTGTATCTATGGTTGTCAACTAGACTAGGAGAAGGATAACTCGGAATACAAATACAGAGCCGAAGTCCCTAAGACAGCCCGATGTGATATTCAATTTCGTTCTGGCAACTCCTGCGACGATGTCGGTGTCAAGTTGGTTTAGCCATTAACTTTCGCTTGGTCAGCATCAGTGGCGTGGAGAGGGGATAAGTGCTGCGTCGGGAACTGCAGACCTCTCATAAAAAACAGCTCGGTTCTGAGCCCTGCAGAGTGAAGATCTATCGTCTAACGAGACCGACGGTTGGCATATATATATATATATATATATATATATATATATATATATATATATATATATATATATGTGTGTGTGTGTATTCCGTTGTATGGATATGTTTGTGACTTTGGGTTTCACGCTTTTGCCATATCAGAAAAAATTGTGTCTACATATCGCAAAAGCGTGAAAGCCAGGTTCACAAACGCATATCCATACAACTGAATATGTTAGCTCTATCACTGACATTGAGCACTTTCCAGTAAGTACTGCGCATGGATATATATATATATATATATATATATATATATATATATATATATATATATATATATATATATATATATATACCTACACTAATTCGTTATACGTAAGATTTTTAAAAGTGAAAAAAATTTCTTGAAGTTTTCATTTTAGCTTTAATTGAAAGATAAAGGATATCAAATTTACTATTTTCAGTCAGCAAAATATCTCTGTGGTGTATTTAAAACAGAAATTATATTGATCGGTATCAAGTTTTTCAGTAAAATCGATAAAAACATCCATTTTTTTTACACATTTATAAACAAAAATTAATTCTCGGTTTTAAAGATCTTGCAAAATATAATATATATTTCTGTGACGTTATTTGAGGAAAATTAGCAAATTAAAATTTAATTAATCTGATTTAAAACAAATACTACTTACTTATAGCATAAAATGTTGTAGACAAGTATTTCTTATCCACGGGGTCTTGTTTTTCTGACGTGTTAATCGATTTTTTGACAGCCGTTCTTCTAAAAAGGAGTAAAAAATTTAATTAAATATTCAAAAAATAATTTGAACCTTTCTCTTAATAATAACATAACGAGTTTGCCGATAAAGCTATTTTTTCATTACCTTTGGAGTATGTTGTCATCGCGGTATGCTGACTGATACATATATATATATATATACATATATATATATATATATATATATATATATATATATATATATATATATATAGATATATATAGATATAGATATAGATATAGATATAGATATATATACTGACACGGACTACTTTTCCTTCATGGTGCATTTCATAAGAAAGTTCCACTCTAACTGCTTCATTCAACAGACTTCTACTTTGTGGAATAGACAAATGAGGCATGTTCTTTTTTATATATACATTTGTGGATGCGGGCACTAATGTGTAAATATATATATATATATATAAAATAAACACATCTCTCTACGTCATAACACATTTAGTATAAGACACAACAATCACAAGCTCTAAGAAAAATCACCAGTTGTCTCAACCACTCCTAAAGAGGACTTAAGAAATTAAAAAACTTAGACTATATTTCTTGTAATTGTCTTTCAAAATGAATTTCGAGCAATTTCTGAAGGAATTCCTCCTTATCTGAGACTTTGTAATCGTAATTAAGAAAAGTGGATGAGTAAAATTAATCGACATAAAATTTATGTTGTCTTTAATAATATTTACCTTAAATATACATATGCAGAAATACACACACACACATATATATATATATACATATCAGTTTCATTTTTCCGTTTGCTTTTTTTTTTTCTTCATTTATTTACCATGTTGTGGAAAGGGCGCAAATGAACATCCCTTGGAGCATTTAAAGGACATTTGACAATTATCGCCGATGAGAAGACAGACATATGTTTACGAAGATGACATGATAAAACAGAAACTCATTTTCTTCTTATTGCAGCAGTATAATGAATGAATCGTAGGTGTGCAGGTGGCGCAATGATTACCGGCGATAAAAATGGAATCAACAGACAAAGGTCAAATCCCAACCGAGTGTTTTGCTTTAACTTCGTGCTAATATAGTTTTTCTTTCCTCTTTTGCAAATTGATTCTGAATAAAATAAAAAAAAAGAGTTCTAAATCTTCAGGAAGGCGACTAGTCTAATGGAAGAACAATTCTGTATTTAATCCACATATTAAAAAGCTAGAAAATATTTCACGATCTTCATATTGATATGACTGGAATCTTTATCGTAGACAAGAAAGAAGTACACGTGACTTTCTGTAATGAATTAATACGCTGTCAATGTTTAGAAGCCGTTCAACAGACTACTGGAGAAAATTGCGGGATAATACAAAAGAGTAGAACAAATGAATCCAGACAATTTATACGAAAGCGCTATTAGACAAATTAATATATATATATATATATACATATATATATATATATATATATATATATATATATATATATATATATATATATATATATATATTGGAAACAAATTGCATTAAACCACATCACAATTGCAGAAAAGTAGAATAAAAAGGAGCACGAAAGAGTAGGATCGATAATGAAATGGGAACGGTGCAAACGGTAGGAAATCGATGATTTAAGCAAATAGCACAGTAGCAAATCATTTCTCAGAAATAGAAATAATGAGATATTCTTTGGGCTTGCCATGAAGGCGAAGAAAGAAGAAAGAGAGTAAGCAAAAATGATAACAAAGAATAAGAAAGGGAAAGAGAAAGAGAAAGCAGAGAAGAAGAAGAAGAAGAAGAAGAAGAAGAAGAAGAAGAAGAAGAAGAAGAAGAAGAAGAAGAAGAAGTAGAAGAAGAAGAAGAATCTGGAAAAGAAAACGAAGAAGAAGCAAAAGATGAAACGCAAGCATAGGATAAGAAAAGAAAGCGTTAGTTTGACAATATCAAAAGGTCACGTGAGTACAATGGCTAAAAGTGAAGACATTTACAGAGATAAGAAAGCTGAAAGATCAAAAGAAAACCCGACGACAATAGAACAAAGAACTGAAAATGAAAGACTTTTTAAGAACGAAATGACACTGAAATCTCATATCTGATTCCTTTCATCAATGCTAGTATTATATAGACAGTGAGCAAACCAAATAAATACAGTTCATGTTTCGCCAAACGATGTCGTTCGTTTTGTTTATTTCTTGTTTGTGCAGCGTCAGAGAAAGGAAGTTAATTCAATACTTAAGAACAATTCGTAAAAAAACAACTGCAATTTCAACAGAGAAGCTAATTGTATATTCAGCCAAACACAGAATAAGATGAAAAACCGCAAATTCTCACGAACTTTGAAAATTAAACATATCCCACCATCCGTTTTAAAAGAAAAGATCAACTTACGTCAACATAAAAGCGTGTCCAATCGTGGATTGTCCCAGCAGACCAAAAATGGTAATGCTAATGGTAATATTACCATAAGAATTGTAACAGTAAATTCATCCGTTCCTTATTGTCAGTTGAAATATAAATTCTTCCTATTATAATAATTTTACATGAAAATGGCTTTCTAGTATCGATCAACAGTTAACGCTCTTCCCAGTATGTATTTAATTCTAAAATTTTGCATAAAGTACTGTGTAACATTTATATCTTGTTTATGTTGTAATTTTCTCTTTGCGTTATATGGGGCATCTATATTAGAGTTTGTTGTGACTGCTATAAGTCCTCAGCTGATGTGGTTTCGGTCTTTGGTACTGTTTCTTTGGATTCTCTTGGAGTTTGAAGAAGTATGGTCCTCTGTAAGACCAGCCGTTTTCATTTGACGGAAGCCATTTACATCCATTGATCTGGGAAAGAATTTACATACATTTGACAGTTTACATATTTCTTTCAATGTTCAAAATGTCTTCCGCTTGCTTCTACACACGCATGCACTTCTCGGATGATTAACTTGCGGATCATTTCAACGCCATTATCAGGCCAGGTAATTGCGTTTAGCATGGAACACACTGTCGCCTTAGTGTTGACTTCAATGTTAACTTATATATATATATATATATATATATATATATATATATATATATATATATATATATATATATATATATATAACTTTAAAAGAGAAAGAACAGATATAGTTAGAATTCACAGTTCTTAGGATTTACAGGCCTGAATGTTAGAGAAATTTCGTTGAAAACAGAAAATTCGACTTTGATGACCAGACGCTTGTTTCTAGTTGGATGGTTAACAGCACATCACATCAAATGATATTTGACATAAAGAGTAACAGGTTCGATTCCTGTTGGGTAAGTACAAATTTTCTCGAACATTCAGACCGGTAAATGTAATTAATAGTGTTCAATTAAAAAACAGTACATTTACTTAAATAAAATCTATCGATAAAAAATATCGTATAAACGGAAAATATATTAAAATATTTGTCGGAATTAATCCATTTCATAATATATATGAAGGGGGTCCAAATAACTTGGACCCATTTTAAATGTGAATTAAGTTTAAACGTCTAATGATTTTTTTCCTTTTTCTCTAAGATTAATCAACCTAAATCTTTTGCAATTTCAACCATGGAAAGATTAACAATCAAACAACGTATTAAAGTTTCAAGAGTGCAATTGGAATAATTGTTCGTAAATTCAAACAAACTGTGTCGGTGACAGATGTAAAAACACCATTGCGTGCTCGTTTACGCCGTTTAACTGAAAACATTGCGACAGTGCACGAGAATCTGGCCCCAAATCCAGACACCTATATTCGTCATCGCGCGCGGGAATTGAACGTCTCTACAACAACCTTACATCGTTCCCAATTGCACTCTCGGTTGGTCGATTATGTTGACCAAAAAAATCGTGGTGTGCGCGAAATGCATTTCTGTTTGAATGTCCGTTTTCGTAATACGCTTCGATAACTTTCACACGTTGCTTGATTGTTAATCTTTCCTTGGTTGAAATTGCCAAAGCTTAGGTTGTTAAATCTGACAAAAAAAAAAAAGAAAAAATCATTAAACTTAATTCACATTTAAAATCGGTCCAAGTCATTGGAACACCCTTCATATATATATATATATATATATATATATATATATATATATATACATACATATATATATATGTATATATATATGTATATATATATGTATATATATATATATATACATACATATATATATATATATATACATATATATATATATACATATATATATATATATATATATATAAAAACATTTATTTATTTAAATATTATAACATAAATATGTTATAAAATCACTACAAAAATACCCATTTTGTTTCAAATTAATTAACGATCCTTCTCTGGGGGTTAATTAATTAATTAATTTGAAACTTTTAAAACCATTTATTCTACATTCAGCATCATCACTTGATAATACACCAGAAGTGTTGAAACAAAATGGCTATTTTTGTAGTGATTTTATAACATATTTATGTTATAATATTTAAATAAATAAATGTTTATATCTGCTCTACTCTGTATTGAGCACTCTTTAAAGAATAATAATTGTTGGTTATTGGAATTTACTCCGTATATACCAATCCTACACTTAGATATATATATATATATATATATATATATATATATATATATATATATATATATATATATATATAAATATATATATATATATATATATATATAATTATATATATATATATATATATATATATACATATATATATATATATATATATATATATATATATATATATGCACATTTCATTGAATACAACAGACAAGGTGATTTATTTAAATTTTATGCAATTTCTCATACGATCTAATAATTTCTTTTCTTTTCGGACGATAAATTATATAAAAACTGTCCGAATGATCTTTTTATCCGAGCGCTTTCGGCCATACATTTAGCCATTTTCAAGGATTAAATATTTTAACTATAAAATAAGAAATAGTTTGTTTTATGTAAGTTTTATAAAATGTTTACATTTTTTAAACATTGTCAAGATGTTGTGTCCATATTTAAAGTTAATATTATTAACAAAAAAAAATTAATAATATTAACTTTGAACATGGACACAATATATTGACCGTGTTTTGAAAAATGAAAACATTTTATAAAACATACATACAGCACACTATTTCTTATTTAACAGTTAAAATATTTAATCCTTAAAAATGACTAAATATATATCCGAAAGCGCACGGATAAAAAGAACATTCGGATAGTTTTTATATAATTTATCATCCGAAAAGAAAAAAAAAATTAGATTGCATGAGAAATTGTATAAAAAACTAAATAAAATCACCGTGTCTGTTGTATTCAATGAAATGTGCATGAAAGAAGGATTGCTGCCTAAATACACACACACACACATACATATATATATATATATATATATATATATATATATATATATATATATATATACTCATGCGAAATTATTGGCACCTCTTGTCAAAAATTGTTGTTTATTGAATTTCTATCTGAAATTAAGTATCTGTGAAAATTCCCCTATAACATAATAATGTAAACCGAAGCATAAATTTTGCCAAAAGAAGACATTTGGCGTTGTTAAATATGGCAATATCAACCGATAAAAAATTTATGCACGCTTCAAAATTATTGGCACCAGCATAATGTGTAATAACGGAAGTTACATCATCCTTCCAATTTTCTAAAATACAGAAACTTCTAGTATAACGCGCGGCAAAGTTACATGGCATCACTTGCAAAATCATTTTGCAACCTTCTTATGATCGACAAACTATTCAATCTTCGACGTCGTGGTGGTGGTGTAGCAGCACAGTTCTGATTTAAGGAAGAAGATTGTTGAGGCTCAAGTTTTCTGGAGATGGCTATAAGAGAACATTTGAGAATTTCAATATGTCTACGTCAAATGTACGCAACCCAATCATGAATATCGAGATACCCGTTTCTTGGAGAACAAGAGTGGACGCGGTAGAAAGAAGCTTTTAACAGAACGGGTCTAGCGGATGTTAATTAGAATGATCAACAATGATCCTAAGATAACAATTCCACCGATGAAAGCCAATTTGACAGCTGTCAGAGTTCATGCTTCAATGTCAGCGATTACTCGAACTCTCAACAGATGTGGCTTGGAGGCGTACCGTCCCCGGAAGACGCCATTATTGAAGAGGAACCACTTAATTGCTCGTTTGAAGTTTGCGACGAACTTTATAAAGAACGTTTTTGGCACTCTCTTCTGTGGCTTGACGAAACCAAACTCGCGCTATTTGGTAAGAGCGATAGGGCTACCGTTCAAAAGAAAAGAGGATAAGCCAACAGTCCGAAGAAAAGCATTCCTAAAACCAAACATGGCGGAGGCAACAAATGATATATATATATATATATATATATATATATATATATATGTATATATATATATATATGTATATATATATATATATATATATATATATATATATATATATATTAAAGAAATTTTAATATGGAGCCTTAAAGTGGTCTGTTTTTCTTTAAATAATTAGCTCTGAATTTACATTGAGTTCTCAGCATTTCATCCTCCTTGGGACTACCCATACGGATTAAGAAGTTTTTCGTAACTTAACTATATATATATATATATATATATATATATATATATATATATATATATATATATGAAGGAAGAAAAAAACTGATGGAGTTAGAATCCACAGTTCTTAGGATTTACTTTTTTAAAAAGTGCTCTCAATACAACGTATAGAAATACATATATACATACACGCACACACACACACACACACACATATATATATATATAAGAAAAGCACACACACACGCACACGGACACACACACACATATATATTCCGTTTATACGTTATTTTCATAGATATAATTTATTTAAGTAAAGGCTACGTTTTTTAATTAAGCAGTATTAATTACATTTACCGACGTTAATGTTCGAGAAATTTCGTTGAAAACAGAAAATTAGACTTTGCTAGCAAGCCGCTTCTTTGTGGCAGAATTACTTTCAAACATCCTCATATTTTGAATCCA
Organism: Acanthosepion esculentum; assembly: GCA_964036315.1. NCBI lineage: Eukaryota > Metazoa > Mollusca > Cephalopoda > Sepiida > Sepiidae > Acanthosepion > Acanthosepion esculentum. The sequence continues at coordinate 80,328,897 of OZ038482.1, read as the reverse complement.
GGTCTTAGAATTTTTAGTGCAGTACATTTCCAAGTTTATGTATTTTCACCAAGAAAAACTTGGCCAAGTAGAGTCTCTTGACTCTAGGCTAAGGTCAGCGGTTAGTAGAGAGATAAAAAAAACGACATATCATCTGGCAGACACGTCTAATATGTAATATGACGATCTTCAAAAACTTTGTATGTTAACATTGTTCTGAGGATTTGGCATGGTACGCATTAAGCATTAAAATTGTTGCTGGTACCATCAATGAAGACCATAATTTTATTAATAATTATCAATTAATAAATGCTTCCCAAAGTAAACGCATTCATATCAAAGCATCAATCAAGTTGGTAAATACATTCAAAGACGAGTTGTGGCAGTAATTATTAAAAAAACACTTTTTATGAACATGTTGAATATATATATATATATATATATATATATATATATATATATATATATATATATATATATACATATATATATATATATATATATTTATATTTATATATATAAATATATATATTTATATATATATATATATATAAATATAAACATATATATATATATATATGTATATATATATATATATATATATATATATATATATATATATATATATAATGGCAGTAATTATAAAAAAAATATCTAGTGGCAGTAATTATTAAAAAAACACTTTTTATGAACATGTTGAATATATATATATATATATATATATATATATTTATATATACATATATATATAAATATATATATATATATTAATATCTATATATATAAATATAACTATATATATATATATATATATATATATATATATATATATGTATCTGTATTGTTGCGAGTATGCGCGAGGCGAGTTGGAAAATAAATGTTATATTTATCACTCGACAAAAAAATGTGAGTCCGGGTAATAAAGTAACAAACAACAAAACTCTCTCTCTCTTTCTCTCTCCATATATATATATATATATATATATATATATATATATATATATATATATATATATATATATATATATATATATATATATATGTATGTATATATAAATATATATATATACATATTTATACATATATATACATATGGATATATATAACATATAAATATACATATATATACATATATATGTGCATATATATATGTGTGTGTGTATGTGTGTGTGTATAAACATACGATAAGTTTGTATTAACAAAACAAGGTTATACATAAACAATAGAATAGTGTTGTTGTTAAGAAAGAAGAAAATATTTAAACTAATGAAGGTGCTTGTGTAGAAGTAAGTTTAACAAGCTTGTGTGGTAGACACGTGTATATATGTGTGTGTGTGTGAGAGAAAGTTCAAATGTCAGCAGAGGACCAAGGGAAGGGAACGCGCAATGTTCTTATCGATGTGCGACCCACATCTTCCAGTCCCCAGGTGAAATAGGAAAAACAGATTGAGAGAGAATATCACTGCCTATTTAGAGGCTAAGACAACGTCTCCTACCGACGGAGTTTTTATGAAAGTAAGTGGGGTAACTCCACAACATATATGAAAATACTGACTCCAACACCGTCTGTTATGGTATATAGAAAAAGTAACACAAAATTTAGTTGCAGAACGGAGTCGCAATTCGGATATAGAAAGAAAGAAAGAAATATATGAACAGACTAATAGATATATATGAGCAGATAGATAGATAGATAGATAGATAGATAGATATGAAAAGACTGTGTTAACTGTTACAAGAAATGACTTGTAATGTCTCTAAAACTAAACTGCTCTCATTTAACCTCCATAGAGTAACTTCCCTGCCGGCCATCAGCATGGCTAATTCTCAACTCCTGGAGAGAGTCTCACTGCGCCTTCGTGGCCTCATGTTTTCAACTACATTGATTCATTAGATGCATCTACTGCAAGGAAATTTGGTTCATTGTATCGTACCAGAAAGTTTTTTTCTCGTCAGAGTCCATCTTGCCCTTTTATAAATCTACCATTCGTCCGTGCACTGAATACTGTTGCCATATCTGGTCTGATGCCCCTACTGTTCATCTCGAGGTCCTTAACAAAATCCAAAGAAGGATCTGCAATATAATCGATCCTGACTTGGCATTTCGACTTCAGTCACTTTCTCACATACGTGATGTGGCTTCTCTCTGTCTTTTCTACAAACTGGTCCGACGAGCTTTTTTCCCTGGTGCCGTCACTACATGAATTTCAGCGTGATACTAGAGTGGCGTCAAGGTCCTCCTCTTTTACTGTTGAAAGAGTTACTGTAACCACCACTTCTACTCGAACGGTTTCTTTTCTCGCACCACCGGCCTTCGCAACTACTTTCTTTCCTGATAACTAAAATCGTCAAAAAATGAAATGTAACGTCAATCGCCATTTTCTGTTATCTTGAAAACTTTTCATCTTTTATACTTTCCTCAATTCTCCCTATAAGCAGTCTTTTCTCTCACTATCTCCTTCTGTAACCCCTTTTAGTACTAGTGGCACTGCCGCCTTGCTCAGGGTGAAATTATTAAAAAAGATAGATAGATAGATAGATAGATAGATAGATAGATAGATAGATAGATAAAGAGAGATAAGGAACAAAATAAAGTAGATAGATAGATAGACAGAGAAAGAGAGATAAGGAACAAAATAAAGTAGATAGATAGATAGATAGATAGATAGATAGATAGATAGATAGATAGATAGATAGATAGATAGAAAGACAGACAGACAGAGAAAGAGAGATAAGGAATAAAATAAAGTAGATTGATAGATAGATAGATAGATAGATAGATAGATAGATAGATAGATAGATAGATAGATAGAAAGACAGACATACAGACAGACAGAGAAAGAGAGATAAGGAATAAAATAAAGTAGATTGATAGATAGATAGATAGATAGATAGATAGATAGATAGAAAGACAGATAGACAGACAGACAGAGAAAGAGAGATAAGGAATAAAATAAAGTAGATTGATAGATAGATAGATAGATAGATAGATAGATAGATAGATAGATAGATAGATAGATAGAAAGACAGACAGACAGACAGAGAAAGAGAGATAAGGAATAAAATAAAGTAGATAGATAGATAGATAGATAGATAGATAGATAGATAGATAGATAGATAGATAGATAGATAGATAAATAGATAGAAAGACAGACAGACAGAGAAAGAGAGATAAGGAATAAAATAAAGTAGATAGATAGATAGATAGATAGATAGATAGATAGATAGATAGCCAAACAGACAGAGTGGCATTAATTGACTGGTTCTATTATAATTAAAATAATGTTAAAAAATTTCGGAAGGTATCTCTTCAATTTCTAGCTTTGAAATCTAATCGAATTATGTTAAGAAAATTAATTTGAACATTTTCTGACAGAGGAAAGAACTGGGCAACACAAAAAGAGAGACCAGACAAATGGATTGATTGATACTTTAATTTACTTGGAAAACTGTTATTCTCTTTGTTAAATTATCTTTGCTAAATCTCTTTAGTCCGTGCGACATTAAACATTAAGCTTTATTACAACGATTAAATTCATTGTCTGTGCAGCAATCGTTCCAATAAAATCGTCAGAGATTTTTTTGAAATTTTTGAATGATATCTAATCAATAGTCTTTGCAGTGTTAGCGCGATTGATTTAAATATTTTTCGACCTTATCCTGCGGAGGAGACTTTTTTACCTTTATTTTTTTAGGTATGCCCCCCACCCAACCCAGTTAGATTTAGGACAAACGGAGAACAAATGTTATTAAAATCCTCATTTCTGTCTGTCAAAATTAAAACAAGAAAAAAAATTATTACGAGATAAAATCTGGTACCATGACGTTTGCACTAGATTAATGTGTTCCAAAAGTCTTTGTTTCGTTGTTGTTGTTGTTTTCTTCTTTCACCCATCGCAAAAAAGTCGGCTTTTTCGTTTTAATTCAGCATTGCAAGCATTTATTCATTGCGATAGAAGAGAGAATCAATACTTGCAGGCTCACTGCACCCAATTCGGGTCTCTTTATTGTGCTACAGTGAACCGTCAACAGTGAAATGCATGTAAACATCTAATGCACAAGAATCATCAGTAGATTTCACCAAAACTGCATGAGATATATGGCGGAGATGACAATATCACGTAGGAAATATTTCAGCTTAGAGTCAAAATGAAGACGAAGAAGGAAATGCAACGATATTGTTCTGCCAGCCTTCTAGAGAATAATGACCTGTTCATATTAACAAATGTTCGAATCCTGGCTGTAATTTAAATACTGAGCCGTTTCAAAACATGCAATAACTTAATAAGCGTTTTTTTTTTAACAAAGTGAAGTAAATTTCTCTTCATATTCTGATTACTCGTTCTTTCCTGTCGATGTACGTTACGCTTTCATTGAAATTACTAACAATTAGACTAACAAGTAGTACGCTCATCTGTGGCCGAACGGTTAAGGCACATCACTCGAAATGATGGTTCCGTATACGATACAGGTTCGATTCCTGTCGGAGAGCGAAAATTTTCTATGAAAATTTCTCGGACATTCAGGCCGGTAAATGTTATTTAATACTGTTTATTATAAAACAGAGCATTTGCTTAAATACTTGTATCTATAAAAAGAACGTTAAACATAATATAAAATGTCTTTAAATAAATTGTCGGACTATGTCCAATTCTAAAATATATATATATATATGTCTGTGCGTGTGTAAAATTAACATTTCGGGGAATTCATATTACGAAAATAGAATTAGTTGGTCATAATTGCTAATGTCCTTCTTTCTTTGACTTATTCGATTTATTCGAGCTGCACTTTCTAATTATTGATTGTTGTAGAAGCATTTATGGATTCAACGCTTCGACAGGTACTCTCTGATCATCTTTCTTTTATATTGGATATCATGCATGCGTTAATTATTGTGCAATTTTGTCCTTGTGATATCGTCCCTTTTTCATTCCTTCTAGAACCCGAGATAGATTTATTTCTTTGATCGCGCAGCCACTAGGCGACAGTAACACTTGGTCAGCCTACGTCTATATCCACCATATCTAGAACGAACAAGAAATGGCATTACAGGATCAACAACAAAAGCAACAACAACAATAATAATAATAATAATAATAATAATAATAATAATAATATTTGTGACTCACAACTAAATACGTAGGAACAGAATGATATATAAGATCCTCCCTTTTTTTTTTTGAAGACAAGATTTTAGTGCAATAGAATGCCACAGTCATATTAGAATTATTTCGATTGCATATAATTCGACCAAATACTTTTAAAAATCAATATATATATATATATATATATATATATATATATATATATATATATATATATATTGTTCTGAGCGCAAAAGATTTGAAAGAACCAAACTATTTTGCTTCCTAGGCCTAAGATACAGTACTTCGGCTTACGTTGACGTATCCAACTTAAGTAAACAGGCACCAGACTGACTAATATTGAATAAAAACCGAAATACAAATTAGGCGATTACTGGCGATAATTGTATTAAGCACTCTGATTGGTTAAGTGCAATCAATTTTTTAAAATAAAATTGTTATAAATAACATATTAACCAAACTGAGCATATCTTTTTAATATATGCACATATGGCTTGTGCAAGTGATTTATATACACACACGTACAAAATCTTCCGATTTTTCAACCAGAAAGAGGCTCACGCCTCTCTCTTTTAAATTTGCTCAATTCATTACTGAAGAGCGTATATACTTTAAAAATCAGGAGGTCTGTTGAATCCGCTACTATGGCTTCAACCTTTCAATCCACAGGCGATTTTTATCAAATGAACTCTTAACGTTTTTTGTTTTTTTTAATAATGAACGCTATATTATTGTTTTTAAATAAACAAACGCACGATGTTGGGTGTAATAGAAAGAGAAAAAGCTTTGTCAGACTTTAAGATATGGAAAAAAAGAACCTAAACATTGATAAACGTTTCCTGTATGTTCTTTATCTTAATCCGTAGTATTTCGATCCATATATGATCTATATTTGATCCCAAACTCATATATATATATATATATATATATATATATATATATATATATATATATATATATATATATATATATATATCAAGGAAGGAGTTTACTGACTAAGAGAAACATGTTATGGGGATATGGGGAAGATGATGGTTAACCGTAGACTTGAATATGTTAAGTTTGTAGCGATTGTGGAAGATTCGTGGGAAGGAAAAAAACAGTTGTGGGGTAATGGTCGCCCACGTCCTGAAGGGATCGTTTACATAGAAGATGAAAATAGTAATGAGAAAACAGCGTCTCAGAAATTTAGAGAGGAATCGCGGTGGATAGTACATCGGTCGAAACGAAGAAATTCGTTGGAAAAAATATCTCATAAAGTGTGTTTTAAACAGGATTGAAATTTAAGTTTACCTATAAAAATGTCAGATTTGTCGATCGATGTTAGTTTTTACTGGAGAACATTACTAAAAGTATTTAAACTCCACAAAACTTCACAAGAACTTTACTCTTTTTTTCCCGGCGCACGAAGTTGACGAATCTAATAGTAGACACAATTGATTGCTCAGCAGTAAAATAGCGTAAAAGCGAGCCGCAAATGCGGAATGTGATGAAAAAAGAACACTGCCCATGTCCGGACATGAGAAAAATTCGTTTTGACAAGATCTTTTGACGATTGGCCTTGAATTGCCTGGCGAAATCACATCAACTTCAGACAAGTTGTGGTCAACATCCTCGGCCATTCCTGGGTAATCTGACAATGAACTTTTGTTTGGAACTTTCTGCCGACATTTCTGTCGTTTGAAAATATGCCAGTTGGCGTCGTGATAGGCCTATCCACTCACCGAAATTGACAAGCGAACCAGCCGTTTCCGGCAATGTTTTACTTCACTTCGAACACAAAGGGGAGATGGCCAGGGTTATTTTGTTTTTTTTTACCTTGTTTTGCGCAGAATTTTTAAAGTGGTAAGATCCAGTATGGATGCATGTTTGTTAGCTTCGTAAGAGCCTAAAGTTAATTGAATCATTGGTGAGTATTTTTATAATAAACGACCCAATACAAGCCTTGAGAGCCACTTAAGTTAGATGATTATAGATAAAATCGTTATGATGAAGGCGATTTGTCATATGAAGAAAAGAGAAGGTGGTAGGTAGAGAATATTCTGAGGATAAGGAGGATATAAATAAAGACTAATGTTTGAAGAGTTTAAAATTAGGTAATATGTTCCATAAAGCATGTTGCATAAATTATTGATTCAGAGAAAAAATGCTCTGAGTAGAAAATTGTCCTTACCTTTGGTGATTTTTTAAGAGCAGCTTTCATGTGGCAGAAGGTCGAAAGTATGGGGCAACCAGTGGGAATCGAATTCACTACACAGTCATAAGAGTTTGAGACAAATTTGCTAATTTGTACTGGATAACAGCTCTGAATCAGAATTCTGAGAGCTAAATTCGTTACATGCGCAAATACACATCAGAAAGAACATATATATATATATATATATATATTTATATATATATATATATATATATATATATATATATATATATATATATACATATTTATACATATATATTTATTTATATAAATATATATATATATATATATATATATATATATATATATATATATATATATATACTCGCATGTATGTATGTATGTATGTATGTATGTATGTATGTAGTATCCCTCACCGTTAACACCACTCGGGTTTCATAATTAAAATTTTATTGAAAATATCTGGTTGAAACAATGATGGCGCAGTCCATATATTATACGGGGATTTTAAAAATAAATATTGCATTTAAAAGAGACGGGATTTTTATTTTATAAATTTTAAATATATTAATTTTTATTTAAATTTCTGAATATTACACTACCTACGGAGCAATTGCAATCCATTGACCTCAGGCAGTCATTTCCTTTGGCAGTACCTGTTTCCGACAGGTGTTTATGAAAACACTCATACCTGAGAGTCTGGGATAGGGATATTAGCAATGGAGAACGTACAATATTTGCTCTTTATGTACACATGGGACGCCAATTTTGGTATCAGCGAGTTCAGTTGAGAATGATAATTTGAAGTATCTGACTCTCCTCCGAAGATAACAAGGCAGATTTTGCACTCTGTATTAATAAGATGTGCCCGAGAAGCCAGGTGCATCAGCAGGCTGAACTGAAAGATATCCTCCTAGTTACCAGATGCAGATCCGCACCCCACAGATTGTCAATGGCTGATCCCGATATGGAAAAATATAGTCGACTCAGCTGCACTTGGGAGCTACACACGGGGAACATCCGATGACGTAAAAATATATAAGCACCCAACTGGGAATGGAGAAGTGAAGCTTTCACATCCGCAAGTAAAGAACAAATAAAATAAATCCACAATTAATTATAGATTTTTTAAATGAAGTATTAATTAATTTAAATAGTTCTGTGGTTATTAATGGTTTCTCTGTTGACGTGAATTTTGGGGGAAAATATATTTACTTTTGGACAAAGCAAATACCTGTTCTATAATATTGATTTTGCTGTCATAAATTGGGCTGAAATTTATTAATTAAGTAAAATCTGTAAAGACAGAATATGGTAATCCGAATCAGGTAAATTCTCTAAGGAACGGAATCTGTCAATCGGAATATAGTAAGAACGGATGATTCCAATATAGTAAATTCTATAAGAACCAGGATTTGGTAAGTATAATATGGTAAATTCTGTAAAGACAGGAATACAGTAATCTGAATCCACTGAGTACTGTATGAACAGGAATATTGTAAATTCCCAGTTCTCACAATCCAGTTTCAATAGAGTCCAAAAACGTCTTCGCGTCTTTGTGGATGACAAATTATTTTCCCTAAGACAATCCCTCTCGCAGACGAAACGTCTCCTACTGCTCTGTTGTTACTTCCAAGGAAAGTGCTCGGACGTACTACATTACTTAGTTCCAACAGTTTTAGCCTGCACGGTTAAGACCCGCCATGCTACGCAGATTGTACCGAGCTACTCTCATTCCCTGCGTCTTCCATTGGTGAGAAGTTCCACTCGAGCAGATTCTTCCCGCGAACCAACTCCCAAGATGATGTTTTCCCGAACACTATAATCTTAACCTGTTCAAATCTAAGGCTCAACGTTATCTTTCCCACTTATTCGCATAGTCAGTGTCTCTTTCTCTGTAAAACTCTACTTCACTGTAAACAATTTTGAAAGAACTGGAATATTGAAATCTAAATACGGTATATTCTTTAAGAACCGGAATATGATCAGCTGCATATGGTAAACTCAGTTAGGACTGGAATATTGAAATCTGAATACGGTATATTCTTTAAGAACCGGAATATGATCAGCTGCATATGGTAAACTCAGTTAGGACTGGAATATTGAAATCTGAATACGGTATATTCATTAAGAACCGGAATATGATCAGCTGCATATGGTAAACTCAGTTAGGACCGGAATATTGAAATCTGAATACGGTATATTCTTTAAGAACCGGAATATGATCAGCTGCATATGGTAAACTCAGTTAGGACCGGAATACTGAAATCTGAATACGGTATATTCTTTAAGAACCGGAATATGATCAGCTGCATATGGTAAACTCAGTTAGGACCGGAATACTGAAATCTGAATACGGTATATTCTTTAAGAACCGGAATATGATCAGCTGCATATGGTAAACTCAGTTAGGACTGGAATATTGAAATCTGAATACGGTATATTCTTTAAGAACCGGAATATGATCAGCTGCATATGGTAAACTCAGTTAGGACCGATATATTGAAATCTGAATACGGTATATTCATTAAGAACCGGAATATGATCAGCTGCATATGGTAAACTCAGTTAGGACTGGAGTATTGAAATCTGAATACGGTATATTCTTTAAGAACCGGAATATGATCAGCTGCATATGGTAAACTCAGTTAGGACTGGAATATTGAAATCTGAATACGGTATATTCTTTAAGAACCGGAATATGATCAGCTGCATATGGTAAACTCAGTTAGGACCGGAATATTGAAATCTGAATACGGTATATTCTTTAAGAACCGGAATATGATCAGCTGCATATGGTAAACTCAGTTAGGACTGGAATATTGAAATCTGAATACGGTATATTCTTTAAGAACCGGAATATGATCAGCTGCATATGGTAAACTCAGTTAGGACCGGAATATTGAAATCTGAATACGGTATATTCTTTAAGAACCGGAATATGATCAGCTGCATATGGTAAACTCAGTTAGGACTGGAATATTGAAATCTGAATACGGTATATTCTTTAAGAACCGGAATATGATCAGCTGCATATGGTAAACTCAGTTAGGACTGGAATATTGAAATCTGAATACGGTATATTCATTAAGAACCGGAATATAATCAGCTGCATATGGTAAACTCAGTTAGGACCGGAATATTGAAATCTGAATACGGTATATTCTTTAAGAACCGGAATAGGATCAGCTGCATATGGTAAACTCAGTTATGACTGGAATATTGAAATCTGAATACGGTATATTCTTTAAGAACCGGAATATGATCAGCTGCATATGGGAAACTCAGTTAGGACCGGAATATTGAAATCTAAATACGGTATATTCCTTAAGAACCGGAATATGATCAGCTGCATATGGTAAACTCAGTTAGGACCGGAATATTGAAATCTGAATACGGTATATTCTTTAAGAACCGGAATATGATCAGCTGCATATGGTAAACTCAGTTAGGACTGGAATATTGAAATCTGAATATGGTATATTCTTTAAGAACCGGAATATGATCAGCTGCATATGGTAAACTCAGTTAGGACTGGAATATTGAAATCTGAATACGGTATATTCTTTAAGAACCGGAATATGATCAGCTGCATATGGTAAACTCAGTTAGGACTGGAATATTGAAATCTGAATACGGTATATTCTTTAAGAACCGGAATATGATCAGCTGCATATGGGAAACTCAGTTAGGACCGGAATATTGAAATCTAAATACGCTATATTCCTTAAGAACCGGAATATGATCAGCTGCATATGGTAAACTCAGTTAGGACCGGAATATTGAAATCTGAATACGGTATATTCTTTAAGAACCGGAATATGATCAGCTGCATATGGTAAACTCAGTTAGGACTGGAATATTGAAATCTGAATATGGTATATTCTTTAAGAACCGGAATATGATCAGCTGCATATGGTAAACTCAGTTAGGACCGGAATATTGAAATCTGAATACGGTATATTCTTTAAGAACCGGAATATGATCAGCTGCATATGGTAAACTCAGTTAGGACCGGAATATTGAAATCTAAATACGGTATATTCCTTAAGAACCGGAATATGATCAGCTGCATATGGTAAACTCAGTTAGGACCGGAATATTGAAATCTAAATACGCTATATTCCTTAAGAACCGGAATATGATCAGCTGCATATGGTAAACTCAGTTAGGACTGGAATATTGAAATCTGAATACGGTATATTCTTTAAGAAACGGAATATGATCAGCTGCATATGGTAAACTCAGTTAGGACTGGAATATTGAAATCTGAATACGGTATATTCTTTAAGAACCGGAATATGATCAGCTGCATATGGGAAACTCAGTTAGGACCGGAATATTGAAATCTGAATACGGTATATTCTTTAAGAAACGGAATATGATCAGCTGCATATGGTAAACTCAGTTAGGACTGGAATATTGAAATCTGAATACGGTATATTCTTTAAGAACCGGAATATGATCAGCTGCATATGGGAAACTCAGTTAGGACCGGAATATTGAAATCTGAATACGGTATATTCATTAAGAACCGGAATATGATCAGCTGCATATGGGAAACTCAGTTAGGACCGGAATATTGAAATCTGAATACGGTATATTCTTTAAGAAACGGAATATGATCAGCTGCATATGGTAAACTCAGTTAGGACTGGAATATTGAAATCTGAATACGGTATATTCTTTAAGAACCGGAATATGATCAGCTGCATATGGGAAACTCAGTTAGGACCGGAATATTGAAATCTGAATACGGTATATTCATTAAGAACCGGAATATGATCAGCTGCATATGGGAAACTCAGTTAGGACCGGAATATTGAAATCTGAATACGGTATATTCTTTAAGAAACGGAATATGATCAGCTGCATATGGTAAACTCAGTTAGGACTGGAATATTGAAATCTGAATATGGTATATTCTTTAAGAACCGGAATATGATCAGCTGCATATGGTAAACTCAGTTAGGACCGGAATATTGAAATCTGAATACGGTATATTCTTTAAGAACCGGAATATGATCAGCTGCATATGGTAAACTCAGTTAGGACCGGAATATTGAAATCTAAATACGGTATATTCCTTAAGAACCGGAATATGATCAGCTGCATATGGTAAACTCAGTTAGGACCGGAATATTGAAATCTAAATACGCTATATTCCTTAAGAACCGGAATATGATCAGCTGCATATGGTAAACTCAGTTAGGACTGGAATATTGAAATCTGAATACGGTATATTCTTTAAGAAACGGAATATGATCAGCTGCATATGGTAAACTCAGTTAGGACTGGAATATTGAAATCTGAATACGGTATATTCTTTAAGAACCGGAATATGATCAGCTGCATATGGCAAACTCAGTTAGGACCGGAATATTGAAATCTGAATACGGTATATTCTTTAAGAACCGGAATATGATCAGCTGCATATGGGAAACTCAGTTAGGACCGGAATATTGAAATCTGAATACGGTATATTCATTAAGAACCGGAATATGATCAGCTGCATATGGGAAACTCAGTTAGGACCGGAATATTGAAATCTGAATACGGTATATTCTTTAAGAAACGGAATATGATCAGCTGCATATGGTAAACTCAGTTAGGACTGGAATATTGAAATCTGAATACGGTATATTCTTTAAGAACCGGAATATGATCAGCTGCATATGGGAAACTCAGTTAGGACCGGAATATTGAAATCTGAATACGGTATATTCATTAAGAACCGGAATATGATCAGCTGCATATGGGAAACTCAGTTAGGACCGGAATATTGAAATCTGAATACGGTATATTCTTTAAGAAACGGAATATGATCAGCTGCATATGGTAAACTCAGTTAGGACTGGAATATTGAAATCTGAATACGGTATATTCTTTAAGAACCGGAATATGATCAGCTGCATATGGGAAACTCAGTTAGGACCGGAATATTGAAATCTGAATACGGTATATTCATTAAGAACCGGAATATGATCAGCTGCATATGGGAAACTCAGTTAGGACCGGAATATTGAAATCTGAATACGGTATATTCTTTAAGAAACGGAATATGATCAGCTGCATATGGTAAACTCAGTTAGGACTGGAATATTGAAATCTGAATACGGTATATTCTTTAAGAACCGGAATATGATCAGCTGCATATGGCAAACTCAGTTAGGACCGGAATATTGAAATCTGAATACGGTATATTCTTTAAGAACCGGAATATGATCAGCTGCATATGGGAAACTCAGTTAGGACCGGAATATTGAAATCTGAATACGGTATATTCATTAAGAACCGGAATATGATCAGCTGCATATGGGAAACTCAGTTAGGACCGGAATATTGAAATCTGAATACGGTATATTCTTTAAGAAACGGAATATGATCAGCTGCATATGGTAAACTCAGTTAGGACTGGAATATTGAAATCTGAATACGGTATATTCTTTAAGAACCGGAATATGATCAGCTGCATATGGCAAACTCAGTTAGGACCGGAATATTGAAATCTGAATACGGTATATTCTTTAAGAACCGGAATATGATCAGCTGCATATGGGAAACTCAGTTAGGACCGGAATATTGAAATCTGAATACGGTATATTCATTAAGAACCGGAATATGATCAGCTGCATATGGGAAACTCAGTTAGGACTGGAATATTGAAATCTGAATACGGTATATTCTTTAAGAAACGGAATATGATCAGCTGCATATGGTAAACTCAGTTAGGACCGGAATATTGAAATCTAAATACGCTATATTCCTTAAGAACCGGAATATGATCAGCTGCATATGGTAAACTCAGTTAGGACTGGAATATTGAAATCTGAATACGGTATATTCTTTAAGAACCGGAATATGATCAGCTGCATATGGCAAACTCAGTTAGGACCGGAATATTGAAATCTGAATACGGTATATTCTTTAAGAACCGGAATATGATCAGCTGCATATGGGAAACTCAGTTAGGACCGGAATATTGAAATCTGAATACGGTATATTCATTAAGAACCGGAATATGATCAGCTGCATATGGGAAACTCAGTTAGGACCGGAATATTGAAATCTGAATACGGTATATTCATTAAGAACCGGAATATGATCAGCTGCATATGGGAAACTCAGTTAGGACTGGAATATTGAAATCTGAATACGGTATATTCTTTAAGAACCGGAATATGATCAGCTGCATATGGGAAACTCAGTTAGGACCGGAATATTGAAATCTGAATACGGTATATTCATTAAGAACCGGAATATGATCAGCTGCATATGGTAAACTCAGTTAGGACTGGAATATTGAAATCTGAATACGGTATATTCTTTAAGAACCGGAATATGATCAGCTGCATATGGGAAACTCAGTTAGGACCGGAATATTGAAATCTGAATACGGTATATTCATTAAGAACCGGAATATGATCAGCTGCATATGGGAAACTCAGTTAGGACCGGAATATTGAAATCTGAATACGGTATATTCATTAAGAACCGGAATATGATCAGCTGCATATGGTAAACTCAGTTAGGACTGGAATATTGAAATCTGAATACGGTATATTCTTTAAGAACCGGAATATGATCAGCTGCATATGGCAAACTCAGTTAGGACCGGAATATTGAAATCTGAATACGGTATATTCTTTAAGAACCGGAATATGATCAGCTGCATATGGGAAACTCAGTTAGGACCGGAATATTGAAATCTGAATACGGTATATTCATTAAGAACCGGAATATGATCAGCTGCATATGGGAAACTCAGTTAGGACTGGAATATTGAAATCTGAATACGGTATATTCTTTAAGAAACGGAATATGATCAGCTGCATATGGTAAACTCAGTTAGGACCGGAATATTGAAATCTAAATACGCTATATTCCTTAAGAACCGGAATATGATCAGCTGCATATGGTAAACTCAGTTAGGACTGGAATATTGAAATCTGAATACGGTATATTCTTTAAGAAACGGAATATGATCAGCTGCATATGGTAAACTCAGTTAGGACTGGAATATTGAAATCTGAATACGGTATATTCTTTAAGAACCGGAATATGATCAGCTGCATATGGCAAACTCAGTTAGGACCGGAATATTGAAATCTGAATACGGTATATTCTTTAAGAACCGGAATATGATCAGCTGCATATGGGAAACTCAGTTAGGACCGGAATATTGAAATCTGAATACGGTATATTCATTAAGAACCGGAATATGATCAGCTGCATATGGGAAACTCAGTTAGGACTGGAATATTGAAATCTGAATACGGTATATTCTTTAAGAAACGGAATATGATCAGCTGCATATGGTAAACTCAGTTAGGACTGGAATATTGAAATCTGAATACGGTATATTCTTTAAGAACCGGAATATGATCAGCTGCATATGGCAAACTCAGTTAGGACCGGAATATTGAAATCTGAATACGGTATATTCTTTAAGAACCGGAATATGATCAGCTGCATATGGGAAACTCAGTTAGGACCGGAATATTGAAATCTGAATACGGTATATTCATTAAGAACCGGAATATGATCAGCTGCATATGGTAAACTCAGTTAGGACTGGAATATTGAAATCTGAATACGGTATATTCATTAAGAACCGGAATATGATCAGCTGCATATGGGAAACTCAGTTAGGACTGGAATATTGAAATCTGAATACGGTATATTCTTTAAGAAACGGAATATGATCAGCTGCATATGGTAAACTCAGTTAGGACTGGAATATTGAAATCTGAATACGGTATATTCTTTAAGAACCGGAATATGATCAGCTGCATATGGCAAACTCAGTTAGGACCGGAATATTGAAATCTGAATACGGTATATTCATTAAGAACCGGAATATGATCAGCTGCATATGGGAAACTCAGTTAGGACCGGAATATTGAAATCTGAATACGGTATATTCTTTAAGAACCGGAATATGATCAGCTGCATATGGGAAACTCAGTTAGGACCGGAATATTGAAATCTGAATACGGTATATTCATTAAGAACCGGAATATGATCAGCTGCATATGGCAAACTCAGTTAGGACTGGAATATTGAAATCTGAATACGGTATATTCTTTAAGAACCGGAATATGATCAGCTGCATATGGCAAACTCAGTTAGGACTGGAATATTGAAATCTGAATACGGTATATTCTTTAAGAACCGGAATATGATCAGCTGCATATGGCAAACTCAGTTAGGACTGGAATATTGAAATCTGAATACGGTATATTCTTTAAGAACCGGAATATGATCAGCTGCATATGGGAAACTCAGTTAGGACTGGAATATTGAAATCTGAATACGGTATATTCTTTAAGAACCGGAATATGATCAGCTGCATATGGGAAACTCAGTTAGGACTGGAATATTGAAATCTGAATACGGTATATTCTTTAAGAACCGGAATATGATCAGCTGCATATGGGAAACTCAGTTAGGACTGGAATATTGAAATCTGAATACGGTATATTCTTTAAGAAACGGAATATGATCAGCTGCATATGGTAAACTCAGTTAGGACTGGAATATTGAAATCTGAATACGGTATATTCTTTAAGAAACGGAATATGATCAGCTGCATATGGTAAACTCAGTTAGGACTGGAATATTGAAATCTGAATACGGTATATTCTTTAAGAACCGGAATATGATCAGCTGCATATGGGAAACTCAGTTAGGACTGGAATATTGAAATCTGAATACGGTATATTCTTTAAGAACCGGAATATGATCAGCTGCATATGGGAAACTCAGTTAGGACTGGAATATTGAAATCTGAATACGGTATATTCTTTAAGAAACGGAATATGATCAGCTGCATATGGTAAACTCAGTTAGGACTGGAATATTGAAATCTGAATACGGTATATTCTTTAAGAAACGGAATATGATCAGCTGCATATGGTAAACTCAGTTAGGACTGGAATATTGAAATCTGAATACGGTATATTCTTTAAGAACCGGAATATGATCAGCTGCATATGGGAAACTCAGTTAGGACTGGAATATTGAAATCTGAATACGGTATATTCTTTAAGAACCGGAATATGATCAGCTGCATATGGGAAACTCAGTTAGGACTGGAATATTGAAATCTGAATACGGTATATTCTTTAAGAACCGGAATATG
Source organism: Acanthosepion esculentum (assembly GCA_964036315.1). Lineage (NCBI taxonomy): Eukaryota > Metazoa > Mollusca > Cephalopoda > Sepiida > Sepiidae > Acanthosepion > Acanthosepion esculentum. Next base: position 80,311,508 of record OZ038482.1, on the reverse strand, counting down.
ATCAGCTGCATATGGGAAACTCAGTTAGGACTGGAATATTGAAATCTGAATACGGTATATTCTTTAAGAACCGGAATATGATCAGCTGCATATGGGAAACTCAGTTAGGACTGGAATATTGAAATCTGAATACGGTATATTCTTTAAGAAACGGAATATGATCAGCTGCATATGGTAAACTCAGTTAGGACTGGAATATTGAAATCTGAATACGGTATATTCTTTAAGAACCGGAATATGATCAGCTGCATATGGCAAACTCAGTTAGGACCGGAATATTGAAATCTGAATACGGTATATTCATTAAGAACCGGAATATGATCAGCTGCATATGGGAAACTCAGTTAGGACCGGAATATTGAAATCTGAATACGGTATATTCTTTAAGAACCGGAATATGATCAGCTGCATATGGGAAACTCAGTTAGGACCGGAATATTGAAATCTGAATACGGTATATTCATTAAGAACCGGAATATGATCAGCTGCATATGGCAAACTCAGTTAGGACTGGAATATTGAAATCTGAATACGGTATATTCTTTAAGAACCGGAATATGATCAGCTGCATATGGGAAACTCAGTTAGGACTGGAATATTGAAATCTGAATACGGTATATTCTTTAAGAACCGGAATATGATCAGCTGCATATGGCAAACTCAGTTAGGACTGGAATATTGAAATCTGAATACGGTATATTCATTAAGAACCGGAATATGATCAGCTGCATATGGGAAACTCAGTTAGGACCGGAATATTGAAATCTGAATACGGTATATTCTTTAAGAACCGGAATATGATCAGCTGCATATGGTAAACTCAGTTAGGACCGGAATATTGAAATCTGAATACGGTATATTCTTTAAGAAACGGAATATGATCAGCTGCATATGGGAAACTCAGTTAGGACCGGAATATTGAAATCTGAATACGGTATATTCTTTAAGAACCGGAATATGATCAGCTGCATATGGGAAACTCAGTTAGGACCGGAATATTGAAATCTGAATACGGTATATTCATTAAGAACCGGAATATGATCAGCTGCATATGGGAAACTCAGTTAGGACTGGAATATTGAAATCTGAATACGGTATATTCTTTAAGAACCGGAATATGATCAGCTGCATATGGTAAACTCAGTTAGGACCGGAATATTGAAATCTAAATACGCTATATTCCTTAAGAACCGGAATATGATCAGCTGCATATGGTAAACTCAGTTAGGACTGGAATATTGAAATCTGAATACGGTATATTCTTTAAGAAACGGAATATGATCAGCTGCATATGGTAAACTCAGTTAGGACTGGAATATTGAAATCTGAATACGGTATATTCTTTAAGAACCGGAATATGATCAGCTGCATATGGTAAACTCAGTTAGGACTGGAATATTGAAATCTGAATACGGTATATTCTTTAAGAACCGGAATATGATCAGCTGCATATGGGAAACTCAGTTAGGACCGGAATATTGAAATCTGAATACGGTATATTCTTTAAGAACCGGAATATGATCAGCTGCATATGGCAAACTCAGTTAGGACCGGAATATTGAAATCTGAATACGGTATATTCTTTAAGAACCGGAATATGATCAGCTGCATATGGGAAACTCAGTTAGGACTGGAATATTGAAATCTGAATACGGTATATTCTTTAAGAACCGGAATATGAGCAGCTGCATATGGTAAACTCAGTTAGGACTGGAATATTGAAATCTGAATACGGTATATTCATTAAGAACCGGAATATGATCAGCTGCATATGGGAAACTCAGTTAGGACCGGAATATTGAAATCTGAATACGGTATATTCTTTAAGAACCGGAATATGATCAGCTGCATATGGCAAACTCAGTTAGGACCGGAATATTGAAATCTGAATACGGTATATTCTTTAAGAACCGGAATATGATCAGATGCATATGGGAAACTCAGTTAGGACTGGAATATTGAAATCTGAATACGGTATATTCATTAAGAACCGGAATATGATCAGCTGCATATGGTAAACTCAGTTAGGACTGGAATATTGAAATCTGAATACGGTATATTCATTAAGAACCGGAATATGATCAGCTGCATATGGGAAACTCAGTTAGGACTGGAATATTGAAATCTGAATACGGTATATTCTTTAAGAAACGGAATATGATCAGCTGCATATGGCAAACTCAGTTAGGACCGGAATATTGAAATCTGAATACGGTATATTCTTTAAGAACCGGAATATGATCAGCTGCATATGGGAAACTCAGTTAGGACTGGAATATTGAAATCTGAATACGGTATATTCATTAAGAACCGGAATATGATCAGCTGCATATGGGAAACTCAGTTAGGACCGGAATATTGAAATCTGAATACGGTATATTCTTTAAGAACCGGAATATGATCAGCTGCATATGGCAAACTCAGTTAGGACCGGAATATTGAAATCTGAATACGGTATATTCTTTAAGAACCGGAATATGATCAGCTGCATATGGGAAACTCAGTTAGGACTGGAATATTGAAATCTGAATACGGTATATTCTTTAAGAACCGGAATATGATCAGCTGCATATGGTAAACTCAGTTAGGACTGGAATATTGAAATCTGAATACGGTATATTCATTAAGAACCGGAATATGATCAGCTGCATATGGGAAACTCAGTTAGGACTGGAATATTGAAATCTGAATACGGTATATTCTTTAAGAACCGGAATATGATCAGCTGCATATGGGAAACTCAGTTAGGACCGGAATATTGAAATCTGAATACGGTATATTCTTTAAGAACCGGAATATGATCAGCTGCATATGGTAAACTCAGTTAGGACTGGAATATTGAAATCTGAATACGGTATATTCATTAAGAACCGGAATATGATCAGCTGCATATGGGAAACTCAGTTAGGACCGGAATATTGAAATCTGAATACGGTATATTCTTTAAGAACCGGAATATGATCAGCTGCATATGGCAAACTCAGTTAGGACCGGAATATTGAAATCTGAATACGGTATATTCTTTAAGAACCGGAATATGATCAGCTGCATATGGGAAACTCAGTTAGGACCGGAATATTGAAATCTGAATACGGTATATTCATTAAGAACCGGAATATGATCAGCTGCATATGGTAAACTCAGTTAGGACTGGAATATTGAAATCTGAATACGGTATATTCATTAAGAACCGGAATATGATCAGCTGCATATGGGAAACTCAGTTAGGACTGGAATATTGAAATCTGAATACGGTATATTCTTTAAGAAACGGAATATGATCAGCTGCATATGGTAAACTCAGTTAGGACTGGAATATTGAAATCTGAATACGGTATATTCTTTAAGAACCGGAATATGATCAGCTGCATATGGGAAACTCAGTTAGGACCGGAATATTGAAATCTGAATACGGTATATTCATTAAGAACCGGAATATGATCAGCTGCATATGGCAAACTCAGTTAGGACTGGAATATTGAAATCTGAATACGGTATATTCATTAAGAACCGGAATATGATCAGCTGCATATGGGAAACTCAGTTAGGACTGGAATATTGAAATCTGAATACGGTATATTCTTTAAGAACCGGAATATGATCAGCTGCATATGGGAAACTCAGTTAGGACTGGAATATTGAAATCTGAATACGGTATATTCATTAAGAACCGGAATATGATCAGCTGCATATGGGAAACTCAGTTAGGACCGGAATATTGAAATCTGAATACGGTATATTCTTTAAGAACCGGAATATGATCAGCTGCATATGGCAAACTCAGTTAGGACCGGAATATTGAAATCTGAATACGGTATATTCTTTAAGAACCGGAATATGATCAGCTGCATATGGCAAACTCAGTTAGGACCGGAATATTGAAATCTGAATACGGTATATTCTTTAAGAACCGGAATATGATCAGATGCATATGGGAAACTCAGTTAGGACTGGAATATTGAAATCTGAATACGGTATATTCATTAAGAACCGGAATATGATCAGCTGCATATGGTAAACTCAGTTAGGACTGGAATATTGAAATCTGAATACGGTATATTCATTAAGAACCGGAATATGATCAGCTGCATATGGGAAACTCAGTTAGGACTGGAATATTGAAATCTGAATACGGTATATTCTTTAAGAAACGGAATATGATCAGCTGCATATGGCAAACTCAGTTAGGACCGGAATATTGAAATCTGAATACGGTATATTCTTTAAGAACCGGAATATGATCAGCTGCATATGGGAAACTCAGTTAGGACTGGAATATTGAAATCTGAATACGGTATATTCATTAAGAACCGGAATATGATCAGCTGCATATGGGAAACTCAGTTAGGACCGGAATATTGAAATCTGAATACGGTATATTCTTTAAGAACCGGAATATGATCAGCTGCATATGGCAAACTCAGTTAGGACCGGAATATTGAAATCTGAATACGGTATATTCTTTAAGAACCGGAATATGATCAGCTGCATATGGGAAACTCAGTTAGGACTGGAATATTGAAATCTGAATACGGTATATTCTTTAAGAACCGGAATATGATCAGCTGCATATGGTAAACTCAGTTAGGACTGGAATATTGAAATCTGAATACGGTATATTCATTAAGAACCGGAATATGATCAGCTGCATATGGGAAACTCAGTTAGGACTGGAATATTGAAATCTGAATACGGTATATTCTTTAAGAACCGGAATATGATCAGCTGCATATGGGAAACTCAGTTAGGACCGGAATATTGAAATCTGAATACGGTATATTCTTTAAGAACCGGAATATGATCAGCTGCATATGGTAAACTCAGTTAGGACTGGAATATTGAAATCTGAATACGGTATATTCATTAAGAACCGGAATATGATCAGCTGCATATGGGAAACTCAGTTAGGACCGGAATATTGAAATCTGAATACGGTATATTCTTTAAGAACCGGAATATGATCAGCTGCATATGGCAAACTCAGTTAGGACCGGAATATTGAAATCTGAATACGGTATATTCTTTAAGAACCGGAATATGATCAGCTGCATATGGGAAACTCAGTTAGGACCGGAATATTGAAATCTGAATACGGTATATTCATTAAGAACCGGAATATGATCAGCTGCATATGGTAAACTCAGTTAGGACTGGAATATTGAAATCTGAATACGGTATATTCATTAAGAACCGGAATATGATCAGCTGCATATGGGAAACTCAGTTAGGACTGGAATATTGAAATCTGAATACGGTATATTCTTTAAGAAACGGAATATGATCAGCTGCATATGGTAAACTCAGTTAGGACTGGAATATTGAAATCTGAATACGGTATATTCTTTAAGAACCGGAATATGATCAGCTGCATATGGGAAACTCAGTTAGGACCGGAATATTGAAATCTGAATACGGTATATTCATTAAGAACCGGAATATGATCAGCTGCATATGGCAAACTCAGTTAGGACTGGAATATTGAAATCTGAATACGGTATATTCATTAAGAACCGGAATATGATCAGCTGCATATGGGAAACTCAGTTAGGACTGGAATATTGAAATCTGAATACGGTATATTCTTTAAGAACCGGAATATGATCAGCTGCATATGGGAAACTCAGTTAGGACTGGAATATTGAAATCTGAATACGGTATATTCATTAAGAACCGGAATATGATCAGCTGCATATGGGAAACTCAGTTAGGACCGGAATATTGAAATCTGAATACGGTATATTCTTTAAGAACCGGAATATGATCAGCTGCATATGGGAAACTCAGTTAGGACCGGAATATTGAAATCTGAATACGGTATATTCATTAAGAACCGGAATATGATCAGCTGCATATGGGAAACTCAGTTAGGACTGGAATATTGAAATCTGAATACGGTATATTCTTTAAGAACCGGAATATGATCAGCTGCATATGGGAAACTCAGTTAGGACTGGAATATTGAAATCTGAATACGGTATATTCATTAAGAACCGGAATATGATCAGCTGCATATGGGAAACTCAGTTAGGACCGGAATATTGAAATCTGAATACGGTATATTCTTTAAGAACCGGAATATGATCAGCTGCATATGGGAAACTCAGTTAGGACTGGAATATTGAAATCTGAATACGGTATATTCATTAAGAACCGGAATATGATCAGCTGCATATGGTAAACTCAGTTAGGACTGGAATATTGAAATCTGAATACGGTATATTCTTTAAGAACCGGAATATGATCAGCTGCATATGGGAAACTCAGTTAGGACCGGAATATTGAAATCTGAATACGGTATATTCTTTAAGAACCGGAATATGATCAGCTGCATATGGTAAACTCAGTTAGGACTGGAATATTGAAATCTGAATACGGTATATTCATTAAGAACCGGAATATGATCAGCTGCATATGGGAAACTCAGTTAGGACTGGAATATTGAAATCTGAATACGGTATATTCTTTAAGAACCGGAATATGATCAGCTGCATATGGTAAACTCAGTTAGGACTGGAATATTGAAATCTGAATACGGTATATTCATTAAGAACCGGAATATGATCAGCTGCATATGGCAAACTCAGTTAGGACTGGAATATTGAAATCTGAATACGGTATATTCATTAAGAACCGGAATATGATCAGCTGCATATGGTAAACTCAGTTAGGACTGGAATATTGAAATCTGAATACGGTATATTCTTTAAGAACCGGAATATGATCAGCTGCATATGGTAAACTCAGTTAGGACTGGAATATTGAAATCTGAATACGGTATATTCTTTAAGAACCGGAATATGATCAGCTGCATATGGGAAACTCAGTTAGGACTGGAATATTGAAATCTGAATACGGTATATTCATTAAGAACCGGAATATGATCAGCTGCATATGGTAAACTCAGTTAGGACTGGAATATTGAAATCTGAATACGGTATATTCTTTAAGAACCGGAATATGATCAGCTGCATATGGGAAACTCAGTTAGGACCGGAATATTGAAATCTGAATACGGTATATTCTTTAAGAACCGGAATATGATCAGCTGCATATGGTAAACTCAGTTAGGACTGGAATATTGAAATCTGAATACGGTATATTCATTAAGAACCGGAATATGATCAGCTGCATATGGGAAACTCAGTTAGGACTGGAATATTGAAATCTGAATACGGTATATTCTTTAAGAACCGGAATATGATCAGCTGCATATGGGAAACTCAGTTAGGACCGGAATATTGAAATCTGAATACGGTATATTCTTTAAGAACCGGAATATGATCAGCTGCATATGGTAAACTCAGTTAGGACTGGAATATTGAAATCTGAATACGGTATATTCATTAAGAACCGGAATATGATCAGCTGCATATGGGAAACTCAGTTAGGACTGGAATATTGAAATCTGAATACGGTATATTCTTTAAGAACCGGAATATGATCAGCTGCATATGGTAAACTCAGTTAGGACTGGAATATTGAAATCTGAATACGGTATATTCATTAAGAACCGGAATATGATCAGCTGCATATGGCAAACTCAGTTAGGACTGGAATATTGAAATCTGAATACGGTATATTCATTAAGAACCGGAATATGATCAGCTGCATATGGTAAACTCAGTTAGGACTGGAATATTGAAATCTGAATACGGTATATTCTTTAAGAACCGGAATATGATCAGCTGCATATGGGAAACTCAGTTAGGACTGGAATATTGAAATCTGAATACGGTATATTCTTTAAGAACCGGAATATGATCAGCTGCATATGGGAAACTCAGTTAGGACCGGAATATTGAAATCTGAATACGGTATATTCTTTAAGAACCGGAATATGATCAGCTGCATATGGGAAACTCAGTTAGGACCGGAATATTGAAATCTGAATACGGTATATTCATTAAGAACCGGAATATGATCAGCTGCATATGGGAAACTCAGTTAGGACTGGAATATTGAAATCTGAATACGGTATATTCATTAAGAACCGGAATATGATCAGCTGCATATGGCAAACTCAGTTAGGACTGGAATATTGAAATCTGAATACGGTATATTCTTTAAGAACCGGAATATGATCAGCTGCATATGGGAAACTCAGTTAGGACCGGAATATTGAAATCTGAATACGGTATATTCTTTAAGAACCGGAATATGATCAGCTGCATATGGCAAACTCAGTTAGGACCGGAATATTGAAATCTGAATACGGTATATTCATTAAGAACCGGAATATGATCAGCTGCATATGGGAAACTCAGTTAGGACTGGAATATTGAAATCTGAATACGGTATATTCATTAAGAACCGGAATATGATCAGCTGCATATGGGAAACTCAGTTAGGACTGGAATATTGAAATCTGAATACGGTATATTCATTAAGAACCGGAATATGATCAGCTGCATATGGTAAACTCAGTTAGGACCGGAATACTGAAATCTGAATACGGTATATTCATTAAGAACCGGAATATGATCAGCTGCATATGGCAAACTCAGTTAGGACTGGAATATTGAAATCTGAATACGGTATATTCTTTAAGAACCGGAATATGATCAGCTGCATATGGGAAACTCAGTTAGGACCGGAATATTGAAATCTGAATACGGTATATTCATTAAGAACCGGAATATGATCAGCTGCATATGGGAAACTCAGTTAGGACCGGAATATTGAAATCTGAATACGGTATATTCTTTAAGAACCGGAATATGATCAGCTGCATATGGCAAACTCAGTTAGGACCGGAATATTGAAATCTGAATACGGTATATTCTTTAAGAACCGGAATATGATCAGCTGCATATGGGAAACTCAGTTAGGACCGGAATACTGAAATCTGAATACGGTATATTCTTTAAGAACCGGAATATGATCAGCTGCATATGGCAAACTCAGTTAGGACTGGAATATTGAAATCTGAATACGGTATATTCTTTAAGAACCGGAATATTATCAGCTGCATATGGGAAACTCAGTTAGGACCGGAATATTGAAATCTGAATACGGTATATTCTTTAAGAACCGGAATATGATCAGCTGCATATGGCAAACTCAGTTAGGACCGGAATACTGAAATCTGAATACGGTATATTCATTAAGAACCGGAATATGATCAGCTGCATATGGCAAACTCAGTTAGGACTGGAATATTGAAATCTGAATACGGTATATTCTTTAAGAACCGGAATATGATCAGCTGCATATGGCAAACTCAGTTAGGACCGGAATATTGAAATCTGAATACGGTATATTCTTTAAGAACCGGAATATGATCAGCTGCATATGGGAAACTCAGTTAGGACCGGAATATTGAAATCTGAATACGGTATATTCATTAAGAACCGGAATATGATCAGCTGCATATGGGAAACTCAGTTAGGACCGGAATATTGAAATCTGAATACGGTATATTCTTTAAGAACCGGAATATGATCAGCTGCATATGGCAAACTCAGTTAGGACCGGAATATTGAAATCTGAATACGGTATATTCTTTAAGAACCGGAATATGATCAGCTGCATATGGCAAACTCAGTTAGGACCGGAATACTGAAATCTGAATACGGTATATTCATTAAGAACCGGAATATGATCAGCTGCATATGGGAAACTCAGTTAGGACCGGAATATTGAAATCTGAATACGGTATATTCTTTAAGAAACGGAATATGATCAGCTGCATATGGCAAACTCAGTTAGGACTGGAATATTGAAATCTGAATACGGTATATTCTTTAAGAACCGGAATATGATCAGCTGCATATGGGAAACTCAGTTAGGACCGGAATATTGAAATCTGAATACGGTATATTCTTTAAGAACCGGAATATGATCAGCTGCATATGGGAAACTCAGTTAGGACCGGAATATTGAGATCTGAATACGGTATATTCATTAAGAACCGGAATATGATCAGCTGCATATGGGAAACTCAGTTAGGACTGGAATATTGAAATCTGAATACGGTATATTCATTAAGAACCGGAATATGATCAGCTGCATATGGCAAACTCAGTTAGGACTGGAATATTGAAATCTGAATACGGTATATTCTTTAAGAACCGGAATATGATCAGCTGCATATGGCAAACTCAGTTAGGACCGGAATACTGAAATCTGAATACGGTATATTCTTTAAGAACCGGAATATGATCAGCTGCATATGGCAAACTCAGTTAGGACCGGAATACTGAAATCTGAATACGGTATATTCATTAAGAACCGGAATATGATCAGCTGCATATGGCAAACTCAGTTAGGACTGGAATATTGAAATCTGAATACGGTATATTCTTTAAGAACCGGAATATGATCAGCTGCATATGGCAAACTCAGTTAGGACTGGAATATTGAAATCTGAATACGGTATATTCTTTAAGAACCGGAATATGATCAGCTGCATATGGGAAACTCAGTTAGGACCGGAATACTGAAATCTGAATACGGTATATTCTTTAAGAAACGGAATATGATCAGCTGCATATGGGAAACTCAGTTAGGACCGGAATATTGAAATCTGAATACGGTATATTCTTTAAGAACCGGAATATGATCAGCTGCATATGGCAAACTCAGTTAGGACTGGAATATTGAAATCTGAATACGGTATATTCATTAAGAACCGGAATATGATCAGCTGCATATGGGAAACTCAGTTAGGACTGGAATATTGAAATCTGAATACGGTATATTCATTAAGAACCGGAATATGATCAGCTGCATATGGCAAACTCAGTTAGGACTGGAATATTGAAATCTGAATACGGTATATTCTTTAAGAACCGGAATATGATCAGCTGCATATGGGAAACTCAGTTAGGACCGGAATACTGAAATCTGAATACGGTATATTCTTTAAGAAACGGAATATGATCAGCTGCATATGGGAAACTCAGTTAGGACCGGAATATTGAAATCTGAATACGGTATATTCTTTAAGAACCGGAATATGATCAGCTGCATATGGCAAACTCAGTTAGGACTGGAATATTGAAATCTGAATACGGTATATTCATTAAGAACCGGAATATGATCAGCTGCATATGGCAAACTCAGTTAGGACTGGAATATTGAAATCTGAATACGGTATATTCTTTAAGAACCGGAATATGATCAGCTGCATATGGGAAACTCAGTTAGGACCGGAATACTGAAATCTGAATACGGTATATTCTTTAAGAAACGGAATATGATCAGCTGCATATGGGAAACTCAGTTAGGACCGGAATATTGAAATCTGAATACGGTATATTCTTTAAGAACCGGAATATGATCAGCTGCATATGGGAAACTCAGTTAGGACTGGAATATTGAAATCTGAATACGGTATATTCATTAAGAACCGGAATATGATCAGCTGCATATGGCAAACTCAGTTAGGACTGGAATATTGAAATCTGAATACGGTATATTCTTTAAGAACCGGAATATGATCAGCTGCATATGGCAAACTCAGTTAGGACCGGAATACTGAAATCTGAATACGGTATATTCTTTAAGAACCGGAATATGATCAGCTGCATATGGGAAACTCAGTTAGGACCGGAATATTGAAATCTGAATACGGTATATTCATTAAGAACCGGAATATGATCAGCTGCATATGGGAAACTCAGTTAGGACTGGAATATTGAAATCTGAATACGGTATATTCATTAAGAACCGGAATATGATCAGCTGCATATGGCAAACTCAGTTAGGACTGGAATATTGAAATCTGAATACGGTATATTCTTTAAGAACCGGAATATGATCAGCTGCATATGGCAAACTCAGTTAGGACCGGAATACTGAAATCTGAATACGGTATATTCTTTAAGAAACGGAATATGATCAGCTGCATATGGGAAACTCAGTTAGGACCGGAATATTGAAATCTGAATACGGTATATTCTTTAAGAACCGGAATATGATCAGCTGCATATGGCAAACTCAGTTAGGACTGGAATATTGAAATCTGAATACGGTATATTCTTTAAGAACCGGAATATGATCAGCTGCATATGGGAAACTCAGTTAGGACCGGAATATTGAAACCTGAATACGGTATATTCATTAAGAACCGGAATATGATCAGCTGCATATGGGAAACTCAGTTAGGACCGGAATATTGAAATCTGAATACGGTATATTCATTAAGAACCGGAATATGATCAGCTGCATATGGCAAACTCAGTTAGGACTGGAATATTGAAATCTGAATACGGTATATTCTTTAAGAACCGGAATATGATCAGCTGCATATGGCAAACTCAGTTAGGACCGGAATATTGAAATCTGAATACGGTATATTCATTAAGAACCGGAATATGATCAGCTGCATATGGCAAACTCAGTTAGGACTGGAATATTGAAATCTGAATACGGTATATTCTTTAAGAACCGGAATATGATCAGCTGCATATGGCAAACTCAGTTAGGACTGGAATATTGAAATCTGAATACGGTATATTCTTTAAGAACCGGAATATGATCAGCTGCATATGGGAAACTCAGTTAGGACCGGAATATTGAAATCTGAATACGGTATATTCATTAAGAACCGGAATATGATCAGCTGCATATGGGAAACTCAGTTAGGACCGGAATATTGAAATCTGAATACGGTATATTCATTAAGAACCGGAATATGATCAGCTGCATATGGGAAACTCAGTTAGGACCGGAATATTGAAATCTGAATACGGTATATTCATTAAGAACCGGAATATGATCAGCTGCATATGGCAAACTCAGTTAGGACCGGAATACTGAAATCTGAATACGGTATATTCTTTAAGAACCGGAATATGATCAGCTGCATATGGCAAACTCAGTTAGGACTGGAATATTGAAATCTGAATACGGTATATTCTTTAAGAACCGGAATATGATCAGCTGCATATGGGAAACTCAGTTAGGACCGGAATATTGAAATCTGAATACGGTATATTCATTAAGAACCGGAATATGATCAGCTGCATATGGGAAACTCAGTTAGGACCGGAATATTGAAATCTGAATACGGTATATTCATTAAGAACCGGAATATGATCAGCTGCATATGGCAAACTCAGTTAGGACTGGAATATTGAAATCTGAATACGGTATATTCATTAAGAACCGGAATATGATCAGCTGCATATGGCAAACTCAGTTAGGACCGGAATACTGAAATCTGAATACGGTATATTCTTTAAGAACCGGAATATGATCAGCTGCATATGGCAAACTCAGTTAGGACTGGAATATTGAAATCTGAATACGGTATATTCTTTAAGAACCGGAATATGATCAGCTGCATATGGGAAACTCAGTTAGGACCGGAATATTGAAATCTGAATACGGTATATTCATTAAGAACCGGAATATGATCAGCTGCATATGGGAAACTCAGTTAGGACCGGAATATTGAAATCTGAATACGGTATATTCATTAAGAACCGGAATATGATCAGCTGCATATGGCAAACTCAGTTAGGACTGGAATATTGAAATCTGAATACGGTATATTCTTTAAGAACCGGAATATGATCAGCTGCATATGGGAAACTCAGTTAGGACCGGAATATTGAAATCTGAATACGGTATATTCATTAAGAACCGGAATATGATCAGCTGCATATGGCAAACTCAGTTAGGACTGGAATATTGAAATCTGAATACGGTATATTCTTTAAGAACCGGAATATGATCAGCTGCATATGGGAAACTCAGTTAGGACCGGAATATTGAAATCTGAATACGGTATATTCATTAAGAACCGGAATATGATCAGCTGCATATGGGAAACTCAGTTAGGACCGGAATATTGAAATCTGAATACGGTATATTCATTAAGAACCGGAATATGATCAGCTGCATATGGGAAACTCAGTTAGGACCGGAATATTGAAATCTGAATACGGTATATTCATTAAGAACCGGAATATGATCAGCTGCATATGGCAAACTCAGTTAGGACCGGAATACTGAAATCTGAATACGGTATATTCATTAAGAACCGGAATATGATCAGCTGCATATGGGAAACTCAGTTAGGACCGGAATATTGAAATCTGAATACGGTATATTCATTAAGAACCGGAATATGATCAGCTGCATATGGCAAACTCAGTTAGGACTGGAATATTGAAATCTGAATACGGTATATTCTTTAAGAACCGGAATATGATCAGCTGCATATGGGAAACTCAGTTAGGACCGGAATATTGAAATCTGAATACGGTATATTCATTAAGAACCGGAATATGATCAGCTGCATATGGCAAACTCAGTTAGGACTGGAATATTGAAATCTGAATACGGTATATTCTTTAAGAACCGGAATATGATCAGCTGCATATGGGAAACTCAGTTAGGACCGGAATATTGAAATCTGAATACGGTATATTCATTAAGAACCGGAATATGATCAGCTGCATATGGGAAACTCAGTTAGGACCGGAATATTGAAATCTGAATACGGTATATTCATTAAGAACCGGAATATGATCAGCTGCATATGGGAAACTCAGTTAGGACCGGAATATTGAAATCTGAATACGGTATATTCATTAAGAACCGGAATATGATCAGATGCATATGGCAAACTCAGTTAGGACCGGAATACTGAAATCTGAATACGGTATATTCATTAAGAACCGGAATATGATCAGCTGCATATGGGAAACTCAGTTAGGACCGGAATATTGAAATCTGAATACGGTATATTCATTAAGAACCGGAATATGATCAGCTGCATATGGCAAACTCAGTTAGGACTGGAATATTGAAATCTGAATACGGTATATTCTTTAAGAACCGGAATATGATCAGCTGCATATGGCAAACTCAGTTAGGACTGGAATATTGAAATCTGAATACGGTATATTCTTTAAGAACCGGAATATGATCAGCTGCATATGGGAAACTCAGTTAGGACCGGAATATTGAAATCTGAATACGGTATATTCATTAAGAACCGGAATATGATCAGCTGCATATGGGAAACTCAGTTAGGACCGGAATATTGAAATCTGAATACGGTATATTCATTAAGAACCGGAATATGATCAGCTGCATATGGCAAACTCAGTTAGGACTGGAATATTGAAATCTGAATACGGTATATTCATTAAGAACCGGAATATGATCAGCTGCATATGGCAAACTCAGTTAGGACCGGAATACTGAAATCTGAATACGGTATATTCTTTAAGAACCGGAATATGATCAGCTGCATATGGCAAACTCAGTTAGGACTGGAATATTGAAATCTGAATACGGTATATTCATTAAGAACCGGAATATGATCAGCTGCATATGGCAAACTCAGTTAGGACTGGAATATTGAAATCTGAATACGGTATATTCATTAAGAACCGGAATATGATCAGCTGCATATGGCAAACTCAGTTAGGACTGGAATATTGAAATCTGAATACGGTATATTCATTAAGAACCGGAATATGATCAGCTGCATATGGGAAACTCAGTTAGGACCGGAATATTGAAATCTGAATACGGTATATTCATTAAGAACCGGAATATGATCAGCTGCATATGGCAAACTCAGTTAGGACTGGAATATTGAAATCTGAATACGGTATATTCTTTAAGAACCGGAATATGATCAGCTGCATATGGGAAACTCAGTTAGGACCGGAATATTGAAATCTGAATACGGTATATTCATTAAGAACCGGAATATGATCAGCTGCATATGGCAAACTCAGTTAGGACTGGAATATTGAAATCTGAATACGGTATATTCTTTAAGAACCGGAATATGATCAGCTGCATATGGGAAACTCAGTTAGGACCGGAATATTGAAATCTGAATACGGTATATTCATTAAGAACCGGAATATGATCAGCTGCATATGGCAAACTCAGTTAGGACTGGAATATTGAAATCTGAATACGGTATATTCTTTAAGAACCGGAATATGATCAGCTGCATATGGCAAACTCAGTTAGGACCGGAACACTGAAATCTGAATACGGTATATTCTTTAAGAACCGGAATATGATCAGCTGCATATGGCAAACTCAGTTAGGACCGGAATACTGAAATCTGAATACGGTATATTCTTTAAGAACCGGAATATGATCAGCTGCATATGGCAAACTCAGTTAGGACCGGAATATTGAAATCTGAATACGGTATATTCTTTAAGAACCGGAATATGATCAGCTGCATATGGCAAACTCAGTTAGGACCGGAATACTGAAATCTGAATACGGTATATTCTTTAAGAACCGGAATATGATCAGCTGCATATGGCAAACTCAGTTAGGACCGGAATATTGAAATCTGAATACGGTATATTCTTTAAGAACCGGAATATGATCAGCTGCATATGGCAAACTCAGTCAGGACCGGAATACTGAAATCTGAATACGGTATATTCATTAAGAACCGGAATATGATCAGCTGCATATGGGAAACTCAGTTAGGACCGGAATATTGAAATCTGAATACGGTATATTCTTTAAGAACCGGAATATGATCAGCTGCATATGGCAAACTCAGTTAGGACTGGAATATTGAAATCTGAATACGGTATATTCTTTAAGAACCGGAATATGATCAGCTGCATATGGCAAACTCAGTTAGGACCGGAATACTGAAATCTGAATACGGTATATTCATTAAGAACCGGAATATGATCAGCTGCATATGGGAAACTCAGTTAGGACCGGAATATTGAAATCTGAATACGGTATATTCTTTAAGAACCGGAATATGATCAGCTGCATATGGCAAACTCAGTTAGGACCGGAATACTGAAATCTGAATACGGTATATTCATTAAGAACCGGAATATGATCAGCTGCATATGGGAAACTCAGTTAGGACCGGAATATTGAAATCTGAATACGGTATATTCTTTAAGAAACGGAATATGATCAGCTGCATATGGCAAACTCAGTTAGGACTGGAATATTGAAATCTGAATACGGTATATTCTTTAAGAACCGGAATATGATCAGCTGCATATGGGAAACTCAGTTAGGACCGGAATATTGAAATCTGAATACGGTATATTCTTTAAGAACCGGAATATGATCAGCTGCATATGGGAAACTCAGTTAGGACCGGAATATTGAAATCTGAATACGGTATATTCATTAAGAACCGGAATATGATCAGCTGCATATGGGAAACTCAGTTAGGACTGGAATATTGAAATCTGAATACGGTATATTCATTAAGAACCGGAATATGATCAGCTGCATATGGGAAACTCAGTTAGGACTGGAATATTGAAATCTGAATACGGTATATTCATTAAGAACCGGAATATGATCAGCTGCATATGGGAAACTCAGTTAGGACCGGAATATTGAAATCTGAATACGGTATATTCATTAAGAACCGGAATATGATCAGCTGCATATGGCAAACTCAGTTAGGACCGGAATATTGAAATCTGAATACGGTATATTCTTTAAGAACCGGAATATGATCAGCTGCATATGGGAAACTCAGTTAGGACCGGAATATTGAAATCTGAATACGGTATATTCATTAAGAACCGGAATATGATCAGCTGCATATGGTAAACTCAGTTAGGACTGGAATATTGAAATCTGAATACGGTATATTCTTTAAGAACCGGAATATGATCAGCTGCATATGGCAAACTCAGTTAGGACCGGAATATTGAAATCTGAATACGGTATATTCTTTAAGAACCGGAATATGATCAGCTGCATATGGGAAACTCAGTTAGGACCGGAATATTGAAATCTGAATACGGTATATTCATTAAGAACCGGAATATGATCAGCTGCATATGGGAAACTCAGTTAGGACCGGAATATTGAAATCTGAATACGGTATATTCTTTAAGAACCGGAATATGATCAGCTGCATATGGGAAACTCAGTTAGGACCGGAATATTGAAATCTGAATACGGTATATTCATTAAGAACCGGAATATGATCAGCTGCATATTGGAAACTCAGTTAGGACTGGAATATTGAAATCTGAATACGGTATATTCATTAAGAACCGGAATATGATCAGCTGCATATGGCAAACTCAGTTAGGACTGGAATATTGAAATCTGAATACGGTATATTCTTTAAGAACCGGAATATGATCAGCTGCATATGGGAAACTCAGTTAGGACCGGAATATTGAAATCTGAATACGGTATATTCTTTAAGAACCGGAATATGATCAGCTGCATATGGGAAACTCAGTTAGGACCGGAATATTGAAATCTGAATACGGTATATTCATTAAGAACCGGAATATGATCAGCTGCATATGGGAAACTCAGTTAGGACTGGAATATTGAAATCTGAATACGGTATATTCATTAAGAACCGGAATATGATCAGCTGCATATGGCAAACTCAGTTAGGACTGGAATATTGAAATCTGAATACGGTATATTCTTTAAGAACCGGAATATGATCAGCTGCATATGGGAAACTCAGTTAGGACCGGAATATTGAAATCTGAATACGGTATATTCATTAAGAACCGGAATATGATCAGCTGCATATGGGAAACTCAGTTAGGACTGGAATATTGAAATCTGAATACGGTATATTCATTAAGAACCGGAATATGATCAGCTGCATATGGTAAACTCAGTTAGGACTGGAATATTGAAATCTGAATACGGTATATTCATTAAGAACCGGAATATGATCAGCTGCATATGGCAAACTCAGTTAGGACTGGAATATTGAAATCTGAATACGGTATATTCTTTAAGAACCGGAATATGATCAGCTGCATATGGGAAACTCAGTTAGGACTGGAATATTGAAATCTGAATACGGTATATTCATTAAGAACCGGAATATGATCAGCTGCATATGGTAAACTCAGTTAGGACTGGAATATTGAAATCTGAATACGGTATATTCTTTAAGAACCGGAATATGATCAGCTGCATATGGGAAACTCAGTTAGGACTGGAATATTGAAATCTGAATACGGTATATTCTTTAAGAACCGGAATATGATCAGCTGCATATGGCAAACTCAGTTAGGACTGGAATATTGAAATCTGAATACGGTATATTCATTAAGAACCGGAATATGATCAGCTGCATATGGCAAACTCAGTTAGGACCGGAATATTGAAATCTGAATACGGTATATTCTTTAAGAACCGGAATATGATCAGCTGCATATGGTAAACTCAGTTAGGACCGGAATATTGAAATCTGAATACGGTATATTCTTTAAGAAACGGAATATGATCAGCTGCATATGGGAAACTCAGTTAGGACCGGAATATTGAAATCTGAATACGGTATATTCATTAAGAACCGGAATATGATCAGCTGCATATGGTAAACTCAGTTAGGACCGGAATATTGAAATCTGAATACGGTATATTCTTTAAGAACCGGAATATGATCAGCTGCATATGGGAAACTCAGTTAGGACTGGAATATTGAAATCTGAATACGGTATATTCATTAAGAACCGGAATATGATCAGCTGCATATGGCAAACTCAGTTAGGACTGGAATATTGAAATCTGAATACGGTATATTCTTTAAGAACCGGAATATGATCAGCTGCATATGGGAAACTCAGTTAGGACCGGAATATTGAAATCTGAATACGGTATATTCATTAAGAACCGGAATATGATCAGCTGCATATGGCAAACTCAGTTAGGACTGGAATATTGAAATCTGAATACGGTATATTCATTAAGAACCGGAATATGATCAGCTGCATATGGTAAACTCAGTTAGGACTGGAATATTGAAATCTGAATACGGTATATTCATTAAGAACCGGAATATGATCAGCTGCATATGGCAAACTCAGTTAGGACTGGAATATTGAAATCTGAATACGGTATATTCTTTAAGAACCGGAATATGATCAGCTGCATATGGGAAACTCAGTTAGGACTGGAATATTGAAATCTGAATACGGTATATTCATTAAGAACCGGAATATGATCAGCTGCATATGGTAAACTCAGTTAGGACTGGAATATTGAAATCTGAATACGGTATATTCTTTAAGAACCGGAATATGATCAGCTGCATATGGGAAACTCAGTTAGGACTGGAATATTGAAATCTGAATACGGTATATTCTTTAAGAACCGGAATATGATCAGCTGCATATGGCAAACTCAGTTAGGACTGGAATATTGAAATCTGAATACGGTATATTCATTAAGAACCGGAATATGATCAGCTGCATATGGGAAACTCAGTTAGGACTGGAATATTGAAATCTGAATACGGTATATTCTTTAAGAACCGGAATATGATCAGCTGCATATGGGAAACTCAGTTAGGACTGGAATATTGAAATCTGAATACGGTATATTCATTAAGAACCGGAATATGATCAGCTGCATATGGCAAACTCAGTTAGGACCGGAATATTGAAATCTGAATACGGTATATTCTTTAAGAACCGGAATATGATCAGCTGCATATGGTAAACTCAGTTAGGACCGGAATATTGAAATCTGAATACGGTATATTCTTTAAGAAACGGAATATGATCAGCTGCATATGGGAAACTCAGTTAGGACCGGAATATTGAAATCTGAATACGGTATATTCTTTAAGAACCGGAATATGATCAGCTGCATATGGGAAACTCAGTTAGGACCGGAATATTGAAATCTGAATACGGTATATTCATTAAGAACCGGAATATGATCAGCTGCATATGGGAAACTCAGTTAGGACTGGAATATTGAAATCTGAATACGGTATATTCTTTAAGAACCGGAATATGATCAGCTGCATATGGTAAACTCAGTTAGGACCGGAATATTGAAATCTGAATACGGTATATTCATTAAGAACCGGAATATGATCAGCTGCATATGGGAAACTCAGTTAGGACTGGAATATTGAAATCTGAATACGGTATATTCTTTAAGAACCGGAATATGATCAGCTGCATATGGGAAACTCAGTTAGGACTGGAATATTGAAATCTGAATACGGTATATTCATTAAGAACCGGAATATGATCAGCTGCATATGGGAAACTCAGTTAGGACTGGAATATTGAAATCTGAATACGGTATATTCTTTAAGAACCGGAATATGATCAGCTGCATATGGGAAACTCAGTTAGGACTGGAATATTGAAATCTGAATACGGTATATTCATTAAGAACCGGAATATGATCAGCTGCATATGGCAAACTCAGTTAGGACCGGAATATTGAAATCTGAATACGGTATATTCTTTAAGAACCGGAATATGATCAGCTGCATATGGTAAACTCAGTTAGGACCGGAATATTGAAATCTGAATACGGTATATTCTTTAAGAAACGGAATATGATCAGCTGCATATGGGAAACTCAGTTAGGACCGGAATATTGAAATCTGAATACGGTATATTCTTTAAGAACCGGAATATGATCAGCTGCATATGGGAAACTCAGTTAGGACCGGAATATTGAAATCTGAATACGGTATATTCATTAAGAACCGGAATATGATCAGCTGCATATGGGAAACTCAGTTAGGACTGGAATATTGAAATCTGAATACGGTATATTCTTTAAGAACCGGAATATGATCAGCTGCATATGGTAAACTCAGTTAGGACCGGAATATTGAAATCTAAATACGCTATATTCCTTAAGAACCGGAATATGATCAGCTGCATATGGTAAACTCAGTTAGGACTGGAATATTGAAATCTGAATACGGTATATTCTTTAAGAAACGGAATATGATCAGCTGCATATGGTAAACTCAGTTAGGACTGGAATATTGAAATCTGAATACGGTATATTCTTTAAGAACCGGAATATGATCAGCTGCATATGGCAAACTCAGTTAGGACCGGAATATTGAAATCTGAATACGGTATATTCTTTAAGAACCGGAATATGATCAGCTGCATATGGGAAACTCAGTTAGGACCGGAATATTGAAATCTGAATACGGTATATTCATTAAGAACCGGAATATGATCAGCTGCATATGGGAAACTCAGTTAGGACTGGAATATTGAAATCTGAATACGGTATATTCTTTAAGAACCGGAATATGATCAGCTGCATATGGTAAACTCAGTTAGGACTGGAATATTGAAATCTGAATACGGTATATTCTTTAAGAACCGGAATATGATCAGCTGCATATGGTAAACTCAGTTAGGACCGGAATATTGAAATCTGAATATAGTAAATTATATAAAGCCGGAATATGGTACTACGATTACTTGCATTATTTACATTATTCGGACTGTTATCCTCATCTTCATTGCCATATTCACAAGGTTTCGGTCGTTGTACGCTTTGCCTTTCTTCAGGTGATTTGAATTTCGAACCGATCGCCTTTATTTTGTCCAACGGAGTAGATTGTTCCACGTGTCATGCCTATTCCGGAAATCTCAGTTATTTCTCTTTAACTTGATACTTCAAGTTTTGGTTTACCACTGCTGTGGCCTGGTATTGAACTCACAACTCTTTAAGTCCAGACACTGGATCTAACCAACCTCTTTATCCACTAGGCCATGTGTCTTTGAACGAAAGGTTGTTAAATAAAACCGCCCCCTCTACTCCAACAGCTTCTTCTGTCACACTTCCCTACAGTGGAACTCCTTTCCTCTTACTTGCTTCCTTAATAGCTATAATCTTCAAATATACAAATGTAATGTCAATCGACATCTTCTGAGGCTTTGATCTTGATCCCCGTCCTTCTCTTTATCCTTTCCTCAAACCCCCCTTCTTTACTGTTAGTCTCACTCTCTCTAACCCCTTGTGTGCTAGTGGCACTCCCGCCTTGCTTGGTGTGAAATGCCTTTAAAAAATAGGAACGAGGAATTGAACTGACAACTTGATAACTCCAATAGATTTAATGAAATCTTATATCCACTATGCCATCGTCTGAAATCCATAATTTTCTTTGTGTGTCTTTTTAGATCCAATATTTGTGGGAGGTGGACTTTTAAATCCAGTATCCAATTATCCCGACTTTTTTTTTTTATTACAGCGGTTTAGTACCGCATATGATAATTTTTGTTTTACTTTTTGAAGGTGATGAATTATCCATATAATTCCGCAATTGTTTTTACAGTTATAGAGATAACTGCAAAGACAACGTTTTGGCTGAGTACTCTCTAGCTGTCTTCAAATATATATTTTCAGATGATAAATGACATCTTTTGTGGGGCGGGTATTTTGATATTTTCTCTCAGTTATACCTTTTCTTTCTCGTACCTGATGATACCGAGCATGAAATTAATTGTTTTTTTTTGTGCCAAATAAAAGCTTTATTATAATTTAGTTTCGGTCACCAGTTTCGTTCTTCAAATAGCCTCCGCGCAGTCATATCTAAGTCAGACCATCTAAAATATATATATATATATATATATATATATATAGCGGCGAAAGTGAAATGAGCTGACGAAGCGCAATGGCATATTTACGCCTTAAGCGATCAGGCGATGACAGCATTTGACACCACATAGTCTGTATAAATGTAAGTCCCAATACAGTGTCGACATTCTTTACATCCGTTTGGCAATATACCCGATAAATATAATTATAATACATCGCACATATAGTGCTGGTATTAATAAAACGGTGCTCAATGTAATATAGCAGAGCTGTTAAGTATACATAAATATACATATTATTCCTCACCGATAGCACAGTATATTTATTAATTTACATGCATATATATATATATATATATATATATATATATATATATATGTGCGTGTGTGTGTGTGTGTGTGTGTGTGTGTGTGTGTGTGTGTGTGTGTGTGTGTGTGTGTGTGTGTGTGTGAAAATATATAGAAAATAGGGAAGAGCTCGTTAGGCAAATAATCCGAAGTTCTTTAGCATTTTTTGTTTTTATTTAAAATAAAAACAGTGCTCAATACAAAAGTAGAGTTAAATTATAATTATATATATATATATATATATATATATATATATATATATATATATTGACATAATCATTATTATTTATCATTCATTATTTATGACACGACACAAACGAATTTTTCTCAATAGGTTTCGTCATATACGCCTTGATTCTACTTTTCGACAACACTGTTCTTATGAATCTAGCCATTATTATGCTGATCTTTTCCTTTTTATAAACACATTGGCTTCCAGGAATTATTAAAGAACGGGAGAATTCCGATAACCTTTCTAATGTTTCTTAACGTTTGTAACCTTTTTTCTTAACTCTAGCACTCAGCAGTGCTTGTCAGATGACTTCAGACTAAACTTTCCTTTTTATTCTATTATTTGCGAGATATATTTTTGTCTTTTTTCTCCGAGACCAAACTTGTCTCATTGCGAAAATGTATGATGCAGCTATATACCGTTTGTCTATGTTAGAGATTTTCCAAGCGTAGCTTAGATGTGGCACAAGGCCGAAAGCATGGGCACCCAGTGAGGATCGAACTCACTACTCAATTGTAATTGTTCTAGCGAGACAAGTTTTCTAGCCATTATACCACCTCGAGGTGCCCAAGTTATTTTCCAAGCGTAGCTTAGATGTGGCACAAGGCTGAAAGTATGGGACACCCAGTGTGGATCGAACGTACTACCCAGTCGTAAATGATCGAGCGAGACAAGCTTGCTAACCATTACACCACGTTGAAGTACCCAAAACCGTTCGTCTATGTTATATAGGAATAAAGTGTCGCTGTTGACACTTGTTTGAACATGGATCGTCAGTAAGAAAACACGGGCGATGCCATTATTGAATAAAGTGGATCATGTGACCATAGATGAAACGAATAAGTAGAAAATATCGTGACGACTAACGATCACTATTTCTAGTCTATCTTCTATTAGTATACGACGGCTATTCTCTACTCTATTCACTATACTATTTCTCTATTCGGATCACTAATCGGATTACTATTCAAGGGAGTATTATCGAGCGATTACTATAAGTGCGAGTGTTATTCGAAGGCATCTGACACCAGTATTGTTCAACAGCATACTATAGTTATATCTGCGATTACAAAGTCTCTACTACAACGAGCCATACGAAAGTGACAACGAGTATTAGTTGACATCACAAAAGTCTATATAGCAATAGAAATAATTCTTTAAACAAAAAGAAAATAAATAATCTGGGGAGAGATTATATTAATTTTAGGGGGAGTGGTAAAAAAAAAATAAAGATTTAAAAAATAACAAATATATCTATAAAACTTAACAACTATTTTTAAGAAAACTTCGGAAAACTGTGCTTTCGATAATTAATCAGATTCATTGACTAAATCGTTTATATGGCTTTTCAATCCTTTGCAGTGTATTTAAAACCAGAAAATATTTTTCATTGTGATAATTTTATATTTTTTGTTAGAGATAATAATAGTGTAGTGTAGTGTTTCTCTACCGGTGGGCCTGTGCGCACTAATGCGCACTGAAAGGTCGCCAGGTTCGCCCCAAGTTAGCAGAAGTGTTATTTATTAATTATTTTTAGATCTAAAAAAAATCTTTATTTTAGACATGGAAGACATGTGCTTGAAACACACGCACATGGCTTCCATGTCGAAGTCAAGTATATGTCATTTGATATTTTTAACTAGATATTATTTTTAAGGGGTGGATAATTCTTTCCCTTTTGCCTTCCTCAGTCATCATCGCTCTCTCCAAAAACAAAAACAACAGAGTCTTCATAAATCCCATTAAATGAAAGCTGTACCAGTGTACGCGGAGGTAGAGTAATAGTTAGCTCGGCTCGGATTGAGGGATCGGAGAGCCGAGTTCGAATTCCAGTCGAATCCATTACATTCACTTACGTGCTAATACCTTTGGGGAAGGTATGACTCCACTTCTCCTCCTCCCAGCTATTGGTAAATAGCATGACAGACCGGGATCTACAGCTTTGGCAACTGGTCTACCGCAGAAAGAATGTTTAAGACTAATTGGTATGCAATTTACATTTTAGGCTCCATATGTTCCTCTTATAGGAATACATGCAGTTCTCCAGAGCAGTATATCTTAATGTAAAGAAGGTTAAAGCAGAAATACAAACGTAGAAGCCTATGTTTTATAGATTAAGCAAAATCATTTCTGAAAACTGCACCCAGATCTATTTGACCTGTTGCGAAACGTAGATCTATATGGCTTATTGGTTGATTGGTTCGTTTCCTACGTTTTATAAACGCTTTACAGTTTACTGAAACCCAGTAAAGAATTTTAGATCGAAATAATTTTTCTGGGGTAATAAAATTTTAATGATACAAGTCAACTAATAGCTGGGGGAGAATATGTGGATTCATACCCTTCCCAGGGTTATTTTCGCGTAGGTGAATATAACGAAGTCAACACGAATTAGAACTCAGCTCCCCAATTAACAATTACGAGCCATTATCCATTACACCATCCGTATATCCAATCTTACAGCACCTTAATACGTGAGTTAACAGATTCCAGTTTGCCGCAAGGCGTTGAGCAAGTTCATAGTCGCCCGATAATGATGATATATACGTTTGCACGAGTTCGGTCCACTTGATTGGTTAAATTACTTATTGACTAGTTTCTCTATGATTTGCATTTTGTGACCCATTGCACATTTTCTTTCAATTGACCTCTTTCATTCCGAAGGCGCATTGAAATAGCAATGATGTGTGATTTCATAAGGGGAGAGTTCAGTGCCATCGGGCCAAGGTTGTCCGGAATTGCTAGGCTCCTCCGACAAATTGTGTAGCTACCTGTTATATACTGTACTTATTAACATTAATGGCTATATCCCAAACCTCATAAATACGTTGAGCACTATTGTAAGTGGGGGCAATATGCTATCTAAGTAGTCCACCACTAGCAGTGGTTTACCTACTTCACTCCGGTGGCGAGTACTGTATTTTATTATGTTATAAAGATTACCATTTCATTTCCAACCTCCGTTTTGATTATTCCTCATTCAATAATATTTTCTACGTTACAACATTATGTTTTTCCAAACAGATATAACTATAAGTCATTTATCTTTGTGATTGTTATATATATATATATATATATATATATATA
The DNA here is from genome assembly GCA_964036315.1 of Acanthosepion esculentum. Taxonomy (NCBI): domain Eukaryota; kingdom Metazoa; phylum Mollusca; class Cephalopoda; order Sepiida; family Sepiidae; genus Acanthosepion; species Acanthosepion esculentum. The sequence continues at coordinate 80,284,550 of OZ038482.1, read as the reverse complement.
TATATATATATATATATATATATGCCGTACCTATGATCACTAATGGGTACATCCCAATCCTCATACATACTTTGGACACTATTGTAATTGGGGGCAATATACTGACGTTGGAGGCTCTTGCCGTGTCGAACTCTCTGCCTTTGGGAAGAAGGGAACCCGGACGAGGCTATGCCGAACGGCAGAGTCTCGTCCGGGGAGGTAGACAGATACCCGATCCCGTATATGCAGGGTGTACGGGCAATTTTTGCCCGAGCTCACAGGCTCGGATTTCCCCACATTAAATTTGGTCTTTTGCCGCCTCCTACCTTGTTGTGAGGCAGGTAAATATCATATGCTGTCGAAGTGGTCCATCACTAGCAGTGGTTAAATAATTCACGCCGCTGGCGAGTATTGTATTTTTTTCATGTTATAAAGATTACTATTTCATTTCCAACCTCCGTTTTGGTTATTGCCCATTCAGTAACCTTTTCTAAGATACAGCACAACTACATTCACCAAACATGAGCCCAATCTATTATTTATAGTACGTGCTGGAGAGGCCTGCTCACACACAAACCCTGCACACACAAATATTAGGGAACTGTGAGGAGCTACTGAAACGGCATAACTCATCATCTACCTCAAATTCTTCTGACGTCTTCCAAAATCGATTCGACGCCCAATACCTGCACTTCAACGGATGGAGAATATCAATTCAGTGTATGTTATGTAGATCCTCATAATTCACCGCTTAAGAATTGCTGTCTTCCAATTTATAAAAAATAAATACAAAAATACAATTCAGAAATGAGATGTGAAGTTCTTCCACTTTAGGAATTGTCTTGTTTCCAAATAGGCACGGTGGATTAATGGATAGCGGCTCGGATTGAGGAATTGGCGAGCCAAGTGCGATTTCCAGTCGAATCCATTTACGTGCTAATACCCTTGGGAAAGGTATGAATCCTCTTCTCCTCATCACACCCAGCTATGGGGAAGAAGCAAGACAGACCGAGTTCTATACCCATGGATGGCGACTTGTCTACCGCAGAAAGAAATGGCAGCCTACTGCGGGAAAAAAAAATCTGCCTCGTCAGATCGAAAGATACATGATAGCCTAAGCGTCTATCACGCATGGCACGTAACTAACTGACTTATCTCCAAACTTTTCAATGATAGAGGATGAGTTATTTCGCTTCTTGAAATGATTGCTTCCTTATGTACGCTTTCAAGAAGCTGATAATAACCAGAATATCTCCAGACGATTCATAGAATCACAAACGAAATTGTACTTTTGGGACTAATCGTAGAATTTAGCTGAAACGTTCAGCTAGGTTGTAGAAGCTTAGAATGAAGAATATATTTATAAATGATGACATTATAAAGGCATATGATTAAAAGAAGGGAAATATTTGCAGTAAACTAATACCTGAAACAACAGAAGAAAAGGCCATGAATTAATATGTATACAATGTTTTGTGAAAAGATGCTGAAGGCATTCAACAGTTTCTTAAAATGTAAACAAAACATTATATTTTTTTTACAAAAATCAAAACGTACAATATAACTCTCTGGAATGTGTTTTAACAGAGGACACAATGCGCGACACTGAAATACGAAGGAGCATTGGAATATCGAATTATGCCTTCCAAAAGTTAAGCAAAGTATTAAGAAACAGGAAATGTCGTTAGAACCAGAGAAAAAAACACTGGACTATCACGTAATATCAGTCCTCCTATATGGCAGTTAATGCTGGACAATATCCTCAAGGAGAAAGAAGATACTTGAAGTAACACACATGTGGTTCTACAGAAGGATGGTGAGAATAACACGGACTGAATATGTGAACAACGTTGTTTTAGAGAAATAGGAACAAAAAGGACACTTACACTTAACATCAAGAAGAGACTTATTGAAATCCTTTGGGCACATAATGAGGAAAAAGGGTTTGAAAAATGTTATACTCACAGGATAGATTGAAAGTAAGTCAGAGGAAAGCAACGTATTCATTACCTAGTGAGCTTGTGTAAATACATAAAGACCATGTTTTAAGAGAGATAACAATCCGAAAAATTATTAGAAGTTCCAAAGGACAGGTAATTGTGGAGAGTCACGATCGCCAAACTCCTAAAGGGAAACTGCACAGAGAAGAATCTGGTCATCATTTCTTATATAATTCCAGAAATAATGTAGTATGTGCATATTTGTTTTGGCTTTCGTAGGTGGAGGTCATTGTATAATGAACTTACATGGCAAACTAATCCCTCTTTAAATTTTACAAAATTAATAATTTCTTAACTAGTCTGCTTAATCTATAGCAGGGGTTCTGAACATATTTTGTATCATCGTCCACATTCACATAGAAAAAAAATCCCCAACTTCTGCCTGTATAGTAAATATTCAAAAGCATATCAAAGTTTTTTGGTAAAAGTTTGTTACTGGTTCATAAACTAAATGTATGATGTAGTAAAAAAAAAAACGAAATGGAGGTAACAAATAACGCTGACTTATGCCGGAGTGGCAGATGCAACTAACGTATTAAAGAACGATAGAAAGCAAACTTGACCATTGTTAACTATATATTATTTATTTTTATCTAAAGCTTATGGCTAAGTTAGCGTTAACGTTGCAAGTGTTGAAAAAAAAATTAACAATTTTTTAAAAATAATTATAAAATTAAAAAGAATATACACTACTAGCAACTAATAAAAATTCAGCGAAAATTTTTTGTTGCTCTTCGTCCTCCCGTATTTAAATAAAATCCGAAAGAGTATTATCTCTTCTGGAGAATTTTTTGAATGTTATATGAAACTATAGTAAATACAAAAATATTCGTTGTTTGCGCGGATATTTATATCTTATCTAGCAATATGACTCAGTTATACTCGTTTAAACTATTCTCGTTTTTTTTGTTTTGTATTTTTTGTTTTGTTTTTTTTTTTGTTATGGAGTGGGGATACAGATTCGTTGCATATCTCATTTGAATATTTTTTCGAGTAGCATATATTGGAATCTGTTATTAATACTCAAAATTCAATATTGGCCAACAAAATTTCCAATCGCCCACCATTTTTATTTGCTTAGCGACCGCCCGACAGTTGAGATCGGCCACCGGTGGTCGATATCTCCCTGGTTAAGAAACCCCGATCAATAGTAATATGAAAAAAAAAATATGAAAAGAAGTGTTTATTTCTGGTCACAGTCTTTACTGTAGACCTATTAATAGTTAAGGAAAATCATGAACCCATCAATTCTTCTCCCAGATGTGGGTTAAATACCAGAGTAGACTGATTTCTCTATCCTTGATTGGCACCTAGTTAAAAAGAAGGAAAAACTATATTTTCAAAACAACTGAGAAGATAACAAAAATCTACTCCGCTAAGATGTCAAAGACAATGAAGAAAAGAGGAGAGCCATGATCGTGGGTATCATGAAATCAGATAGTATTTAAAAAATTCATCATATGAATGATTGTTTGGAAAAAAGTTTGAAAGAATCTCAGTTTCGAATACTATTGAGCACAAATTTATATCTTGCCTCAGTGTGAGCTGGTTAGTAGAAGGTACAATACATTCGCAGGCTTGTAAAATTCCAATTATTCATTAGATGGCAACAAAATATCCACGTGAGGCAATCATTCATTAAAGCAAGAAGCTGGTGCATTCACTATCAGAAGTGCTCTATCCGCCGAAACGTGAGTTGTTTCACTAATGCGTTGTCGGGCAACAGAATCTCATGACACGTCATGTGACGTTCTCTACTCGCCTTTATCACGCGAAAGGAGACGTCAAGTCCCGTCTCAACCCTTCGATTTCTCTTTGGCAATTACTTTGACATCCATCTTACACCTCAGGAGTTGGTAGGTCAGGGTGGAAATGGAGGACGTCACTGTTGAAACTATTGGACGTGGCGTGGAATTTCGTGACTGAAGAAAAAAGACATGCAATTGCATTTAAGAATCGCATTCGATTTATGACCTGCATCCGCCGAAAACCAGGGTCCAACTCGATGACCTAAGACAGTCAACATTTTATAAGGGTAGTAGCAGATGAATGAATTTCAATATATAGACAGGGGTATATTTATTTGTGCTTACGCCGACTTTCTTCCTGCAAATTGGTGTGTAGAGACTGTGTATTAACCGAGATAGCGGTGTATATAATAGCGGTTCCGGAAGTAGGTGTAACCCAGTTAAAAGCTAGTTATTTTTCGAATGCCGTCTCCAAAACAGGTCCCTTGACACCGCACTTCATCTTCTATTATGTTCTGCTCTGTTTCAGCAATTGGGCAATTATGATTCTCCACAACTTCCTAACTTTCCTTGCTCGCAGCAATGTTTGTCTTTTATTTATCCCTCTAAACCCCTGTTCTGCGATCCATTTACGCAAGCTAAGTGAAATGAAAACATATCAACCAGCTATTTCTGGGTTCCTTGGATTATACGGGAGGGAATAGGAAGAGTCACTTCATTCGATCAAAGGTTTTGATCAACCTGTAAAATTACAAATATTACAAAGAGCTAAAATAAATAGGATGTTGTGGAGAGTAATGATCACTTACGTCCTGAAGGGACATGACACATAGAATAAGAATAAGGGTGGAAATCATAAAGTCGGGTTTTCAGGACAGGGAATTAATCTGAATTTTTACGGCTTATCAACACTTTCTGGGTTTTTAGAGCCGAAATATATTTTTGGATTGTACGAATATTTCTTTTTTACGAGGGGTTATTGTATTAACAGTTTTTGGGGATAATAATTTTCAGATACAAATCAATCTATTTAACCCATAGCTGAGGGAGTTCATTTCTTTCCCAATGGTATGTGCACGTAAGTGAATTTAAGGAACCCAACTTGAATTCGAACTCAACCTTCCGATTTCTCATTCAAACATTTGTTAATTACACCACCTGCGCATCCAAGCTTACAGCACATTACATTCCCAAAAAGTCACGGTCGGGGAATTATATGCTTTGAAAAGGAAATTTACATGACATAAAATTGGGTGGGGGTCATATAATATGTCAGACTTGTTTCAAAATTATACTAACTTTACTATACGAATATTGAGATTGATATTATATGCAGTTTTGTATTATTATACTTTATCTGGCGTGAGCCATTATGGCTCTCTTACAAAATCCTGTCCATTTAGGAAAGTTTGGTCATTTACCACCATTTTTTGTCCCACTATGCCATCCATTTACATAAAGACGTTAAGTAGTTTTCTTGCTTTTGCTCTATGCCACTCCTGCCCTCAATATGTCCTGTGAGGGTTAAATTAACCTAGCCTTCCTTCCCCAGTATGTCTCCAAGAAATTTCAGCAGTTTCTTTCTCATTTTCAATATGAGTGCTTTTTTTTTATCGGCCATTTTCCTTAAAACTTCCTGTTTGCTCACATAAACCGTCCATATTCTCTGCATCCTTCTGTAGAACGACACACTCGTCTCTTCATCTTTAATGAAATTGTCCAACATTCACTGCTATATAAGAGGACGGATATCTGACACCAGCTTTAATGAAATATTCCAGTCTCTCACTACTTTCTTCCGCTTATAGAAGGTGTCTTTCTCTGTTACAATACCCGTTCGTTCTGTCCATGTTACATTTTCCGTCTTCTGTACCTACATTATACAGAGAGTTAACTTTTTTCTAACTCCTTGATTGCGACATATCCAATTCGTAGCTTACACCCATGGGTTGCTTCTCTATTTCTGACTTCTCTGCATTCTGTCTTCTTTCTTTTCTTTTTATGCGCCGTCCTTTCGGGACGTAGGCGATCATGGCTTTCCACCTCCCTCTATCCCTTGCAGCTCTCAGCAAGCTCCTTTCCTCTGCTTCCTCCCCCAGACCACGTTCTGTCATCCACCTGCTCAAGCGTGTCAGGTATGTCACGCGCTGCATTCCCTTGTCTCTCTCTCCCTCTATTCGACTCATGAGTATCATATTCTCCAGGACCACCTTCCTCATTATGCTTTCCAGAAACTTCAGCAGTCTCTTTCTGATATTATGTATAAGCCTTCTCCTTGTTTGTACACTCTCTATGACCTCATCATTGCTCACACACTGGGTCCATGATATCCTTAGCATCCTTCTGTAGAACCACGTCTCTGTTGCCTCGAGTCTCTTCTTCATCTTTCAGGAAATCGCCCAACATTTGCTGGCGTAAAGGACAGATGTCACGTAACAGCTCAGTATTCTTTTCTGTTTTACTGTTTCTATTAACCGTTGCCAGTCAAAAGACCGAACAACTCATTAGTTTTACTTATTAATATTCCCAAAGGGCAAGAACAAGAACACTGCCAAATCCGTTATGTTAAACAAATACTGCAATCTGCTTCCTTTAGGTGAATATATTTAAATTACTAAAGAAAGGAAAATACCTCATATCGTTTCTTCCAAAATATTGTTATAATTTCTCTATTTTACTATTAATTATTGTTTATAATTATGAAAGATTTGCATATTAAGGATAAAAAAACAGGTACGGACTGGGTGTGTAGTCAGTGTAACGGATATCCGAGCGGAAAGTGGATTCGGCGACTTGCGTTCAAGTTCCGTTTACTTTCGAAGGAATGCCATTAATAAAGGCATGAATTAGTGCATTAATTCTCTGCTATGACGATGACCTACACCCGGCAGCAGGTTTGGAGATTTTAAGGAACGTGGTATCACTTCTTAAATGTTATTGTTCCCATGTCTACCTAGACCCGAGGTGATAGCACCTGTTAGGGTCCCAGCTATGGGCAAATAGTGACCACCACTAAAGAAAAACTCTATGAAAGTATAAAGATATATAATGACAGTGAAAACACAAGCAGTATATTTTTATATAATAAACAACTGGCTATATATGACCAGAAATACATTTTACCTGTAGCTGAATGCATGTAATTGCGATCAAAATATATTTAGTTGAAGCCATAAAATTGTGTTCAAATTATTTAGATTTCTGTATTAAATGACCCATAGTGGTTGATATGCCGCTAAACAAAGTCAACCAGCCAATTATCGTCTTCTTCTCAGCTATGTGTTATACAGCAGAGTAGAATGTGTATGTTTGCCTTGGTTGGCAACCAGTCTAAAAAGAACTCTGAATGCCAAAACCTTACAAAAGGTGAAGGGAAACTCCTCTTACTTAGAATCTATGGTAATTCACAGATAACAAAGGATATGTGGAGAGTCTTAATCACCAATCTTCCTAAAGGAAAAAAATAATCTATGCATGAGAAGATATATAGTATACACAGTTCGGTATATCCACGGTTTCAATCACCCACTGGAATCTTGTAGCATAAGCCCCAGGAAAAGGGGTGATTACTCTACCTTTTTTCTTTCTTTCTTTTTTAAAATTTTTCTCCCTATTTTTTTAATTTCAAGTAGCTGACTGGGGACGATTATTTTATTCTCTTTGGAAGAAAGATTCGCCCGAGACATCCGTTTTCCAAAGACCCATTTTTTTAAACATAAAAAAAGCTCTCTGTTAGATATTTCGAAGCTTAAGTTAAGGGTTGGTGAAAATTTATTGAACTTTGCATAAAAAAGGCTGTTCGGAATATAGGTAACCTGAGGTTAGGTTTTATTCTATATATAGATATTAAGAAAGTATACGTGGCTTCTCATTATGCAATATATATATATATATATATATATATATATATATATATATATATATATATATATATATCCATTACATTCATTTCCTTGGGAAATGTATGACTCCTCTTCTTTTCCCTCAGCAATGGGTAAATTGCAGAACAGACTGGGTTCTATAGCTTTGCGTGGTAACGGGTCTAGGAGACGGAAAACTGAATTCAAACCGCCCTGGAGAGTGTTGGGCTCCGTCAGGCTATTTTGCCCAAGAAACACTACTTCTGCTGCGTTACATGTGGTCCCTGATGGGTCACGCCATTCTTGATCGTAATATATATATATATATATATATATATATATATATATATATATATATATATATATATATATATATATATATTTGTGCATTTTGGCAGCAATCCTTCTTTCATTCACATTTCATTGAATACGACAGACAAGGTGCTTTTATTTAGTTTTTTTAGACTATTTCTCATGCGATCTAATATTTTTTTTCTTTTTGGCTGATAAACTATATAAAAACTATCCGAATGTTCTTTTATCCGAACGCTTTCGGCTATGCATTTAGCCATTTTCAAGGATTAAATATTTTAACTGTTAAATAAGAAAGTGTTTGTTGTATGTATGTATTTGTATAATGTTTTCGTTTCATTTTTTATATAATTTATCATCCTAAAAGAAAAAAATTATTAGATCGTATGAGAAATTGTCTAAAAAACTAAATAAAAGCACCTTGTCTGTCGTATTCAATGAAATGTGCATATATATATATATATATATATATATATATATATATATATATATATATATGCACATTTCATATATATATATATATATATATATATATATATATATATATATATATATATATATATATAAAGGGTGTTTCATTAAGATTCATTACATATAAGGGTGTTTCATTAAGACTGATCAAAGTCAGCAATAAATAAATCAGATTTATTGTGAAAATTTATTTATTTCTCTATTGGATCATTTTATGTAAGTCATGGCAATTATGTGTGACAAATAATACCGCCCAAATGTCCGCCAAATCTGAAAGAAAAAGAAAAAAAACATTAGACGCTTAAACTTAATTCACATTTAAAATCGGTCGAAGTTATTGGAACACCGTTATATATATATATATATATATATATATATATATATATATATATATATATATATATATATATATATATATATATATATATGCATGTATGTATGTATGTATATGTGCGTGTGTGTGTATGTGTGCGTGTGAAAGAGAGCAGGAACGTCTGTATATTTACGCAGCAGTTACTTATATTGCAACGAAAACTTCTTTAATCTTTTTTATTAATGTTTTTCATCGATTCTGACAATTTGTCTAACTTCCGGGCTCAGGCTGAACATATATTGTTCAATCATTTCTGTATGCTTTCGACTTCCGTTAACCATATTCAAATAATTTGTTGATTAGTCACAAACTCTACAGAGGTGTGTGTTGTATTACCTCATAGTTTTGATCAAGTATCAGCTTGAAGATTGCCTTGGCATTGTTTGTTTTTTTAAATATACTTAATATGCTTGTGAACAGAACGAACTTTTATTAATGCTAGATTGTTTATCATCGTTGTTTTATGGCTAATATTTGCAGCTGTTTATGTCAATTTATTCCGCATAATAATAATATCAGCATTTGTTGCGCTGTTTTTTGTTATATTGGTTGGTTATATTCAGGTTTATGGGACAATTACCACATTGATGACAAGTTCATTTTCAAGATAATGTACTGCATGTGTAACCAATATATAGCGTGTTTGAATTTTTTATTATTAGAGATATTATCTAAATGCTGACATATATACAGTGCTGTTCGATAAAGGTGACTGACCTTATCCTTTGAATTTAGCTCAACTTTCGTTTCATCGGAGAAGAGAACATTCTTCCAGTCTTCCACGGTGGAATGTTTGTAATAGTGAGCCCATTCAAGTCTATTGGTTTTGTTGGCGTTGCTTATTAGCGGCTTAAAACTTCGTGTACAAGATTTGTAGCCTTGTTCTAACAGCCACCGATGGACTGTTGAAGAGGCAAGACTAACACCTTGCTCTTCGCTGAGACTGGCTGCAATTTCTTGGCTAGTTATAGTCCTATTCTTCGCAACTTCTCTCTGATTACCCTGCCAGTTCTATCATCAATCTTTTTCTTTCGTCCCCTTGTTTCCTTCCTTGGGACAGGAGTGGCATCATTATGTGTCCTAAGCACACGGGAGACAGTTGATTGCGAAGTTATAGCAATTTCTGCAATTTCTCTCGTAGACTTGCCTGCTTTTGAGAGGATAATAATAGATGCCATGAATGGTTTTGATGCGTGTTTGTACCCTTTCATATAGTTAGTGACTTGAGTGGCAATTTCAAGCTGTTTTTATACTGTATGAGGCTGTCTGGAATATTCTGGAATACTCTAGATTTAATTTAAGCTGTTCTAGAATTCTCTAGAATATTGTTCTGAGTGTATTGTAAAATAGTTTTCAATATTTTGTCCAAAGCTCTTTAAATTTACCAGTTTAATCATTAGAATGCGATATCTGAGTCACTTGTTTTGCACAGAGTTTTTTCCTGAATCTAATTTATATCCAAATTTATAATTATCAATAGAATACCTTAGGGTGAATAAACTTTTTTTCCTAGTTGGTCGAGAAGGTGTCTTTATATTGGTAAGATTAAAAATTATTTTAACACTAAAAACAATAGACAAAAAATATTTTTAGTAAAAAACTCAGGTGAGTCACTTTTATCGAACAGCACTGTATATTAACTCCAAAATTCCTTTCGGTTTATTCAATAAAATTAAAAAATATATATTTACTGCATCGAGTTTATTCCTATTTCTATCCACTATCTTAGTAAAAAAAAAAAAAAAAAAAAAAGAAGTTTTGGAATCATGGTATATACATTTTCCTTCTTTGAAAGATGACTGGATTGTATATGATTAATCAAAGTTGTAATCACCCTGTTTTACAAAATCTTGCGTTGCACGTTTTAAAATATATACGCTTTTTCTCGATGGTCATAATGTCTTTAAAATAGAGAGTATTAGTTGCGAAGCTTATCCAGCGAATTTCACATAGTAATACCGTCTTACTGTGTTATTCTTTTTTTCAATTTAATGGAGGGCACACGCCAAAACGACTGACAAAAATTGTAAAAGTGATGCTCAGTGCATGATTTTCAGCATTTTAAACATATTTTCCGTCGTATACTGTTAATTATTCTCAAATAATATTACCATGAACACTCACCCACGCAGATGGGGAACATCGTTTAGTGAGACTAACTCGACAATCTGCCAACAACTATTGTTATTTTGCTCAATATAAGTAAACATATTCTTATATTGTTTAACGTTTTGGTGTATTTTTACTTTTTATGAATTAAAAGTGCATAATATGCGAAAATGTAGTTTTTACGCATGGCTTCAGTAAAATAATATATAAGCAATAATACATAATTCTTGACACTTGGTATTTGTTTAATGTCAAGTAAGATTAATTTTATGACTTGACAACCCTAGTAAGATTACTTAATGCTAAATTATGTATTGAGCACCAACTGAGGAGAGAAGTCAGTATTGACTAGTAAGATTTAATCAGACTTCTCTAGCTGATGCTTATATCAGTGAATGAATTTAATTAAAATGAATCACTACTCAAAAACGAAACCAATCGAAATGATTCGTTAAGGAAGAGTTTTCCTGCAATATAGGTATTTTGAACAACTTCTCCTTAGGCCTTATCACTTGTCACACACACACACACACACATGTATATATATATATATATATATATATATATATATATATATATATATATATATATATATATATGAAGAAATATAGTCTGAAGATGTGCTATATTTATGGGATAAAGTGCTCAATATCACAGATAGAGTGTGTGTAAATATAAAAGTAAACATAGAAGTCAACACTTAGAGGCGACAGTCTGTTTCATGCTAGATGCATATATATATATATAACTCCGATATCCTTAAAAGACTTAGCCTTTTCTCAGTTGAAGGCTAACGGCCACATCACGTTGAATCAATGCTTCCCGCACAATCAGCGAATATAAGCAACATCGAGCCTGGTCAGTACCTAGATGGCTGGCCCGCTTTGGAATTCCAGCTGCTGTAAACTTGAATGTGCGGGTGGTGCAATGGATAATGGCACGGAATTGTTACTCAGAGAACAGAGTTCCAATTCCAGCTGGGTTCGTTATATTCGCTTACGCGCAATTTCCCTTGAGGAAACTATGAGTACACATATTCTCTTTCCAGCTACCGGTTAATTAGTCAGACTTTTATCAATAAATGATTATAATCTTCCCCTAAGAATGTTTAAAATCTAAAAGAAGTACCTAGCTTAAAATAAATGCGAAGCGCTGATAAACTGTAGAAAGCAAACCAAACTAGTATTTCCTTACTTGGAACTGAACAATCAAGACTTAATTTAATAGAATACTAAAACCAATTGATGTTAAAGGATTAGCGAAATATTTGACTAAAAGCCATTATAAATACACAGGAGAATATCCATTAAAGATTCAACTGCTGCCCTATCATGTAAACATACGAAAATATTCTTTTTCACAATGGGTAGTGAATGAGTGGAACTCCCTCTCTCTCTTTCTCTTTCTCTCTCTCTCTCTCTCTTCGGCAGACAATGAGAAGAATTTATACCTCTTCAAGAATTACATCAAAATTCGTTCTGAATATATTGGCAGATTGTGGCTTTACTCGTGTACAAGATGTCTCTTCCGCCGTCTTAAACGTTTTTCCCATTCAGTGTTTCGATTATTCCTGTTTTCTGCATGTTGCCAGTGCTTTTTTTATATATATCTTTTAAAAAGAAACTACCGTTTGTTTGCCCAGTTTTGATTAATGGCCGCTGGGTAAATAACAATAAATAAATATTTAACCTGAAATGCTCGATTTCCCATTCATGAAACCCGATCGAAGTAAATTATAGATTTTTTTTTTATTATATCTGTCTTCTTTTGCATGCGATTCATTTAAGCGTCCCAAAATGATGTTAAAAAATAACACTGCATGATCTCAAAATAATTTTCATCATAAACAACTGTAATTGGGGAGAATTTCATCTCCTTCCATCTTTAAACATTTCGGAAGACAAAACTCGTCTAGTGATATATTGATCATACAACTGAATAATGGACACTTTTCTTCTACCAGCGAATTCATTTAACGATGTCAAAACGTTGAATTCTCACTTCTATATATGGCCTATCAGTGTTCCTTTGTCCGGCTTCCTCGGTTTAATTTGACTGAAACGGTAGAAAAAAGAAATACAAAAAGGGTTGATTAGAGAAAACAAATATCAATGTATAATTCTAGCATGAAATGCTATATTGCCAGCAAATTTTCTCTCATCTCTTTCTTGTAGATCAGTTTTAATATTTTATATTACTAGGATACACTTGGATTATATACCAAATAATTTTTTAACTTTACTATATATATATATATATATATGTGTGTGTGTGTGTGTGTGTGCGTGCGTGCGTGCGTGTGACCGTCTTTATACTTGAGTCTATAGGTAAGCAGGATCTGTCCTTATACTTGCGCCCGTAAGAATTCTGCTCGTGTATTCTACGCCTTGCCGTCACGGAAAAATAGGTTCTGGATAATTTAAAACTCATGGAACATACTGAAGAGAAGAGACGTAGAGGGAGACTACCTGATGTTCGTGAATGAACTGATTGCAAAACAAGACCAAAGGACAGATTATTATTATCAACATTCATCAGTAAAACTACATTACGGACTCATCAAGTATTTTTTTTTATAGCGAAATCATTCAGCTATCAATGTTAAATAAGAGAGTAGAACTTATATCGCAATGGTAATAGTAACAGTAGCCATTTTTACATGTAGAAACCTTCCGCATTAATTGCTCGAACAGCCAATGTTACGTTAGGTTTAAATTTATAAAATCTTCCTATTAGAATAATTTTTCAGACAAATTAATTTCCCAATTCTACTATTATCTCTCTTTCCAGTATTGATGGAGTTTTCCGTCCTAAACATTTTGTAATATGAAACGTCAACATCTCGATTATTATCATTATTTTTTTCTTAGTATGATATGTGCTATTCATTTTAGTTGTTGCCGCTGTTGAAAGTCTTCAACTGATGTGCTTTCTGCTATTTCATAAAGTTCTTTGTTTGTGATTCTGTAGCTCCAGTCCGCAAGGTTCTGCGCTGGAAGATCCTCATTAAGATCTACAGGTTCCATTCGCTTGAAGCCACTTTTATCCACTGATCTGAGAAAGCGGTTGTAGGCAGTTGACAGAGTAGATATCTCTGAGTTTGGAGTCTTGCATGACATATATCTTGATCTTGATCTAACGAGGCGATTGAAAAACATGACTGGAGTTTTTAGGTTAGTGTTTTGGTTTTGTATCCGTTGAAGTGTCTTCCCTCTAATGAGGATATTATGGACACTTCCACTTACTCAAAATAGTAGGAAAGAAAGTCTCGGGAGAACGGTGATATAGTTTGTTTGATTTTTATTGAGGCTGTTTCCTGTCGAACTCACTGTCTTGGGCAGAGAGGAACCTGGACGAGGCTTTGCCGAAGGGAAAAGTTTCGTCCGGGTTTGAAGGGAATATTTTCTGGCCGAGCCTACGGGCTCGGAGAACCCACGATAAACTCGACCTTGTGCCACATACAACACACGTGGGGGGTGTTAAATATAACAGTGATATAGTTTGTTCTACCCAGGCTTTTCGCAGTTACTGTCGAACTCTCGGTCTTGGGCAGAGAGGATCCAGGACAAGGCTGTCCCTAAAGGCAGTGTTTCGTCCGGGGAGGTAGACAGAACCGAACCCGTTTATGCGGGTTCTACGGATGACTCACGGTAAACTCGGACTTGTAAACACTGGTCAACCGATACACACTCCCAAGTCGTGTAACACACTTCTGTTGTATTTACTGTTCAATGCACTATTTATCTGCAACCTCTTGTTTTGTTATTCCTTAACCATTTACTTGGTCACAACAGTATCACTACGCGGTATTTTTAGACTACTCTAACCTCGACTTATTCTATGTTCAGTTTATATATCTCTGATATTAAATTTGTTATAAGTTGTTCATATAGCGATGTAATTGTGTTACTTAGTATGTAATTATACGACATCCTAAATGTTTATGGTGAATTCAGGGCACGTTTGATCATTATTTTCATTCCAATTCCAGGTCAGAGTTGATGTCTTTGAAATATTTCTCTTAAGTCCTATTTCTTGGAAGACTTAGTAGAGCATGACGATGGGGGGGATCAGCTTTAAAATAAAAAGAGACTTGATTAGTGTTTTCTTATTATTTATTCCTGTTCGAGAAAATTTTACGTGACACTACAACATTTTTAAGATGTGCATGAAAAGTTTGAAGTAGTTGATTAATAAAACCAACCAATTATTTCACAGTTTACGTAAACAATGCCTCATTTTCAATGTCTTGTAAAATAATACCGACAATAAACACGAGGATGATTTAAATGCTTCGCACGCTTCAGACAAATACGATATTAATCTCCATTGGGTCACCGCATATATAATTCGGCCTTTCTCTCAAATACGAAACCTATAAACGTTTATATAAATTCATTTGAATAGATCAGCTTCCATACCAGCATCGTAATAAAGCGGTCGCAGCTTGAATTTAAATGCATCTAAAAATGTGGACCACATAAGTAATAATCCTCTGCAGTTACAATAAACATACGAGTAATGGTGATGACAATCACAATAACAATAGAACCAGGTGAAAAATGAAAAGTAAAATTAAATTGTGTAAACAGGTTTATTGAATTTGCACAATCTGAAGATTATGGATTGCTTCTTTTTTGTTGGGGGAGGTCGTCTACGTTAATGCAGAAGTAAGAGTAGAGAGGAAATTGTGATAATATCAAGGAAAATTCAGCTGACGGATACATCCGATTGTGATTCTAGGTAGCGGAAATAGAAAAGGTGCGCATGCGGTTTACCCATTATTTCAGGTCGATGAATTTAGAGAAATCTGGAAGAAAAATTATATCTTCTTACGCAGTTTGGAGGTGTTTTTTTGTTTTGCTTTTTTACTCTAATCTTCACAAGTGAATCATATAAAGTGAAAAAATATAGCGCTTCGTAAACAATCGTTGACGTTAAAAGATACTGATATTTTATAATGAAATCTTTAGATCATCTGCGCGAAGCCACATAGATCACAGTTGTTGATGCTAGATTCTTTACTCTAAAGAAGTTGGACTTTTTTATTTATTTATTAATCCGACAGATTTTTGTCACTTAAGCGTTATTCTTAATGGATACCTATATTTGAGTCAACGTTGCGTTTTTATTTTTTAAACAGTATATTTATTATCGTCTACATGTTCGAGATATTCTTATTAAAGAAAAATATGCCCCCTCGGAGCGTCTACTTAAATATGGGTATCCACTAAAAATAACATTTAAGTCATAAAAAACATGCCGGATTAACAATTAACAAATTCATTACTTCTTTAAAAATTGCTTTGTTCATGTTTGGATACGAAACTGGGCAGATATGAATTTTCGACAATCTACGATGAGAAGGATTTCACTTAAACGTACTATTCAGCCATACTTGATCGGCAATGACCTTCGTAGCTGAGTCGGTATAAGCACGTCGCATCTAACGATGGTTTTCTCCTGCTGAAGGACGAATATTTTTAATAAGATTTCTTAATTATTCAGCCTGGTAGACAATCATAAATATAGTGCTTAAAAATAAAGACAGGGCGTCGACGCAATTATAGGTTTGCACTAAAAAATAATGTTTAAACGATAAAAAATATATTTATTCTGTGTAACAGATAGTAGTAACACGTTCCGTTCAAAATATTTTTTAAAAAACCGCTTACGTGGAAACACAAATAGCAGCGTTTACTAGAATCTTTCAAGGATTCGGATTGGAATATTTTTCTTTTATCTGTTTCAGAATTATTTAGATTCCCAGATATCTCTTGAACGAATAGGATGAGTCTCTACGAGAGATGAAATTAAACAAGACGAGAATTAATTGTAAAAAACGCTTGATTCCATTGGTGAAGTTGAATTAAAAAGAATAAAAACTTGGATTTCCAAAGGCTTTTTTATTATTAAAACAGATATATTTCGGAAAGCTTTTGCAATACTTGATCACTCTTGAGAAATAAATGAAACAGTGACTAAGCTACATTATGTACGGTATAAATTCATATTAACGTAAAATAATTTGATTGAATTAAGTTCACGAGGCATGCGTAAGCTGAAAGCGTGAGAATTGCTTAAAGAAAGAAAGAAATGTTATTTACAAACCAGAGTAGAAAAAAATATCAATTGGAATTACAAGTTTTTATTCTTAGAAATCAAATTGTTGTAAACAGTAGTAAGATATGCAGGGCTTTTCATGAACAATTCAAAGGACAAGAAGTCTTATTCCAATTCAAGTGATGAGAAGTCTTTTACTACTTACTGTAATCAGAAAATACAAATACATATGGCAGTCTGCCATGATCGAGTTCGCGAGACATGTGTAAGCAGAAAGCGTGAGAATTGCTTAAAGAAAGAAAGAAATGTTTCCAAACCAGAGTAGAAAAAAATACTACTTCTAGTTTTTTCGCATTTTACGTTGAAGTAGGGAAGTACATGCTCCGATTTTTTATTATCACTATCCACTTCACCACCGTGTCTCCTTCTAGCTACCTACAATACCTATTTATAGTAAAAATTACCAACCATACATATTCATAGTAAAATAACCAGCAATACATTTTATAGTTGAATTACCAATAATACATTTTATAGTAACATGACCAGTAATACATTTTATAGTAACATGACAAACAATAAATTTTATTTGTATTTGAAGGCATACTAACGCGCTAAAAATACATTTAGTTGAAGTCATAAAACGGGGTTAAAATATTTAGATTTCGGTATTAAATAAACCATAGAGGTGTTGATATGCCGCTAAAGAAAATCAATCAACCAAATCTTTATTAAGGTATTACTGTATCCTTCATGTTGGCTAGAGAGTCGCAATCAAAGCAAGTTCCACGATTGCGGTCAGTTTTTATCAGTGAATTAAAAGACCACAGCCTCACCACGTTAGGTGTTGCTGTGGCGGCTTCTCTAAAAACAGATTCTTTAAAAAGATTAGGTTGTCAGCTTCACCTCTGAATCAGTGCTTCTGTTAGACTGGTTGTCATTTATGGATAGAGAGTAATGCTATTCATCCTATACTTGTGGGGGTGAAAGATGGATGCTTTCATACATTTCCTGCGACTATTTATGCAATTTACTCGGGCAGAATTTGAACTCGGCACGCCGATTCGACTTTCGGTTACTCGACTAGGCGCACATCTATTTTTTCTTACGTAGGTGCAAATTTGACACAGTAATATTATGTATAAAGAAAAAAAAATAGTTTTAGCCGGCCAGTGTGAACTTTTTCAAGGCAAAAAAATGAAATGAATTTATTGAAACAAAGTATCGATAAACAACAAACAAAATGTCGTTAGCAACTAGAAGAATTTAGATTTGTATATGGTTAACTGAAAAATTACGTCAAATACTTTATGTTTGAAGAGAATATTTTCACCTGTCGAAATATTGTTTGTATTGTGTTGATGGATTCAACCGTTTTCTTTTGATTTATTGATATATTTGTTGTGTACGGTGACATGGGGGAGTAGTGATTCTGTTAGGTAAGGTGATATTTTTTGCCTTGAAAAAGTCCAGATTGGACAAAACACGTCGGCTAAAACGCCAGTTTTTCTATTATCTTTTTCTTTTGTGTATATTGTCTTTTTCTACAGGTTAATTCTGAGAAATTCTTACATATACACATATATGTAAAATTTCAGATAGTACTAAAAGAAATATATCTGTAACAGGACAATATGAATAAAGAAAAAAATGACAATGATCTTAACCGAGGCGATTCATCTTCTGAGAGACTTTATCAAGGCATATGTAAGGCTTTTATTTTGTAAGAAGTATTTACAAACAAAAGTAAAAAGTAAGAAATCGCTGTACTTATATCCTAACACAACTGAATTACTATATCTTGGATTAGTTTATCCAGCACACATCACTCGAAACTTAGAAAAAAGATTTCATCGATTCAGTATCCTTAAACGCATAATATTTCTGTGGAAACATAAACTTGAAAGTGTTGAACAATTCAGCTACAAAGGTCATTGCTTAAAGAAACAGATTTATTATGGACTTTTTGTTTTTATTTTTAAGCGGACATTTGTTAGGTTTCGCTGAAGTGTTACTCATCGTCTGCTTTCTTTTTTCCTGGCTCCAGACAGTCGGCTATCGAATCTTCCGATGTTTATTTTTCGAATGAACTTCTCTATACCAGAGGCTTACAACAAAAATCGTTTATTTATCATATCTTTGGCCAGTGACCGATGAATTAGCTTAATCCAACTGGATCCCCGTCAGTCTCTATAGAATTTAACCCGGACAGATTAGAGTCATATGAAAATGTGGTTTCTTTTCGTTAAACCAGCGTGTCAATTTATATGACAGTTGATAGGGCTTTCGATATAAATAAATGTAAATAAAAATAGTTATACTTTGTAGAAAGAAACCTTTTCCTTGAAAGAATTATATCCTTACTATCGGAATTTGTGGAATAAGTAGTTATCATTATTTACATCATTTATATTCGGACTATTTTCCTCGTCTTTTTTCTTCCTATCACAACGTTTCAGCCATTGTGGCCTCCGGGCTTCCTCAAGTGTATTTCGATCTTGACAACTTACTTACATGGGATTCTGAAGGAACTCTTTGATCCACTTGGTGCGTACAATGAATTAAAGCTTTGGTTTGTGAATTTTGGTGACATGGCGGTTGGGTATTAAATCTCTGGGTCGGGCAGTGTGTACATAGACTCAGTGGAAACGGACGAGCAATCAGTATTACAAATAAAAACTAGACGATATTCATAAACAGGGACAGTGGAACGAGAAAATCTACCCACCCTAGATTAAATAAAGGGCTCAGTTCGGAATTCCCTGTGGGTTACCCAGATCAATGTAAATTGAGGGAGGCCGGGAGGCACTGCGACTGAAATGATGTGATAACACTTGAGCAGTACTAAAAATAAGAACTAACCGATATCCCTAGATATGGACAGCGGAATGAGAAGAATCTATCCCCGTAGATAAGATAATGGGTTCAGTTCAGAATTCCCTACAGGTTACCCAGATCGATATACACCTGAACTGTTTGGTGAATTGTTTCTTTTTTTTTACCCATAAAATATTATAGGGAAACTATTTGGTTTAAATTTACGAACAGATATTTTTCTTGTTATTAAAAAAGATACCTGAAGTTGTGTTATACAAATTACAATTCTATATCAGTTATTTAAAATGCTTTCAAATACGAGATGAACCCTATGACAGAAAGAAGTTTGAAAATACTTGCGAGGCAGCAATAGCTCTTTGAGACGTAGTATAAATGGAAATTTAACCTGAGCAATAGCGATTTTCACTATAACAAAGAACTTGTTTGTACTCTCTGAAAAACATATTAGCACAATCTGCAAACAGAGGATTTATTGAAAGTTTTGTTTGAATTTAATACTAAACTGATTACACGCACATAATTCGTTCGCTAAAGTAGATTCTCTAAGTACTTATCTTCTGTAAAATCATGACTCTCCATAACATCCTACCTGTTATTGTCCTTAGCATGGTTGGTTCTTTTGCTAAGCTTCTAATACAATCTCGTTAGTTATGTCGCTAACTGACTTCCCTTCTCCGTTTTGCCTTCAGTATACCCTGTGAGTGTCAATTTCTCTAATGCCTCAGTCCTCTTTATATGTCCAAATGATTTCACGTCTCTTTCTGTTGTGTCGTCAAAACGACCACCTGTTGCCACTATTATGATGACAACGCATACTAGTTTGTCTTCTGGTCAATGCCAATGTAGCAGAGACTTTGTTATCGCACATCTTAAAATAATACTCGTAGTAATAGTGCTTCGTATATTGAGAGGAGAATAGTAGTCCGAACAGTAATAGAGATAGAGGCGAAATAGCGAACACGGAGCATAAAAGGGCGACTAGAATAGCGAACACGTCATATGTCACGCGACTTCCTCTATATAAGCGTTTCCGATATGGTCACGTGATCTACCTAATTGAATAATGAGATCGCCTGTGTTTGTTGACTGGCGATCTACGTTCAAACACAAGTGTCAGTAGTGACACTTTATTCTTTTATAACACTTTCTGATTTTGAGCATAAGTGTCTTATTCTTTCCAATTTTTATTTAAGGCTTCTTCGTTGCTTAGGCATTACGTCAGTAATATTCTCAGCATCCTTCTGTAGAAGAACATTTCTGTGGCATCCAGTCTTCTCTTTATCTGTGAGTAGAACATCCAGCATCTACTCAAATGCAAGGGGATTGATATTATATATCAGTTCAGTGCTCTTTACTTTGTTTCTAATGAAATTTTCCTGCTTCTTAATAATTTGCTTAGCTTTTGGTATACATGTTTTGCTATTCCATTGCTTGTTCGGATTATGATTTGGCCTTTTCCATTATGTGTTAAAACACTTCCCATATATTTAAACTTCTGCATTTGTTTGATGTTGGCAACTTGGGCCGTTGCCCTTGCTGATAACAATACATCCTGTCTTCTTACAGTTGACAGTCCTTTTTTGAACGCCTTCCTTGAACGCCCTCTGTAGAAGGTCCAGTAGTTTTCTATTCGTATACGTCATCTGTGTATCTGATACTGTTAAGATTGTACCTAGGAATGATAAATCCTGACAGAGTCCCTAGCTCTCTAGCCCCGTTGTAGAAGTCGAATATAATCCGGTAACATTGCACTTGTTATACACCCATTTCAAATTTTTGTGTCTCTACTCATTGTAATTTACATCCGGGTGTTGGCGGTTTCCTGCCAGTTCTGGATTATTCTAACATCCTTTCCAAACAGGTCTAGAGGCTTACAATCATTTCGAAAAAAAAAACGGTTCCCGTACGATGACAGAAGTTAAGCAACGTTGTGCCTGGTCAGTACCTAGATGGGTGATCGCTCGGGAATACAAAGTGCTTACAGGTGTCTGTATGTACGGCTGATGTAACGGATGATGGTTCGGAATTGTTAATCGGAGAGCCGAGTTCTAATTCCAGTTGGTATCGTTATATTCACTTACGTGCACATAAACTTAGAAAAGGTATGAATCTGTAACCTCTCTTCCAGCTATGGGTTAACTAGTATGAATTGTATCACTAAAACATTGTTACCTAAAAAAATCATTTCGATCTAAAAATGTTTACTGGATTTAAATAACCTGCAAAGGGCCGATAAAACGTAGAAAACGAATCAATCACTCAATAAAACATATAGTTCTAGGTTTTGCAACAGTTCAAATAGTTCATGGTGACGTTTTATGAAATGGTTTTAATTAATCTATAAAACATAGGTTTACGTCCTTCTGCGTTTGTATTTCTGCTTTAACCTTCTTTACACTAAGATATACTGCTCTGGAGAACAGAGCATGGGTTCCTATGAGAGGAACATATGGAGGCTAAAATGTAAGTAGTAGAGTACTTACCAATTAGTTTTAAACCTGATTTTCTTACGTCATGTCTAGGCTACCAAAGCTGCTGCTCTTATGCTTGACTTCCTTTGCCGCTGTTTCACATTCTTAGTATAGTTACTGAAGAAAATTAGTAAAAACTGAAATAGACCCGAGGATACACGACCAGATATGTTCTTATGACAGCAACAGTGATAAGGATATTAATTCAATTGTAAATATTATAAAGAAGAACATTCAACATTTGCTTAAAAAAGCATCATTTTTTTATATCTGAAGCTGACCACTGAGCAGGGATAACTCAGAAAAGGTATGGCAACTACTTAGATAGATAGATAGATAGATAGATAGATAGATAGATAGATAGATAGATAGATGACATACTAGAATAGTAAACTTTCTTATATACATTTAATATTTTTTTAATTCTGTTTTGTGTAATTATCTTATTTTTTTTATGTTGGATGATCACGTTGAAGCCTGAAAACGGCCATCGCCATGTTGATCCCTATTTCTACCCTCTGTATATCTATAAACGCAGTACATTGCATATTAAACCCTTTTCTCTTTAAATATATTAAACTGTTCATGTCTGTGTGTGTGCGTCTGTTTCTTCGCGCGTCTGTGTATATGTGCGCAGCTGTGTGTACGCCTCTGTATGTATGTGTTTGTTTGTTTGTGTGTGTGTGTGTGTGTGTGTGTAAGAACACAACAAATATAACTGTTGTAGAATCGCAGACCAAAAGTTTCCCGTGTCAGGAAATCTACAAGAGTGAGTTAAAACAAAAACACGTGCATTATGTTGTATCATTAAAACACAAGGGGGCGCTGACAATTTTTGATCCCACCCACTTCCGAAATTTTGATAAATGACCAAATGTTAACAAGTTTTAAGCTATTCCTGTTCAGTTCGAGAAATTTTGAACAACCCTTTAAACACACGAACGCACACACACACACACACACACACACACACACACACACACATATATATATATATATATATATATATATATATATATATATATATATATATATATATATATATATATGCCTGTGCCAGTTGCCTAATTCATCCGAAGGGTTGAGACGGCTGCGTGAAAACGAGCCCACTGCATCCGAACGAAAGCTGACCAAGCGTGGCAATGGTCTTATTCATCGGACGTGCACATCCATAGTAAGCGTGTAAGTGAGAATTTGGATTCACAAGCGGTCCCCTGCTGCATGTGAAAAACACATTTAGAATAGTGCGAGTTCAGACTTTCTTACTTGCTGATTGGCACACAAAACTATACGATGCAGTCTGTCCTGCTATTTTACACGTAGCCGGAGTGTGATGAGATGGATCCATATCTTTCCCAAGAGTACTGGCACGTAAGTGCATATACTGAACTCGACTGGAATACGAACTCAGCTTCCAGATCCCTCAATGTGAGCGCAATCCATTACTCCAACGTGCTTCCTATACATACATAGGCATAAAACAAATGCATTACCTTTTATCATATAAATTTAATAACATATTATTATTGCAACAGACATTATCCAATCATGATTTATGCTCAAAACGATTTTGTCATTGCCAAATTAGCAGCCATTGTGATAATATTTGCATAGTGAATTACGCTTAGATTATGGTCAAAGAATCCTACATGAAGGCCAGAAATTACGGTTCTCCGCGATGACGTCTATTCTATGTGTTGGTAAATTGTAAAAAAAAACAACATATATCGTGAATTTCCAATATCCTGGGATATTTAACGACAAAGGCAGAAGTAGACATTCAAGGAAAATTAATGCAAAGAGATGCCCATTTGATGAAGCGCATTTCTACGCGATCCCCAACAATTACATGTAGTTAATGCTCTGCTTCAAAAATGGTGTAAAATGTCAGTTCTATGAGATTTTCACAGCGTCTTTGGTTTGACTTTAGTCTGAAATCATTCAAACTTGCTTGTGTACCATGGCATAACTGCAGAGATGAGATGAACACGTCTGGCATTTCTTAAGGAACATGAAATTTGGACAGCTTCAGACAGGAGCAAAGTTATATTTTTAGATAAATCTAATCGGCAACAATTCCTTATACGTAAAAGAAATATTAGAAGAAATGTGATAAGAGATTTGACAAAAAAAAATTCACTTCAGACAATGATACACCCTCTAAGCCAAATGATTCGGGGTGTCATATCCAAATATGGACGTTACTTTGGCACTCTAGGAAAAGAAAAAGATGAATGACGCTGGGGTTTTAAGAATAATCAAGTGTGGTCTCCTCTTGTTTTGTTATTCTTCTCTTTGAGAGAGCTATTTCTGTTTACTAGGACTATAAAAGGACACTATACGCGAACCTTGTATTGTCAGTTGAATAAAGCTTTCTTACAGCCTACACCTGCGTACTTTTGTCATTACACAGGGCATACAAGCAGAAGAAACTGGAAATGTATATACATATTCATCATCGCACAATATTTATACATAATTTCCATGTTATTAGTCAAAACCCGTTCTGAATGTTTTGAACAAGATCAACGTGACAACGGTGAACTGGCCCGAGATCAGGCCAGAGATGAAACCACTGAAACTATATGGGAAATTATCAAAAGCAATGTTGCAGAAAAACTACCTTCAATTAGAGAAGAAATCTCGGTTGACTACTGTAACAAATAGATTCTTGGCCTGCTCCGTCAAATCCATACAGTGATAAAAAGAAAAGATAGTCTTACAAAATTCTGTCCGAGGGATTGTTTTTTTAAACAAATAGACAACGTTGTAAGTTAAATTGAGTTAGACTCTCATAAAATACTTGTTACATGTTTTTTTCTAACTTTACGATAGTAAAATCCCAACGTTGTCTTAAACTTTTGTTAATCACTGTATATATATATATATATATATATATATACGTCATTTTTATGGATACAACTATATATATATATATATATATTTAAAGACATTTATATTATGTTTAACGTTCTTTTTATAGATACAAATATATATATATATATATAGATATATATAAATGTCTTTAAATAAATTGTCGGACAATGTCCAATTCTAATATATATATATATATATATATATATATATATATATATATATATATATATATATATATATATACATACATACATACATACATATATATATAGAGAGAGAGAGATAGATAGATAGAGAGAGAGAGAGAGAGATGTATATATGTATATGTATTTATGTATATGTGCAAAGTTTCTGAAAAAAATAAATGATAATTTTCTAAATAAGGAGAGCTATAATTTTTATTTTAAAGGAACATATGATAATAACTTGAAAAATTCTTTATAACTTTTTCCCGTTCATGTCTCAAGGAAGAAGACAAAGGTATTTCTGTCTTATTTTGATTTTCTTTCTTTATGTTTGCAATGTCAGCTGTCAGAAATATTAATTTTCTTGAAGAAATAAGCCTCATTTTTGATTTTGTAGTTGTTGTTAAACAGATTCACAAAAATGTAACTGGAAGAGACCAGACGACATTTGCGTTGCTGTCTTTCATTTTTTTCTGTTTTAGGCAGGATTTTTTAATGAAATAGTTTTAAAATTTATTGTTGGAAGAGTCGGTTTTCTTTCCTCATTGTTTTTTTTTTGTTTTCGTTTTTTTGATTTTGATGGTGTGCAGGTTTCGACGACGGCGCGTCGTCTTAAAAGTAAATTGGCTTTCTTTTCTTTTTCCCAGCGCTATTTTTATTTCAAGAAACGATGTCATATAAATGTTATTTATGTAACGAATAAAACATATCATCCACGCCATATTTTTAACATTTTCTTGCGAATAGTTCTTCTTTAACATTTATATCTTTCTAAAAGTAATCCTGGAAAAAATTAAACTAAGTGCTCTCTTCATCTTTCTCAACAGACACAGACTGAAAGAACTGTTTATATCCCCCCCATATATATATATATATATATATATATATATATATATATATATATATATATATATATATATATATATATATATATATATATAAAATGTGTTTGTGTTTTGTTTTATTCGCTTTTTTCTTCATTTTCTTTTGTTCCGTTTATCTTTTAAGGTAATCTTTCTTTCTTTCTCTTTCTATCAGCTTACTTTGGTTCTTCTTTTCTTCTTTTTTTCTTGTTAACATTTCACTGTTCAATCTTTCATAGCTTTTTACATTCATTTTGGTTTCTTGTATGTTTCCTTTTCCTTCTTTTTCTCCTATTATCATTCTCCCTTTCTCTTTACCTTCCTTACGTTTTTCCTAATTAGTTATTCATTCTCTCCTTTTCACTTTTTATTGTATTTATCCTATTATCCGTATTTCCTTCCCATTTTCCTTCCTTCCTTCCTTCTTCGGTTTTTCGTACTTTCTATTTTTTTCGTTCTTTTTCTTTGTTTCTTTCTTCTGCGTGACTTTTTTTTCTATATTTCGTTATTTCCTCATAGATTCCTTTCTTTTTCTTCTAAATTATCTTTTCTTTTCTGCTTTCTTTCTTTATTTCTTTCATTTAAATTTTTCACCCTCCTCTGATATTTTTTTTTCGTTTTTACCTTTTTCATTCTTCCATTTTTCTTCTTCCATTTCCACAATTCTTTCTTTCTTTCTATCTTTCTTTCTCACTTCCTTCCTTTTATTCTTTCCACCCTTCCCTTGTCCTTTCTCCCATTCGTTCTTTATGTTTATTTCTTTTCTTTTGTTTGTTTTTCATTGTTTGATAATTTATTCTTTCTTTTTTCTTTCATTTCTCGCCCTTCTTTTTTTATTCTTTTCCATTCTTTCTTTCGTTTATTCTTTCCACCCTTCCCTTGTTCTTTCTTTCTTTCCTTCTTTCATTCTGTTTGTTTTTTTTTTCATTTTCATTCTTTGAAAATTTATTCCTTCTTTTTTCTTCCATTTCTCAACATACTTTTTTTCATTCTTTTTTCTTTCTTTCTTTCTTTCTTTTATTTTTTCCACCGTTCTCTTGTTCTTTCTTTCTTTCTTTCTGATTATTTCTTTTTTCTTCCTTCTTTTCCTCTATCTTGGTATTTTTTCCCATTTACTTGCCATTCTTTCTTCCTTTCTATATTTACAATTTTATTGTAACATTTTTTTTCATTCGTAATGCTGTCCAGTGAGTTAGAAATCCTGCCACTTTGCCATCATCTACTTTTGTTTCTTTAAATTTCAATTATTATTTGTACTCACACATCTCGCTTCTTTGCTTCTTCACACTAAAATTCCTTTATTCGTATTTTTCCATTTTTCTTCCAAACCTCTTCATCATCATTATTCGAGAGTTGGTGACGTGTTCGAAGATTTTTTTGACCTGTTGACATTTACGATGACAGCAACTACTTGACACTTGCTTTAGATATAAAGGGACATAATGGCGATCATTGGGAGTGACGCCAAGCAAGACAAAAATTGTTTTTATAATTGTTGTTATTGTTTTATTTGCCTTAGCTTTGTGTAGTACGAGTTTTCCTCAAAGCTCAACCACAGATTTCAAGAGACAAGAATTTTTGTTTAATATTTTTCTTGTATCAGAAGTTGCAAACAGATGTGGTGCTATGCAATCAGTATGTAAGAATGTAATTGTGTTCATTGCCTGGAGAAAAATCCTCGCAATATGAGATATTTTTGTTTGCGATTCACGTATTCGAAAGCTTTCAGGAATGCGTTCCACATATTTGTTTGCTCCTTTTGATCTCATTCCGAAAGTTCCAATAATAAGTGTTGTCTTTGAGATGCCAAATTCTACTGATTTCTACCTTGAGGTTCTTGTATTTACTTAGCTTCTGAAACGTTTCAAAATATGTTTTTGTTGGTTGGGGATACAACATCTGTGTGTTTTCAATTATTATAAATTATTAGTTAACGATTTTTCACGCTTGGAGATACTTTTCTCCTTTCACTAGTGTTGCGGTGTTCAACCTCTTAGGAGTCTATGTTAGACTCTTCCGCCTACTATAAGTTTAGTAGGAGAGAAGGCTTCGGGGAACAGTGAATAGATTGTTCTATCGAGGCTGTGACTTTTCGCAGCTGCTGTCGACCTCTCTGCCTTTAGGTAGAGAGGAACCCGGATGAAGCTTTGCCGAAGGGCAAAGTTTTGTCCGGGGAGGTAGACAGACCGTGAACCCGTTTATACGGGTTCTAAGGGAATATTTTTGGCCGAGCCTACGGGCTCGGAGAACTCACGGTAAATTCGGCCTTGTGCCACATGTGGCCCACGTGAGGGGAATGTTTAATAAGCAAAGAATCACTGTTCTTGCCATCCTTCCGGTGTAATTGCACTGCGGACATTAATGGTCAATATAGCTTCGTCCTTTACTTGTAAATGTTGTCATATTTGATATATTTTTTTTATTATTTTTTTAATGCCATGTTCCCTGTAGATGTCATCGCACCTGACACTCCGCAGATTGTTCTTTATAATTGGTGAATTGCCAGACATTTTGGGGAAGAATATTGGGGTCGTTTCCCGTTGACTTTTCCCTTGTTTGAAATTCTGAGTTTTTCTTCTCTAATACTCGATGTCAAGCAAGGCTAGAGAGCCTAGTCTACACTAATATGTTACCTTTACCTGGAAGCGGGAAGAATATCCATGCCAATTCCAAAGACAATTTTGAGAAGAGGAACCCAAGCGACTAGCCAGGAAATTGAACTCGGTTCGCCGAATCCACATTTCACAACGATCGTTGTATTTCATGCAAAACCCATTTTATATTTACTTTGTATAAAATCTGACAATTTTGCAAGTGTCCAAATAGCATCCATTCTTCGATCTGAGGTCAATGTGTAGTATCTGTTCTTCCTCTCCACCAGTCGTGTTCTTTCCATATAAAACGCCGAAAATATTGAGACCTATTTGCTTCTGATGTTCCCAACGCTAGGGCAGTACCTCCCTATTGCATTATAAGAAAGAGGTGTCGATATTTTTAATATAGCCGCGGAAAACAGTCAATCTTTATCCCTGTCGACATGTACGCATACGCGTCCACTCGTTAAACTCAGTGTGTATCACTTTCAGCTGCAGTGAGGTAAATAAATCAATCAATGACCCAATTGCACACGTCCTGGGTAAGACGATAAATTACATCCGCATCCTGAGTAAGACGATAAACTACGTCCAGCAGCACGGCCTCTGATCAGGTTTTGAGGAGCGTGGAACCACCTCTTAATTTCTGATGTTCGTAGATCCACCCTGACCCGGGGTACTAGCACCTCTTAGGGTACCAGCTATGGGTAAGTGGTTGGCCCCCGGACTGGGGTCGGGACTCTGTGAAAATGGGTTTTAATAGTTGAAATACTTTGTAAAAAATATATTACCACCAATACATTTTTATTTAAAAAATTACCAGCGATAGATTTTTAAAGAAAAATATTGCCTGAAATAGATTTTTGAAGGGAAAAAATATTACCAGCAATACATTTATGAAGAAACATATTACCAGCATATTACCGGCATTAAATAACCCATTGTGGTTGATATGCCGTAAAAAAGAAAAATAAACCAAACCAACCCAATTGAACATAGGTCTTGCGGCCTGTCATCCAAAAGCACCTCATCATATCGAGGTCTTCCGTTAGTATACGTCGAGAGATTATTATCCTTCGCCAGCTTGTTAGGTTTCTCGCGTATTTTACAGCACCTGGTATTCCCTAATATTTACCCATCTGAGGACTAACCTGGCTTAGCTTCCAGAATCGGCGTTTCAATGTGAAAAAGGCCGAAAGTAGTTACTTAAATATGTGATTTACATTTGACGCTATAATTTAATTTTCGTTCGTCACTACTTTCTGCTGATCAGCTAATTCCATTTTTATGCTTTCTGGCTAGTATTTTTGTTTCAAGTGTAATGTTCGAAAATCTGACCTTTACAAAAGGCAAAAATCTACCAACAATTTTTCACGTTATCTTTCACTTTGAAACTCAATAGCAGACACGGAAATACTGCACCGAAGAAAGAAAAGGCGGTTGAATGAACTGTATTTCTTGATGCAATTCGATTCGATAAAGCCGAACAGCAAAATAAAAATTGAAAATTGAAGACATGAACTATTAACCTCGCAAAAAGAAAAGAACAAATTAGAGAACGGGGTAATTGATTTCATCAATTTCTGATTGCTTCGTAGATTGGAATGGAAAAAAAACCTGAAAACTGTTCACGCTAAATGTCAACTAAAATAACTAACATATGGAGATAAAATTAAGAAGACAAAGACAATAACGTTCTGGCTTCGATAACAAAATAATGGTTACTTTTTTTATTAGTGTCGATATTATTATTAGTAGTAATAGTAATAGTGGTAGTAGTAGTAGTAATAGTAGTAGTAGTATTTCTTCTTTTTCATGGTTTTTCGTTTTTGACCGGATATATTGCACTATTTGAGATCTCTATCAAGTGCGACCTCATGCAATTAACACTTTCCACAGATTATAGAGCCTTTGAGTTATTATGGTGGCTGTAGTAAGAATGGTAAGAATATTGTTTTGATGTAAGGAAAACTGTGGTATGTACAGGTCAGTAATCGTAGCTAGCTAAGGTCTGGGTGGTGATCATACCAATTTCTATCAGTTTCCTTCCCGTAGAAGTTGCAGATTTTTCAATGCAGATATTGACCAACTCTGTCATGGCGCGTTTTATATTCAGAGAATGCGAATACCGTGCAACCTAATACAAAATGGTCAATTGTTTCTGGATATTTATCGCAGAATCTGCATTTTTATGCTAACAAAATTTTTTCAATATGTGTGCTTGATAATTTCTAGTTAGCAAGCATTGGTCCTGTGTAGAAGAATAAAACCTACGGTCTCACCTTTTAGCTCTGCACTACGTAGCCACAGATGAGTACGGGGTTTGTCTACATCAGATTGTTTGGTACGGGCAGAGTATTGACCGTTAAGCGGTTAACATCGTTTTTGATCTGGTCGATTGCATTTCCTTTTGCTTTCTTTTTTAAGTATTTTTCAGCTTCAGTCTGTGTATAGTGATTTACTTGTATTATTATTATTATTATTATTATTATTATTGGGTTATAACCTTAGCAGTATAATGTAAATTATTTCAAATCGAAATATTTGCATTAGTTGTTAACATATCGAGGCAGTTGTTAGCCTACCACGGTCCATGGTGCAAACATATTAGCCAGCTTATCACAAGATTTAAGGTTAGCTTTTTGTAACGATTGTCTATGTATTTGGCATTCGTCGGTTTCGAGAGACCCTGGTTCTGCACCCAAAGTTTTATGCCCCAGCTGCTGATGGCGGTGTACCATCTGTTATGTCTGTACAGGCCTATGCGGGCGGGGGGTGACAGTCTTGATAGCAATGAATGCATGTGGAGAAGCTCTCCCTCGGCGTCGATATGTTGTTTCTCGTGTTTTGCCGTCGCGGTGAGGCGACGCTGGACTGTCCGCTCCAGGGAGCAGCCCTGTGCAGGTTTTGATTAGAGATCGGCGGTTGCCCGTACAGTAGGTTTCCCCTCTCCATTCCAACGGCGTTTTGCAAGAAAAAGCTAGAGGCCAATACAACTTGGCATCGGCGCCATTGCGATTATATATATATATACATATATATATATATATATATATATATATATATATATATATATATATATATATATATATGTATGTATGTATGTGTGTGTATATGTATATATATGTATGAATGTATATATATATGTATATATATAGGGATGTATATACATATACATATATACATATATATATATATATATATATATATCAATTATGTGGTGCAGGTTAAATTTATATTACGCAAATCATTCATTATTCGAGGTTAATGTATTCTATTATTAAAAATATTTTGCGAGAGTGATTCTTGCCATATCATTAACTTCATTATCTGCTTTTCGTATGAATGATTCGCGTAATATATATATATATATATATATATATATATATATATATATATATATATATATATATATTTGGTGAATATCCATAATATCCGGCATTGATAACAATAACTTTCATGCAGTTTATGCAATCTTCAGGTGTGGATTCTGACAGTTATCTGTCGCGTTCTCGTGGTGATGATTCAAAATTGGGTTTACAAACTTGTCTATTTAAAATATAGTATTAATGATTAATAATTTATATCTTTCAAATTCATAAGTTCGAAAGTCGGAGAATTAAAAAATGATAAATAATATATATATATATATATATATATATATATATATATATATATATATATATATATATATATATATATATATATATATATATATATATATACTCTCCTATCCAGAGACGTGTTGCACTCAGAGTTTCATGCAGTTTATGCAATCTTCAGGTGTGGATTCTGACTGTTATCTGTCGCGTTCTCGAAAATTCAAAATTGGGTTTACAAACATGCCTATTTAAAATATAGTATTAACGATTCGTAATTTATATCGATTAGATTCATAAGTTCGAAAGTCGGAGAATAAGAAACAAGTAATTTTTTTAAAAATTTATTTTAAATTTGAATTTAGATTCGAAAGTAAAAAATATACTACAGAGGTAACTCTCGTTTTTTGTTTTTTTTTAACGTAAAGTAACCATGTTATGTCTATTAACGTAAACTATAACGCAGATTACATATATATATATATATATATATATATATATATATATAATACTTATACATATGCATATATATATATATCTATATATAATATATATACATATATATATATGTATATAAATATAATACTTATATATATATATATATGTATATATATATATATATATATATATATAATTGTAAAAATTATGTAAAATTTATTTTTTCATCCTCAAGCCTGATTTTAACCTATAAGTTTACCATACCCGGCGTGTTTACGTGCAGAGTTATTTGTATTTTCTGTTGTATATTTATATTAGGTACTAAATCTTCTATGATACAACTTGTGGTCTTTCTACATTTCGTTGCTTTGTGTCCTTTGAATACTGATGAGCACATTCCAAAACCGGAAGCTATAATGATTTAATTCCTTTACGTTCGTATTCCCCTATAAGATCTGAAACTGATATGCTAATCTAATCTCACATGAACTCACTTGTTATAACCTCAAACGATATAATATCTCGTGGTCCTTAATCACCCTGCATTTATTTACGATAGCTCGTTCCAATTTCAATAATTGAAGAATGCACTTTCTCTTAACACTATTATTTAGCAGAAGCATGAACTCAAGCCCCGTACTTATAATATGCAAGAGTCAGCATTTGCTTAATAACTACAAAAGTAATCACTACTAACAACAGAATCTCGCAAAAGCGTATTTAAAATACGGATGTGCTACAGGCGGGGCTGAGAGTAGATCGGTCCAATCAGTCTATTGTATATTATTTCCATTCTACTTACTGCCAGTTATCTTGATGATGTAGCCTTTGTTATAGGACAAAGGTAATCAAATTTGCTTAATGTAAATTTCAGACCTTTCATGGTTAGAAGCCATAAGCGCTTCTTTTCTTTTTTGTAAATTTGGCTGACCTGAAACGTCTTTACCGCCATTTATTCCGTCATCACGGATGAGCAACAGCTTTCCTCACATTCATTCCCTTGTCACTGTTGAGAGAGACTTCGCCCATCTTTAGTACTGATATTACGGTTTAAATTCTTGAATATTTTGAAGATTAAACCGTTAATTTGCAATATAAGCACCGAAGGCCCCTGGTATTGAGAATGTATGATACTTTTGTGAAATTGCCTGCGTATTTGGAAAGTGATATTAAAACATTGCGCTTGATTATCAGTTAGAAGTTATGAACAATGTAAGTTCGAATTCTTTCTCGTCACGTAGATAGAACGAACGCCATTACTGGCTTTGTTTGCATACGTTTGCCTCGAGGAGTCATGCGGCACGGAAGCTTCACTTGTCTTGATTATTACGCAATGCGCAAAGTTTGAAATGAATGCGTGAAATAATGCGCGAAAAGACGTAAAATCCGACAATTAATATAAAATAAAACAAAAATTACATGCCTGAAAATTTTTAAAAAAGTATTTACCCTTCTTTTCAACGATGTTTTTTTTTATGTATCGTGAAAGTTTCTTGAATTTAAAGCTTCATAAATTGCATTTTAGGGTGATATTCTGTTTCATTAGCTATAAGCAGATTTATTAAGGACAACAAATAAAAATACTATTAATTTAAAACTTCATTTTAAAAAAAATAAGTGCATTTTAATATGACATCCGCGAAAGTTGCGCAATAATCAAGATAAGTAAGATACGAAAAGCTGTAAAAAGGTCGTTAACTAAGTAAGCTTCCGCGCATTATTACTAGAGGAAAACGTATACAAACAACGCCAGTAATGGCGGCTGGACAACGCGAAAGAGATCGAACTTACATTGATAATAAATCCAAAGCGGTAACCGAGGTCAGTGTTTTAATGTCATTTTCGAAATAACCAACCAATTTCACACCGGAATGATACATTCTCAATACCGGGGGCTTTTGGTGCTCATACTGCAAATTAACCGATTAAACTTACTTGTCAATAGAATAGAATCACTGTTTAATCCTAATATCGATTTTACCGTGTGCAGCAGAAATGTCTCCCACATATACTTCCCAGAATAACGGTGTCTTCATCTAATTAATGTCTAATCATTATGTGGAAAGTATTTCTTGGAGATATATATGGGAGGTATTTCTGCTGCGCCCAGTATATATAATTCCTTTATTCTGCTAGTAATCCTTGCAGTTATCGATTTAAGTATATTTTAAAAATTGTATAGACCGAACATGTAAACAACGACAAGGTTTTAGAGGAAATTGAAACAAAATGACACTTATAGTTAACATCAAAAAATGACAGTAGAAATTTCTAGGAATGTCTTCTAATGAGTAAAGGGGGGTTTGGAAAATTTGACATTCACTGCACGTATTGAAAGCAAGACGGAAACTTCGCCTAGCCTGCCTAACTAGTTGGTGTAAATGGATGGCAGTGTAGAGTTTGAGATAGATAACTAAAAGACAACATTTACTAATAGTTACATAGGACAGGAAATTGTGGAGAGCCATGATCGCCAATGTCTTGAAAGGACACGGCTCAAAGAAGAAACGGTTCATGCTATATGAAGCGTGTATTTATCAAGCGGCCGACCTGACGTGATATGAAACAAAACCCTGGAGTTTACACCAAAATAAGGTAAAGAGAGTTGGTATACGCTCGAAAAAAATATCTATTGAGGTGTTGTTTAATGCAAAAACTCATTATGATAATCGGCCATGCGATGTACTTGTAACCATATCTTTTCTTTTACGTGCTATGTTCCTTCAGGACGTAAAATAGCATGGCTCTCCACATCTTCCTGTGCCTTGTAGCTCTTAATTAATGTTGCTTTTTTGTTATTTCTCCCAAACTCTGTTCTACTATCCATTTGCTCAAGCTCATCAAGTAGGTTACGAGCTGCCTACCGCTGTCCCT
The DNA here is from genome assembly GCA_964036315.1 of Acanthosepion esculentum. NCBI lineage: Eukaryota > Metazoa > Mollusca > Cephalopoda > Sepiida > Sepiidae > Acanthosepion > Acanthosepion esculentum. Next base: position 80,248,896 of record OZ038482.1, on the reverse strand, counting down.
CAGTCTGTCCTGTGAGTATCAGGTTTTCCAAGCCCCACTTCTTCATTATGTGCCCCGGAAACTTCAACTGCCTTTTCCTGGTGGTAAAAGTAAGTTTATTTTTTGTTTCCATTTTCTCTAATATGCAGAACGGAAAAAGAAGTAATCCTTTGAAGTAACCTAACAATGGTCTTAATTTTAGGATGCATGTTAAAGCGACGCTTTCCTGATTGAAAAAAAGCGCTGCCGTGTATTCATGCTGTGGAGTACCGTACGGAGGTGAAGTTTCTGGAACGCATAATGAGAAAGGAGGACCTGAAGAATCTGATACTCACGGATCGAATAGAGGAAAAGAGAGACAAGGGAAAACAACGCTTGACTTACCTGGCGGGCTTGGATGATATGGGGGAGGTAGCAGAGAAATGGAACTTGTTGAGAGTTTCAAGGGATAGAGCGAGGTGGAGAGCTATGATCGCCTACGTCCTGAAAGTACATGGCACATAAAAACCAAAGAAGATACAGTATAGCTTATTGACATTATTATTTTGGGATTGTTGGTGGAGTGGTTTTACCGTTAAGAGCTACAAAGGATAGGCAGTTATAGAGAGCCATAATCACTCACGTTTTTAAGGGAGAAAAATGCAGTAAAAAGAAGGTACGGCCTGAATCCAATCTAGTAGGGATATTCAGCCAGTGATGATCGTACACTTGATTGTAGTAACAGACTGTGGGATTTTTAACTGCTACACTTATACTTAACATCAGGAAGAGGCGGCTGAAGTTTCTGAGACACGCATTGAGAAAGGAGGACCTGAAGAATCTGATACTCACGAATCAAATAGAGGGGAAAAGAAGCCAAGGGAAAACAATGCATGACATACCTGGCAGACTTAAGCAAGTGAATGACAGAACGTGCTATGGGGGAGGAAGCAGAGGGAAGGAACTTGTTGAGAGCTGCGAGGGATAGAGGGAGGTGGAGAGCCATGATCGCCTACGTCTTGAATGGACATGGCGCATAAAAAGAAAGATGGGCACCAGATTTCGCTACAGGTTCGCGAGCCGCCCCGGACTCGCATCAACTGATTTCACCAGGAATTCTTATAATATGGAAGAAATAATTTCTTGTATTTGCCCTTCAAGTACTTCGAAAGTCTTAGTTTAGTAAAGTAGACTTTCTCCTTTAGCCAACACCAATGAAAAAAGTCACAAGGAGTCCAGGCTAGCCACTCATACATACAGGGAGTTACTTTTCAGTCAACTTGTAGATTGGCATCTAGGTCATACCGTTTTACAGTTGAACTAGCTAGGTGCAGTCGCTACATCTAATCCAACAGTTTCTTTTCTCATACTTCCCACCTGCACAACTCACTCCTGATTTCTTGCTTCCCATATAATCAAAATCTTCTAAAATTCAAATACAACGTCAATCGCCATCTTCTGTCTTCTTGAAACATGTTTCTTTTTTTTTTTTTTTGTCCTTTCCTCAATTTTCACTAGTCTTAGTCTTCTTATTCTCTTTCACTTTCACTTTCACTTTCACTCCCTGCAAACCCTTGCGACTTAGTGGCATTTTCGCCTTGCTTGGGGTGAAAAGATTGACTAAAACGGATGTGTTTGTGCAGCGTGGTAGCTGACATATGTAGAGTCATGATAAAAAAAAAATTATATTGTACAGGGGGTTATTCCAAAGGGGTTTAAATTTTGCCCTCTGGAATATACAAGATATGTTACATTATTTAGTTAACAATGAGTCTTTTTTACTGATATTCAATGAATTTCAAACGTAAAAATATTTCAGATGCATTTATATTACACACACAAACACGCACACACACACACACACACACACACACACACATATATATATATATATATATATATATATATATATATATATATATATATATATTATATCATAGATGTATTCTGTCAGTAATCGTCGACAACACTACTCATGTACGAATTTGGTTCTTCCGCTGCCTCATCGAAACCGACATAGTTTATTCAAGAGGTCGAGACAGGACTGAAACAGTTTCGGATATTGATCGCATGGTAAGGCGTGTGATGGTCTAGGCTCGAGATGCCCGACCTTGCGTTTTTTTTACTTTGTCTTCAGTCTTTCTCCTCTCCTGGAAAGTGTAACAATCCAAATGAATTGCTCTTCTCCGGGATGGTTTTAAAGCTGATTCGGGATCGAAGGAGGGAAGACTTCACTTGTTCTTTGAATCTGCGTTTTGGTTCTCGCTGCCGTTTGCTGCTGACTAACCTGATTAATTAATGACCAAGGACAATCCCTTCATACATATTTAATGGACAAAACTTACCGAAACAAATTGTTGTGACCAAGTAAATGGTTAAAGAAATAACAAATGTTACAGATATATATCATATATTAAACAGTTAGTACAACAGAAGAGTATTACACAACTAATGAATGTGTGTCGGTTGACTCAGCGTTCAATCTGTTCGACTGTTAATATTTAACACCCCCACAAGGGATTCTCCGAGCCCGTATGCACGGCTAAAAATATTCCCATAGAACCCGCATAAACGGGTCCGGGCCTGTCTACATCCCCTGATGAAACTTTGCCCTTCGTCACAGCCTCCTTCGGGTTCCTCTCTGCCAAAGATAGAGAGCTCGACAGCACAGTCCGAACAGATATATTCGATGTTAATATTCAACAGCCCCCCCCTCAACACTACGAGGGATGTATGTGGCACAAGGACGGGTTTATCGTGGGTTTTCGGAGCCCGTAGGCACCCCCAAATATATTCCCTTAGAACCCGCATCAACGGGTTCAGGGACTGTCTACCTCCCCGGACGAAACTTTGCCCTTCGGCAAAGCCTGTCCGTGTTCCTCTCTGCTCGAAGGAGAGAGTTCGACAGATGAACAATCTGGTCAACTGTTTATATTTTACAGCCCATCCCACCACACGAGGGATGTGTGTGGCACGAGGCCGAGTTTATCCTGGGTTCTCCGAAAATGCCAAAAATATTCCCTTAGAACCCGTATAAATTGTTTCATGGCCTGTCTACCTCCCTGGACGAAACTTTGCCCTTCGGCAAAGCCTCGTCCGTGTTCCTCTCTGCTCGAGGCAGAGAGTTCGACAGCACAATGCGACCAATCTGGTCGAATGATCCCCCCAAGGCCTTCTATCCTACTAATCTTATAGTAGGCGGAAGAGTCCAACATAGACTCTTTAGAGGGAGGACACCACAACACAAATATTAGTTTTATTGTGACAATATGTCTTTCACGGTAAATCGATTTCTTTTTCTTATTCATATATTTATATTCATTTCATATCTATATCAGAATAGTTTAGGGTAAAGAACTATGACAAAGTGGAAAAGTTCTTCGTGCTTCTTTCTCCTAAAATTATCCTTGATATATAAAGAATTTATATATCTTTTTTTAGTAGAATAAATTTATATTAGAATTAATAATGGCAGTAAAACTTATACGTGAAAAAATAAGTAAAAGATTTTAACGTATTTTAATACCAGCAGATTGTCTGCCAAAAACGTTCAATGAATAACTAAAGATATAATATTCAATAAAAGTTCAATTGACTATTCTCATCGACCGACTTCAGAGTTTCGCGTGTAGACGTTCGTGTACGGACATATGTTCTATAAATCAACTGAAATTTTTATCAAATCTCATAGTTATATTCCTCAAAACAAACGGCAATCGTACACTATTATCATTATTCGGACTATTGTCCTCATCTTTTTCGCCATATTTATTACAACGTTTCAGCCGTTGTACGCTCCGGCCTTCTTCGGGTGGTTGGAATGTCGAGACTGAATCCTTTATTTCGTTCACTGGGATAGACTGTTCTAGTTCCAAGTTCCATGTTTTAATGGATGTCAGTTATCAGTTATCTCCTGCTAATTCCCCTCCCCAAGTTCACCACTGCCTTAACCGGGTATTGAACTCACACTCTTTGGGTCCTGTCACTGGGTCTAACTAACGCCTTTATCCACTGTGCCATGTGTCCTTGAGGAGAACTTTCAGAGGGGAATTAACAGGAGATAACTGATAACTGGCATCCGTTAAAACATGGCACGTGGAACTAGAACAGTCTACCCCAGTGAGCGAAATAAAGGGATCAGTTCGACATTCGAACCACCTGAAGAAGGCCGTAGCGTACAACGGCTGAAACGTTGTAATAAATATGACGACAAAGATGAGAACAATAGTCCGAATAATGTTAATATTGTACATAATACCTCATCTCAGAAATATAGACAAACTCCAGTCGTATATTTCAAACGTCATATATACAGATAAAAATCATTTTTAACTGGTTCTAAATTTAAATGATACATTTTTAATGAAATTCTTATAGTGTAGGAATTTCCAATTTGAAATTTAATATTAGCTTTTGTTCAGAGGATTATAGATATGATAATCCGATACTAACTTCAATAAATTTATCAAACAGCTATCCCTAACGATCCTTTCAACTTGAAACTCTAGAGACGTTCAATGAGTTTAGTCAATTGAACTTTTACTGATTTATTAACTACGAGAATTTTTATATTTAGATTGTTTTTCATAACAGATTTTATTTATAATCGAAAACCATTTCTTCCGCAAGTTGCACATAAATAATAAAAATAATAAAAAGACCTCCATGTGATTTGCGAACCGCCGTATGGCCACCCATTTGATAGAAAAACAAACCAATATGTCTGAAATTAAGACTCAGACAATCATATAATGTGCAAAGTGTAACCTTTTACGTCGGTTCAATAGGGGAGATAATGACGTTTACTTTGTACTGTAGACGCTAGGGGGCACAATCTTTGTTACAAATGACATTAAAAATGCCGTTGATAAGGACATCGATGTTTTGCGTATCTTTTAAAGAATTTTACTACCAAATGAAAATGACAGGCCTTAAAAGATGGTTAGATTTTCTTTCTATTGGAAACAAAGGATATGTTTTTCTAGACGTAGTTAAGTAACATTGCTGCTGTCTGATAATCAGTCATCTTACATATGTGTTATATATTGAATTTTGTTAACAATTGAATTATTTTTATGTCCTCAATATTAAAGCAAAAATATTTAATGTACATTCTAAAACAACAATGCGATACAATTATTTTCCAAACGTTAATATGTAAATATATTCATAAGAAAACAGAGATCCTGCTTCATCTGTGAATTGTATCCCTTCAGGACGCTGGCGATCATGGTTCTCCACAATTTTCTGTCCTTTGTAGCTCTTAATAAATTTTGTCTTTTCGTTATTTCTGCTAATCCCTGTTCTACCATACATTTTACTTAAGCTCATCAAGATATTTCAATTCTGTACGTGTTTGATTTGGGGAACAAGACAGAATGTCTTGTTATTTTGCATTGATACTATAACTTATTTCTACTTTCATTAAATGATACTGAACAATATCACACTTTCCTGGGTATGTCGATAAACTACATCCGCGTCCTGGGTAAGACGATAAACTACATCCGGCAGCAAGGCCTCTGATCTGGAGATTTTAAGGAACGTGGAGCCACCTCTTAATTGCTGGTGTTCCCAGGTCCAACCTGAACCCGGGTGGTAGCAACTGTCAGGGTCCTAGCTATGGGCAAATAGTTAACCCCCAAACTGAGGTCAAAACACTATAAAAATGTAAAAATAGGTTTTAATACCGGAAATACTTTATAAAAAATTATTAGCGGCAATAAATTTTTGAAGAAAAATTATCACCTGCAATACATTATTACCAGCAATGCATTTTAAAAAAATATTAACAGCTATACATTTTTTTTTTAAAATACCAGCAATACATTTTTGAAAAAAATGTTACCAGCAATAAAAATCTTGTCGGCATTAAATAACCCATTGAGATTGATATGCCGTAAAAAAAAAAACATTACATAACGTTTAGCAGGTAAAATAGATTTAAATTTAAATTTTTTTAAATCAACTGCCTTACAGTATTATATTTACAAGATATTATTTACATATAAAACAGTCATGAGTAAACTAATTCTACAATATTAAATCAATAAAAGTTCACTGAACTCATATCATTGACTGACTTCAGAGTTTCGCGTGAAAACCGTCGTCAGGTCTAGATATTCAATAAATCTATTGAAATTATTTTGAAATTATTATCAGGAAAGACCAATCTTTTGTTGCAAATAAAAATAAAGTATTATTTGGTTTGGTTTCTTTAATGGCATATGAGACAATTAAAGCCGAAATTTAATTTCCTTGGGGGATTTGAAATGTTTTTATTTTTGCTGTTAAAATGTATTGCTTAAAAGGTTTACTATATATTTTGATAGTATTTTGACCCGAGTTTTGGAGTTCACTAATTACACATAACTCGGACCTTAACAGTTGTTACCACTCCAAATCAGAATGGACCTGGAAACAACAGCAATTAAGTGGTGGTTCCACTCTCCTCAAAACCTCCAGTGTCGCAGTCAGAGGCGTATATATATTATTATTATATATATATATATATATATATATATATATATATATATATATATATATATATATATATATGTATGTATGTATGTGTGAGTGTGTCTGTGTCTGTGTCTGTGTCTGTGTATATATATATATATATATATATATATGTATATGTATGTCATTCACAGACAGTACTGTTTCGCTGTATCACAGCTCCTCAGTGCGACGAGACTTCCGATATGTATATATATATATGTAATTGTATATATATGTATATATATATATAATTATATATATGTGTAATTGTGTATGTATATATATATATATATATATATATATATATATATATATATATATAAATATATATAGACAATATTAGTGGTGAAGATACACATACATATGCAATTATATATGCACATACACATATGTGTATAAAAATAATTCCAAGAGGATATGATTGTAGGTCTGATGAATTGGGTCGTTTTTACGATTCCAATGGAATAAATTATGACCATGGAATATTAATGTTTAAGTCTTTTTATTATATATATATATATATATATATATATATATATATATATATATATATATATATATATATATATATACTTACAGAGAAGGATGACACTGAATAGCATCCCATCCCAATATATTGGTGGTAATTTTTTCTGGTATTAAGTGGTGCTTCCGCGCTTCTCAAAACCTCCTGATCAGAGGCGTTGCTGCCAGATATAGTATATCATCATACATAATAAATTATTATATCTATGATTAATATTCTATAAAACAACCCTTTAGTTATCTCAGGTTTACTGTTCTCTATCAATAATTCCCTAAATGTTTCTAAACCAAATTTTATTTCTATGTCTTCGTTGTTTGAGCGAATTTTTTTTCAATCAGATTTAACGAACGTAAGTAAGTCACCTGAACCAAATAAAAAAAATAATTTATATGAATTTTTGGTAGGTAGAGTGCAAGAGAAGAGAGAAAACCAGTTTGTCTTGAAAACAACATTCACGTTTAACTGACACTAGTTTGATACATTCAGCTATCTTAGCCACAAGGCTTCGTGCGCAGGTATCTGAGATCATCCAGGTAATTTGTGCATTTGTCTGCCTCATATATTCGTAAATCAATCGCCGACTTTCGAACAATTACATTCAGAGCGATATGTTCAGTAGCAGTGTAAATACGAAATATCAGTGAAAGCAAATCCTCTTTAAATGTTTACGCAGATTCTATATTCTCCTGCTGACCAAGAAATGTCGAGGATAAAAATGTTGCTAAAAAAAGAAAACACGTTTAATATTGCCAGCAAGTGACCGGATTTTTTTTTTCTTTACGATATTTTTTTGTTTATTTTTGAGTTCAAGGTTGTCTTTAAAAAAAAATGAATAGGAAGGCACATTAACATCGATTTGCCTACGCGCGTCTATACATATGCAATTATTTTTGTCTAGTTGTAGGGATGTATGCGTACAGCTATATAAGTGCGTAAGTTAAGCACCTCGACGTGGTGTAATGGTTAGAAATCTTGTCTTCATAGATTAGTTACGTCTGAGTAGTGAGTTCGATCCTCACTAGGTGCCCCATACTTTCGGCCATGTGCCACATCTAAGCCGGGCTTAGAAAATCTAATCTCTATAAGTACGTAAGTAATAGTATAGGTCTGTGTAAACGTTTGAATATGGCGTATTGACTGTGTATTTTTGTCGTTATGTTTTTTTTTCGAGGGGTGTGTAATCGGTATCATTCCATGCAAGGCAGGAAAACAACTAAACACAAGGGGTTACAGGGTATGGAAAAATTAGGAAGAGAAACATTAATAACGGGTGGAGTGAGAAAGGACTCATAAGGCGGAGAATGGAGAGCGATTGATATTGCATTTAAATTGGCTGGAAAGCATGGAGCTGGGAAGAAGTTCCACAAGCGAGAAGTTTGAGAAAAGAAACTGTTAGCATAGAACTTACGACTATATCTCGACAGCTCAACTGTAAATTGATGAGAACTCGGCGCCAGTTATGTGTATGTGCTTATTTAATCATTTTTGTCTAACAATTTTAAAAGATCCGTTTGTTTTTTGTGTATGTATACGTTTGTGTGCACTACCGTGTGTGTGTGTGTGTGTGTGTGTGTGTGTGTGTGTGTGTGTGTGTGTGTATGTGTGAGACAGATTAATAAATGAATGGATCTAAATTTTACTGATTTTTAAATAATTTCCGTTTTTGTTTATCAACTTAAAACTTTAAAAAAATAAAGTATAATTACATTTTATTGAATTCCTAATTTTCATAAAGGACCCTCCTCCTCCCTCATCTAGGTCTGATGAATTGGATCGTGATTACGATTCTCTTGTAATAAATTATAACGGTGGAATATTAGTTTTTGAGCCTTTTATAATATATATATATATATATATATATATATATATATATATATATATATATATATATATATATATATATATATATATATTGGCTCCTGAAAAATTATTTTCGGTAGAGCTCTTTGGTTTGAGGTGTGACTTTGTAAACAGTGACTATTTAAGCTAATATTGCATGACTCTTCGGCAGAATTGAGTCACTGTCAGTCACTGTCAGTCACTGTGTGTTTATTTAAATCTAAAAATAAACACGCTAAATATTCACCTTCATCCCTGCCGTGCGCCGACGGTTTAGTGGTAGAAGTTCCGACTGACGCAAATTCAGTCGGGTTTCAATCCTAGCTAGAGGGAACCGGACGTCTAGTCACACTGATGAGCTGTGAAACAGCGAAACAGTCTGTCTGTGGATGACAAAATATATATATATATATATATATATATATATATATATATATATATGTGTGTGTGTGTGTGTGTGTGTGTGTATTTTAATGGCTGACCACTCGTATTCGAGGATACCTGTCTACTAAGGCGGCTCACTAATCCCTATTGCAAACGCTTGCTCAGGCGCATTTTGTGTTTGCTTTTCAGCATCCACAGGTACCATTTATACTGCAACTATGCTGAGCAGACCTTGGTTTCTGGGAGAGAAGTATGTTATCTAGAGTGATCAACAATGTGAACAAGGCCAGAACTCTCAAACTCTCGGTTACGATGACTTTTGACTTTCGTGCCAGCACAACCATCAACGGTCCCGAAGGGTTCCGTCTACAAGGGCAAACCGTGGTACGGTTTTCAGACATTTTCCAAAGGTGCTGCACGCTGGGATCGCCTCCTCCAGACAGATAATATCAAGAAGTCACTTTCCTGACAAAGAACCTATGTAAATATTAAAGTGGACACCACAGAGCGGCGATAGTCTATCTGTATCGTACTTAAACGCTGGCCTGGAGATTTCCTGTAAGCATCAACGGATCTATCACTGCTGGGTGTTGATATATATATATATATATTTATTATAATTTTATCATATAGACAAAACCATTTTACTCACAACAAAGATACAACTTGGTTTCAGTGCATTTTAACTGCGCATCTACGGGTGAGGGTTGGAAATGGTTATGAACGTTTCCGACCCTCACCCGTAGAAGTGCAGTTAAAATGCACTGAAACCAAGTTGCATCTTTGTTGTGAGTAAAATGGTTTTGTCTATATGATAAAATTATAATAAATAAATAATTATCGCTCTACTACCTGTATCGAGCTCTTTTTTTAATTAACGCTGCGAACGTTAGAATTTATATATTACTTTCGTTCTCATCGCATCGGATTTATATATTTATATATATATATATATATATATATATATATATATATATATATATATATATATATATATATATATAATTCATCGAATCTAGAGTAAGAATCCTCAACGGAAAGCACTGGACGGCCGTTTCGTCCCTTTTGGGACTCATCAGCCGTACGCATCCATTACCGAGAATCGAACCCGGACCGTTACGATACAACACAAGCGTCACTGGGCCAGCGGGCCTCGGTGACCAATAGGAAACTAACTAGACTTAATAGCGCACCTAATTTCTAATTCCGCTAATGATACTCATCCAGGTAGGCATAAGCCACTGGAACCGGCTCCAAGTTGGGTGTTGCTTATATTACGGTCCTTGGTCGATTCAGATAATTTTATGTGCGCGGGTATCGACTGCGGAACTGAAATCCCAATTGAACACGATTATGGAAATAGAAATGACACATGCCTGCACTTCACGAGCTTCGTTCACGTTTTCTTCTGCAAGAAAACGTTGTTAGCGATGCTGTATTTCAACTGGTATTTACTTAATATA
>OZ038482.1:80230725-80233225 GCA_964036315.1 Acanthosepion esculentum | reverse complement strand
AAATATTGACAAGCCATAAAATAAACAATCAATCACAAGCGAGAAGCGCGAGAGACGGAACTCTTGGCACAAAACTTTTTTTAAAAAATCATCTCACACCAAACAAAGCACTAATGACGCTAAGAAGCAAGGGGGTACGGAGAATTAGAGAGTATGAAGAAAAATTAAAAATACTATTAAGCCAGGAGAATAATAATAAAAAACAAGAATTAAGAAGATAACGATTGACGTTAAAAATGAATTTTTGAATATCAATGTTGATTGGAAAGCTAGAAGCCGGAAGATAAACATGAATAGATAATCACGATATATAATCACGAATAGTGCGATAGAAGACATTGTTATCAAAGAAAATACGGTTACATCTAGCCATTAAAACGATGAGACCTGTCTACCAATCTAGTACTGCACTGATATTCACAAAGTCTAGGTACGGTAGAGGAAAGTTTGTCACAACAATTAACATGATCTAACAATACCAACGGTAAAATTATGAGACTTAGCTGCCAATCAAGTACTCCGCTTAAATACATGATGCCGAAGTACCAAAGAGGAGAGTATATAAAAATATATAAGAAAATATTCATTTTAAGAAAAAAGCACTTTCATGCTACGTTACGGCGGTAGGAATGTGATATGAACCTACATGCCAGATCAGTACGTGTAACAGTGAATATACTTCTTTGGATTTTATAAAAAATATGTAGATATATAGCAAAGGTAGCAGTCATATTCATACGAAAGCCTGAGACTGAGAAGGTGCAGTAAGTTGCTCACATGGACATCATCACAACAAATGATCGTAGAAGGCAAATAATTTCTCCAAGATGATTAAAAGAGAGTATTTCTTTTTGGTAGGTGTATTAAGAAGCATCCGATATATATATATATATATATATATATATATATATATATATATATATATATATATATATATATATATAGACAATATTAGTGGTAAATATACACATACATATGCAATTATATATACACATACATATATGTATAAAAATAATTCCAAGAGGATATGATCCAGGTAGAACTCAATGTCCAGGACAGAGTAAGGATATAATAAAAAGACTTTAACATTAATATTCCATGGTCATAATTTATTCCATTGGAATCGTAAAAACGATCCAATTCATCAGACCTACAGATTCTGATTTTGTGTCTCTTTAGGTCTGATGAATTGGATCGTTTTTACGATTCCAATGGAATAAATTATGACCATGGAATATTAATGTTTAAGTCTTTTTATTATATATATATATATATATATATATATATATATATATATATATATATATATATATATATATATATATATATGTGTGTGTGTGTGTAATTTGGCAGCAACTTTTCTTTCAAACATGTAGTGTTGAATGTTAAAGACAACATAGTCTTACATATTTTCTTTTGAATTTTCTCATATTCTCTAATGAGACTTTTTATTTGAAAATAGTTCCGAAATATGTATTTTCCATACGATGACCTAGCGCTTTCGAACATCATTGTTCATCTTCAGGGTCAATATTTTAGTCAAAATTTTTATATATATATATATATATATATATATATATATATATATATATATATATATATATATATATATGACCCCATAGATCAAACTATAGCCACATTTCTCACCCATACAAGACAGATATGCTTGTGGGAGGTCCCACACTTATACACAAACCCATACTAATATATACACTTACACATATCATATACACTCCCAAAGAACTAAAGATAGCATACATAGATCCCCTTCCCACCGACGAATAAAACTGTCAAAATGACCCAGAAGGGAATTCTGAGTCGCATGAATTTCCACAACATTTATCTTAAAAACAACACGAGGCCATTTGACCGACACAAGGGCTGACCACGATTAACGATAAAAAGAAAATGAAAACTACAGATAATTTTTTCTTTTCTTCAGAAAGTCATTCATTCTTTTAGTTCACTGCTACTAATAAGCAGGAAATTATTTTCTTCTTTTAATAGACATGGTGGAAGAAACTAGTTTAAGAACCTAATTGAAATAATGAAACAAAAAATATTAATTAAACAAATCTGTCTAAAAACTTTTATTTTTATTTTTTAAATATTTTTGTTCCATATATATATATATATATATATATATATATATATATATATATATATGCGTGTGTGTGCGTGTGTCTGTCTGTGTTTGTGTGTGTGTGTTTGTGTGTGAGTGTGTTTAATCATTTTACCAGAAAAAAAACACGGGGAAAGTGAGACTATTAGAAAAAGAAAACATTATTACGGAGCGAGAACAATAAAAGAAGACGATTTATGAAGGGAGATAATCACGATTGACGTAACATTTAAATTTTTGAAGATCAAAGTTGATTGGAAAGCAAGAAGCCGGATGAGAGTTCTACAAGCGAGAAGTATGAGGGAAGAAACTGTTAGCATAGAACTTACGGTTACATCTAGTCACTTAATCTGTAAAATGATAAGACTTTACCTTCAA
>OZ038482.1:80193225-80225725 GCA_964036315.1 Acanthosepion esculentum | reverse complement strand
TATATATATATATATATATATATATATATAAAGTCAAATGGATAAACAACAACATAAAATAACTAGAAATATTAAACAAAGAATGTAAACCTAAACTGGCATCTGAGTATTGCAGACAGCATGGATCTCCGAGGTGTGCAATCAATGTAGAGTATTATGTATATTTTTTAATATATATATATATATATATATATATATATATATATATATATATATATATATATATATATATATATATATATATATTGCCATAGAGGAAATAGTTGTTATTTCAACAGTCCAATGCGTATTTCCCGTTCAGTGATTTTAGATTTTAGTTGATGAGTTCATTATATCTATCCGCCATCTACCCTTCATTGTTAAATATTGACTTCACCGAGATCTGAATGTCCATATCACCGAAAGATCCGTAGCGACAGCCTCTGTGCATTAATACGCATAAAAATGGTAGTCGGAGTTATTGTATGATAAATAATACACACACGGGAACTCGCACATACATACACACACACACAGATAGATAGATAGATAGATAGATAGATAGATAGATAGATAGATAGATAGATAGATAGAAAAGGAACAGGATGAGAAAGATAGAAAGAATGAAAGAAAGAGGATGAAAATGAAAGAAAGAATGAAAAAGAAAGAAATAAAGGATTAGGATGAGATAGAAAGAAAGAAAGAAAGAAAGAAAGAAAGAAAGAAAGAAAGAAAGAAGGAAAGAAGGAAAGAAGGAAAGAAAAGGAACAGGATGAGATAGATAGATAGAAAGAAAGAAAGAAAGAAAGAAAGAAAGAAAGAAAGAAAGAAAGAAAGAAAGTAAAGGAACAGGATGGGATAGAAAGATAGATAGATAGATAGATAGATAGATAGATAGATAGATAGACAGACAGAAAGAAAGAAAGAAAGAAAGAAAGAAAGAAAGAAAGAAAGAAAGAAAGAAAGAAAGAAAGAAAGAAAAGGAACAGGATGAGAAAGAAAGAAAGAAAGAAAGAAAGAAAGAAAGAAAAGGAACAGGATGAGAAAGAAAGAAAGAAAGAAAGAAGGAAAGAAAAGGAACAGTATGAGATAGATAGATAGATAGATAGATAGATAGATAGATAGATAGATAGATAGATAGATAGATAGATAGATAGATAGATAGATAGATAGATAGAGTATTACCGGTTCTAATCACTACATTCCGGATTTCAATCGCCGTATTTTTTGGATCATTACAAATTGATTCCCTGTCTTATTGAACATTATTAAAGTAATGTACAACTGTTTCAATCTTATATCTTTCTTCATTTTCACCCATTTCTAATGAATTAACTGTGTAGAGGTCTCTGTAATTCAAGAAATTTCTTCGCTTGGTCCTCAAGATTTATTCTTTCACGGTGGTTACAAAGCCTCAGCAAATATCCATCTTGAAAAATGAAACATTTGCCATTACTTTATTTAGTAGTAAGTCTAGCCTTTTTATTCGCGTGAAACTAGCATTGATTTCTCAAATCGAGCAAAAATATCAAAAATAAATATTTTAACAAATTAATCTTGCCAATTTATTAAAAATCCAATTATGAAAACCGGTTCCCATCTATATGCTTGCTTGTTTGTTTTTTGGGTTTTTTTTTCATTGTATGGTTTCACGGCTGACTTCCCCTGTGAGAAGTTAAGAGAACATCCGGGTGCGAAATGCAACTGTTTTTTGTACGATTGCCTTCTCAGGCCGGTATTTCCAGCCCGCTCCGTTACAAGTGACAAGGGGAGAATGAATGAGCCTTATCGGTTGCATTAATGAAAGAGAATGAACAAAAGAAAGAGAAAAAAAAAACAGAAACGGGGAGAGGATGAAGAAAGTTGAGGGCAAATAAAAAGAGAAATGACGAAAGACAGAATGTGAGAATAAATCGTTGAAAGAAAGTGATAAAATGAGACTTGATTTGCAAGTGGAAACGAGAATAGATAAATGAGCGATGATGTTACTGGAAGAATGCACGAATGACAGAATAAAGGAATGAACAAATCGATAGACAGATGTGGATAGTGAATTAAATAATATGGTTATGGATGTAATAAATGAATGAAGAAAATTCGAAAATCGGAATAGACAAATTACGAATATAAGAATAAAAGAATTAAGAGATGGGAGTGATCTTACACAATTGCAGAATATGAGACTGTACAAAGAAAGCCATGAATTAAGGAATCAGATACGATATGACTGAATGATTTATTGAATACGAGAACTATCACATAAAATGTAACGAATATAAAAAGATACGAAGCAGACTATGAGAATAAAGGTATGTGAACAGTTGTGAATGAACGAACGACAGAATATGAAAATGGCAGAAATAAAGATAGAAAGAATAGATGAATGACAAATAATTGGAAGCGTTTTCTCTCGATGGGATAA
Organism: Acanthosepion esculentum; assembly: GCA_964036315.1. Classification (NCBI taxonomy): domain Eukaryota; kingdom Metazoa; phylum Mollusca; class Cephalopoda; order Sepiida; family Sepiidae; genus Acanthosepion; species Acanthosepion esculentum. Next base: position 80,223,324 of record OZ038482.1, on the reverse strand, counting down.
AAATGGAAGGAGTAATCTCTTCAGCTATTTACAAGAAACCTTAGTAAAGATAATGTGAATAAAAATAAATCCTCTTTAGTACTTTTCGTAATATAAATGTTATACAAAGATTACGTGTTTTGCTGAGATTCATTCGCTGATATGCTTTGAAATTCTCAGATGATATTTTGTTATTGTTCCATGAATTATTTGCACCAATATCGTTATCCTTACTAAAACTGGTCCCTCCGATTCGTTCGAAAAGTTCTCGAATCTGTTTAGAATTGACTGATTTTAAAAAAGAAAATGGAGTGTTATTATTCCATCAATTCAAGAACCATTTTTCCTACTCTGACCTTTTACTCACTTCATTCTAACCAACTGATACTGAAAGGCTAAAGGTCATACCTGGCATTGTGCATGCGCCCTTTAGCCAGGCAATTCGATGTGGGATCAATTGTACACGTTTTCAAAAGACATCTGGTGATATACGAAGCCATGTCGTCGCCATAGCAAGCCACATTTTTCTGTTATTTTTATTTTAAAGTGATTCATACATATTCAACCCATTGAAGATTATTTAAAGCCAGGTAATCTTTTAGACAGTAAGATTGTTTTTTGGTGTAGGAGATAATATTGGTTTTAGTGATACGAGTCTTAATGTTTAACCCATATCTGGGGCGAGAAGTTTTGGTTTCCCAACGGTATTTGCGCGTAAGTGAATATAACGAACCCGACCGTCTCTCCAATTAACAATTCCGAGCCCTTATCATTTAGTTCAGCTGTATATCCAAACCTACACCACCTGGTATTCCGAAGTGGCCACCCATCTAGTTACTGAACAGGCTCGACGTTGCTTAACTTCGTTGATCATATGATCATATTTATAGGTTCAGGATCTTGCACGTGAGTATACCTCGCTATCCCGGGCCATAAATTCTCGATTGTGTTCATGTCGAGTGAATATAGTGGCCACACCATTTATCTGAAATCTCCAGAATGATTACGACGTTCTTTGTGATATTTTGATTTAGATACGTTGTGTGCACCTTGTCTCTTCCTTGGTTTTAAAAGCAAACTGGAACATCTTGCATGTAAATAAAAGCCACCGATGACAGGATGCATTCTTTTGCTGCAGGAATCACTTATTCTTATTTGTCAACATGCAAGCAATTGATCACGGAGAGGCGAACGCACCCTACACCAGCAACCTTCATGATTTCTTCCTCGTTTCCTGATAGAACATGCGCCACACTCAAATGCAATTATCAAGCCGAAATAAATGGAACCGAGAGTACCAGGATCTATCTGTCTATACTTCTGAGAGGCGGTATTATGTACACTATTTACATTATTCGGACTATTGTACTCATCTTTGTCGCCATATTTATTACAACGTTTCGGCCGTTGTACGCTCCGGCCTTCTTCAGGTGGTTGGAATGTCGAACTGAACCCTTTATTTCGCTCACTGGGGTAGATCGTTCTAGTTCCACATGCCACGTCTAATGCATGTCAGTTATCAGTTATCTCCTGTTAATTCCCCTCTCCAAATTCTCCACCGCCTTAACCAGGTATCGAACACTCTGTCACGCCTTTATCCACTGTGTTATGTGTCCTTGAGGACACATAGCACAGTGGATAAAGGCGTTAGTTAGACCCAGTGACAGGACCCAAAGAGTGTGAGTTCAATACATGGTTCAGGCGGTGGAGAACTTGGGGAGGAGAATTAACAGGAGATGACTGATAACTGACATCCATTAGACATGGCACGTGGAACTAGAACAGTCTACCCCACTGAGTGAAATAAAGGGTTCAGTTCGACATTCCAACCACTTGAAGATGGCCGGAGCGTACAACGGCCGAAACGTTGTAATAAATATGGCGACAAAGATGAGGACAGTAGTCCGAATAATGTAAATAGTGTACCAGGATCTAATCAGCGAACTCTCTTGTCCATGTGAAACGCTGGTTCCTATATCGTGGTGTTAAAATGAACACGCTGATGAATTTTCTGCTTCCTTATACCAATAAATCTAAAGAACACTAAATTGACCTGCTAGATATGCGCCTGGTACTTCCAGCATTAAATGTACATGTACCTTGAGCCTGTGTCGCTTGTCTATTTATCAAAGATTCCCTCTCTCTCTCTCTCTCTCTCTCTCTCTCTCTCTCTCTCTCTCTCTCTCTACCTACCTACCTACAACAGAATGTTTCAACTCTCCAAGATTGTCTTGCGTTTTGGTAAGCTTTCCCTTTACGTGCTGTCTAAGGAGTATCTTGGAAGAGTTTGGTAAGAATTTGTACCTGTAACAATAATTTTCCACATACAAATTTAACTATTTAACCCATAGCTAGAGTAGAAGAGATGGATTCATACATTTACCAGAGGTATTTGCGCCTAAGTGAATGTAACGCAGTCTACTGGAATTCTAACTCGGCTCTCCGTGATCTCATTTCGAGCCGCTATCTATTATATCAGCCACAGATCCCCTATAGCAACTTGTATTCCCAAGTAGTCACCCGTTTTAAGTCCTGGTCCGGCTCGACGTTGCTTAACTCCTGTGATTGAACGAGAACCGGTGTTTCAGCATGTTATGACCGTAAAAGCATAGACAGTTCTAGCCAAAGGCCTCTGATTATTATGACCCGGCGTCCTTCAATGATATCCACGGTGAACGGCAATGTCTTCTATCATGTATTCCTCGTCTACACGTGACACCTTCGATCGAGAAATAGCAAATGGCCTACAATGTTCAAAAATGGGATGTGCTATCTATCACTTGTCCACCATCATGTCCTCTTTTGAACTCCCATTAATTCTCTTCGCCTTGCTACGAGCATCCTTACCTGTTTTGACACAGATAAATCGGATGTCAAAGCACATCTGATATTGACCTGTACATTTCTATGGCGTCAAGGTGTAACATTGTGTGTTTTCGATATAGAAGAGAACGCACTAATTTTAGGGATTAGCGAAAGAAAATATCTCCTAACTAGTCGGAGGTCCTGAGCGTTTGTTGAATTATTTGGTGGGTTTTTATAAATACAGGGTGACCCAAAAAAACGGGAACTTTTTAACAATCCAATAAAACCAAGAGTGGTGGAAGAAAAATATTTAATTCATAGTAATTGAAACCTTAAGACATGCCATTTAAGAAACAGTGATGGAATTTTCATTTTCTTTAAATTACGTCCTGTAGATGGCGTCCTCCTGTACGAATGCATTCTTGAAATCTGCTGTTGAGATTCCTCATTGACTGCTGCAACATCTCATCTGGGATGCTGTGAATTTCATCTTGAATTCTCTGTTTTAACTCATCCAGAGTTCTTGGTCGAGTTGTGTAAACTTTACTCTTGAGATAGTCCCACAAGAGAAAATCACAAACGGATAAATTCCGTTTTTTTGGGTCACCCAAAAAAACGGGAATTTTTTTAGTGCGTATTGCCAGACATGAGCAAGTAAACATTTCGCCATTTTAGTAACGAGAATTGTTCGGTAACCGTGTGATCTCAAGATTCGGTAACGTTGCCTGGCCCCCTAGATCGCCAGATTTATCCGTTTGTGATTTTTTTTCTTGTCGGCAAAGCTTAAAAATATACTATATATTTTTAACCTTTGCAATTTCTTTGAGCTTGATAATATTATTATTAGTAATACTAGTAGTAGTAGTAATAGTAGTAGTATTATTTCCGTTGATTTCTGTTGTATACACATTTACGCCCGGGTCCCAATCAGAAATCTAAGGTCAAAAGTGGTTTCATGACATTTTCCACTGATCATTTTAGCAAAAAGACAAACCCGAATGTCACAGACATTCTACACAGATAAAGACCTATGTAAAGTATGAGCTGTACTTGTGAGTACAATTTTTTGTATATGATTAAAGCTTGGGTAACCAGGAATCCACACAATGAGTCTCTCGTAAACGTTTCAAATAAAACCAAGGGCTTCAACTTCAACTAGAATTATTGATGTACATAGGTGTCATATTTTTCAGATTTCAATTTCAAGGTCCCTGTTCTTTGAAAGTCTTTTCAAGATCTTCAAAGTTACATTACAGTCTGCAGAGACTGTCATGACAATAACAAGGCATATTCTGTTTTTGTGGTCTTCAATCACCATGTCTTGGAGATGAGCTTTGATTGTTCTGTCTGCGTGTAGCGTGTACGTCCCATAAAATTGTTACAGGCCCTATGTCTGTAAGCGAGTCTGGGTGGTGTTCATACTAAATTATTGCAGTTTTCTTTTCGTAAAATTTTCAGATTTTTCAATGCAGATATTGATCCACTCTGTCATGCTGTGTTTTATATTAAGTGGGTCCGAATACAGTACAACCTGATACAAGGTAGTCAATTTTTTCTCTCGATGTTTTTCATATCATCCTCATTTTGGGTTAACATAATTTTACAGTATTTCTGCTTGGTAATTTCTAGTTAGCAAGCATCGGTCATGTGCAGCAAGAATAAAACCTTCCGTTTCAGCTTTTACCTCTACACTGCGGAACCACTGATGGTTATGGGGTTTGTTTATATCAGCTTGTTTGGTACAGGCAGAGTATTGACCAGGAAGAGACTTATCTTGACATCGTTTCTGCATTTGGTGCATTGTATTTGCTTTTGTTTTCTTTTTTAGGTTCTTTGCCACTGCAATAGATGTATTATGGCTCATTTGCACTTCTTCACCCAATTGAAATTCCCTTTTGAATTTATTGGCTTCCTTTATTACTGGATAAAGTTTTTTTATTTCTTTCGTGTTCTTCTGTAGTTTCTAGGTATCTTTGAAGATCGGTTGTTGTGTTTTTTTAAGAGAGTTCTAGTTGAACTAATGCTCTACCTCCTTCGGATCTGGGCAGATACTGACGATCAATTGAGCTTTCTCGTTTTGACTTCAATTCGCATGTGACAACTAGGGTTCAATTAAGCATGCTGAAACTCTATTGCACCACAACGACAGCCAAAGTGTTTATGGCTGATATTCTGCTTTGGGAATTAAAGGCAGTATTTCAACACTCGGTGCACACTCCTGTAATATTCTTTTCTTACTTCCTCCTTAATGTGGGTATGCCGTATTCCATCTTCTTCGCTGACTTCTACATATTTATAGGATACTTTATGTTCCAGTTCCCTAATCTTTGTGACAAAATCTAGATCAATTGAGTGTGTTTTTGCAATTCTCCCTTTCTTGAGGGTTAATTTTGCACATTTATCTCATCCGAAATCCATACCGATCTCAACTCTGAAACATTTTTTCTGTATTTAGCATCACCTTAAACTCATTGTCGTCTTTGACAAAGAATTTGATATCATTCATGTTGAACAGGTGATTAAATACTTACTTTTTTACTTTGTATCCATAGATATTACCGTTTAGTTCAAGCGAAAGGGTGATTAAGGTCAGAAGGAACAGAAGAAGAGACAGGTAGTTTTTCTTTTACAGTAGGGTTCACTTTGTAAAAGGCCTGTGGGCAACTCTAGGTAGAGGGTTACGTTAAGGTGTAGTTTATATGGATGGGAGAGAAGATAACGGTTAACCCTAGACTTGAACTGATTAAGATTGTAGTGATTGGGGAAGCATCCTCTTGGAAATCTGTTCTACAAGGAAGTGCTTCGCTGTTTAAGTGGAACTTAATTATTGCCGATGAAATCCGGATCGGAATGTGGGTGGTTTACTACTACGCAGGTGGCATGGCGAGTCCTTGCCGTGAATGTTAGTCCTGAAGGAACCATGGAATGTAGTTCGTCCGAGCACTTTTCATGGTAGTAGCGATAGAGCAGCTCTCACCCAAATCTAGCAACAATACTCCATTTTCGGCCTGATCTGGCTCTCATAAAGGTGGAGGATAGTATGAGGAGTCAGGTACTTACTAGAGTGATACAGGGAGCCGATCATTTTACCTGCATCTTTAGCGATTGATTGTATATAGGAGTTTCACTTGAGGTCGTGTGTCAGTATGAGGCTCAATATCCACTCAAGGCAAGGTGCCTCCTCGAAGAGACATCCGTTCATCGTGACTATCGGTAGTTCGGGGGCTATATCGGCGGTGATGGAATGTAACCAGTTTGGTTTTAAATGTAACCAGCCAGTTTTTCCCCCACTCCTTGAAAGATTCCTCGTCGGTTGTTCAAACAATTGGAAGTGGCAGTACCATTGGTGGGATTTACATATAACGCGGTTTCCCACAGTTCCATGCTATATTTAAGGAAATTTCCTATCACCAAAGAGACGTCGTACATCTCAAAAGCTTTAAAGAACTAAGAGTGCGGCATACTATCAAAGGCTTTACGGTAATCTATCCAAGATATGCTGAGATTTCTACCATTTTTTTCCTGTAATTTTCCAGGATAATTTTATTTATTATGAAATTTCCAGGTTCATTTTTTTAGTCGTTGATATTATTATTATTTTTATTATTATTTTTATTTCCTTTGATATCTGGCGTTTACACATTTCTTTCCGGGTCCCGCCCAGGGACCTAAGGTTAGAAATGGCATCATGACACTTTCCACTGCAAAAAAAAATTAAATTAATTTAAAAAAAAAAAAATTACATAGATAAAGCCCTTCGTAAAGTGTGGGCTGTACTTGTCAGAACAATTTTTTGTATCTCTTTGAGGCATGGACTTCCAGGGATCCCTTCAATCAGCCTACTGGAATCTTTTCCAACCAGTCCAAGGGCTCCAACTACAACAGGAATTGTTGATGTTCCCATGTGCCACATTTTTGAGATTTCTATTTCAAGGTCCTTGTATTTTGACAGTTTTTCGAATATCTTATTTATTATTTATTATATAAATAATAATTTATTATTATTATTATTATTATTATTATTATTATTATTATTATTATACGATTTATTCAGATGAATATTCAATTTTTTTCTATTTCTATATTTACATCTCCAAGCATAAAAAATACGTACATTTAAATTGCCAATATTTCACTTCATGTCAATCTTTTTTTCGAATAAAATCAGTTCAATCCTGTGTCTGGATTCAGTCAGTCAGTTACGTGTCATGCGGGATACACACTTAGGCGATCATGTATCTTTTGATACAAATTGAAGAGGCAGATTTTTTCCGGCAGTAGGTTGGCCAGTTCTATAGCCTTGGATGGCTATAGAACCCGGTCTGTTCTGCTATTTACCCATAGCTGCGGGGAGAATAGGAAGGTTCATAGCTTTCCCAAGAGTATTAGCACGTAAATGAATGCAATGGATCCGACTGGAATTCGAACTCGGCTCTCCGATTCCTCAATCAGTTATGTGCCATGCGTGATACACACTTAGGCAACCATGAATCTTTCGATACATGATTGACAAGGCAGATTTTTTTTTCCCGCAGTAGGTTGCCATTTCTTTCTGCGGTAGACCAGTTGCCATCCAAGAATATAAAGCCCGGTCTGTCCTGAGGATTCATGCCTTTCCCAAGGTTAAATGAATGTAATGGATTCGACTGGAATTCGAACTCGGCTCTGATTCCTCACTCCGAGCCGCTATCTATTACTCCCAATGCCAGTTCAACTATCTTCTCTATATTTCAAATCATCTTCAATGAACGACTGTTTCGTTTGAATCTGGAGATATCAGCATTTTATCGCCTGTTCTTAGTATAACACAATAATTTATTTACCTCTTTTGACAAAACAGTATATTTACCAATAAGTCATAACACAATGAGAAGGAGACACTTCGACGTGTAATGTTTAGCAAGCTTGTCACGCTAGATCAGTTACGACTGAGTAGTGGGTTCAATCCTCACTTAGAGCTCCACACTTTCCGCCTTGTGTCACATCTAAACTATGCATAGAATATCATTTAAACTTGGTGTATTGGCTCGCAAGCTTGTATCGCTAGAACAATTGCGACTGAGTAGTGAGTTTGATCTTCACTGTGTGTCCCATACTTTCGACCTTGTGCTACATCTAATCTAGGCTTAGAAACTCACCATAATACAAGGCGAAGCGTTCTTCAAGTCTTTCCGGAAAGCATTTGTGCAAATTGAACATCTGTTTTATGCAAAATTTGAACTTTGATCGCCCATTCCATTGTCACAACTGGTATGCATTACGCCCGCCCGGCACGTTGTCTGACTCTTCAATAGACGCAAATTAACGTTTATTTGCAATTGTCGCAGTGAGACTTGTTAGAGATTCTATTATTATAAAATGTTGTAAATTATAATAATCGAGGGGACAGGAATTAATTTGAGACATCACGCATGCGCAGTTGGAGAAAGGAAGGCATAAGATGAAAGGGATTTGGGATAGTTCGACTTATAAAGATCGCTAATTCTACTCATTTCCTCTCTTGTAAGATTTTCTCATCATCCGTTTCATCGGAGAAATTCTTAATTCCGCGGCATTTATTTTCCTTTCTTTTTTCTTTCTTTCTTTCGTTCGTTCATTCATTCGTTCTTTCTTTCTTTATTTTCTTTCTTTCTTTCTTTCGTTCGTTCGTTCGTTCTTTCTTTCGTTCTTTCTTTCATTCTTTCTTTCTTTCTTATATCTTTTATTCAATTTGTACTTTTCCCTTTTTTTTACGTATACAATTCACATTTTCCCCTTTTCTTGTCATAAATATTCTTCTTCCCTGCTTCTCTTCTTCTTTATTATTATTATTATTATTATTATTATTATTATTATTATTATTATTATTATTATTATTTGTTTCTGTAATAAGCCCCCTTCTTTTATTCTTTTTCTTCATTTCACATTTTTCAATAAGTTTTATCTTAGAAATATTCTTTCTTTTATTTTTTTTATAAAAAACTTTTCTTCTTGTTTTTCCTCTTCTTCTTTCCCTTCATCTGCTACTACTACTACTACTACTATTACTACTACTATTACTACTGCTACTTTCATTCATTCAAAACCTTCATATTTTCTTTTAATTTCTCACTTACCAATATTCTAATATTTAAAATGCATTTCTTCTTTCTGTCTCTTTGTCTTCGTTCCTTTCTTTCTGCCTTTTTTCTGTTTTTCCTTCGTGCCTAGTTTATTTATTTATTTCGTTAATAACCCCCTTCTACTTCATCTTTTCATTCTTTTTCTTTTCCGTCTTTTTTTTTCCTTCTTTTGATTGTATTTATTTTATACGCTATTTTTAATTTATTTATTTTTTATGCTGCTTTCTTGTTCTTTTTCTATAACAATCCTTCAAATACCTTCTTGTTTTCATCTCTCTGAATTCATATTCTACACCCTCCACGTCTTTTTCTTCTTTTTTTCCTTTATTTTCTCCACTTCTTTATTTTTTCACACCCTAAAATTCTTTCTTTCTTTCTTTCTGTACGATAAATCGTTTAATCTCTCCTTTTTCATCTTCTTTTTTATCTCCATTTCTATCCACTGATGTCATCCTTCTCCTCTACTTCGTAATCTCTCCCCGCCGCTTCCGTGCACAATTTCACTCCACCCTACATCCTCCGCCATTCAGTGTAATTTTACGTCTTCTGTGCCTCATTCTCGTTTCAACCCGTCATCCTCCACTCTACATCATTTTTTTTTTTTTTTGCGCCCCGATTTTTCCCATTCACGTCTAGCTTATTTCTTAATACACGTTCAATTCGATCTGCTCAGGGCATTAAAATGATCAGTCAGCGACGAATCAGCTTTCCTACCTATCGATCCAAATTCCCTCGGTAATTTTTGTACTGTAATTATTTCTCTTTCTTCTCCAAAATGTACTTCTTTTTATTCCTCTTCCTCCCTTTCTGCCCTGGGTTTCAATATCTTCTTTACCATAGTATTATTTTTTTTTTGTAAAATATCCAGCAACGTGGATTTAACAAAAATAAAATTCATAGATCGCGTGTTCAAAGGATTCACCGGTGAAGGCAATGCACGTAAATTAGTCACGTGATTTGAGAACATGTCATGATGACGTGGTTTTGACATGGGAAGGCATGAAAAACGACCATAGGCATCCAAATTTAGCAACGTTTCCGACATTCGCTTTCTGCGAACGTTCGCCGGACTTTTGTTTGTACATGACATTTGATCACCCAGCGCATTAAACAATGAAAATCTGGTGTCATCGTTATCAAACGACAAGACACACACACGCACACACACGCACGCACACACACACACACACGCACGCACACACACACACACACACACATGCACGCATACGCACACACTGCCATACAAACACAAACAGACGCATACACACAAAAGAGGTGCGCACGCGCGTGCGCACACACACACACAGACGCATACACACAAATAGAGGTGCGAGCGCACGCGCGAGCGCACGCGCACCCCCCACGCGCACCCCCCCACATATATATATATATATATATATATACATATACATATATATATATATATATATATATATACATATATATATATATATATATATATATATATATATATATATATATATATATATATATATATTTATATATATATATATAAGGTCGAAGCCCGGGTACTGCATAGCGCGTGGATTTTTCTTAATCTTATATTTTCTTACTAGCTCATTTCTCTGAATTGTTTATTGAATGCTTTTAAAAAAGTATCCAAGCATTGGCCTGACTCTAGTCTTGCCTACTATTTTTCTTTTAGTAATATATATATATATATATATATATATATATATATATATATATATATATATATATATATATGCCGTCCTGGTTATGACGTTACATTATATCCGGCAGCAAAGCCTCGAATCGGGAGGTTTTGAGGAGCGTGGCACCACCTCTTAATTGCTGTTGTTCTGAGGTCCGCCCTAACTCGGGGTGGTAGCACCTGTTAATGTCCCAGTTACAGTCAAATAATTAACACCCTAACTGGTGTCAAAACCCTATGTAAGTATAAAAAATCTTATAGTAAATCATTTTCAGAGTAAAAAAATTACCAGCAATGCATTGTTTGAAAAAGAAATTACTAATACTCCTAAGAAATTTTAAATTTCGGCATTAAATGGACCTTAAGGAGTTTGATATGTCTCTAAACAAAGAAACGAACGAAATATCTTCATATATAAACAGAGTGCGATGGGTAAATTGTTGATATTTAACATTTTTAATTTGACGCATGCGCTTTGTCAATTTTTTATTTTGTCGAGTGCAAAGTATAGTAGGGCCATTTGAGACACCTTGACGCAAATCATTCTGCCAGAAATTTAGAAACGGCATTCTGTACTGCTTGGCATTTGCACCGGAAGCTCCAATACGAACAATTCAGAGTGTTTGGGTGTCAATCTGAGGACAATGTATAGCATTCGGAAAAAGTCTAATGGTGATTAAGAAGGTACAGCAGCTTGTTCCGATAAGAAAAGAATTTCCGATTGGGATGCGTTTCGTCCTTTAGAACTGGATTTGCTTACGTTGATGCGTCCAGGTTCATACAACGTCATATATACATATATATATATATATATATATATATATATATATATATATATATATATATATATATATATATATATATATATATATATATATAACCACGATTAAACCTGGCGTGCTATGACTGTTTAGCCACAGAGAAGTTCCAGTTAAGCACTGCTTGAATTACTGCTTGTAAACATACATTTTCGCCGATCTTTCTCGGTCTATCATATCTTCTTTTATTTCGTAACCTAACAAAAACAGTGACAACATATCATAGGAAATGGGTTAGCAAGCATGTCTCGCTAGAACATTTACGACTGAGTAGTGAGTTCGATCCTCACTGGATGCCCCATACATTCGGCCTTGTGCCACGTCTAACCCACGCTTAGAAAACCACCTGAACTGACTGACTGATCTCAGATAAGTTCATTGTTAGAGCTCGAGACCTAAAACTGATTTATTATTTGTTCTTGAATACTTAAATTACAGAAAGATATTCCTAATATGGGGTTTTACAATTCGTATTTATGGGGTGTTTTAAATGGGGACCTGTTCAGTCAGATATCGCGGTCGGTATTCTTAAGAAAGGTTGCTGTCTCGGTGAGGACAAAACAATGATTTTATCTCTTGCTATCCTCCTGTCACGCAATACTTAGCCAAGGTTTTGGAATTCGTCTTTGGTCATCCAAGAACAACGACGCATATCCAAAAGCTGGGCAAAGTATTGCGAGACAGGAGGATTTCTTTAGTAATATAGAAAAGTATACTGAGCTGTTACGTGACATCTGTCCTCCTTTACGGCAGCGAATGTTGGACGGTCTTCTCAAAGATGAAGAAGATACTCGTGGCTTCGACGGATCTCAATGTCGCACTTGTCCTCTGTCAAAACACTTCCGCACCTGCTTGATTTTAGTATCACTGGCCTGCAAATTGCATTTCGGTTTCATTCTTTTACTGATGACCATGCATTCTGTCTTCTTGTAGTTTATGCTTAGTTCTTTCTTCTCGCTCTCCTTCGCTACAATCTGTAGGAGTTTTTGTAATTTCTTTTCCGTGTCTCTGCTATCAGTACTGTGTCATCTGCGTATCTTAAGTTGTTAAGATTATGGCCGCCAATGCTAAATCCCGGTAGGATTTCCAATTCTCTCAGAACTGCCTCGTTGTATAGATTGAATAGGTCCGGTGGGAAGACGCATCCTTGCCTTACGCCCCTTTCTATTTTTGTATATTCACTGAACTCGTTCTCTATGCTCATGCATGATGTTTGCTGACAGTATAGGATCTTGTTTATTCTTATATCTTTCCCGAATATATCAAGCTTGCTAAGCAGTTCCAACAGATCCTTGTGGCGCACTTTGTCGCCACAGTTATGGTATTAATGGGAAATTTAATGAGATGCAAGGGGTAAAGCAAGAGTAGAGGAAATATGTGAGAGGGTTGAAGGGAAGAGAAAAATATCAAAAGTAAAATATAATTTTTGGTACTCTCGTCCGCATTCATATTGTACCAAACATTATATTCACTCGTCAGGGGATATACATTGTTTAAGAATTAAATTTTTTTTTTTATCAATTTCCAGTAGGATTAAAAGATAACAATCAGTAAGTTTCAGGTTATATAGGGTGACACAAGAAAACGGGAATTTTTGAAGTGCGTATTGCCAGACATGAGCAAGTGGCAACTCTGCGAGACAGTGACCTTGAGCAAGTAAACATTTCGCCATTTTAGTAACGAGAATGAAATTCACAGTATCCCAGCTGAGAAGTTGCAGCAGTCAATGAGGAATCTCAACAGCAGATTTCAAGAATGCATTCGTACAGGAGGACGCCATCTACAGGACGAAATTTTAAAAAAAAATGAAAATTCCATCATTGTTTCTTAAATGGCATGTTTTAAGGTTTCAATTACTATGAATTAAATATTTTTCTTCCATCATTCTTGGTTTTATTGGATTGTTAAAAAGTTCCCGTTTTTTGGGGTCACCCTATATATTTACGAAGGAACTGACAAGATAAAACAAATGGTAATAATATTAATAGATGTTTCCTTTTAATGAAACATTCGACATTCATTGACCGAGCAGCCAGTGCTGCTCTCGGTCGAAATTTATGAAATATTTCACGTAAAATAATCTGTATTTGGCCCAGGTAATTATCGAGAATATTTCATCCATTTTCGATCCCGTTTCTTCAATCAGAATTAAGAGTGGAAATGTATGAATTTATCTCTCCCCCTTCAGCTATGGGTTGATTAGCAGGACGGAATTGGTTGGCAACCACTGTATCGCAGAAAGAAATGGCAACATAGTGCGAGATAATCTTTTGCCTTGTCAGTTATCAATCGAGACATGATCGCCTATGCGTTTATCACGTATGACTCTTTGCAATAAACTTTTTTTAAGTGGATTAAAGTACTGGTTCGCTAATATGCATTGGTTCGAACCCTAAGTCGGGCAGTGTTGACTTAGGCTCAATTGAAACAGGGTGAGTAAAAACTGAGTCGTACAAAATAAGAACAAGATGGAATATATGTTCAGTGGAATGAGAACAATCTACCTCCGTATATTAAATAAACGGCTCAAGTCGAAATTCCCTGACACGCTAACCAGTACGATAAGCACTTGATGGAGTTCGCAGAGCAATATGGCCGACACATTTTGATAATAAGAACAAAGATGAGGACAATATTCCGCATGGAAATAATGTAGATATGGTGGAATTTATTCAGAGACGCAAATATCTCCAATTTGGCATAAGAAAAACATCTTCAGGCTACATTTACAGCTTGCACAATTTTGACTATCTATAAAACTGAAGATTTTTTTTCGAAAGAATTGAACAAATGTGTGAAAATAATCAAGTCATTTTGCACAGACGAAAGAAAACAGATAAGCGATGTCAGTGGCATTTATTTCTGCAAAGAGTTACAGTTTTTTGTTTGTTGTATTGTCACGTTCTTTTTGTCTTGCTCTCCTGTGTTTTTCATTATCGCACTTCATTAGCGTCTTGTGATATTTTCTTTTCGTTGTTACTGTCTGACCTTATGTATTCGACCTTCACATAGTTTGTCGTTTCCTACTCTAACTTTATTCACTCTTTCTTCTCGATTCATTTCCATTATTATCTTCTTCTTCTTCTTCTTCTTCTTCTTCTTTCATTCTTTCTTTCTTCAATAATGCTGTTGCTTATAACCCCGTCTTTTTCTTACTTTTCGTGATTCGTATCTTTAAAATATATTTCTTTCTTTAATCCTTCTCCCTTTTTAAACACGTATTAAAAATCTTTTCGCTTATATTCTTATCTTAAAAATAATTTCTTTATGTAGATATTTCCTTAATAACCCCCTTCTTCTTCTTCTTCTTCTTCTTCTTTTACGACCAGGTTTTTTCCCCTCTAATTTTCTTTTTCTCCTTCTATATCATTTTCTTTCTTTCTTTCTTTCTTCAATAATCCTGTTTTTGTACCCTCTTTTGCATCACTCTTCGTGATTCATATCTTTAAAATATCTTTCCTTTTTTTCTTTTTTTTCTTTATTTAAGAATTCTCCCTTTTCAAACGACTTTCAATTCTTCCCATTTATATTCTTATGAATACTCTCTACTTATTTATTTCCTTAATAACGCCCTTGTTGTTATTGTTGTTTTTAAGCTAATTTAAAGTAGTATCTCAAGTTCAAAGCATGACAAAATATTTGATAGTTTAAAACACTGACGCGGGGAGGGGGCAGAAGGAATGTTGCAATCAAGAACGTCCAATATCAATAAATCCCCTCACACCACGACGACGTGGACGACGACGACTACTACTACTAATACTAATACTACTAATAATAATACCATTACTTTCTTTCTATCTTTAATAAACAAATTTATTTTTCCTCATTTCTATATTCTTATCTTTAAATTCTGTTCTTTCTTTCTTTCTCTTTATCCTTTGAATGCAGCATCTTTCAAGCCGTCAATTTTCCTCTTTCATTTTCATGTCTCTTTCCCCCCCCCCACCCATATCCATATTCCCACCCTCCTCCATCGACTATTCCTCCATTTCGTAATCTACCCTAGGTGCATCCACACCTAACTTCCCTCCTTTTACATACTGTCTTTTTCTTCTTCTCTTTAGGATACCAGACTAACTTATTAACTATGCTGAGATATTTCGCATTAACTTATTAACTGTGGTCGGGTAACTGAAACAAATTGATTGTACAAACTTTGTCATGGGTGAATCGTATTTGTGTATTTCAGACATTTTTCGTGAGTATCTCAGACTATACGCATTTGTGCGGGCATTCACACTAGAATGTGTGGTGGAATGGATAATGTCTCGGAATGAAAGATCCGAGTTCGAATTCCAGTCGGGTTCGTTACCTTCACCCAGACGTAAATTCCATCGGAAAGGGTATGAATTCGTCTCTTTCTGAGTTTTGGGTTAATAGCAAGACAGACTGGTTCCTATAGCCTTGGTTAGTCACCAGTCTGCCTCAGAAAGAAACGGCAACCTAATGCAGGAAAAAAAAACTTCTCTCTAGTTAGTCTTGAATCGAAAGAGTTAAAATCGCCCAAGGACATCATGTAGGACACTTAACAGACTGACTAGGACACCTTGAAGTTGTGTAATGGTTAACAAACATGTCTCACTAGAATAATTATGACTGAGTAGTGTGTTCGATCTTCACTGTCTTCACATAATTTTGTCCTTGTGCCACGTCTAACCCACGCTTAGAAAATCACCTGAACTGACTGACTGATCTCAGATAAGTTCATTGTTAGAGCTCGAGACCTAAAATTGATTTATTATTTGTTCTTGAATACTTAAATTACAGAAAGATATTCCTAATATGAGGTTTTACAATTCGTATTTATGGGGTGTTTTAAATGGGGACCTATTCAGTCAGATATCGCGGTCGGTATTCTAAAGAAATTGTTTCTGTCTGGGTGAGGTCAAAACAAAGATTTTATCTCTTGCTATCTATATTCATATGGCTGGATAACCTGGCAACGCCCGGCGTGGGTAAGAGTTTGTATGTATTCAAAAATGTTAGTTTATTTGATAAGGACACAAAGAACCCATTCTATGCAGTCTTTTTTTTTAGTTTTAATGTCATAGCTCTTCAGGATATATGCGATCTTTTTTTTATTATTTGCGATTTTTTTTTTACAATGATGTTCACCCTGTATAAGGCTAGAGGGCCATTCAAGGTAGAGCGTTACAGAGTAAAAGGAATATATTATGCGGATATGTATGGAAGATAACGGTTAACCCTGGACATGATTAGGATAAGATTGTAGTGATTGGAGATACATCTTCTTGGGAGTCGGTTCCAAAGATCAGCGGTTCGGAGAAAAGAGCTTCTCTAATGGAACTTACATTTCACCAATGAAATACTAAGGGAATGAGGGTAGTTCGCTATAATGGGCGTGGCATGGTGGGTGGTAACCGTAAAGGTTTATAACTGGTGGAAATAATGAATCTGGTTTGTCTGAATACGTTCCATGGAAATAGCGATAGTTTCTGCCGTAAGTAAATTGTACAGTGTTACGATCCATACTCCCCACGTATTTAGTGTCGGGATACAAAAAAATTAACAACACATATTTTAAATGAAAGATAAAAAGGTTATTTTCTAAGGGAAATGTAAAAGCAGGACGTCATGTAAAATATTATTTTTCAGAAATCCAGGTCGACCGTAGTTGATTCCACAGAGGAATGGTTCGCTGGAAGAAGCTGCTCCAGTGGAACTTACTTCCCACAAATGAAATACGGAGGGAATGAGGGAAAGTCGCTACAATGTGCATGGCATGGGAGGTCTTAGCCATGAAGGTTAAAACTGGTGGAATTAAGGAATATAGTTTGTCTGAGGACTTTCCATGAAAATAGCGATAGAGCAGTAAGGGATTTGCAACATTTTGTCTGGGAGAGATGTGTTACACAATAATTTGTCAGCCACAAGGACACGGATATTGAGACTAGAAAGGGAAAACTGGGCAGCTCTGGCCCATATATAGCAGCAGTGCTCCATTTTAGGCCTAATCTGGCTCTTATAAAGGTAAAGGATAATATAAGGAGTCTGGTACTTACTGAAGCGGTACAGAGCCCCATCTATGTTTCCAGGAATGTAGTTTGTCTGAGCACTTTCCAGGTTAATAGCGATAGAGCAGCAAGAAGCTTGAGAAGTTTCTTCTGGGAGAAAGTAACCGTAGGGTGGAAAATTAGTCACCCACAAGGACAGGATGTGACGCCTTTGGACTCTATCTGGAGGGGAAAATGAAGACCGGGCAGCTCCGTCCCATATGTGACAACAGTACTCTATTTTCGACCTGTGAAGGTAGAGGATAGAAGGAGTCAGGTACTTACTGGATCGGTACAGGGAACCGACCCTTTTCCCAGCTTCATTAGCGATGGATCGTTTGTATGCATTGCGCTTCATATCTGGGTTGAGTTTGCCCCAACAGGCGCTCAAGCAATGGGGACGCTCTGAGGGAACATCCGTTCATCGTGATTGGTGATATTTCTGAGTTCTATCGCCGATGATGGAACTAGTTTCGTTTTCGAGGTATTGTATCTCGTTAAACTATATAGAATATTTAAATTCTGGAATAATAATAATAATAATAATAATAATAATAATAATAATAATAATAATAATAATAAAAGGTTTACATGAGATCGTGTTTTTATTTTTTGTTTAACTATATGGAATATTCAAATTCTGGAATAATAATAATAATAATAATAATAATAATAATAATAATAATAATAATAATAATAATAATGAAAAAGTTTACATGAGATCGTTTTTTTTGTTTTTTGTTTTTTTTACCTGCCCCTTCAAGAAATAGGCCATCATGTTTCTGCACGTTACTTTTCTTTATGGTCTGTGAATTGCCAGGTCCACTTGGGAAAGACAGTGGATTGCTTTCCCGTTTCTTTTACCACAGTTTAGAATACAGATCTGTTCTTCCAGATCGACAGACATTCAAGTTACAGAGTCCTGTCTACCCGGCTATTTAACACATCCGGAGGTAGAGATGAGTGGGAAACGGATGCATTCTTGCCAAGGTACATTAGCGCCGAAAACGACCGCGAAAGTCTGGGTCGCAATTTGAATTCAGATCGCCGGTTTCACTTCCCACGCCGATAACTGCTGCACTACGCGCACACGCGCTGCAAATACGCTCGTGCGCGGAAAGAGAAATCGAGAGAGAGAGAGAGAGACAGAGACAGAGACAGAGACAGAGAGACACGGAAAGAAAACGAGAGATCTTATTTTCCCTTGCTGCGACAATCGACAAGTTCCATTGTTTTTATTGAACACACAGACACAGAGACTCTCAACGGCGCCAAACATTTCATCTTTCCATTCCACGCCCAGGGTTTTCGCTTTCAGTTGTTAGCTTCCAAAATGAACATCAGTTTCGTATAAGCACACACAGACACAGACATACGTTCAAAATGAATGGTTAGAGAATAGGTCTACACGCTCAAAGGTCTTCTTTTATAAGGCGCGTCTTTCGGAATCTGGGTTATCATGACTCTTCACAATTTCCTGCCCCCTTTTAAATCTAAACAACGTCTGTTCCATTAGCATAACTTTCAAGCTCTCTTCTGTCACATGTTTACTCAAACCCTTTATTTCCCGAATCCAATCTTGCCTTCACTACATGCGATGAGTGTGACATTCACCAAGTCTTCTTTCCGCATTATGTGTTCCAGAAATTCCAGCTATTTCTTTCTGGGTATAAGAGCTCTTTTTGTTCCCATTTTCCTTTTTTTTTTTTTTTTTACGTTATCGTTTACCCAAGGCCCGAGAACCACTCAAGGTAGAGTGCTAATGGGGTTGTTTTACGAACCTATGAAGGTCGGCTGAAAAGTTCATAGGCTAACAAAGATATAAATTTAAGTAGAAACACCAGTCGGTAAACAAAATGACATACCAGAATATAACAGCTGGTCGGCCATATGAACTTTTCAGCCGACCCTCGTAAGAATTGTAGATTATGACGTTATACTGGGTAGATAACGGTAAAACCTAGCAATGAATAGAGTGAGATTGTAGTGGTCGGGAAGTTTCTAGAACGGAACTTTTTTTAAACAACGGAATACAAACGGAACGCCTATGTGCATAGATTATAACCGGTGTTACCTAGAAAGGTCTGAACTGGTGGAAATAGCAATTGCAGCTCGTCAGAAATTACCTTAAAATGTATTTTTCATTCCCATTATTCTCCTTCATACTGACAAGTTTCACTCATGGTATTCTCAAAATACATCTGTAAAATTACATTTCTGACGCTTCAAGCAATTTTCTCTTTATTTCTAAGGAAATGTCCCTGTTTCTGAATACTTTGTATAGTTTCTGGAAAGCATCTTTCGCTATGCCAATCCTTAAGATTTCTGCATGGCATTTTCCAGGTAGTTGAATTTCTATCTCTGCTTGATTTGAATGTCTCCATCATGTAACTACTACGTTGGACTGTATTTTCTGTTGGTTACAATATATTCTGTTTACTTACAACTGATAGTTCTTTCTTCTCGCTTCCCATTTTTATATTGTCTAGTTCATACAGTTTTCTATCTGAATCTGACTTTCAAGTATGCCATTAAAACGCCAGTTATCAAACATAATTAGGGAAGTTTTCCGGCAACCTCGAAATTGGCCACATATTTACACATAAACACAGATTTTATTTTACTTGATTTTAAAAGTATTCAACGCAACACTGCGGGAATAATGGTTCACGAACTTGTCTAATAGTCTATTATGTATTTAATTGTGTGTGCGTGTAATTATTTATAGACATGGATGTCAATGCAGTCACCACTAATACCAAATATGGCAAACCGATAAAAATCGTGTTAAGAATTAACCAACTGGCATTTAAGGTTTCCAGCGTGAGGCAGAAATGGAAGGAAATTTTGTTATTATTTGTGAATAATTATGCGACTCGCTTTTCACGTATTTCACATCGATAGCACAAAAAAGTAGCAATTTAGTTTTCCCATCGAAGACAATGAGAAGGTAAAGCTCAACTCGTCAGAGAAATAAAAAAAAAACCCTGCACAGATGAATCATATTATTGTATACCGCTGCTTTTATTCAGATGTTTCAGATCTATCTGAAATTCATTTTATAAAACAGTTGAAATAAGCACCAGTGAATATATTATGGTCATGGCTTTAAAAATTCAGAATTATTTTGTAAAAATCAACCACGTTAAAATTGCTTATGGGGTCTTCACAATTGCCTTCCATCTTCATTGAAGTGTTCCTGGTGTAAATCTATGAGTGTGAAGTGACAGTGTGTCTCTTTTCGTTTCTATCATTCTCTTCTGTACTAGGCAACCAGAAAAAAAGTGTCAGTGCTATAACAGAAATAATCTTGATTCTTCCAGCAATATGTATTTCTTCCATTTTTCTCAAAGCACTACAGTTGTTCCAATACGAGAAAGAACGATAACACTTAGCAAACGTATTTGTCTTGAAACACTATTCTGAAAGAAAAATGTTCTAATTTTCAACCGAGACCAATGTGAAATGTTTGCGAAAATGAATGTCAAATGCTTTCTTGTAACGAAACGGTTTAATCACATCTTATAATGACTGTTTACTGTGCTGTCATTGACTGCTGGCATGGCCCATTAATGAAAAACATTAACCTAATTTTTGCTTCTTTGCTTAAATTTAATGTAGGTCATATTCGATTGTCCCACAAACCTTATAACCCCCATATTTTCTTTTTTTTTATATATATAAAAGAGGTTGCATTTTGCTTTTAAATCTAAATAAATCGTTCACTCGCCAGTAAGTTACAATCGCCTGATGAGATGCATTTGATACGCATCGAAACACGACTACAATTTTGTAGCGATTTTTGCATGTTTTCGATGTAACACACAAGTGCGCGCGCACACACACACACACGCACACACACACACACACACACACATATATATATATATATATATATATATATATATTTGTGTGCGTATGTATGTATGTGTGTGTGAAATTTGCTGTATTCATTTCTAGTTCTTAACCTCTGCATGGACTTGGACCATAGACGACGTCGCCGCGTATACAGCTACTGCACCCCACCACCAGAAATATAGTTGCCAATGTCTTCCTAAACAATCAACACTAAAATGCAGACCTTGTAAGAATGAGTGACAAATCTCCACGAGTCTCTAATATATTTTGATCTCACCTACATGCCTTTGTACTACTAGGATTTCTTTACTTTCGATTTTGTTTAGAATTTCCATCCATTCGTTTCTTCTGGAAGTTGGATTTCCAGACAATCCCAAATGTCCCTGTAATAATGGATAGGATTGTCAGTTTCATATTCCTCGGATTGTGCGTCGAAATCTTTCCATTTTTTTTTCCACTTTATTCTTCTGTCGTTCGATCGCTTTCACATTTCTTCGTTCCGTTTGTCTTGCAATCTTTTGATTAAATTTAATTTCCTTCCTTCCTACAAACGTCTTCGATTTGCTTATTATTTTCTCTTTCTTCTTCTCCGTTTCATTTTCTCTACTTTCTTTTATTGACACGTCTTCTTCTCCTGTCTCTTCTTTCAGATTGTTTTTGTACATCTTCCCGACCTTTCCTTACATATTTTTTCTTTTTTCTTTGTCACATTATTATTATTATTATTATTATTATTATTATTATTATTTTTATTATTATTATTACTGTTGCTGTTGTTATTATTGCCCAGATACACACGTATGTGTGTGTGTGGACTTGTGTCTGTATGTGTATTTTTGTAATATAAATATTAATTTATTTCCGTAATAAAATCAATACGAATCAAGTCAGAAACCTTCTGTAATGAAGAACCGCTGTTTAAATTAAAACTACTTGCTTAGAGCAGGAATTCTTGAAGTGTGTATTAAATCATTTTTTTAAGTGATCAGTTGAATTGACGTCTTTATTTGGTGAGTAACGTTGGCTCACATTACCACTTTGTGAGCACGAAGAACAAAAAACTAAAAAAAAAAATCAAACTAGCAACCAGGCTCTAATTTGATGTATAGATCAATTCTGGTGATTAGCATTCGCTTTAAGCGTTCCAGTCCTTGAACAAGTCATTTTGTAAGTTGTTCGGATTACAGATATTGAAGTACTATCATTGTAATTAATTTCTGACTAGTTTTTCTTTCATCTTGATTTATCGCTTCTGAATGGTGCGATAAGATACAGGGAAAATAAAAATGGAAGAAAAACTAGTCGCTTATTAATGATAATGAAAAGGCTTAATCTATAAATATTAAACAAGGTAAGTTTATTAAAGCTGATAATACTACTACTCAGAATAATGAAATTAAAGAAAAACTCTTTCAAAATTATTAATAATGACGATGCTTCATATAATTCAAAACAATTAAAGATATTAAACTTCCTACAATGTGAATGGTTGAATGGTGAAAATTAGTCATTGTATTCACCTCGTCCACAAGGAAAAAAAGGAGAGCAAAAAAAAAAGAGAGCATTTTAAGTGAAAATCTAAAATTTGTATATTCCAGAAATTGTTATTTTTAAAAAATCATTTAACCCCAGGCAAGATAATAAAACCACTATGACGCAAGGGGTTATTGAGTGCAAAATAATACGGGGAAAAAGTGATGGTTAAGGAGTGAGGAATTAAGAAGACAGAAGGTAACGATTGCCTTTGCATTTAAATGCCTGAAGAAAAAGATAAGTGAAAAGCAACAGGCTGAATGCGTGGTCCACAGGCGAGAAGTGCGAGGGAAGAAACTGTTAGCATAGAACTTACGGTTCTACATCTAGCCATTTCAACTGTAAAATGATGACACCTAGCTGCTAATATGTTTTGCAATTTTATTTTTTTATTTTATTTTATTTTTTTTTTTTAATCTCGATCTTAGGAAGACAATTTTCCTACCACCGGAAATAGACTAGACAAGGGAAAATGACTCCTTACAAAATCGATTTAAGCTGTTCGTTGGACTGACTGCTCCGATTATATACTTGATACGCTATATTTTTAGTTATACCTGTCACGCGGACGTAGCAGTGAACACAAGAATAGTTGCAAATATATAACAGAAAAATATCTGGCTTTGTTTACATGGTGGGATTATTTGAACGGCATATTATGTCTAATGGCTTAATAACTATGCAAGCTTAAAAGCTAAGCGCTGGTAGATTTATAATTTGATATTTGTTTTAAACGTCGTGTACATATATTTGTACAGAAATTTTAATTTAATTAAAAAAATATTTTTATGTTGGTATCCACTTCATAGGAATATTTTTTTTATAATTTTTTCAATAAAGTTTTTTTTTAATATTTTCTATGAAATTGATTAAAATAGAATATGTTGTAATAATATATCTCTTGTAATTTGAATCTATCTAATGCGTTCAATTTAACAAAACTATAAAAATTTTTTAAATTGTTGCTTAGCAAACACTACAAAAACCAAACAGAATGTAAGAGCAACTAGCCAGTTGTTGATAATAATAGTGAAAATACTTTATTTAACATTGTAAGAAAACTTAAAGCTATTATGACTAAATAGTTCGCGATAAATAGAATAAACAAAAGCAAAGAAAAGCAAATAACATTTAATAATGTTGCCAACACTTCATCTATGAACATCAAAACACTTAAGACGATTATTTCTTTTAAAACTTCTGCTAATCAGATAGAAAAGAAGAAGATCTCGTCAAAAATTAAAAATAATAATAAGGTTTCATCTACAGAATACGGAAAATGTAAGACTGTTAAGAAGAAAAGAAAACGACAGATTTAAAAAAATGACAAAACGTCATCTATGAAAATTCGGCAAAACAAGATTATTATGGCTGCTGCTTATAAAAGGTTTCAAGACGAAAGAGAAGGAATAAGATGAAATAAAGGCTAGTAAAATAAAGAAACAATATATATATATATATATCACTTTTACTTTTTTCTTACAAGCCATTATTTTATATTTATTTAATTACGAAGACGATATTAATCCAAAGAGAGCTCAATGTATTAAACAGAGCAATAAAATAATAAGTCAAGAAAATTCTTTAAAATACATCAATTATAATTTATTTAAAGAATATATTTATTCGTCTCTTCAGACGGATGGATATTTAGAGTCTGAGATTTAATTATATATATATATATATATATATATATATATATATATATATATATGTAAGCAAATGTGTGGATGTAGATCCGACGGTATGATGAAAATGTGGAAAAGACAAAGCAAAATCCGAATATGTGAGTTTACTGTTTTTATTACAAGGAGGACATTAACAAAAACAAAAACAAAATAAAAACAGTAAACTCACATATTCGGATTTTGCTTTGTCTTTTCCACATTTTCATCATATATATATATATATATATATATATATATATATATATATATATATATATATATATATATATATATGAAGAAGTGAATATGTAAATATATTCATTAAATAAATTATGACCGAGATGTATTTTTAAGGATTTTCTTGGCTTATTATTATATTGTTCTGTTACATTGAGCTCTCTTTGGATCAATGTCCTCCTTGTAATTATCCCTAACAATTACCAATTGGCATTTTATATATATATATATATATATATATATATATATATATATATATATATATATATATATATATATATACAATTCGCCCTTGCTCTGAATATTGCTGCTACATTTGATCTTGTGCTTCTGCTATAAATTTTCTGAATCTCAAGTTGTCAAGCTACTAATTAAATACGGTCGTTGCGAGTTCCATGGCTATTAGATATCCTTGGCATTTCCCCTGTGGCATCCTTAAATATTTGAGCTTAAATCCTTTATCAAAATATTGCAAGAAGAATGATAAATATAAATGTATGTTATTATATAAAGAAGTAAGAGGGTACAAATAAAAATATTCAAAGTTAACAAGTTTTAATTTCACTGAAGCAGACACTGAAGACGTAAAAGTGTTAGCGACTCTTCTGTCCCCGCTTTTCTTTCATTCTTACTTTCTTTATATCTTTAAAACCAAACAGCGCATTTAACATTTCTTTTCTTTCTTATATCCTGGCAAGCAAACATCAGTGGTTCAACAAAAATGGCAACAAGTAACTGTTGAGCCTTGACTCATTGTTGAATCTCGAATAATGCATGGAATAATAATGCAACACAAAATGTACTTAGAACAAGAATGTATTATAACAAGAAAGTGTACACAATACTTACATCTAGTATTTCTGTATATTTCTGGGAAGACGTTCCTGGAGAATGTGTTGACTAAGTCGCAGTCGGGCAGAGTCTCTAGCTGGATCTCTGTATTCGCTCCCCGTCTTCCGGTACCAACCATTATTTGTATAGTCGGTAGTCACCTATGCAGATTAGGTGGATCCTACCACAACAGTAACCGTCTTACTTGAGTGGCTCTTGGTCCTTGTATTTGGTGAACATTGGAAAAAATAATGATTAAACCCACATAGATACACTATATGCACGCCTCTGATATACACAAACTTTATAAACATAGCTTTTAAACAGAGTGAATAAACGCACTCTACATAAAAAACAATACATACGGAGTGATAGGCAAATTTTCGCCATTTTATATTTTTAATTTCGTGCATGCGCCTTGTTTGTTTTTGATTTTCTCGACAGCACAGTACAGTAGAGTCAGCTGGGCACTATCTGAGAGAAAAAGAGTACCATGACGCAATCCACTCCGCCAGAAACTTGGAAACGGCATGCTGTACTTCTTGGCATTCGCGCCAGAAGTTACAATAGGAACATTTCAGAATGTTTGGGTGTCAATCTGAGGACAGTTCAGAGGATTCAGAAAGGGTTGGGCGAGTTTAATGGTGGTTACGATGGTATTTGGAGTGATCTCTGGCGATGGCAACGTTATGCCTCCATCCATCTTCTCACAAGGCCTACATCAAATGCCTTGAGGAGATAGTGCTGCCCTGAGTCAAGCGGGTGGCAGCTGGAAGAACCTATGTCTAGCAACAGGACTCTGCATCATTCCACACAAGCAGGCGAACCGAGTCCTGGTTCTCAGACAATATCTGCGACCACATAACCATTTACATCTGGCCACCTAATCAGACTGCAACCCCCTTGATTATTATGCAGTTGAGTGAGAGACCAACAAAACACTTTGTAAGAATAACGATGAACTGAAAGCAAGGATTATGGCAGCATTCACCAACTTAAACAAGGAGAACTTCCAGAAGAGTTGCTGTAGATTCGTCTGGAATTCATGGTTGAAGTCAATGGCGATTTTATAGAAAAAAATTTACTCTTTGGTATTTCAAGATATTTTTGTCTTACTTAGGTAAATATATCTTTGCAAATAAAGTGTCAATGTTATTTTCATTTTTGCATAATTTAGATGACTATTTATCCATCACACCCTGTATATAGACAGCGTGTATATAGACTCACTGTATCTACAGAAACATTCAGCTTTCAGTTTTTTTATTATTTAAACTCATGCAAGGCAACAAAGCCAAACATGTACACACTGACGTTCATCAAATGTGAGTCAATCTGTGTAACTTTTAATAATTTTAGAAATGAACACGTTATTTTATCCACGGGATTAGATTTTAATATCTCGTCACGTTATGACTTATTGTAGGACACCATTGCTTTAGGGAACCGACACCTAAGAGGATGCTTTCCCGATCACCACAATCTTAACCTGTCCAAGTCTTGGGCTAACCGTTATCTTCTCCACGTATACCTATAAACTGGGACTCTTACTCTGTAGCCCTCTACCTCGAGAACCTATTGGGCCTTGTTCAGATGAAGGTCATTGTAAAAACAAGTAATGTTCAGTTATTTTCACCCTGTATCCACTGAGTCCAATTAAACACCGCCCCGCCCAGGGATGCAAGGATCACTAAGTCAAAATGTTCACTAACCACTAGGATAACATACCGTGGGTTTGATCTTTGTGTTGTTATATCAACCTTAATGGTGTTATTAATGCCGACAAGATTTTTAGGATACGTCTGTATGAATAGAATATGTATTCTTTGTAAGAAATCAGTTTGAAGTCCAAGTTTCATTGAAGTATTTTTCTAGAGTTTTTTGTCAAATGTATTGCTGGTAATATTTTTTCCAAAAATGTATTATTGGTACTTTTACTATAAAAACCTATTTTTATACTTTCATGGTGTTTTGGCTCCAGTTTGGGGGTTAACGATTTGCCCGGAGCTGGGACCCTAACAGGTGCTACCACACCGGGTCTGTGTGGACCTGGGAATAATAGCAATTATCAAAGGCCTTGCTGCCGTATAGTTTATCGTCATACCCAGGACGGTCGTACCGTGGGACAATAGCCAAGTCGTTACTCGTAGCGAAAAACATCTAATGATAGTCGGGGTTGGGGCACAGCTATCGAAACGTTGTGACAACAACTACAAAGATGAAGAGAAAATTCCGCGTGTAAATAATGATAACTCGCCAGCCCATAAATTCTGACAGAAACGTGGGAGCATGTCTTTTCCGGGGTGACTAAATACGGTTGTTGATGCAGAAATAGAAATTATTTTATTACGTTCCCACCCCAACTCAACACGGGCGTCAAATATGTACGAAGTATCACTTACGATCAGGAATGACCCTGAATCGCTGAAAAGAGGGAGCATAATGTCAGTTAATATTTTAAATGCTGTTTAAATTTTTATAGTTTTTGTTTTAATAGATTTTTTTTTTTCATTATTTTGTTTGTATTTATTTTTTATTTCGATTTTTTTTTTTTTTAATCTATAGTTGAAAAATATATCGTGGTTAGATGATACGACATTCTAGAAAATCATTAGTGATCAGCCATTCGCGTCATCTCCGGAGCAGGGATGGGGTTACCTGCCGGTGTTCAGCTTCTTTCCAGGTATCGCGTGACAGATAGTACTAAATTACATAGTATCAGTGTCGGGGAAAATCCCTGGTATAATAGGATATGCTTAAGTCATGTTACAGGATTTTTATTTATTTATTTATTTAAATAAGTACATTAGAATTTTGACCAGGTTTCCGCTTGCTGAATATTTTAACGAAAACTTAGTACTTAACTTGCCTAAAAGATTTGCTCGAATTTTTATGCTGTCCTCTCAATAAGCAACAACGAAAGAGTGTTTAGAGTGGTGGGGAGAAGTGTTCAGGTCAGAGAGCGTGAGAAAAAATTTGAACACTAAAATTAGTTCAAATTATTTTCACAGAGGGGGAAGATTATCTGGTGGGGCTAGGCCCTGGTACCCATTTTAGCGGCAAATAGAGACATTTCGATGTAATTAATCTAGTAAAATTGCTCGGATTCATGAATAAAGTATGAAATAACGTATTTAGTTACAATTAAGGGATTTAAAGACGGACATTTAAAAGTACACATGCACACGCACATACACACACACACACACACACACATATATATACATACATACATACATACATATATATATATATATATATTTTTTTTTTTATTTATATATATATATATATATATATATATATATATATATATATATATATTCAATTAAATTTAAAATTATAAAAATATGCCTCCACGATAATGGCTCGGATGTGTAGAGCATTCTGACAATTTTTATACACTTATCTTATAAATGAACGAATAGTTTAACTTGCATATATATATATATATATATATATATATATATATATATATATATATATATATATAGTATTTAAACTATATAGTTTATATGTATATACATATCTTTTTTTTCTAATTTTTTGCTTTAATACTATGTTCTGTTTTATATCGTTTCTGTTTTATTTTAGCTTTAGTCAAATTTTATTTCAGATAATTATTAAAATATTGTGTAGTCTTGACTTCTATCCTTCTTTTACTCTTCTTTTTGTCATTACTCTCCCTTTCTCTCTCTCTTTCTCTCTCTCTCTTTCTCTCTATCTATCTATCTATCTATCTATCTGAAATGTCATTCCCAGAATATGCAGCCATAAACAGTGCCGTATAACTCAACTATGACATATAGCCAGATTTTCTCGACCATAAAGGGATTTTCAAATGACCTTAATTACACGTATTCAAAAAATAACAATAATAACCCGACCGTTCCCATAATTAAGGTTAATATATCTCCTCATGATTGTCAAGGAATTAGACGCAATAAGTACTTCAGATACTGCGCCGACTCGATCAACTGCACATTCGACACCAGCGGCGGCGGCGGCTACTACGGCTACTACTACTACTACTACTACTACTACTACTACGTGCAGAACTGCTGTTTAATAACTATAGCATCATTCTCAATAAGAGGTGACTTTCTCCATCGGCGCGTGCGGGCGTTTGGCTTTGTTGGCACGGAAAGTAGAGGTGCACGTGTTTGGGAGTAAAACAGAATGAAGAAGATTCGTTGCATATTTGTACTGGTCGTCTGTTTTACTCCCAAACACGTGCAAATACATATATATATATATATATATATATATATATATATATATATATATATATATATATATATATATATATATATATATATATATATATATATATATGCATTACGCGGATGGATTTACAATATCGCTACGCTCATGTATTTTGTCGACCACAGTTCGGGAAAATGGACGCGAAATAAATATATAAGCACTTTGAATAAGCTGACGAGAAAATCTTCCTGTTTTGACATTATTATTATTATTATTATTATTATTATTATTATTATTATTTGAAGTAATTGTAGCCATAGGATTTGCGAACAAGTGACGGCCTGTTCAGTATTCTAACAGTTTTCTTAGAATTCT
>OZ038482.1:80165725-80188225 GCA_964036315.1 Acanthosepion esculentum | reverse complement strand
ATTAGATCGAAGACCGATGTAATAAAATAGTGACCTCTTTGACAATTTAAAACCCGGATCTCACGGCCTTGAGAACGAGTGCTTTGGAAGCAGGTGTGTTTGGAGAGACACACATTAAATCAGAGAAGTTTGTACATGCAGAAATTTACGGCGCTTCCTTCCCTTTATTGCCCTGATCGACAACCATCGCTTACCCAAATGGGAAGGTCGATACCGCTGGAGGCGGCAAGATATATGAGAGGTGCTTTTTCCTCACGCGGTTCTGTTACATTAAATTGTGACTTGCACTACGTACAGCAGACTGATCGGACATTGATTTTTTTTCATCTTTGACATATTGTCGGCCTGGTGCAGAATTTTTTTGTTATATAGGAATAAAGTGTCGCTGTCGAGACTTGGGTTTGAACATAGATCGCTAGAGGCAAAACACAGGTGATTCCATTATTTAATACAGTAGAACACGTGACCATAAAGGAAACGCATGAGTAGGAAGCTGCGTGACGACTAATGATCGCTATTCCTAGTCTATCCTCTATCACGATACGGCTTGCCAGTTCCACTCTATCCTCTATTAGTAGAGACCGCTATTCTCTACTCTATTCACTATACTATTTCTCTATTTGCATAACTATACGGTGGTTACTATTCGAGCTAGTATTATCGAGCAAGTACTGTTAGTGCGAGTGTTATTCGAAGGCGTCTGAAACCAGTATTGTTCACCGGCGTTACTATAGTTTTATCTGCGATTAGAAAGTCTCTCTTACAACGAGCATTACGGAAGTGACGACGAGTGTTCGTTGACATCACAAAATCATTGTTGCTACGAGAATAATGTAGAGGGATCGCTGATGAAATTTTTATTTTAAAAATATCAAGCAACCAACACTTAATAACATCAATTAGGAACACGACCAAAATCAACTGGTCGTATTCGGAAATTTAGGATATATCCACCTTTCAGCCATCTTTATACTGTCTACCACGAAATTTGTACGCCATTTAGTATCGCTGTATAACAGTAGTGTCCTCGAAAATCATTAATACCTTAGCCGAAAACGATCAGTATCGACAACATTTCGGAAAATTATTACATTCGTTAAGTATGGGCACGTGACTGAGTGGTTTGAATGTCCGCTTTCTGACCATGAGGCTCAGGTTCGAATCTCACCATGGTCGGTTTGTCAGGACGCCGATTCTTTATGTTATCTGTCCTAAGAGGCGATCCCATCGTGCCTCCAAACCCAAGCATTGTTAGTGGAATTGGGTAGACGGAACGCATGGGAGCCGTCGATGATTGTGTTAGCCTAATGTCACAAGTCATTGTGACCGAGAGTTTGAGCGTTTCGGCCTTGTTGATACTGTTGATCGCACTAAAAAATGCGCACTCTACCGGAAAATGTAAGTAGAGTCCAGTCAACGTAGTTGCAGTATATACTACAAGTGGGCTCTTTGGGTGTTGAACACAAACAATTGTGCCTGAGCAGGAATCTTCAATAGGGATTAGCTAGTTATCCTAGTAGACAGTCCTCGGATACAAGTGGCTGTACTATTTAAGTTGAGAAAAGCAAAGACTTGTAGCATGCAAGAACAATATAATAAAGAAAAATAAATTTAAGTAACTTTTCAGTATGGTTTATACATCTATATAGGAATTCGGTCAAAATACAGAGGAAATATGGATCGGAATTAAACTGTATGGCAAGATAAGGAACGAATAGGAAAACGTTTGTAAATCTAACAATTTTGGCTTTTATTAAATCTTCTTCATAGAATGAATACGGAGACGAAAAAGAAAGAAAGTGAATGAAAGTAAAAAATTTAAAATATTATCCTTTTTTTCTTTTACTTTCGTTTCCACCTTCATTATTCTTTCTCTGATGAAGCTATAAAAACAGCGACACGAGTTAGATTTATAAATGTTTTCCTATTTATTGGTTATCCTATCTCAACTACATATATATATATATACACGCACACACGCATATATATATATATATATATATATATATATATATATATATATATATATATGAATAAAAATACAAGAGGAAAAATATTCTTAGTCTTAGTCGACACTAAGTATAGTTTTCCTCTTGTCTTTTTATCATTTTGACTCTTCTACAGATACACTCCAACTGAGAATATTTAAACACACAGACACACGCAAGCACACACACATATATATTATGTTTTGGACAATAAAAAATATTAAAAAATTAAAATTTTCTGACACACTGGGTTGTATATTAATGTTTTTTGTTTTATTATTTCAATTAGGTACCTCGACTAGTTTCGGACAGCATGGCCATTATCAGGAGAGAAAAAAAATCCCTGCTTGTTTGTAGTAGCGAACTACAGGAGTGAATGACTTTCTGAAGAAAGTGAACTTTATCTCTAGTTTTCATTCGATTTTTATCGTTAATTTTGGTCAGTCCTTGTGTTGTTCAAACGGCCTCTTTCAAGTTGTTTTTAAGATAGAGGATGAGAGATTCCTGACTTTAAGAATTACCTACTTGGTCATTTTGAAAGTTTTATTGGTTGCGGGGAATGGGGGGGTGCTAAATTTATGTTATCTTTTAGTTCTTTGGGAGTGTGTGTGATTTGTGTATGCGTATATATTAGTATGAGTGTATATATAAGTGTGAGAGCACAAGACCTCTGCAAGCATGTCTGTTTTGTGTGGGTGAGAAATGTGGTTAGAGCTTCATTTATGGCGTTACATATTAATTCTCTCTATGTTGTTAAATTTGTGGTTAAACCCATCTGGACGAAGTGTTTTGAGGTGCAAAATCCATTGGTCTTCAAGTTCCTGTAGTATTTTTCTACGGTTATCTTTGCTGACCATTTCGATATATATAACCGGACCATAGCATTGGATGTGTCCTTGATTTAAATTCCAACAAGAACACCGAAAGCGCGAGTTGAAATACATTTTCAAAATAGATTCTCACATTCTAGCATTAAACAGGAATTTAAGCGTACTCAGAAAATACAGCTTCCACAGAGAGCCGTCTACAAACCATATACAAGCCCAATCGTGGCATAAAATTTGGCCAAAACTATAAAATCTCTTACGGCATTATAACACATGAAAAAAAAACACAACCACAAATTTCCCGGAAATAGAGTTGCACTTCTTTTTTTATTTTTCGTCTCGTTGAGAAAAGGCAGAGGTGTGTCCAAAAATTCCGGTTTTTAACATTTTCCTCATCATTCTTCCATCTGGCCTACTAATATACAATAAATATTATTAGTCTTAGTATCAATAATATCTGTTTTGATTTTTTATCACTTCAATTTCTTTAACTGGCCTATCATATCAAGACACACACACGCACACACACATATATATATGTGTATGTATGTATGTGTGTGTGTGTGCGTGTGTGTGTATGTTTGAGGCACAACGTTTCTTTAAACATCTTTTATTAAATACGTCAGAAAGGAAGATATAATTTTTTTTAGTAAGTGTTTTCCAGCACACTTACATTTTTTCGTTTGCTAGGAGTAAGGGAGTACAAAACTTTTTCCATAATTTTCATTGTCCCAAGCGCTTTTGGCTATTTTTTTTAGCCATTTTAAAGTTTTTTTTCTTTTTTGTGTGGGTATACTCCCATACTCCAACAAAACGGAAAAACGTCAGGATGCTGAAAAAATAAATAAAAAATTGCAAATATATATATATATATATATATATATATGAGGCAATTATATATATATGTATATATGAAGCAATCATGTATATATATATATATAATGCAAAATATACACAAATTACAAGTCACAAGATATATATATATATATATGAGTCAATTACATATATATATATATATATATATATATATATATATAATGCAAAATATACAAAAATTACAAAAGTCACAATCTTATTGATCTACTTCCATTTTTCTGCTTCATTTAAAAATTGGCCTTCCTCCCACTCTTTTTCCTCTTTCCAGTTACATACGTTCATTCATATATATATATATATATATATATATATATATATATATATATATATATATATATATATATATATATATATATATATATATATATATATATGCATTTATGTATGTATAGATTATATATACCCAATCATATTCATCCATTTGCGTATGTGTAGACAATCGTGCATGTATCTATATAAAAGGCAGTTTAACGCACACACGTACACTCACCGATTTCTGCCCATCGAGATTCTAGTCTCACATTCAATATGCTTAAGTTAATCAATTCTTGGCTCCATTTTTTTTTTATATCGGATATCCCACGTCTTTTGCTAAATACATTGATTTGATAATCAACTGCCGCCTTTTTCAGTCCAGGAGCGGGGAAATCGTGCCTTTCTAACGTTGATTATATTCGTCTTCGTGTTAAGTTGTCTAATTAGTTCTTTGTTCACTATTTTTTTTTTTTTTTTGGCGGGGGAGCTCTTTTAGAAGTGCTGCAAAATGTCTGATGTTCTGAGATAAAGTATTATCTCATTATTCTGTACATTGTTTTACTATTTTTTTTCATCTAAATAAGTTAGGTATGTTTTCCATATTTAAAAAAATACAGAAATTTGGAACAAAATAATTGTTATAGTCTAAATTTGGTTTGCAATACAAGATATTATCTGCATTTTTACAGTACACAGCAAGATAGTTTGGTTCTCATTTGCCTGTACACACGCACATGAGTGGCCTGACGATTGCGTCTAGCATGAAACAGTCTGTCGCCTGTAAGTGTTGACTTCTATGTTCACTCTTATATTTACACACGCTCTTGAGCACTTTATCCCATAAATATAGCATATCTTATGACTATATTTCTTTATATATATATATATATATATATATATATATGTGTGTGTGTGTGTGTGTGTGTGTGTGTGTGTGTGTGTGTGTGTGTGTGTGTGTGTGTGTGTGTACAGGCAAGTGAGAAACAAACTATCTAGGAATATATATATATATATATATATATATATATATATATATATATATCAAGGTAAAACTTTCTTGGATTCTACCGTAATTATTTTAATAAGGCTTGTGCTTGTCACGTTTTTACTACGATCTTAAGAAAGAAATGTTATAAGCGGCTCTGTCCTCAAGATATGGAATACAATATGTAGAAACAACAAAAAAATTAAACGGTATTTAATTGTAACTATGTTATATTACGATGAAGTAATTAATTATTTGTTTACATTATATATATATATATATATATATATATATATATATATGCATATGAATATAGTTATTTAAAAAAAAAGCATATGATTGCATCGCAACATAGAAATTACTATGTTTAGTTTCAATATGTTTAATTTCAATATTGAACTTAATAGTTAGAGTACAATTTCATTCCCAAGCGATATTTAGAATAACTAACTGAAGAAATGTTTTACTCATTTATAGGTTGGAAATGGAGGAGTAATCTGAGTTTTATTCTTTCGTTGCCAAGGAGTCACTACTGCGATGAAAGTATGAATGTTTATTATATATCAAATTTTTTTGAGTAGTGTAAGGTTCGGTTGGAAGATTTTTGTCTAGCTACAATGGCCTTTTTTGCTAGGCTCTTTTGTTTTTATTACTATTTGTTAAAAGTTACTGACTGATGTTATAGTTACATCCTTTTTGGTCTTAATTTATTTGTTTTTATCTTTGATGGTTTCTTAAAGGCGTTCTTAGATATGATTGGATTTTACTCTTATTTTTATAGTTTTGTACATGTCTTCCATATATATATATATATATATATATATATATATATATATATATATATATATATATATATATATATATATATAGATAGATAGATATAGATAGATAGATAGATAGATACATACATACATACATACAGGGTATATTTAGGCAGAAAACTTACGGTTAATCATTTTTTATTAAAATGAAGCGTATGATATGTTTGTTGGTGTCTGTTATTGAAGTCGAATATTTTGTAAAGGAACTTGCCGAAATTGTGTATAATGTTCTGAGTATTTTAGGCCATTGTTGATTGTTTCGAAGATAGTACTTAGAAATGAATAGGTAAACAGGAGTATAAACATATATTTTCAAGTTTGTTTTATTCAATAAAATAAATACACACACACATACTCATAGGGTGCGACAGAAATACCCCCCACCGCTTGCGGTAGAGTCTAAATGGTTGACATTTTCCTTACAAACAAGTGGCCCTTTTTATTTTATTTTTCTTATCCTCTGCATAGATATGCACTAGGCGTATTCATGACCCAAACTGACAGGGAGACAGAGAAGGAACGTTAAAAAAAAAACAGAATAGAAGGAAAGCGAAGAGAGGAGAGATCGGGAGAAAAATGACCGAAAGAAAACAGGCGTAGCGCGAGTGAGAGTTAGAAGGCTAAGGTTTTCTTTTGACTTAGAAAAGACAAGCGCTTAAAAAAAAAATATGACCAATGTCGCTTTACAAAATTTCTTGAGGCATCCGTTTTCTTGGCGATAGCAAGAGCTGAACAAGTTTCACACGCTCAGTTAATAATACAAACATATTCTTCAGAAACATCGTTGAAATTCCGTACACAGAAGGACGATTATCAAAAACTGTCAAACGTGTTCCTTGCTCAAATCGAATCGGAAACTAATTCCAGTATAGTTTCTGTCTCGTTTCACGGTACCTGAAATCTATAGAAGAACATAGACACGAGACACTGTTTATAGTGGATGCCATTTTGAGGAATGTAAACGATTGGTACCATTCCTAAAATGGTAATGGTAATTTTAATATTAGGCATTGCTCGTGCACGCAGTGTACATTCGGGTGACATTTATGACATCTTTCTATTAGGTTGGTGCAAAAATAATGTCGTTTTCTCTCGTATGTTAGAACGTCAAAAACGACATTATTTTTGCACCAACCTAATATTAAATAAACTTTTCAGGATAATAGGTGCTTCAAGTTCAATAACTGTTATTGTTCTTTCCGGTACTGATCGTTTTTTACTGCCTAACTTTTAGTGTGGAAGGCCAACAGTCACATTATATCATTATTTTCTCGTCCGATTGTATGTGTTACCCATTTTAGCTATTTCAAATGAAATGTTGGACGGATGCAGTTCCGTACTGGACATTTGCGTCCCGGACTATTGTGTACCAGGCAATTGCCTACCTGGACATTTGCGTCCCCAGGAAAATGCGTCCCTGGATAATTGCATACATCTGATAATTTTTGAAGTTACCTTTTTTTTGCCGTCCTGGGTATGTCGATAAACTACATCTGCGTCCCAGGTAAGAAGACAAACTACGTCCAACAGCAAGGCCTCTGATCAGACGGTTTTGAGGATCGTGGAACCACCTCTTAATTGCTGGCATCCCCAGGTCCACCCTAACCTGGGGTGGTAACACCTGTTAGGGTCCCAGCTATGGGAAAATAGTTGCCACCCAAACTTTTGTTTTTAGGTTTTAATACCAGAAATACCTTGTAATAAAAAAATATTACCAGCAATAATTTTGAAGGAAAAATTATCATCAGCAATACTTTAAAAAAAAATCTACCAGCAATATAAACAGCTATACATCCCTTGAAAAAAATATTACCAGCTATAGATTTCTTCAAGGAACAATATTTCCAGAAATAGATTTTTGATGAAAAACATATTACCAGAAATAAAAGTTTTGTCGGCATTAAATAACCCATTGAGGTTGATATGCCGTAAAACAAACCAAACCAAAACAAACCATTTTTTAAAGAGTTGTTTAATATAGGAATTTGCACACTAATGCTTTTAATTACCCTAAACAAGTATAAACGTACTTACCATAAATAAAAAAAAAGAGAGAGAAATTTATTTTTTAAAGCGAGAGAAAATTAAGCTATCAGCTGTCAGTTCACTCCAGTAATGCGTAACACAAAAATCTAATGGATTCTGGTTCTTATAGATTATATTTTTATTTGGAACCCATAGCTAAGTTCCGAAAACCAAACACTGGTGGCAAAAATATTTGTGGACGAGGAAAATGACAGCTACCACTATCATAAGAAAAACGCCGATAAAACAAAAACATACTTGCGATGTGAAGAGCGATCTTGCAACATCGTTAATCTGTCATTGAATTTTAAACAAAATAAACTTATTTCTATTTTATTCCTTTTATTACTTAAAAAAAAGATTATTACTTGCCTTCAAAAGCTTCAAAAAGTTATCAGAAGTATGCAATTATCCAGGATCGCATTTGTCTAAGGACGCAATTGTCCGAGGAGGCAAATGTCCAGTATGCAACTTTCCTAGAACCCTGCTGAAAAAAAACAAGTGATGTGGTTTCTGTTATTTTGTACAGTTCATTCTTTGTGATGCTGTAGCGCCAATCTAACAAGGTTAGAAAAAGGATGATCCTCGCTACGACCTGCAGGGTTCTGTTGTGAATATGGATTATCTCCCCTTTGATAATCCAAGCTATAAAATCTGTACATTTCCGCTTGTCAAGTAGACGAGTAGTAAGATTCTTAATTGAATAAATTGTAATGAAAACAGGGCAAGAGATTCTGTCTAGTAATCTTTTATTCAATTAAGAATCTTACTACTCGTCTACTTGACAAGCGGAAATGTACAGCTTTTATAGCGTGGATTATCAAAGGGGAGATAATCCATATTCACAACAGCTTCATTCTCTCAAAGACATTTTTCAACATTTATCTTAGAAAGATTTTGTACACAGCTGTCCATTTGTATATTTTTGAATGCATAACATGTATAGCAAAATTTCGATGTTATTTAAGAACATGGCCTGAGCTTTTACGGTTAATGTTTTGATTTTCTAACAAGTTCATATGATGGGCGAAACTAGCCCTAGCATAATGTATTCTAAGGTCTGTTTCTTTATCTCCTATAAAGCAATTTTATAACGAAGTAATGAACTTTTATTGATTAACCAAATAGATTTTATCATTTTAAACGTTATTTTTTTTTCGGACATTTGTATTTGATTTAAAAGCTCCACTTATTCATTAAACCGTATATTTATTTATTTTCGTCTACCGGTCTGAATATTCTAGAAATCTTAAAGAAAAAACATGTGCTCTCCGGCAGGATTCGAACCTGCGTCCTCCTGGGCAGAGGAAACCATCATCAGAACCGACGTGTTCTAGACCGACAGAGCCACAGAGAATTAACTACCAATTAAGCAAGTTTGAAAAGTGTGTTTGAAAGAAATTCGTCTTGTCATAGACTTCTCAAAATTTTTCATGTCTGCTCAGTTTCGTATCCAAACGTAAACAAAGCAATATTCTAAAGAAGTAGTGGATTTTTATTTATTAATCCGACATAATTTATCATTTTAAACATTATTTTTAGAAGATGTCCGTATTTATTAAACATAATATTGATTTATTTTCGCCTACCAGCCTGAATAATCTGGTAATTTTTTATTAAAGAAAATATGCAGTGGATAATGGAAAGTGGTTCGGATTGATGAATTGGAAAG
Source organism: Acanthosepion esculentum (assembly GCA_964036315.1). Taxonomy (NCBI): domain Eukaryota; kingdom Metazoa; phylum Mollusca; class Cephalopoda; order Sepiida; family Sepiidae; genus Acanthosepion; species Acanthosepion esculentum. Next base: position 80,178,776 of record OZ038482.1, on the reverse strand, counting down.
CTGAGTTCGAATTCCAGTCAAATCCATTACCTTCACTTACGTGCTAATACTCTTGGGATAGATGTGAATCCTCTTCTTCTCCCCCACCCCCAGCTATGGGTAAATAGCAGGACAGACCGAGTTCTATAGCCTTGGATGGCAACTGGTCTACCGCGGAAAGAAACGGCAACTTACTGCGGGAAAACATCTGCCTCGTCAGTCATGTATCGAAAGATACATGATTGCCTATTCGTGTATCACGCATGGCACATAACTGACTGAGGAATTGGAGAACCGAATTCGAATTCCAGTAGAATCCATTACATTCACTTACGTTCTAGTACTCCTGGGAAAGGTATGAATCCTCTTCTTCTCCCCCCACCCACTAGCTATTGGTAAATAACAAGACAGACCGAGTTCTATAACCTTGGATGGTAACTGGTCTACCGCGGAAAGAAATGGCAACCTACTGCTGGAAAATATCTGCTTCGTCCGTTATGTATCGAAAGATACATGATCGCCTAAGCGTGTATCATCATGGCACATAACTAACTGATGCACTCTCAGGCCGGATTCGAACCCGAGTCTTCCTGAGTAGAAGGAGCCATCGTCAGATCCAAGGTGCTTTAGAACTACAGAGGACTTAGCCGATCAGGTAAGGTTGAAAAGACCTTTAACAGAAATTTCTCGTGTACTAAATTTGTTATAAATTAATCTATGTACCAAAGTGTTTAAGTGTTTAGTAATCACTAATTTCGCATCTTGAATTGTTATGACGTATTTAGTGAATGTAGAAATCCTTCATTCCTTTCAATTCCAGATAATAGATTCAGTTTTGGAAATGTTTATCTTTAGTCCAATTTCTTGGAATATAATGACTTTTTTATTCAAGATTAATAATTGATGCCAAGGTGCCATCAAAACCAAAGATCCAAACTAGGTCCTGATGCCTATATTCTTTTAAAACCTCGCGAAAAGGTGGACGCTGATGCTAACTACAAACTCCTCGATTATCATGTTTTACCGTGGCTGGAAATCAGTTACGCTGATGACATTTATGTATTCACCCAGCACGGTGCCGCCAGTTACAGAAAGGTGTAGTTCTGTTGAATTTTAGCCAGAAAATACTAACGCTCTGTCCGAAAACCACGTTATACTATATAGGGTGGGACAGTTTGAAGCAGGCCACCAGAAATAAGTACCGCACAAATATCAGGACCCTAAGGACTGCCATCAAAGGTGGGGTGGACCAAGAGTTAAGAGTTACGCGGCATTCAGTTAATGCTAAACTGAAACTCTAAATGAAGGAAGACACATTGAATAGATTATTTGTTTCTGTGGGTTTCTTAATATCTTGAGTTTTTTCGGCACAGTGGAGTAATGGATAGCGGCTCGGATTGAGGAATCGAAGAGCCGAATTCCAATGGAATTCATTGCATTCACTTATGTGCTAATACCCCTGGGAAAGGTATGAAGCCTATTCTTCTTCGCCCCACAATCTATGGGTAAATAGCAGGACAGACGTGGTTCTATAGCTTTTGGAGAAGGAGAACTCTGAATTCAAAACAGGTTTTGTATTCGGCTCTTCCAAAAAGAGCCAAATACAACATTGGTTGGTTCTGCACAAGGCTTCAATACTATAAACAAATGTCGGTTTCTAGCAACTGAGTTGCTTGACCCTCATCGACGGCAATGTCCAATATATATATATATATATATATATATATATATATATATATATATATATATAGAGAGAGAGAGAGAGAGAGAGAGAGAGAGAGAGAGAGAGAGACATTATATAATATAAATGTAAAATTTTACATTGAGCTGATTGATGTTTTATTCATCACTCCGATTCCTGTCAGGAGGTATCAGCAATTGTCTGCCGATTTTCTCACTTTCATTATTTTTATATCGTTAAAAAATTAATTTTCGGGCTTTTATTGATGTTAGGTTTATTTTTCTTCTTCTTTTGTGTGTGTGTGTGTGTGTGTGTGTGTACTGGTGTACGCCTGTATCTGGGTGAAGATTCACATGTGTAGAAGGTCGTCGTTGTTTGTCCTTTTTATACTTTTCCCTTATCCCTACACTCTCTCAGACTTTTCTTTTCCTTCTTTTTCCTCCCTTATATAGTCGGAATAAAATGCATACACATCAACTTGATAATCATCTTTCTTCCTTTAATAAGCATACTAAGAAAGTTGTCCGTATTTACGAGGAAATCCTATTAAAAATCGGTAGACAAAACTTATCTAAATTATTTAATAGGATATGTCTTTATATATATATATATATATATATATATATATATATATATATATATATATATATATATATATATATATATATATATATATGCGTGGTTATTTACTTAGCAATATCTGGCATGTTTTTACATGGCCCTGTACCCAATCAGGATCGAACTCTCTCTATTGGAGTCCAATCTGAGTGATTAGCATGCTCTACGACATGTCCCCTTATTGATGGAGCTAGGCCTGCCAAAGTTGTAGTGGTGGATCCTCAGCAAGGAACGAATTCAGTACATCTGATCTGTGAAGTTAGCTTATTAATCATCGCTTGACTGAAGTTGTTATCATATATTATATCGTAACTTCATTGAAGTTGTCATATATATATATATATATATATATATATATATATATATATATATATATATATATATATATATTAGATTGTGCAGCTTATATTTTATGCCATAATGAAACAATTTATACAAATAATTAATTAGGTATGTTAACCTGATTAATGGCGAAATCACTTCGCTAACAAAACTTAATGAGATATTAACTTACTATTAATTTAAATTATTATATATTATTATATTATTATTATTAATTATTATAAGGCTAATTAATTATTTGTATAAATTGTTTCTTTATGATAAAAAATATAAGCTTTAATATATTTACGAAATCAGATCCGCAGTAGGTAATAATCAGAATCTTAATTTCTGTGGAAAACTACTAAGACATTTTATTCTACTAATTGAATTGTATTTAAGTCCATGTCACTTTAACTGATAAACACATGTAACAACAAAATTTCGTGGATTTATCACTTTTCAAAAATCAAACAAAATTCTCATTTGATTGATTTGAACAAGAACTCTAGCGCCGCAGCATCACGCGCTCTAAAGCATATATTTAACTGTCAATAAATAGCATAATTATTAAAAAAAAATCTTTCCGTTTACACATATTTCGTCTTAGTGTTTACCTGTGTATGGGGAAATTGCGCACCGAAGATGACAATTTGAAATTTTCGAAAGGACTTGTCATGTCGCTTCCATCTGACAACAACTCAAATGTGAGTATCGTATTATTCAAGGAATTGATAGTAAGTTAATGATTTATTAAGTCTTGTTAGGGAAGTGATTTTGCCATTAATCACATTAACATTGCTAATTAATTCTTGTATATCTTGTTTCTTTATTCCCCTTAGCTATAGGTAAAATAGCAGAATAGCCTTGGTCCTATAGCTTTGGGTGGCAACCGGTGTAGGAGAAAGACAACTCTGAATAACCTATAACTCTGAGTTAAATGACCTCACTAACTCGCAGTTAGCCGGGCATGATGCTTACGGATACGCCAATGAAGACATGATCAATCGGTGAATGGTTCCTCCAACAGGAGTGAGAAGACCCTGGATCTGGATCTATTCTAATGAGCTTTCATTCCTGATAACGGTTTTATCTTTTATTAGGCAAGATATTATATCACTTAGAGTCCTTCATAGTTTACCATGAACTATACTATAGATTTAAGAATATTTTAGAGTGTTCGCAATTTTTTTTTTTAATTTTGAAAACCTAACGATATTCCTCTCCGCGCTACTTCTGTGAATAAATACAAGCTGCAAAATAAAATCTCCACATTTACGTTGATAAAGTTCCCAGGGGACAAAACGCGTTGGTAAAAAATATGTTTACCTTTTGTCTTGTTTTTTTTTTTATTTAATAGTTTCTTCACAGATATATTATATATATTTTATTTTTTACACATTGTCGACAAGGAAAACGAACACAGAAACATATATTTAAAAAAAGATACAAAAAATATTAATATTCGCACGTTCCTGCAAAAAATTACTTCCTTAAAAATTGCATTATTCCTCAAACTTTACATATTTTAATTAAAACTTCACACACACACTTCAATATACATATATATATATATATATATATATATATATATATATATATATATATATATATATATATAGCGTGACCCCAAACAAAAAACGGGAACTTTTTAACAATCCAATAAAACCAAGAGTGATGGAAGAAAAATATTTAATTCATAGTAATTGTAAGCTTAAAACATGCCATTTAAGAAACAATGATGGAATTTTCATTTTTTTTTTTAATTTCGTCCTGTAGATGGCGTCCTCCTGTACGAATGCATTCTTGAAATCTGCTGTTGAGATTCCTCATTGACTGCTGCAACATCTCAACTGGGATACTGCGAATTTCATTCTCGTTACAAAAATGGCGAAATGTTTACTTGCTCAAGGTCACTGTCACACAGTGTTGCCACTTGCTCATATCTGGCAATACGCACTTAAAAAATTCCCGTTTTTTGGGGTCACCCTGTATATATATATATTGTATCAATATGGTGATTTTCTATCGTCTTTCAATGATAATGTTATTAAGCTTATCAGACGATATGAAAGGAATTTGCAAAACTTGTCTATATTATTTAATGAAACATGCATCAACATATATATATATATATATATATATATATATATATATAGTCATCCACATACAGATTGTTTCACTGTATCACAGCTCTTCAGTGTGGCTAGACGTCTGATTCAAGCGAGATCGATTCGGTTGAAGAGCAATGCGTTAATAAAGGCATGAGCCACTTTTTTAAAATTACCCTTTTCTCAAGAGCGCTCAACAGGTTTTCTCGGGAGCATATATTGTCAGAGACAGACTGTTTCGATGTATCTCAGCTCTTCAGTGTGGCTATACGTCCGATTGCTTCAAACCCGACCGATTCGGTATCAGTCAGAGATTCTACCCCTAGGCTATTGTCGCACGGCGGAGAGGAAAGGAAATTTTAACGTTCTCTATTCGAAATACGTCAGTTGATCAATTTAATTCGTTTGAAGAGCAATGCATTAATATATATATATATATATATATATATATATATATATATATATATATAGGCAGCATATCTACATTCAGGCATGCTTGGTTGAATAATCTGGACATATGATGTCTATTTTTATTTTCATTTTTATTTATTCCTCTCGAATTCCCTGATTGACTTCTTAATGTTGAAAGGCTTTTGGGTTTTTTTTTCTTCATTTCTTTAATTTCCCCATGCTCTTTCAATCCAAGATCATCTTCAGGTAAAATAAAAGAAACGAAAAAAAAAAAAAACAAAGTACAGAGACTTCTTTAATAAATTTGATATTAACCTTCAGAATTTTTTTTTTTTGTCATCAGAGAATTCGTGATAATTATAATAAAATAAATAGATATATGTCCAGATTATTCAACCAAACATGCTTGAATTAATATATATATATATATATATATATATATATATATATATATATATAATAAATAATATATATATATATATATATATGTATATATATAAATATAAAAGTGGACATGGAAGTCAGCACTTAGAGGCGACAGTCTGTTTCATGCTAGTGCAATCGTCAGGCCTGATGATTGCACTAGCAGGAAACAGACTGTCGCCTCTAAGTGCTGTTTCATGCAGTCTGTTTCATGCTAGTGCAATCGTCAGGCCTGACGATTGCACTAGCATGAAACAGACTGTCGCCTCTAAGTGCTGACTTCCATGTCCACTTTTATATTTACACACGCTCTATCTCTGATATAGGGCCTTTATCCCATAAATATAGCACACTTTAAGACTATATTTCTTCATATATATATATATATATATATATATATATATATATATATATATAGTGTGTGTGTGTGTGTTGTGTGTGTGTGTGTGTGTGTGTGCGTGTGTGTGTGTGTGTGTGTACATAGATAGATAGATAATATTAGTGGTCAAGATATATATATATATATATATACTGCGAGATAGATAGATAGATAGATAGATAGATAGATAGATAGATAGATAGATAGATAGATAGATAGATATATAGTTTCTGACCGTCATGTTTATTGAAAGGATATTATTGAAATGCCTTACTAAAGCATTGTGGCTTGGTGCCCATCTTACAGGCAACGCTTCATTCACTGAAACCGATAGGGTCATGGCTACATCTTAGTGCCTACGCCGTAGCCTAAGAAACGGGAAATTTTATGGATCACCTAGTGCGCGACCGTTGTCGTTTGTGACAATCTAGTTAAATAACAACGTATCGTATTTTTTCTTCGTGAGATGCTGAGTGAATTCATATGCATTTGTGCGTCTGTTTTTGTCTGTGTGGCTGTGTGTGGCCTCACATTTCAGCATTTGTGACGTGTGCATCTCGACTCTGTAGACCGCGCGCATTTCTCACGTATTTATTGATTTTAACTATATTCACTATAAGTGTATTTTTACACACAAAAATATACAACGTCTTACACAAATGCTATCTTCTTTTTTTCTTGCCATCACATTATGTATCTTTTATACGCCCTCGATTTTTTCGGGTCTTCACTTCGATTCGAAAGCATATAAATGAATATTGAGTGTAACGTAAAACCTTTGCCCAGGATCGTATATGGCCAAATATTCATTAAATTCTCCCAAGTAGGCACGCGAACTATGAAGCAAACGAACGGACGCGTTAATTTATTGATTACCGAACTCAATCGAAGTAGCTTCGTGAAATTCGCGCACGCGCGTAAGAAATAGAAACGAAGGCAAAACGTATGCAACGAGAAGAATATATTTATCTATAAATATTCGGCCTTTCTTTCACTCCAACTCTCTCTCTCTCTCTCTCACTCTCTCTCCATTTCATTGTCATGCATTACGGTTTATATCTTCCTCTCTCTATGAGTCACTCTCCTTTTTTCAAAAAGATAGAATCCCTCTCTTCACTATCCATTTGTATCAGCCTTCTTTCTCTATTCTATGTATGTCTGTCTCTCTTTTTCACTGTTGCTCTCGCTTTCCCTATATCTGTCTATGTGACCTTTTCTATATCCATATGTCACTCTCTTATATATATTCTCGTATATATATATATATATATATATATATATATATATATATATATATATATATATATATATATATATGCTGAAGGTAGCATCAATCAGCTAAGTGACAAACTTTTACTTATATTATATATATATATATATATATATATATGTAGTCTGATGTTTTCTTAAGCTGTGAAACTAACAGACACTATGAAGTGTTGACTTTTATGCCCATACTTTTTATACCTACAAACGCTTTATCCATCCCCGATATTGAACCCCCTTTCCCTATAAACATGACAACATTCAGACACACACACACATACACACACAGACATACACACACACACACGCATATATGTGTATGTTTGTGTGTGTGTGTGTGTGTGCGTGTAACATAAATTAATCAATAAGCGTACAAACGGTTACAGTTGTATAAGACCAAGTGTTTCATTCCAAAAGACAAATGCTTTCATATACAGGTAAATAATTAAAGAGCTAGCATTTCTTCACAGATACACACGGATACACACATGGATACACACACGTGTCTGCGTCTCTGTGTGTGTGTGTGTGTGTTTGTGTGTGTGTGTGTGTGTGTTTGTGTGTGTGTGTATGTGTATGTTACGCGGTATTACACATAAACTAACATTTATTGTCATTCTCGATGTATTTTCTCTGTGTGTCTCTTCCATTAAAAATGCGAGAAATAGAGAATATAGAAATTTCTCTATTTCTCTCACTTTTTCGCTCTCTCTTATTTTCCCACTCTCTCTCATTTTCCCACTCTCTCTCATTTTCCCTCTCTCTCTCTCTCTTTCTCACTCTCTCTGCGTCTTGGATTCTCTTCGTCTCCATCGCTCTATCTCTATCATTCTCTCATTCTCACTTTCTCTCTCTCTCCCTTTGTCTCCACCCCCTCTCTCAATATACCTAGACGTAAAATCAGTGGCAACAGTGTGTATGTGTGTGTGTGTGTGTGTGCGCGAGCGCGCGCGTGTGTGTGTATTTTAACCGGTATTTTGCATAAATTCACATCTATTGCCATTCTCTGTTTTTTTCTTGGGTCTGTATTCTCTATTTCTCTCACTTTCTCACTCTCTTTCTCTTTCTTCCCACTTTCTCTCTCTCTCTCACGTTTCTCTCACCTCTTCCTCTCTCACTCTATTCCACTTTATCTCTGTTTCCAACTTTCTCTCTCTCATCTTCTCTCTCTCTCTCTCCCACTTTCTCTCTGTTTCCCACATTCTATCTCCTCTACCCCTCTCTCTCACTATCCCACTTTCTTTCTCTTTCCAACTTTCTCTCTCTCACATTCTCTCTCTATCTCACTTTCTCTCTCTTTCCCACTTTCTCTCTCTCTCTCTCACTATATCTCCCCCTTTGCCCCCCCCTCTCTCTCCCTCTTCCAGACCTATAAGCAAAATCAGTAGCAACGCAAACAATCATCCTCACAGAATAAGTGCCAGCATTTTTATATCATTCAAGATTTTACATAATTTCGTTCTCAGCCCACTGTATCTTTCACACTCTTCGAAACTGATTAACTTTCCTGTTCTCGTTCAATTTCTCTTTCATTCTGACCGAGGTACGGGCACCTTTACCATATATTTCCATTTTCTAACTCCCTGATACTTCGCCTCTCTTTCTACCCATCCTCACTTTCTCTATCTATCTATCTATCTATCTATCTCTCTATCTATCTATCTATCTCTACCCTTCTGTTTTTTTTCTTTCTGAGACTCATTCATATAGAGATGCATTAGATTAAGCGCTACCTGCTGCTCTCTCTACTCCACACGCAGAAAATCATCTACGCAGGCATCGTTCACGAAGCACATACAATTACGACACACGTGTACAATTCTCGCGTAATAGCAAACACACACGCAGGCGCGCGTGCAGCTGGCGTTCTGTCATCTCTACATTTACAGATATCGCATGTACACATACGTTATTCCACCGACCCACACACAACAATATTTATATAATTAAGTATATGCATTTGTCTACGTGTTACCTACTCTTCTTTATCTGTGTTTTTATGGGGAGGTGTTGAAAAGTTCTCGGCCCAAACACAGCCTTTTCAGATTCATAGGTGCGTAACTATCTATCATCTTAGTCCGTTATTTTTCGTTGTCTATATCAATATGTCCTTGTCTACTTCAATTTGTTCATCTATCTATCTATCTATCTATCTATGTCTGTTCTTTAAATATATATATATATATATATATATATATATATATATATATATCTGTTCTTTATCTATCTATACATTCATCTATCTATCTATCTGTTTTTATTTATCTATTTAGTTATCTAATTTTATCTTTCTGTCTTTCTATATTTTTCATTCTATTTATATCTTTTACTTTCTCTGTTTCTCTTTCTATCTCAATATATTCAAATTTATCTCAGTTTTTTTATATTTCAGTAGTCGCTTATCTATCTATCTATCTATCTATCTATCTATCTATCTATCTATCTATCTATCTATCTATCTGTTCTTTATCTACCTATCCATCCACCTCTCTCTCTCTCACTCTTTCTCTCTCTCTCTCTCTATATATATATATATATATCTGTTATCTATCTAATTCTATCTATCTTTCTCTTTTTCTATACTTTTCATTCTATCTATCTCTATTTCTTTCTCTGTTTCTTTGTATATCTCAATATATTCATATTTATCTGTTTCTTTTTTATATTTCAATAATCGCATATCTGTTTATCTATGTCTCTATATTTATCTCTCCCTCTCTCTCTCTCACACACACACACACACTCTCTCACTATATATATATATATATATATATATATATATATATATATATATATATATATATATATATATATATAATCTCTTTATTCCTATTTCAGTATGTTGATATCTATCGGTATATCTCAGTATGTTCATATCTATCTAATATCTTCATATGTCTTCGTATGTCTCTGTTCATATCTAGCAATCTATCTCAGTACCTCAGTATAGACAAATCCGCTTCTGTTGTATAAACTTACATCAACATTCCACAGTCCATTATCTGATCGCATCACACAAGACCTCCGCACTGAGACTGAGGAAAAATACACAGATGCGCGCTTATAGAGTTATTGTCAGCTTAGTTGAGCCTGTCATAGGGGCACAAACGCAGAGCAATTCATGACAACCTCTACGGTACCCATGGCCATAGAAGTGATATATCACTTTTGTCTGACAAAGGATGCCAACATTGAAGGCGCTCGAAAAGGCTGAAACTCTTTATGTATACAAGTGCTTACTAATAACTAAGACAGTCACTGATTGGTGGATATTAAACTTCACTAAGGATAAGAACACGATATTTTAGAAACTAAACCGTGACAAAAACTTGTCAGCAATGTGTTCATCATTATGTTACTAAGTATTTCTTGTGTGGAGAGACCCGGGATATCTTACTGTCAAATCGGAGTTTGACACAAGGCCTCTTTAACTAATTACTCAGTGAAAATGAAAGTAAAAATACTTGAAAAATTCAAAATATTCCCGTCTGTTAATTTTCTTTGAGACTTTAGCAAAACATACCTTTTTCTTTTTTTAATATTCAAAGAAATGTTAGGGTAATAATAATAATAATAATAATAATAATAATAATAATAATAATAATAATAATAATAATAATGAGGACATCAATAATCCCAGTTGTAATTAAAACTCACGGATTGATTGGAAAATGTTCCAATAGACTCATTGAAGTAGCCCATGCCTTCAAGAAATGCAAAATAATGTACTCGCAAGTGCAACTCACATATTACGAAGACCTTTATCGATGTTAAATGTGTGTGTTATATACCGTACCCCTCTCTCTCTCCATATATATATATATATATATATATATATATATATATATATATATATATATATATATATATATATATATATGTACGTACATATATTAATGTTTGTGCCCCACTCCTCATACATAAGCGAGGTGCGGGTTAATATGATGTCTTAGTAGTCCACAACTATCAGTGGTTTACCTAATTCACGCCGCTGGCGAATATTCTATTTTGTTAATGTTATAAAGATTACCATTTCATTTTCCAACCTCCGTTTTAGTTATTTCTCATTTAGTAAGCTTTCCTAGGTTACAACAGTGTCTGGTCTTTGTTTTTTATTTACAAAAATTGATCAGTGAAAAATGTGAGATATCTGATTGGGACACGGGAGGAAATGTTTATACAACAGAAATCGAATGATATAATAATAATACCAAAATAAAGTTTATATCATTTTTTTTAAATTCCAAAATGTTAAACACGAACAGTTCCCAACAATCTGTTTTTAATTAGACAACTCCTTTCGCCGCTTAAAATCTTGGATCCGTCACTGCATATATATATATATATATATATATATATATATATATATATATCAACATATATATATATATATATATATATATATATATCAACATATATATATGTATATATATATATATATATATATATATATATATATATATATATATATATATATATTTCATTAAAAACGACTGACAAGGTGCTTTTATTTAGTTTTTTATATAATTTCTCGTGCGATCTAATAAAGTTTTTCTTTTCAGTCGTTTTTAATGAAATGTGCTTGAAAGAAGGATTGCTGCCTAAATACACAAATATATATGTATATATATATATATATATCAACATATATATATATATGTGTGTGTGTGTGTGCGCGTGGGTGTGTCTGTGTCTGTGTCTGTGGATATTAGATTATAAACGTACTTTTATATTCCCATTTGTATATATATATATATATATATATATATATATATATATATATATATTACCATTTGTGTTTTTATATATATATATATATATATATATATATAAACACAAATGGGAATATAAAAGTACGTTTATAATCTAATATCCATATATATGTTTATATATATATATATATATATATATATATATATATATATATATATAGATAGATAGATAGATAGATATGTGTGTGTGTTTTGGTTGAAGGAAAAAGTATGTACATATACGCACAAATACTTACGTATGTAAGTATATCTATTCCTAATGTGTTAAATGTAGAGTGCTCAATGTTATGAAACAGAGCTATAAGTTTATATTAGTTAATATACATAATGTCTAACGTCGATAACATTACTCGGAGTTTCATGCAGTTAATGCAATTTTTATGTTCACGCCTGAAGATTGCATTAACTTCATGAAACTCGGAGTAATGTTATTGACGATGGATATTAAGCAAATGCATTAATATATATATATATATATATATATATATATATATATATATATATATACATATTAACAAATAAAAATGCAATGCTAATAGCCATCTTCTGTCCTTGTAAGATCTGTATTTTATTGTCCTTCCACCTCCTTAATGACTTAAAATTAAATCTCTTCCACTCCCAGTAATGAAATATATATATATATATATATATATATATATATATATATATATATATATATATATATATATATATATATATATATATATCATTGCAATCTAGGAGATAATGCCAATAAGAGGCAAAGGATTACTGGTAGTGGAATAGATTTAATCTTAAGACATTAAGGAGGTGGAAGGGCAATAAAATACAGATCTTACGAGGACAGAAGATGACGATTAGCATTGCATTTTCATTTTTTATGATTGTAGGTGGTAGGGAACCAAAGAAACAGCAAGAGCGTTTAACACAGTGTCAGAAAAGTAACTATTAGAATAGAACTCACGGTTGAATCTAACTATTTCAACAGTAAAAATATGAGACCTAACTGCCAATCTAGTAGTACGATTAAATTCATCCGGTCAAAGAACCAAAGACGATAGCTCATCAGAACAACTGTCATGAAATTATTTCCAGAAAAGACAGAGCGAAA
>OZ038482.1:80160725-80163225 GCA_964036315.1 Acanthosepion esculentum | reverse complement strand
ACAACATCGGATGAAAACTGTGGAATTGCATAAACGACATCCGATAACACACACACACACATAAACATACACACACACACACATTTTGAGAATTATATATATATATATATGTATATATATATATATATATATATATATATATATATATATATTCAGGGGTATGCTGAAAGGGTCAACGAAGAAAAAGGTGCTAACTGAAAGTATTTGAAGGCTGTTCATTTGACTATATATTTCGAAGTGAGTCTATTCGAAACATTTTGAGAACTAACCCAAAGGTCTCTATGTTTGCTCATATATATACGACTCTTTCCTTGTTGCACAGACTAGATGAACTTTAACGTGCTGCTAGATTGGCATCTAGGTCCCACACTTGTTGAAATAGTTAAATGCAACCGTCATTTCAACTCCGACAGTTTCTTTTGTCGAACCTCCCTTCCATTTACTCGCTTCACTGATAACTTCAATCCCCAAGAATTTAAATGCAACGTCAAATGCCATCTTTTGTCTTCTTGAATGGCGTCCATCTTTTGTACTTTCCTCACTATCTCTTTTACTCAGTGTAACGCGTTGTATCCCCGCTCTATATATATATATATATATATATATATATATATATATATATATAAATATATATATATATATATATAAATTTGTGTGTGTGCGTATATACATATATATATATGTATATATTTTAATTAATTTATAATTCAATTATATTGTCGAATATATATATGTATATATATATATATATATATATATATATATAGAGAGAGAGAGAGAGAGAGAGAGAGTTAGATAGATAGATAGATAGATAGATAGATAGATAGATAGATAGATAGATAGAGTATTGATGACATGGATATTAGGTTGTAACAACTCTTATATTCCCATATATATATATATATATATATATATATATATATATATTATTATTATTATTATAAAAAAATTTAAAACTTCTAACCTTATAGTTAAAAATAACAATTCACCTCCTAGAACAAAATTAAATAGAGCAAATATTATTTACGAATTCAAATGCCCATTAAGGAATTGTATTCCTCAAGAATCAACTTTCGTAAATAATTATATAGGCCACACTACAAATTGTTTAACACGCAGACTAACTCTACACCTTTCTGAAAATAGCTCAATTAGATCTCATTTAAATATTCATGGAGACCTACCGGACACTATTCGGAATATACTTGTCGACAACACTAATATAATAGCATCATCCACTTGCAAAAAAAGGCTAAAAATAATGGAAGCCTTACTAATAAAAACAAACAAACCAACACTTAATAATATTAACTTTGAACATGGACATAATATCTTGACCGTGTTTTGAAACAAAAAAAAATGAATCCCTTTATAAAACATACATATAACAAACTATATATATATATATATATATATATATATATATATATATATATAGAGAGAGAGAGAGAGAGAGAGAAAGAGAGAGAGAGAGAGAGTAATTAATTCAGTTATAAGTACTCATTTAAAATTTGAAATGCCCAAGAATTTTATAGTTGCCGTAACACCTGTCGGTAGAATGATCGGTTTTTAGTGCGAATCTTGCGAAAAGTTAGACTGAAACTGTACGTCTTTTGATTAATGCCATCTTCCTCCTGGACATAGACGATCATATCCATCTTCTGCTTCGTTCGATATGAATTTCTTCTACATGTTCTTGCCTTCTCCACGATTTGGACTTAATATTAGCTCTCGTAGCCTGACTGTTACTCAATGTTATAAAACACAGTGTTCACTGCTATTTAACCCATTGCATTTTTATAAGGGAACGAGTGCGAAGTGAACGGATCATACCAGGAAACTCAGATCAACAAATCCCTTTTTCGCGTCGATAACAGTTACTCTTCAATTATTTTTTTCTTTCATTTTTCTTATGTTTGTCCATTAATAAAAAAGATTGTATCTGGCATATTATTTTAAATCGGCATCATCCCCATGCAAGAAGTCAGTAAAGCCACTAAGTCACAAAGAGTTGCAGGGTGTGGAAGAATTAGGAATATAAACATTAATAATGAACGGGAAGAGAAAAAAAAGTCATCAGTAGGACAGTAAATAGCGATTGACATTACATATAAATTTTTGCAGATTAAAGTTGGCTGGAAAGCATGGAACAGGAAGGAAGTACCACAAGCGAGAAATGCCATAAAAGAAAGTGTTAGCATCGAACTTACGTCTACATCTAGCCAGCTGAACGGCAAATTGATATCTTGACACCAGTCGAAGACTGCGCTTAAATTCAAAAAGTCTAGGTACCATAGCGAAGAGCTAATCCGAATAAAAGTATGAAAATAAATGCAGCTTTATCGTTCGTATATTTTTTAAATATAATGTAGTTATTGTGTTAATCTTAGCTCGACACAATTAATTATTCGGATAAATGGAAATTAATGCGACTCGGATATGCTTAGTTTTAAAATCAGTATATTCAATCTTTTTACTTACGTTTGTTTTAAGTTTTTAT
>OZ038482.1:80153225-80155725 GCA_964036315.1 Acanthosepion esculentum | reverse complement strand
AGAAAGAAGCAACAGAACATACATGAGGGTCAGATCAAAACATCTCGGCCTCACACTTTTTACTCATAATTTGACTTAAGCATCAGAATTTTTTTTATATTTTTCTTTTTCTGTTATGTCTGAGAACTGTTTAGCACCCATCTCGTATATTATAAAACTATGAGACCCACTCGCACGCGCACGCACGCACGCGCACGCACGCTCACAGGCACGCTTACGCACGCGCGTGCGCGCACACACACACACACACACACACACACACGTACAAACAATCAGATCAGACACACAAGCAAACACACACACGCGCACACACAGCAAATTATACATACTTGCTGATTGGTCGGGTGCCTCTCTCTCTCTCTTTCTCCTAGACATACACATTCATTCATTGGTTGGGAGACAGAATCATACGAACTATAGTCACGTAACACATACGCACACCGAATCAAAAGTGTGAACACGCACACACATACAAAGAGAGAAAGAGAGAGAGCGAGAGAGAAAGAGAGAACAGCAGCTCTTGTCAGTGGGGGCCTTTGGAGCACAGAACAGAATACAACGGGAAAGGAAGGAAGAGTTGAGAACAGTCTGTCGTAGCAAAACTCATTGATGGAAAAGAGAAATACAACATGCCGATGCGTGTCGGGCGCACCTCGTCACGACCTGCCGGTCTAGCACACGCTCTGTTCCCACTACGATCGGCCACCATGACTAGCCCCTCCCTTCTTAATTTAGTTTTACTTACAAATCACTCAACCACGCCATAACTAACTCTCCTATTTTCTAGCACTTTACTATTTTTGTTTTCCTCGCTTTCATTATCAGTGTAAATGTTAATGTCTTCGAGTGGAATTTATACTGATCCGAAAAGTGATCATTTGGTTTACTAATGAATAAAGAGGGATTTAAAAAAAAAAGAAAAGAAAAAGAAACAAATAAACACAGCGGATATATCATTTGGATTTACTTACCTATAGCACCAGTGATTAATATATCGAGTTTTATATCTTGGTATTTCTATCCCATTATTTCAACGGTATCGTAAGCACCAGCAAGACCCACTTAAAAAAAAAAATCAGGATTAAAAACTTAAACGACTCTTTTACCAACCTTACGATTACTTCAAGTACACGGATATTCGTTCTTCCATCTGCTGCTACTTCTATTTCGACGGCGATTACTACGACTACGACTACGACAACGACAATAACAACAGTTACTTGTCTATCATTTGCCTCTTTTACAGTCTACACTACCTACCTATCTACCTACCAACTGACTTAATCTACCTGCATTTTTACCTGTCCGTATACCAATGTGATTTTTACCTACGTACTTTGGAGAAATATCTACAAATCAGTTTTTTTCTTTTTTTCTCTTTTTTAACCAGTGGATTGCTTTAAAGGCGGCTATACCACAAGAAGAGAGGATTCTGATAGAAAGAGCAACGGTAAGTTTGGAATTATATATATATATATATATATATATATATATATATATATATATATATATATATATATGTGTGTTTACGTTCTTCCTATATGTCCATATTTTGCATATGTACGTAACAATACACACCTACTGCGCGTGTGTGATAAGTGGAGAAAAAGAATAGGTTTCTTAAGTAATTAAAACTATGTTTATTTCATATTTAGAAATGGTAGGCTTTCAGTTTATTTACGATCGCAACGTGTCTAGAAATTAAAAATATTTCGAGTATACACACACACACACAGATATATACAACCATTTTTCTTGACAACTTTTTCACACCAAGCTTTAAATTTTACAATATATCTATCATCACCGGCAGAAACATGTTTTTTT
The DNA here is from genome assembly GCA_964036315.1 of Acanthosepion esculentum. Taxonomy (NCBI): domain Eukaryota; kingdom Metazoa; phylum Mollusca; class Cephalopoda; order Sepiida; family Sepiidae; genus Acanthosepion; species Acanthosepion esculentum. Next base: position 80,153,898 of record OZ038482.1, on the reverse strand, counting down.
TTCCTATCTAGAAGCAATGTTTTAGTAACATTTATTGTAGAGAGTCGTACACACCATGGTATGTGTACACAATAGTCACAAAGAGTCATTAGTAAATTATGGAATCTACTCTATATATATTTACAAGATATAGTTTTATAATATATATATATATACCTTTAATAATATATATATATTTATATATATATATATACATGCATGTATATAAAATGTATGTGTTCATATGTATATATATATATATATATATATATATATATATATAATATAAAATAACAGTTATGCGGACAGGTCTTGGACAAGTACTTTACAGGTGTAAAATATGTAAGTTTCTTTAAAGGTTTCATCTCTTTCGTAAAGAAAATAGGCTGACATGTGGATTCGTCATAATAAAAGTAATTACTACGTACGTTTCTAATTAATACAAAGACGCACAAATACATACAAATCTTATACATAGATGCACACATACACCTATGAAGAAAACATACATACATTTTATTAAAAAAAATATTCTTAGTTTATACATATTAGACTGTGTACAAGTAAGTGACCAAAGCTCAACCGAACACATGCTGATGCTATGCTATGAGAAATGTTTCGCTTTTTCATTTGTTTCTTAATCTCTCTCTCGCTCTCTAAAACGCACGCACACACACACACACACACACACACA
>OZ038482.1:80145725-80148225 GCA_964036315.1 Acanthosepion esculentum | reverse complement strand
TTAATTTTAGGATATTAAAACATGTAAAAAATCGCTACATAATGGCATTTATGTTTCAAAAACATAAATGTGTCTCCCCGGGCAATGTTAAACTACTGAGAAGTGAAAGATTGAATTTCATATCAAAGGCTGAATACTTTAAAAGATAGTTTTGTGGGAATATGTATGTACCTGTATATGTATGTGTGTGTTGCGATAGAGAGATAGATAGAAATGAAAAGATCGAAATAGATAGATAGATAGATAGATAGATAGATAGATAGATAGATAGATAGATAGATAGATAGATAGATAGATAGCCAGACAGAGATTGAAATAATAATAAACTAATATAATGATAAGATATATATATATATATATATATATATATATATATATATATATATATATATATATATATATATATATACCTACAGAAAGAGAGATAAACAGGGTGAAAGAGAGATCGACAAACAGTGAGTGAAATAATAATAGGCATAGATAGATAGATAGATAGATAGATAGATAGATAGATAGATAGATAGATAGATAGATATGAACACATTGCAAAAAAAACGGACCGTTTTGTATATAGATAGATATCTAAACAGATAGACAGAGGAGAATGTGAGATGATAATAGACTGAGATAATAACAAGATTAGATAGATAGATAGATAGATAGATAGACACAGACTGAAATAATAATAGACAAATATAATAAGATTTATATATATATATATATATATATATATATATATATATATATATATATATATACAGAAAAAGAGTGTGAAAGAGAGGTAGACAGTGAGTGAAATAATAATAGGCATATGTAGGTAGAAATGAAATGATCAAAATAGATAGATAGATAGATAGATAGATAGATAGATAGATAGATAGATAGATAGATAGGGTTTATTTGTTTGATTAGCACTTTCTCAATTTTGCACTTTTGGTTAACAACGGACGAAAAAGTTTTTATTTTTTTTTTTTTGCTTCAGTTCGTACCCAGCCGAGATTGAACATAAATTCTCCAGTGTCATCTCTGGGTTAATGAGGTTGTTTTAAGAAAAAGGTTTTTTTTTATAAATTTCAGCCTAAAGCAGTATTGGCTGTTTGGTTAATGAATGCCAAATGTTTCCTTATAGGGAAACAGCTATTATTACCAATACCATTCCCATAAGTGTGTATAGTCTATGTTAAATGTGGATTTTTTTGTTAATCATTCACCCCAGCAAAAAATAAATAATAATAATAATAAAAATCATGACACTAGATGACGATTGACATTACATCTAATTTTTTGAACGTCAAAGTTGGCTGAAAAGCATGTCGCTGGATCAGAGTTTTACAAGCGCGTAGTGAGAGAAAAGAAACAGTATAGAACTTACGGTTATACCTAGCCAACTCAACTGTAAATTGAGGGGACCTCGCCGCCAATCTAGTGTTGCGTTTAAATTCATAAAGTCTAGGAACCATAGCAGAGATTTTCATTCGAATGTTTCCCATGAAAGTAGTTATAGGAAAGTGACAGAGATGCTACATTGTGGCGATGGGAAAGTGTGTGACGCCGAGACGCCAGGTCAAGACCAATAATATTGCTGATTCTTCTTTTGATTTTATCTAGAATCGCTAAATATATAACATAAACATAGGATTTTATACTAGATATTTGATCTGAAATGTTTTTGTGTTCGTTAACCCTATTCCACGAGAGAGAATTGTCTATTTACAAGGCGTGTACACATACGTTCATACGCGTACAACATTTCGAAGCTAAACGTGTACAGTGCACACAGTATACGAGTAGTAGTCTGATCTCTAAGTAAAGAGAAGAAAATCATAGATATTTTAATAAAAATATGTGTGTGTGTGTGTGTGTGTGTGTGTGTGTGTGTGTGTGTGTGTGTGTGTGTGTGTGTGTGTGGTATAACACTTTTCGGTGAATGTAAACAAGAAATCAGTCAGCCCACAGCCAGTTGCTAGGTCGCCGTATATTTTTAAGCGTTACAACTAAACGCACCACTAAGAAATTAAGGTCCATTTTTCCCTCGTCGAGGAAGATCTTTCAGCACCTTAACTTTCTCGTGCATTTTGGCAAGAACGTTACACACACACACACACGCAAACACACATACACACTTTCGTGTGCACGTCTGTACTTGTATTCTACATACAGGTTCCTATATCCTCAAGGGAATACCAGGTGCTGTAAGCTTGCATGTGAGGGTGGTGTGATGGATAATGGCTCGGAATTGTTAATCGGAATGCTGATTTCCAATTCCCTTTGGGTTCGTTATATTCACTTTCTCGCAAATACCCTTTGCAGGGGTATGAATCCACGTCTTCTCTACCCAGCTATGGGTCAATTAATAAGACTTGTCTCGCTAAAGCATTATTATCTTAAAAAAAAATTCTTACATCTAAAAATAATTTTCTTGGCTATAAAAATAGTTTTTTGTAAAGGGTTGAAGAGCAGTAAAAAACGAATTGATCAACCACTATATCCTTAAGTGAGA
>OZ038482.1:80115725-80135725 GCA_964036315.1 Acanthosepion esculentum | reverse complement strand
AAGTGACTTGATCAAAGATTTGTGAGTTCTATACCTGGCCACAGCAGAAGGACCAAAAGCATGGAAAGTTGAGTTACTAAATGGAATTAACTGAAACTGAGATATCCAAAAAAGGTATTGCACGTGGAATTAGACCAATAGACTAAATAAAGGATTGAGCTCGAAATTCCAACGTATTTACGGAAAGCCGCAGCGTACAACGTCCGAATCGCCGTGAAATCTGACAATAAAGATGGGGACAACAGTCCGAACGATGTAAATAGTGTAAACATATTTTCATATATGGAATTTTCAATATTCTAATAATGTCTACAGACCTACAAGAATAGTGAGGAAGGCGCTGAAGATATGTAGAGACTCATTGTTAAAAGGACGACCAAGAAGAACCAGTAACATTTCCATGGAAAGCGATCAGACGAAGTACATTCCTTAAATCTTCTAGTTCTAACATTCATGAATAAGACCCACCATGCCACGCACATTGTAGCGGACCAGCTTCATTCACTTCGTCTTCTACTCGAGCAGCTTCTTCCAACGAAGTGGATGCTTCCCCGATCACTACATTATTAACCTGTTCATGTCTAGGGTTAACCGTCATTTTCCACCTTACACCCTCTTTCTTAATGACGAGACGTCGCAAGGCTCTCGCTCCTCTATCGTTATTCCTACGGAGAGCGATCAGATGAACCTCACTCCTTAGTTCCACCTTTGCGGCTAACATCCACCATGTCACTCACATTGTAGCGAATCGCCCTCATTCCCTTTGTATTCCATTGGTGAGACGTAAGCTCCACACGGGCAGCTTCATCCCACGAACGGGAACCAACTTCTTATATGGTGCTTCTCCGATCACAACAGTTTTAACCTGTTCTAAATTTAGGGTTAACCGTTATATTCCACAAATATATCGACACAAGCTGTACCTGTTACTCTGTAACCCTCTAACTTTAGTGGTTCTTGGCCTTTGTACAGAATGAACATGATTGTAAATTTTTTTAAAAAAATAACACCATTCGTGGGTCGGCCAATGTACAAAATAAAGCAATAATGATTATATTCAGAAATATTTTTTTTGAAAATTGGGCTTATAGACATATCAGGTTGAAACACCGTACTTCCAAGATCACCGAAGTTAACCAACGTTGAGCCTGGTCAGTACCTATATGGGTGACTGTTTGGGAATACCAGGTGCTGTAAGGTTGGATGTGCGTAGAGTGTAATGCATACCGGCTCTGAATTGGAAATTCGAGAGCAGTGTTTCAATTCCAGTTGGGTTCTTTATATTCAGTTACGCGCAAATAGCATTGGGAATCGTATGAAGCCACCTCTTATCCCCCTAGGACTTGTATCAGTAAAAATATTATTATCGCTAAAAAATATTTTACAAACTAAAAGTATTTCCCGGCTTTAAATAACGTACAGAATGTTGATAAGCCATAAAAAATAAATCAATCAATCATGAAAAACAATTGTTAGATTCTTAAATTCCAAATCGATCAGAGGTAAAATCAGGAAAGACGAGTTTTTTTTTGTGAAGTGGAACTCGTCTACAGTCGCTCTCTCACAGACGCGATGTTGCCTCGCTCTGCCTTTTTTACAAGTACTTTCACGGTAATTGTTACGAGGAGCTGATTTCGCTTGTTCCTAGGCCTCGTGAATTTAAAAGTCCCACGAGGCTGGCATCCCGCTCCCACCCCTACACCGTGGAAACTGTTAGATGTAGACGTCTCTTCTACTCCAATAGCTTCATGTCTCGCACATCTCGCCTATAGAACTCCCTTCCCTATTACTGTTTCCCTGACAAATACAATATCCAACGGTTTAAGTGTAGCGTCAATCGACATCTCCAGTTGCCTCGATCTATCCACTTCTCTTCTCCACATCCTTTCATCTTTCATTCCTATCTGCTCTCGCTCCAAATCTTCTGTAACCCCCTTGCCTTGATCGACCCACTGTCTTTCTCTTTCTCCACATCCTCTCCTTTACCACTCCTATCTGTTCTTCCTCCAACCCTTCTTTAACCCCTTGCGTGATAGTGGCCTCCAGCCTTGCTTGGGGTGATACGCTTAAAAAAAAAAAAGTAAAAAAAGTGAAACTTAAATTATCCTGATGAAAAACAATGTCTTTGAATTCTAAGGCGGACATTTTAAGAAAAAGGAAGATGGCTATACATGTGAGTAGAAAACATGGAGGTCATTCTTTTTATTAACGTCTTTGTATGCAGTATGTAACTTACGAAGACTGAAGAACCGATTCTCCAAAATATTGCAATATCAACATTTAAAACACAAAGAAGGAAATCAGTTTTTTTTATAAAACTGGGAACATCTGTAAATTACTTTATATTATTTTTATGGATGAAAGAAAAGGATATACAGGGTAATTATTCTAATGAAATCTCCTCTCTAGTACCTAGACTCTATGGAATTAGGCGAAGTACAAGATTGCTGGCAAGATCTCATTTTACAGGCTATATGTAGCTGTAACTTCTATGCTAAAAGTTTCTTCTATCGCACTTCTCACTTATGGAACTATCTTCCGGCTTCTTGCTTTCCAGTCAAGTTTGGTCTTCAAAAATTTAAATGCAATATCAATCGTTATCTTTTTTTTTTTCTTAATATCTTTTATTTTATTGTTCTTGCCCCTTAACAATGTTTCCTTTTTCTCATATATTTTTTCATACATCTTTGTAGCTTAGTGGCTTTGTTGTCTTGCTTGCGGTGAAATGATTAAATCACGCACCTGAATGTCTACTACGGATGAAATGTTTTTTTACAGTAATAATTAACTATGGTACTTATGTTATATAAGAGAATTGTCATTTAATTGATAGCACTTTTCTTAGTATATGTGATGTTCCTATTAGGTCAATTTTCTGGCCAACCTGAATGTTGATGTTACCTGGGATACTGTTAATAAAATTGCCCATTCCTTTTTTTACGGGGCCCAGAGCTCCGATTACTATTGGTACAGGGTCACCTTTCATTACCCACATCCTGATCTCCAGGTCCTTGTATTTGGACATTTTCTCGATAATTTTCATGGAAGTGTTTCTCTCGGTACTGCTATATCGATAAGTAAGCACTTCCTGAATTTCTTGTCTTTTATGATAATATCAGGTCTGTCGGCTTTTATTTCCCTGTCACTTTGAATTGGCATGTCCCAGATGATAGTTACATCGTTATTTTGGATAACTATGTCTGGTTGCTGCTCATACCATCTCTCAGTGATTTCGATTTGGTGCTTCCAGGGCAAATGTCGCTACCTTGTTATGTCTGTGGATACATTCATTTTTTTTCTAGTTCCTGAGATAATATGGTCGATAGTTTCATCATATTTACCGCAAATCCTGCATTTCGGATTAGTTACATCCTTGATGATATTACAGTGATAGGATCTGGTTGCGAGGCTTTGGTCCTGGGCTGCAATAATTAGGTCTTCTCTCACGATTTTCAACTGGGCCACTGGTGTGTTTTCTGTTTGTCCATATCTGCTTCTTTCATTCTTTTTAGGTATTTGCCATACAACGCCTTGTCCTCCCAGATCTTTTTGTTTTTGTTTTTTTCTTGTTTTTTTTTTTTGTTTGTTTTTTGTAATTTCATTTGTCTAAGTTGTTTTACTTTCAGTTTTACTCGTTTGGCGTAGCTATTGTTGTTAGTATTATTATCATTATTATTATTATTATTATTATTATTATTATTATTATTATTATTATTATTATTAAATATCGCAGGGTTTTCACAATATGTCGGAATATAATTTAAATCTCCATGGACTTACAATGACAGTGGGATAATAGAATATTTGGCTATCTACCAGAATTATTTTGCCTTAATGTTTATGCGCAATTTATATACGTTGACAAGTTAACGTATGACTTTATTGTTGATTTCCTTGCCGCTGATGATGTCCCTGAGTCCAACGAGCGACGTAGAATTTAAGCCACAGGTTTTGCAAGCAAACTTACCAATTTCTGCATCGCTATCAAAGTGCTGTGTCTTGAAATACCTCTCGCTGAGTTGCACACTCTGTTACATAGATTGCAAATTATAGTATCCGGCCTATTTTCTTTTTCGTCTTCCACTCTAGCAAGACGGCAATACCACTAAGATGCAGGGGAGGCGGGCTTACAGGGAGTGAAAGTGAAAGTGAATGAGAAGACTGAGAATAAGGAGGATTGATGAAAGGGGAAAAGGCACAGGTTTGTAGAAGACAGAAGATGGCGATTGGCGTTGTATTTACATTTTTGAAGATATTAGATATCAGAGAAAATGGTTTTGGTTTATTTAGTTTTACGACATATCAACCTTATTTGGTTATTTAATGCGACAAGATTTTTAGGATAGGTTTATATGTATATAGCATGTATTCTTTTTAAGAAATCAGTTTTTAGATCTGGTTTCATTGACGTTTTTTGTAAAGAGAATTTTTGTCGAGAATCAAATGCATTGCTGGTATTTTTTTTTTTTTCAAAAATATATTGCTGGTATTTTTACTATAAAAATGTATTTTTATGCTTTCATAGTGTTTTGACCCCAGTTTGGGGGTTCACTTTTCCCCATAGCTTGAACCCTAACAGGTGATACCACTTCAAGTCAAGGTGGACTTGGGAATAATAGCAATTAAGTGGTGTTTCCACACTCCTCAAAACCTCCAGATCGAAAAATCGAAAGGGATCTCCACAGGAGGGTAGCGTAAGAAAAGAAATCATTAGAGTAGAGGGCACGATTACACCTAGCGTATTCAGCAGTAAAACATTGAAACCTCGATGCTAATCTAGTAGCACCCTTAGATTCATGTAGTCGGCACACCAGGGAACAAAGCCCATCAGAACAGTTGCCATAAAAATATTAGTAGAAAAGACAGTGGGAACCCACGTCACGTCAGTGAGAAAGTGAATGTCTCGTCAGTCTTTGTATTTTGTCAAGAATCTCGAGATGTAGAGCAGGGGCACCAGGCCATCATCTAACATATGCAGTTATATGCATCGACAAATGAAATGTTGGCCTAGTATCGGTGCACCTGTGACAACTGTTGACAGAACAGTATTTAGGAGAGATAGGGAAAAAGAAAAGATTTACTCAGAGCTACAAAGAATAAGAAAGTATGGAAAGCCATGATCGTCAGCGTCCTGGGGGGACATAGCACATAAAAGAAGAATGGGTAAGATTTACAACAACGCCAATCGCCATCTTCTGTCTTCTACAAACCTGTGCCTTTTCCTCTTTCATCAATCCTCCTTATTCTCAGTCTTCTCGTTTACTTTCACTTTCACTTTCACTTTCACTGTAGAAAATAATATCTCTACGATTGTTATTCTTGACACTAGCAAAGATTTAAACATATTACTAAAACAGAACTAGAGAGCAGTACGCCTCGCCTATCTCAAAGGTCAATCTTATGTTATAAGACATATTTTAATATTTTAGTATGCTTCTAGTTGTGTAAAAGTAGGAGTGCTTGATGCAGCATCGGGATTAAATTCCACCGGCAGCTGTTCACATACGCTGAGGACTTATACCCTTGGGAAAGGGACGGATCTATTTGGTCTCCTCTTAGTAATGGGTGAAATAAATTGTGCCATTTAGCCTTGAAACGGAAACTATTCCAGGTAAGAGACAAATCATATTTGTGGCGGGTGCTCGTCACCCAAAATGAAGCAATTGCTAAAACTTATTACTTATCGTTTAATAGTGTTTACATCCATTGTTTTGTCTCCATAAATGTCCAGTAAATGACTATGAATGTCAAATAGATGCAATGTTTTCTGTATGGAGTAATTCAACAAGACATCTTTTTCAACGCACAGTCATATCAAACACTATTTTGCTACACAGCTCGTCATGTGTTTTTGTAACAGGGCAAAAAGTATATGGGTTATTAAGGGAAGGGCCAATATTTACTTCAATGCGACTATCAACCGCTTTTGACGTTGTGAGATAGTAGGCATTGCGTACAAACACACATACACGCATAAACACACATACACAAACGCACACGCACACACATACACACGTATATATATAAAATGCATATGTATATAAATATAAATATATATATGCAATTATTTTATATATATTATTTATATATTATATATGCGCGGTACTTATTGGAAAGCGCTCAATATCAGTGATAGAGCTAACATATTTAGTTGGATTGGTGTGGGTTTGTGACTCTGGGTTTCACGCTATTTGCGATCGTCAGACAAACTGATTAATTTTTAAGTTTTGGATTCACATATGGTTGCGTATATCGGTGTTTAACATAAAAACACCAATATACGCAAGTATATATAAATCCAAAATTTAAAAATGAATGAGTTTGGCTGCCGATCGCAAATAGCGTGAAACCCAGGGTCACAAACTCACACCAATCCAACTATATATATATATATATGAGAAAAAGAAGTTGAAAATGCAACTGGAGACTAAATTTATTTACAGTTACTTTATCGCTTTCGCAATTTTATGATCTTCAAACGTTGCATGGACATTGAAAGATATGTGGCGATGTCGTGATATGCCTCACATCTAAATGGAGTTCGAGAATTATTTCCGTTTTATAAAAATGTGGTTCTGGCGGCAACCTTTTTAAAATGCAATCGGATTTGTTAATTGTAATCACGTGATCAGGCATAGTAAACTTTGCGCGAAACATTAATGATTATATATATATATAATTCAAAAATACGCTTTTAAGTAGGCGCCCGAGGGGGTCGTCAGTGATGTTTTGACTTGGTTCATCAGGGAGTTTCGGGTCTTTCAACATCATACTCCCCATCACCAAATCGACCCAATCAGGGGAGATCTAACCCTGATTCCCCCTCACTTTTAAAACGCTAACAGTTACTCTGGCCTTTTTAAAGAATTCTACGAAGAAAGACCACGTATTCCGCACATCCGATTGGCTGTTTGTACAACCAATCAGCTGCGCGAACTATTTTTAAATGGCCCGCAGTGGGGACTAGGTTTTTTTTTTTGGTGGATAGCAGCTTCAATGGATAACCAAGGAGGTAATCTTAATATTCCTAAGTTCAATCCCTTCCCTAAGTGTTGCATCGTTTAAATATTGCCGTTTGTATTTTATTTGTTTTTTTTTTTTTGGCGGGGGGGGGGGGGAATTAAACTCAACCCTACTATTATATATATATATGCAATCGTCGGCCCCGACCATTGCATCTAGCATGAAACAGACTGTCGGCTCTAAGTGTTGACTTCTATGTTCACTTTTATATTTACGCACGCTCTATCTCTGATATTGAGCACTTTATCCCATAAATATAGCACACTTTAAGACTATATTTCTTCATATATATATATATATATATATATATATAAGATCTAAAAAATTACGAACACTAAACTTTGCATGGTTCAGTGACAAGTGTTAAATAGTCCCAGGGATTGTATTTATTGGACATTAGTGGCGATTCCAAAACTTTCAACAAGTGGACAGGCGCGCAAGTATTTTCTTTCGTCTGTGAGGGCGTAGCGGTTTTTTTTTTTTTTTTAATCATATCACCCCTAGCAAGGCCGGAGGCCACTATCACGCAAGGGGTTAAAGAGGGGGTTGGAGGAAGAGCAGATAGGAGTGGCAAGGGAGGGGATGTTGAGAAAGAGAAAGACAGTGGGTCGATCAAGGCAAGTGGGCCCACAAAAGATCCGGAGCGAGAGCAGATAGGAATGAGAAATGAAAGGATGTGGAGAAGGGAAGTGGATAGATCAAGGCAACTGGAGACGTCGATTGACGCTACACTTAAACCGTTGGAGATTGTATTTATCAGAGAAACAGTAATAGGGAGGGTAGTTCCATAGGTGAGATGTGCGAGACATGAAGCTATTGGAGTAGAAGAGTCGTCTACATCTAACAGTTTCCACGGTGTAGGGGTGGGAGCGGGATGCCAGCCTGGTGGGGCGTTTAAATTCACGAGGCCTGGGGACAAGCGAACGCAGCTCCTCAGAGCAATTACCGTGGAAGTACTTGTTTACCGCCTTAATGATAAAAATAATAATATTAGGCCATTAGTAAAATGGACAAGGATGTTATGTGTGCGTGTATGTTTATGCTTGCGTGTTTGTAGATAGTACTTGGCAAATGTGCCTTGCTAAGAGTTTAAATTCTACCCGTATTCACAAAATTATTTATATATATATTTTTAAATAATTGATATGTACAATGAAATTTTTAAAATAGTTTCCGTTTATCTAAGAGTTAAAATAATCTGTAAGTTAAAATTCTTTTAGTCATAAATATATTATGGGGTTTTATTTCTCAAATTGAAACTGATAGAAAATTCCATGTTCACTACGTCAACAGAACTTGCAAATACGCAAGAGAAAAATAATTCGACTATGTTGCAGATTATTTTTTTGCTATGTAGATAATTGTTATACAGAAAAATGTATATATTATGGATACCTGTTGAATTTTATATACACCGTTTCTGGTCATATATGGCAGGAGTTTTACGTTTATTACAGAGGAAATGGAATTCCGAAAGCCGAGTTTAAAATCGACCTTTCGCATTAATGTTCTTCGGAAAAGCATGATTTCACCTCGTTACGCACCCCCAGCAATGGATAAAATAAGAGAGTAGATTGGTCTTTCTAACCTTGACTGGGAGCTGGTCTAAGAAAAGACAGCTCTGAATTTAATAACGTGGAAAAAGCAACATAAAGTCAAAACTATATTTCCCAAGAAAGTCATGGCAATTCAAAGAGAATAAAGAATAAAGGAAACTGTGGTGAGCCATGATCCTCTTCGAAACACTTGGTCATTTATATTACTATAGTGATCTATTGAAAATTAGGTATATGTAGGATATTTAAAAATTTGATAATGATTTTTACTACTGAAAATCATCGCAGTTGTTTTACTGTAGAAATTCATTGAGAATGATTTTTACTATAGAAATACCCATCTTTGGTCGATCTAAACAACGTTTCACTACTGCTTTCTATTTACACAAGTTCGTTAGGTATGTTACTCATTTTTTCTTCAGTCTCTAGCCTTTAATACCCTGTTAGTGTCAAATTCTCCAAGCCCGCTTTCCTCATTATGTGTGCTAGATGTTTCAACTGTCTCTTTCTGGTCCTAAGCAGAATTGTCCTTTTTTCTTCAAATTTTCCTTTAAAACGTCCTCTTTGCTCGCATTTTCCCATTAAGCTATTCTCAGCATTGTTTTGCACCTCTTCATTCGTGATGAAATTGTCCAGCATTCAATATAATATTCGTAATATATAACGTTTGTATTTGCTTCTAAAGAAATGTTTCTCTTTCTTAATACTTTGCTTAGCTTTTGGAAGGCATCTTTCGCTATTCCAATGGTCCTAGAGAATTACATATTCCCTCATGTTTTATAACATTTCGAAGATAGTTAAATGTCTGTACTTGCTTAAATTTGATGTGGTGCTCCCTGAATAGATTTATACGTTTTTGGAATTCGTTCATATTTAAATCACTTTAACCATATACAGTGGAACATCGGGACAGAAACGCCTCTAATCAAGAAGAAATCTGTTCGCGAACTAAAAAAAAACGTCGCAGGTGACAAACGTTATCTCGAGCGACGAACACGCATGCCGGCGATAACGTGCGGCGACAAATCTGGAGTATCGGCCAGAGAGCGTCAGTTGCAGCTTTCATTCCATACATATCTAAGTTCGAATTCGCCGGGACTTCTCTTGAAATTCACTGGTTTTCTTTTTGTTTTGTTTTCTTATAAATTATTAAATAAGGCGCTATGGATAAGGATATCGAGACCAGCAAAGTGAAAAAACAAATGACCAGTATCAAGAGATAGGTGAGAACGAAATCATAGTCACACATGAAAATGGTATCTGTGTCTCTGATCTTGGTTTTGTATATGAACTTGTACAAAAGTATTGTTATAAAACGTTAAATAAGCAATCATATGGCGTCCAGGAACGGATTAATCCATTTTACATTGATTTCTATTGGGAAAATATTTTCGGTTTACGAACATTTCGGACCACGAACGACCTTCAGGAACGAATTAAATTCGTGAACTGAAGTTCCACTGTATTCGTAGTTAATACATCCTAACAAAATAATTTAGTTGGTTGATTTTGTTTAGCGGTATATCAACACCTCTATTGGTCATTTAATACCTAAATCTAAATAATTTGAGCGCAACTGTATGCCTTCAACTACAGCTAAAATATATTGCTGGTTATGTATGGTCGTTCTTTTTTATATAAAAATGTATTGCTTGTATTTTTGCTATTAAAAAGTATTTTTATACTTTCCTAATGTTTTTGTGTGAAATGGGTCACTATTTGCCCAAAGCCGGAGCTCTAACAGGTTCTACCACCCTTGCTCAGAGTGGACCTGGAAACAACAGCAATTAAGAGGTGGTTCCAGGTTCCTTAAAACTTCCAATCTTCCGATCAGAGGCCTTGCTGCCGGATGTAGTTTATCGTCGTACCCAGGACTAACAAAATAACTGCCATGAGAACAAAGAATTTCGTTCTTTCATTTAAAACATAGTTAATAATTTGTACTGCTCTTTATTAATTAGAAAGTTTTTTTTCTCTCCGATTGCCAATAACATCCACCGAGATGTGTCGCCGAATTTTCATATTTCGCTTCCGTCTGTCTTTGCTCTAAAATACTGGTTCCAAAACATTTCGGGCTGCTGTCGCCTCTTTGTCTATCACGCCATATTTATAACGCCCCCACATAGAGCCAACACGACTTCTTTCTTTGTATAAGGTCTACTGAAAATTAAAAACACTAATCCAATACTGAGTCTGTGATCATACGACCCTATATCTGTGAACCCTGCAAACGTGAAAATGCGATGAACATCATTCGCCACACTGTCTACTCTCGGATATGTCTGGCGCCCTTTCTGTCCAGACCACGTCACCAAGATTAAAACGAACGTTTCGATTTTTAACTCGGTCTTCGGTATACAATATCAATTCAGATCATATTTTCGTGTGTCTTTGTGATAATTTTATTCTTTACGTAAAAAAAATGGTTCTTATTTGGGAAGGATATTAGAATAATCCAGAAACTATAATGGCAGCAAACTGTCTGGATATGAATAGAAAATGAATGCAGTAGATATACCAAAATAGAGAGGGTTATAAGACAAGCATGTGTCTTCTCACCGGACTTATTGAATCTATACAGTAAGGTGACTCTGAGAAAATGAAAAGTCCTACCAAGACTCATTATGTCGGCCAACATAAGATATGCAGATGATACAGTGTTGATAGCATCTACAGAAAGGAAACTACAAGAACTTTTATAAAAGGTAGTGAATTAAAGCAAGAAGAAAAGCCTAAACATAGGAATCTCCGCAGATTCGTGATGCTTAAGGTTTAAAATGAATTTAAAAAAATGAAAAATCTTTCTTGAAGGTTCTATTTTAGTTTCGATTTCAAGTTAAGAGATTAAATTTAACTTTTCCAATAAGCAAAATACTTTGCTCTTTTTCAAAACTGATTAACATTAAAAGAATGGAGATTTTTGTTTTTTGCCTTAAAAACTTTAACTCCATTTATTGCAATATAATTCTCTTTATTACAAAAATTTTTCTGAAACATTACTTGGGAATTATTAACTGATTTAAAGTATAATTAATCTGATTTGAAACAATTATTTGCTTTAAATTTTAAAAATCGCAGAAGTGCATTTTTTAACCTGACCGTAGCGGTTTATTTAAGGTATTAACACGCTGATAGCGTGATGACAGATATAATGTTGCTTTACGAGGACTGTAAGGAAATGACGTGAGTGCCTTTTTTACATAATTTTCAAGTAACAGTTATCTTTAAAAAAATAGGCAAACTATTCTCCATAATCTAATGTTTTATTTAATTATAGGAACTTTGGCTTTAATTTTACTATAGTTATCGTTCTTATTTTATTATAATGCCATGTATGGTGGCCCGTATATACAAAAATCGGCACATACAGAAAAAAATCGAAATTCTTTTTAAAATATTGGTATTTAATGATTTGTATTAAGCATTTCCATTTAGTTTTTACTTAATAATAACATCATCTAAGAGGGTGAAATTAATACAGAATTTTAAATGATTTTTAAACTGTATAAATTATTTTAATTAAAATTATAAAAACATGACAATAATACTTGAAAAAAATCATTATTCATCGGAAAATGTTTTTCTTAAGAGAATATTGTCCTTAAGATATTTTATTTATAAAAGCAATTAAAAGCTTTTCTAATTAAACAATATCTTAGTTTCATTGCATTCTTTATTTTCCGATTCATGGGACTAATTTGGACCATCTCCCTGGTTTCTTTGTTTCATTAAACTTCGGTCGTCTAGCGTCCGGCTTTCCTTGGATGTCCCATTGAGTTCAACAACTGTTCTAACAACTGATACTGTCGAACGTCGTCTGTATTCTGTTATGAAAACTCTTTCACAGCAACAAATTGCTAATGATTTTACAATCGGAATGCACTGAAAACCAGGAAAAATGGATTGTCAGTGGTCGAATAAATCACGATTTGCTGATAGAATAAAACTCAATTATCTATAATGTGTAAGGATTGCTTTCGATCTTAGTTTAGTAATACATAGAAAAGCAGAAAGATGGGGGATCAGGAATCATTGCAAGTGTGAATGAGAGAACAGTGGTATGACGTATGTAATTTAAATACATTGCTTACAATTTTGCTTCGAAAATACATTCAAAAATAAAATTAAACATTTTCAGTGAACAGAAAATAACGGAATCGTTACCGGCAAAACAGCTAGAATAAATACAATAATAAATACAATAAAAGTAAAATAATAATTAAAATAAAATACAGTAATACAAATCCATAATAATAAATACAATAAAAGTAAAATAATAATTATAATAAAATACAGTAATACAAATCCATAATAATAAATACAATAAAAGTAAAATAATAATTAAAATAAAATACAGTAATACAAATCCATAATAATAAATACAATAAAAGTAAAATAATAATTATAATAAAATACAGTAATACAAACCTATAATAATAAATACAATAAAAGTAAAATAATAATTATAATAAAATACAGTAATACAAACCTATAATAATAAATACAATAAAAGTAAAATAATAATTATAATAAAATACAGTAATACAAACCTATAATAATAAATACAATAAAAGTAAAATAATAATTATAATAAAATACAGTAATACAAACCTATAATAATAAATACAATAAAAGTAAAATAATAATTACAATAAAATACAGTAATACAAATCTATAATAATAAATACAATAAAAGTAAAATAATAATTATAATAAAATACAGTAATACAAACCTATAATAATAAATACAATAAAAGTAAAATAATAATTACAATAAAATACAGTAATACAAACCTATAATAATAAATACAATAAAAGTACATAAAAAACCATAATGTAATATGGCTAATGATTTTCTGGAAAATAAGCTAAAACATAATTTTAAACGATTTATTGATGATGGATTAATGGATAGCGGCTCGGATTGAGGAATCGGAGAGCTAAGTTCGAATTCCAGTCGAATCCATTGCATTCACTTACGTGATAATGCCCTTGGGAAAGGTATGAATCCACTTCTCCCCCCCCAGCTATGGGTAAATAGTAGGACAGACCGTTCTCTATAGCCTTGGATGGTAACTGGTCAAAGCAGAAAGAAATGGCAACCCACTGCGAGAAAAATCTCCCTCGTCAGTCATGTATCGAAAGATACATGATCGACTAAGCGTGTATCACGCATGGCACATAACTGACTGACATCAAATTACTTGTCCCGGGATAACTTTCAAATCATCTTCCCCACTTTTTTATGCGGCGTGCTTGCTCGGTCATGTGACAATTTACGGCCAACCAGCGAAGTGATGTTGACGTAAACACAGGTGATATATGTGTATCGAACATGAACGGTTATTGTCTTTTGGCAGCATGGCAAAACAGACTAGTTTTACTTTTCGGCGTAGATAGAAGGCATATAACACATTTGTTAACATGTTCTTATTCTAAAAAATACAAATATATATATATACATACATATATATATATATATATATATATATATATATATATATATATATATATATAAAATATGTGTGCAATTCAATTTATATTACAATGAATCATTCATACAAAAAGTAGATTAGTAAAGTTAACAAAATTTAATTTTAAAGTTGCATAACCTACAAATCACTCGATGAATGTTATGATCCTTGATTTTAATAATTTCAAGCTGTATAAGGTCTTTTTTTAATCTGCAAGTACTTTCAACTGTATATTCAGTCATCCTCAGGCATGGAAATTATTTTGTTTTTAGTAAAATCCAAGTAGCATCAGAGATGAAAAAATTAAATGCGAATCGAAATGTTTTTTTTAGATATGTGTTATTGTTAACGGATGCAAACTTTTGGAGCGTGCAATCGCAACGCTAATGTTGAATTTATTTGAATATTTAAGAGAGCGCGTTTATTACTAATATGGTAATTTGAGAATTTTGTTTTGTTTGTAGGAGTTTATCAGACAATGTGGCATGAACCAAATTGTTCAATAAATAGAGTAATGTCTCAGTTGTTATCCCGAAAAGTACTTGCAGATTAAAAAAAGACCTTATAGAGCTTGTAATTATTACAAACAAAGATCATAACATTCATCGAGTGTTCGTAGGTTAATGCACCTTTAAAATTTTGTTTGTGAAGAGATTTCGCCATTTTATATCATTAACTTTACTAATCTATTTTTTGTATGAATGATTCATTGTAATATATATATATATATATATATATATATATATATATATTTAAAGACATTTATGATACGTTTAACGTTCTTTTTATTGATACAAGTATTTAAGCAAATGCTCTGTTTTATAATAATTTTATTATAAAACAGAGCATTTGCTTAAATACTTGTATCTATTAAAAGAACGTTAAACATATCATAAATGTCTTTAAATAAATTGTCGGACATTGCCCAATTCAAATATATATACATATATATATAGATATATATATATATGATGTACGTTTTGTCTTTGCTTCTCTAACTCGACTTGCCTTTTATAGCGACTATGTAGACATGATCGTTGCAGCACTTGAAAATCGCCGGTTCTTCCCAATTAGAGTAGAGACCAAAAGAGTCATGTTTGTTAACATTCTGAAAGGACTAAGCACATAGAATGGTATGCTCGTGTGTTTGCTTACGTATTCGGTATTGTTAGTCAGGACCCAGGATGATGGTTGGAAATTATATGAAAATATTTTGAATTTTGGAATAACTATTAACTTATTTTATATTAGGTTACGAGTGCGACAAGCACCATGTAAACCAGCTCTATTTGCCTCATTGTTTGGTCATCAGTGACTAAACCTGGTTACCGCACCAAACTTTTGCTGGTGAGGAGGGTGGCTTGAAAATAGTACGAAAAAAGAACAAGGAGGGGTGAATATTCTCGTATGGTCAGCGGACGCCCAATACAAGACCAGCATCCACAGCTTCGGTGATTTTCTAATTGTAGTTTAGATGTGACAAAAGGCTGAAAGTACGGGGTACCCAGTGAGGATCAAACTCACTATCCAGTCGTAATTGATATAGCGAGACAACATTGCTAACCATTACACCACGTCGAAGTGTCCAAAATATTTTAAACTTAGATTAGATGTGGAACGAGGCCGAAAGTACGGAGCACACAGTGAGGATCGAACTCATCGCTTAGATAGTAACTGCTCTATCTAGACAAGTTTGCTTAACCATTACCCTACGTCGAAGTGTCCTGAACTTCGCTACTATGTATGCAGTCAGTGCGATGATGAAACGGCTTCACTGTGGGAGAGGGCTTCCTAGGCTGAAGTCAACGGCCACGGTAGAGGGTTCCCCCCATCCCGAGGAATTCTACGATCACGTGTCCAGGTCAAAGTTGGAGAACATCGGTTGAGGTTTGACCTAGACTCCAGGAGTTACAACGTTAGAAACACAGGCAAAATAATCTTGATAACTCCAAAAATTACGTACTTGGCATGCAAATATTTCATATTTTTCTGAACTCGTGTCTACTGAAGCCATATTTTTACATTATTTATTCCACAATGAAACCGTTTCATCTAAAACTTTGACGAGTTATTTATCATGTTCTTGTCAGTTTTTATCACAAATTTCTATTACGACTCTACGAATATTAAAATAGTCTGAAGTAAAAACAAAGATGTCGCTTTGGATGCAACACTATAGTTCTGGAATGACATACTGATCGATCAATTGGGCAAAACATCCTAATTTAAATGCAGTATAAATATACTGCTGATAACAGCCAATGACAATTGGAAGATATGCAGTACAAAAGTCTCGGTGAACAAGTTTTACTTTCGCTTTTGCACGATGTGAGCAAATTCATGAGCCATCGTTTTCCCGAGTAGTTTTCTCATCGAATTTTCACAGATAATACGTTGATTATTTCCTGTTCATTTCTGAGGTACATCATAACGTCTTTATATAAGATGATGTATTGGTTTTATCGGAAATCGTTACCGTATTGAGCACATTTTACTGTGATACATGTGCCTATTATAAACGTATCCGACTGGGTGTCATGATGTATATATATATATATATACATATACATATATATATATATATATATATATATATATATGTATATATATATATATATTTATATATATATGTATATACATACACATACACACACACACACACACACACACATATATATATATATATATATATATATATATATATATATATATATATATATATATATATATATATATTAATCAGCTTCAACCAACCAAGGTAGTAAAGCCACTAAGACACAAGAGGTTACTGGGAGTGGTAGAATTTGAAACCAAAAACTAAATTAAGGTGCTTGAACAAAAGAAGAGTGATAAGGAGGACAGCAGAAAAACGATTGACATTGCATTTAAAATTATAAAGATTAAAATTGGCTGGAAAGCAGGGAGCCAGAATAGAGTTCTACAAGCGAGAAGTGCGAGAAAACAGTTCAACTGTAAATTGGTGAGACCTTGTCGATAATTTAGTAGTTCGCTTAAATTCATAAATTCATAGGTACCATGGCGACGAGCGATATTTATTTGTAAATATTGACAAAATGTGTCACAACACCAAAATGGGGAAAGAGACGGTCTTCATCTGTCTTAACATTAAACTTAGCTAGCCACAAACACTGACCCAAACATATCACAATATTCCTAACACCAAAACAACACATTCTTTCTTACCTTTCTTACGACATCCACCGTAATACCTCATGGTCTCTATGAAAATCCTAACTAGTCCCCATATGTACAATTCATTGTCTTTAGGGGAGCGGAATAAAACAACAATTTAAAAAACTAGCCCCAATGAATATTTACAATATGAAAACAAAACTATTTACAAGAAACTAAACAAAATAATGCACATAGCGAACAGCGATATTTATTACTAAATATTCACAAAATGTGGCACAAGGCCAAAAATAGGCTATAGGGAAAGGGGCGGTCTTCATCTGTATTAACATTAAACTTAGCTAGCCACAAACACTGACTCAAACATACCACAATATTCCTAAAACCAAAACAACGCATTCTTACTTACCTTTCTTACTACATCCACCATAATACCTCATTGTCTCTATGAAAGTCCTAATTAGTCCCCATTTGTACTATTCATTGTCCGTAGGAGGAGTGGAATAAAACAACAACTTAAAAACTAGTACCATGGCGATAAGCTCATCTGGACAGTTGCCATGAAAGTATTTATACAAAAAGAGGGAGGCAAGTTTATGGCGATTGGAAAATCAGTGAAGACGAGACGCCAGATCCGGATCAATAATACGGCTGATTCTTCTTTGGAAATATTGGGTTTAGTATATGTGTATATCTTTTAGCATGCTGCACTCTCACTCAGTAATAATAATAATAATAATAATAATAATAATAATAATAATAATATTATATCATCATCATCATCTTAGGAATAACCCAAACGATTACCATGGTGGTATTAAATTACACAGAGTAATCCAAATAGCGCTGGTGATTTAAGGAGATTAGCTGACATTTGATACGTGAGAGGCTGGAGGAAGGCAAATAATAGAAATCTTTCGTTGTGAATAATGCCTGCGACGATGTCGACCTTATTTTGCCGATATTCAAGAATAATTCCAATAATTCTCGTAATTCTGAACGATTGATTTGGAAGTGGTTCTCTGAATTCACTAATTGTTTTGCGAAAATCAAGGACTGGCCGACCGTAAAAGAAGCCAGGGAATTAAACAGACTTTATTGCTACTTTGTTTACATTTACTTAATACTATTCACAGTCAAAATGAGGTATGCATTGCTTTTGTTTTTTTTCGGGGGTGTCGGGAGTGTGTGCACGTAGTCGCGAGTTTGTGTGTGTGTGTGTGTGTGTGTGTGTGTGTGTGTGTGTGTGTGTGTGTGTGTGTGTGTGTGAGAGAGAGAGAGAGAGAAAGAGTGAGTGAGTGAGAAAGAGAAGAGAGGGAGAGAGAAAAAGAAAGAGCGCATTTCGATGTTGTAGATTGATGTGGAAGGACTCGCGCTATTATAAATGCATTAGGTTGTTACATTTTACTTTTTTCGGCTTCTCGATCACATTAATCATAAATAATCACGCTAATATAGTTTTCTATCTATCTATCTATCTATCTATCTATCTATCTATCTATCTATCTATCTATCTCAGACATTTCCTATACATTTATCGTATACATTTTATATCTATATCGCGTAATACGGAATTTCCTTTTTGTTCATCAATTTATTCGTTAAAATATTTCAATAGTTCCGAAACCAGAAATTACATATAGCAACATACCGTCCTCTCTCTTTATTTTTCTTTCTTGCTAACCGCCTCTTCATCTTCATCTCCGTCTGTTCTTTATCTATCTATTTATCTATGTATCTATGTCCTATTTCTCTCGAGCAATCCTTCCTTCAATTTAGTCAGCTATTGCGGTTTGTTTATATCTATCAGTCATTTACTATCTAATTACGTTCATATATACATGTATACCCCTATATATATATATATATATATATATATATATATATATATATATATATATATATATATATATATATACATATACACAGAGAGAGAGAGAGAGAGAGAGAGAGGGATAGAACAAATCCCAAATAAAAAGCCAAAAGACTGAATGATCACGACACCCGATTTGGCGGACAGATCCATCTGCGAAACTCTACAGTCGGGATGCTGACGGTAATATCACTCAGCTAAGTGAGAAACTTTTAATCACATTAATCATGTATATATATATATATATATATATATATATATATATATATATATATATATATATATGTATATGATTATATATATATTTATTAAAGACATTTTTTTGATATGTTTAACGTTCTTTTTATAGATACAAGTATTTTAAGTAAATGTTCTGTGCATAATAAACAGCATTAAATAACATTTACCGCCCTGAATTTTGGAGAAATGCTGTTTATTAATGAACAGAGCATTTACTTAAAATACTTGTATCTATATAAAGAACGTTAAACATATAAAAAAAATGTCTTTAATAAATTGTCGGACTATGTCCAATTCAAATATATATATATATATATATATATATATTAATGAATTCACCCCCAGTAAGGCGATAATGCTACTAAGACGCAAGATGCTCCTGGGAGTGAAATGATAAAGAAGACTTTAAAGGAACCGGAAACCCAATATTAGACAAGAGACATGGGGTAAACCCCTACTCCTGTTCAAAAGACCAGGGAGGTTTGTGAAAGGGACAATAATCATATTTTGAAATGTTCATTGAGCTGGTCAATATCTGACACATACATATTCATATATGTATATATATACATGCATTTTAATTATGTGTTTCGATAACTATTTATCATCATCACGTATTGCTCCTATCAGTTTCAGTCTATTAGCATTTATTTTTTCTCCAATCATTTCCAAATATATTTG
>OZ038482.1:80063225-80113225 GCA_964036315.1 Acanthosepion esculentum | reverse complement strand
TATATATATATATATATATAAGGCTTAAACACTAATATTCCATGGTTATAATTTATTACATTGGAATCGTAATCACGATCTAATTCATCAGACCTACAAATTCAAAATATAATATGGACGTACTGAGATTTGCAACAAGACAGAGAAATGTGATGGAAATTTAAAGAGAATTTCTCTCATTCAATCAGCAATGACCATCACCAAATAATGAAATATAAATTAAATAACTACCTACATCTCTAAAAGAAAGCACAGATACTAAACTCTGCTCTTAGGCAGCAGGGCCGTTGCAAAGACCTCTTGCCCGCTCCGAATCTATGATACCGGGCCCCCACATCTAAGTTGTCCTAAGGTATTATTCATATAAAATACAAATTTTATTATAACCTAATTATGTACAATAATCGATAACCTGAAATATAGGTGAACAATTCAACTAGAAAATTTGAAAATAAATACGATTATCTCGATACAAATTAGAGATATGTCATAATAGATCATTTTATCTTAAATAAATCAACAATGTTTTACGGCAATTTGTCACATCAACTTGAGATTTTTCTCGTTAAAATGTTGAATAATTTTAACATATCCAACATTACGGATGAAAAAAGTGAATTTTATATAATGTTTTTTCGACATTTGTCATGGGGAGGAGGAAACAATTACGCGGAAATAACAGATCCAAGAATGACCTCAAAATCTGAGAAATCTTTCCATCCTTTAATCTTCCCTAGCAGCATGGCCCGGCGTTGCCCGGGCTTGATTCAAAAATCGTACGACTCATACAGCAATCGCTATCACTTGCCTTAAAAAACTTTTGCCCTTCCTTGCCTTTAAAGGAGTGCCCTTTGCCGTGCTGATGTTGCTACATGCCTTACATCATGCCTCACACTGCGAATTTATTCTAAGCTCTATACTAAACATTAAATCTGTTACGAAAAAAGAACTAAACAAAATGAACACAAAACGATCAGCTTTAAAAAAGGACTCGTAACCGGAAAAACCGAATGAAAAAAGAATGTTAACAACAAATACTTTTTCACACCTAACCCAGTTCTGCGGAATCAGAATAAACGTTGAGTTTAAGCAAGCGAATGAGACAATTGGAATAAAGTGCCAGCAGATTTAAAGTTTTCCCACTTGTGACGAATGCAGCTATCGATATTTTTTGCATGCTAGTTAACATTCGTGTCAGTCAGCTGTTGGCTCTCACGCTGGCAAATAGAATCTTCCTGCCTATTTGTGGCAGCCAGCTGTAGGCTCTCACTCTGGCCAGTAGAAAATTGCCGCAAACTACATGAAAACTGCCGTAGAAGCATGAAAAAATCGATTATTTCCTCTATCGATGGGAGTTGGGAAATGCAATGTCGGTCTTAGCCTTTTTACTAACTTGGAGCATGTGCATGTAAATTTTGGTGCAAATCCGTCGATAATTGCGGCCGTGCATTCGTTACACACACACACACACACACACACACACACACACACATCCTGCCTTTTATAGATAGAGATTTCTGCTTAGTTTAAGTTGTAAGGTATATAAATGTCGATAGAAAATAATCAAATGTTGATGACATAGCAAGGGTCATAAAATACTGCCCAGCGCCCCCAATTAGGCTTGCACCCCAACCTGTCGAGGGGTTCGTGGGTAATACGCATCGACTCGGCTAAGCAGCGGGGTGTGAAACGACACTTTGAATTTAGGCAGAATGCACAGATTTTCTGAAACTCTGTATAAGTGCCGATCCATAAGTAATTTATTTGGTCCTTTATTTATTTAGAGTGCGAGAGATTCCATCACGGTTGCAGTGAATTTAATTTGCGTACCCACAAGGGTATGCATACTTCGGTTAAAAAAAATCCCTTTTCTTATAGAATTAATATCTCAATTTCTATGGGACTTTGAAATCCAAATAGCTCGAGTCAATATCAAGATAAAAGAAAGCTTTTTTGACAGCAGATGTTGGCGCCCCAGATAGAGTAAAGTTTCAAGTCGACTCCATTAAATTTACTTACTCTTGGGAAAGGTATGCATCCTCTTCTTCTCCCCCCAGCTATAGGTAATAGCAGGACAGACTGGGTTCTATAGCTTTGGATGGCAATTGGTCTACTGCAGAAAGTAATTGCAACCTACTGCGGGAAAAAAATCTACCTCGTCAGTCATGTATAGAAAGATACATGATCACCTAAACGTGTATCACGGATAGCACATAACTAACTGAACTGCGTTAGACTTACAGATATAGTGGAATCTGAATATGACGGTCGTTCGTGTCGTTACTGACATAGTTTGAACAGTTCCGAAGAGATTTGAAAAATTCGAAATCAGAAGACGGCTTGAAAACATCCAAATAACAGAATTACCTAAATCACATAAAATACTTTAGAGTAAAATGAAACTTGTTATCAGTTCATTGTGAAATCACTAGACTTTGCCGCAGACATCAGGGAAAAATAATAATAAAATGATGGATAATCAAGTGTATATGTGTCAGATAAATATTAAAAGATGACCTAAGAATTATATTTAACAAAATGATTTTTCTTCTTCTAATAATGCTACTACTACTACTACTACTACTACTACTACTACTACTCTCTCTCTCTCTCTCTCATTATATTACGTGACCACTCAGGACGTAGGCGATGATGGGTATCAAAATTTCCCATCTCTTGCAGTTCTAAATAAATTGTCTTTTCTTTATTTCTAAACCTTTTCTAAAACCATCCATTTTCTCAAGTTCGTCAAGTAGGTTATAAGTTTTTTATTTTTTATTCTTCTTTATGCTTTCAATTTTTCCGATGAGTAACAAATTATCCAAATGTGATCCAGAAATTTCAACTGTCTCTTTCGGATGTTATGCACAAGTTTCTTTATTCTCTAAAACCTCGCCGTTGTTCACATGTTCGGTCCATGTTATCCTCAGCATCTTTCTGTAGAACCACATTTCTGTTGCTTAAAGTCTCTTCTTCATCTTTGAGAAAATTGTCCAGCATTTGCTGCCATACAGTAGGAAAGATATCACGTAGGAGTTCAGTATTCTTTTCCTTGTTTCTAACGAAATTTTCTGTCTCTCAATACTCTGGTCATCTTTTGGAATTCATCTTTGGCAATCCCAGTGCATCTTCGGAATTAAGTGTCGCATTTTCCGTCCTCTCTTAGAACAGTTGCCAGGTTTAAATTTAAATTTTTGTGCTCGGTTGATTTAGGTTCCTCTTAAATGTAATTTGCATTTTGGGCTCATCCTTTTGCTAATAACCATGCATTCTGCCGTCTTTCTGTAGAAGTTCTAGTTTCCTTCCCGTGTCTGCTATCCACACTATGCTATCTGCATATATGATACTAATACTGAATCATGATAGTACATCTGATTCTCTCAGAATTGCCTTTCTGTATAGGTTAAATAAGTCCTGTGAGAAAAAACATTTTTGTCTTACACTCCTTACTACTTTTGTATATCTGTTTACTATTAATACTAATAGTAATAATAATAGTATTATTACGATTATTAATATTGCTTAACCATATTATACTGATCTTTTTGCGTGTTTGTTTTGTGTTTGTCAACGTAATTCAACAAAAAATGGTACATCGTAGTGCATTTTTGTTCGCACAATACCTTTGATGTGTTCTAAGTTGGATGATAAAGCAATTTCAAATCTAATTTAGCCATCATTTTCTGAGTGATTTTTAATTAAGTATAAATTGAGAGAAACGTCTCTCCAAGAGAGATAGCTTTATGTTTAACCTTAAATTTAGGATTAGTTTAAAGAGTTCCTTCCCTGAGTTTTCTTAATAAGTAAATAATGAGAATAAGCAGAGCGGAATCCTTGACATATCCATACTCGTCTCGTTATATATGGCAGAATAGCGCGAGAGTGACAATACGGTAATAATAATTACTCGTAATAATTACAGTTAGTGATAAAAAGGACTTCACAAATAATAAAATTTCAGGTCATAGGAAGTGACTTGATATCGAGCAGAGGCCATCGAAGCCGACATTTAAGCTTAGAATGATAATAGTGAGAAGAAGAAGAAGAAGAAGAAGAAGAAGAAGAAGAAGAACAACAACAACAACAACAACAACAACAACAACAACAACAACAACAACAACAACAACAACAACGTTTACTAACAAACAGATTGACCAATCCTTAAATTAAATGCTTACTTAATCACTATTGACAAAGCGAGACGATTTCCATTGATGCATTAACAAGGTCGCTTCGGGCTGAACGCAAATGTGACAGAAAACGACACACTACAGAAGTGGGACATTTCAAGCGACAGCCATTTCCGGGAAACCTTGCTTCACTCAGTAGAGTTTTAAATCCCCAAAGAGAAAGCCAGTAGCAATCGAACTGTGATCGAGAAAGGGGTGGGGGGAAAAAGACGACACGAGCGTGATATTATATCGCAGCGGACAAGAAATATCTGAATCCACATACTCACCATTAAGCCACGCTGATATGACTTCTTGAATAATTAATATAAACCGTAGCAACAATTTCAGTTGGCCCACAAATGAAAATGGGTAATTATATATGTATGTGCAGATAGTGTAATGGTGAGCAACTGAAAACGAGAAATCTGCGATCTAGATTCGAATTCGAGACGTGTTCGTTACCCCCACTTTCGCCCAAATACGCTTTGAAAGGTACGAAACAACAAGGGCACATGGCACAGTGGATAAAGGCGTTAGTTAGATCCAGTAACAGGACCCAGAGAGTGTGAATTCAATACCTGGTTAAGGCGGTGGAGAACTTGGAGAGGGGAAATAACAGGAGATAACTGATAACTGACATCCATTAAAACATGGCATGTGGAGCTAGAACAATCTACCCCAGTGAGCGAAATAAAGGGTTCAGTTCGACATTCCAAACACCTGATGAAGAGTGAAACGGCCGAAACGATGTGATAAATATGGCGACAAAGATGAGGACAATAGTCCGAATAATGTAAATAGTGTACATAATACCTCATCTCAGAAATATAGACAGATACTGAAGAAACAGCATCTTCTCCCCCAGCTCTGGGTTAAATAGCAGACAAGGCTAGGGTATATAACCGTGGTCGGAAAAGAGTTTAGAAGAAGAGATCTGAACTAAAACCTAAGACACCTGGAAATGGTTAGACATGGGGTGCAGATAATATGAAGTTAGAAAAAAAAGATTTTAACAGCTGTGGATAATCCATTGATTACCCAGAATGATTTTGACACCAACGGGCACAGAGGTCAATGGTTAACAATATGTTTGCATAGTCTTAATTCATAAACAAAGGAAACATTTATTTCACACGGGATATATGTTGTGATATATAATCTCATTTTTTGTCAATGCACAGTGGTAATTACTGATTTTATAAATAGTTTACAGTGAAAATTTAGGATCAAAATTTACCGAATATCATGTTACGGACATATTCATACATGTTGGAAAATTGTTATAATAAATGCTTTGATTCTGTTTTTTATCCTGATATTGAGCTCTTTCTATAAGCTTCTGTTGCTGATGCGTCGGAAATAATGACAGTCAATCAGTTATGTGCCATGGGTGATACACCCTTGGCGATCATGTATCTTTCGATACATGACTGACGAGGCAGATTTTCTTCCCGCAGTAGGTGCTATTTCTTTCTGCGGTAGACCAGTTGCCATCCAAGGCTATAGGACCCGGTCTGTTCTGCTATTTAACCATAGCTGGAGGGACAAGCCTAGGATTCATACCTTTCCCAAGGGTATTAGCACGTCAAGTGAATGTAATGGATTCGACTGTAATTCGAACTCGGCTCTCCGATTTAATGACACTACACATAATTTACAGAAAAACTCTTAAACTGAAAGAATGATATAAAAAGTTCGAACAACTTTTAGAAGCACAATGAAACTCCCGAAATTAAAATTAAAAAAAAAACTGATTTAATGTTTACTTACAAGACCCTTATGGTGAGGCAAGTAAAAAAGTTCGACAATTCACAGAATATTGAAAATACGGATACCGCTTGATAACGATTTACTAAACGTAGATAAGATGTGATGCAAGGCCGAAAGTATGGAGATCTCAGTAGGAAACGAACTCACTTCTAAGTTGTAATTGATCTAGCGAGACAAGCTCGCTAACCACGTTGAAGTACCCGGAGTTGCACTTTAATCTTATTTTTGCTAAATAAAACATTTTAAATAACACCCTAAAATGGGGACAACTACAGGCATCAGTAAACTCCAAAACTGAACCTTATTCCACAAAAATGGAAAAGATTATCTACTTGAAATAATTGGATGTCAGGCCGTGGAGGAAAGGTTTGCAAACTGCTGATTTTTTAAAATTTTATTTTTGTTTTTTATAGTGTATATCTATTGTAGAGAGTTGGAACCTGACAAGATTTGTCTGGCACAAGGAAAGACTTGGTAGCGAACGCAGTAGAGTAATTAGAAGACAAACCACTCTCCTCTATTAGATTGGAAAGACAGTTAGGTATATAAATTCTGAGATCTCTAATTGATTTATATATCAGGATCAATTACAAACTCAATCAAGTCAATAGTTTCTTTCATTTTTGATGATATAATCACATTGCGCGAATAAATTATTAATGAGCTGACCACAAAGTCAAAAACGTCTCTGTATTTTTAAGCACTTTCTAATTGGTGGACCGTTTCCCGTCCAAGAAACAGTGTAAAGATTTGTAAATGAGATTAATGCGAAAGACTAAAATCGGGAGGGTAGGGTAACTGAGGTGAAACTTACTTATTTAGCACCAAAATCTTTTCATCTGTGATTTTCTTTTTTTTTTCAGTTGTCCTCCAAGAGGATCGGATATCTCTCAACGTCATCTTTTTCAAGAAAAACATATTTAATACTTTTATTTGACGACATCTCTTTCAGAATTTACTAACGCATTACAATTCAACATTTCATAATAGAAAACGACTTTCATATCCTAGCAGCCAGAAAGCATTGTCTTCTTATCCTATGTAAAATGTCACCCAACATAGCTGATGCTAGGCTTATGGACACATCACCTTTAAATATCGGTTCCCGTACGATCAATGAAGTTAAGCAACGTCGAGCCTGGTTACTACATAAGATGGTTAACCGCTTGGGAATAGCAGGTGCTTCAATCTTGGATGTGTCGGTAGTGTAATAGATAATGGCTCGGCATAGTTAATCAGAGAACCGAGTTCAAATTCCGGTTGGGGTTGTTATATTCACTTACTCGTAAATGCTATTGGAAAAGGTTTGACTTCACCTCTTCGTCCCCCAGCTATGGGTTAATTAGTAAGACTTGAATCACTTAACCCTTTATTATCCGAAAATATTTCTTGGGGTGAAAATTCTTAAAAAATGATGCATTTTATGATATAAGCAGATAATAAAAGTACATTATTGAATATTTATCACTACTAACATTTTTTGGAATATTTTGATTTTTTTTCATGTTTATTTTGAAGATCTTAAAAGGAAATTTCTGAGTTTTTTTTTTTAATGGATGATTTTATTAGATCCAGAAATTTCCATTTATTAAGAGGTATCGAAATATAAAAGACGTATGCATTTACCATGGAAAGATTATAAATAAAATTTTCAGGTTAAAATAATAATGCTTATATGTTTGAAAAATCTGAGGGGGCAATTTCTCAGTACCGCCAATTATATGAAGAACAGAAGAATACCATACTCTAAATAAATTTTTCATAAAAAATCAGATTAATAAGCATTAATTCATAGCATTTTCATTGTGTCTTCTAATATGTACCTACGTTTTAATTGAAAAGGACGCAAATTAGAAATTAATTGTGAATGAGACTAAAATTTTGGCTACAAATTACATTATTTCCTATAAATTATTATATTCTATTAATGCGTTTTCGATTAGTGCGTATCTTTTAATGTCAGCCATACTAATCGAGGGGTCTTTGAAATACTCTATAACTATGGACTTCTTATGGCACCAGTCAGTGTTTTTGAGAACAACTTGCTCACTATCGTTCTAGAAGAAAAATGTTAGTACAGTGTAACCCGGATATAAGAGACCCGGATATAAGAGAAACCCGCATATAAGAGAGATTTTATCTGGTCCAAAATGAGAGCCTGTGTTAATGTATATATAATAGACCAAACCCGGATATAAGAGAAACTCGGATATAAGAGAAACCCGGATATAAGAGAAACCCGGATATAAGATAACTCTTCTCCGGTCGCGACAACTCTCTTATATCCGGGTTACACTGTACCTTACTATGATTATTTTTGTCTGGTACAAAGATAGGAGGCTCAAAGATTATTTTTAATCATTTCACCCCAAACAAGGCAATAAAGCCACTAGGACGCAGGGGTCTACTACGTGGAAAAGATTGGTTTTGTTTGTTTTGTTTTACGGCTTAAAAATGGCTACATATAACCGTAAGTTCTATGCAAGGGTTTGTTTAATGGCAACAAAGTTTTTCATTGCTGGTAATATTTTGTTTTGTCAAAAATCAATTTCTGGTAATATTTTTTTCCAAAAATGTGTTACTGTAATAATGTTTTTCAAAAAACTATTGCTGGTAATATTTTTTTCCAGAAAAATGTATAGCTTGTAATTTATTGCTGGAAATAATTTTATACAAAGTCATTCTAGTATTAAAACCTGTTTTTACATTTTCCTAGTGTTTTTACCTCAGTTTCGGGGTTAACTATTTGTCCATAGCTGGGACCCTAACAGGTGCTAACACCCTGGGGCAGGGCGGACCTGGGAACACCAGCAATTAAGAGATGGTTCCACGCTCCTCAAAACCTCCTGATCGGAGGCCTTGCTGTTGGACGTAGTTTATTATCGTCTTACCCAGGACGGGCATGGAAATGAATATAAGAAAACGAAAAACATTATTAAGGAGCGAGAACAATAAAAGTACAAGAATTAAGAAGACAGAAGGTAATGATTGACATTGCATTTAAATATATGAATATCAAAGTTGACTGAAAAGCAAGAAACCGAAAGCGTATTCCACAAGCAAGAAGTGCGAGAGAAAAACTGTTAGCATAGAACTTACGGTTATATCAAGCCAATTCAAGTGTAGACTACCCACTTATATTTTGGGTGCAGACTCGTCAAACAGACAATTCTGAATTCAAAACCTCCAAATATGTGTTAAATGGCCGCATCAGCTCGCAATTGGCCATGTGTGGTGAGTATTGTTACATCACTGAAAACATGTTCAATCAGGCAGGAGTTACTCCAGCAGAATTGAGAAGGTTCTGGATTTGGGATCCGGTGTACTTTCGGCAGTTCTGGGAAGAATGTATAGCAATATATTACCGCTAATATAGCTCTTCTTCTTCATGTGCGGTGACCCCCTCAGGACGTAGGCGATCATGGCTCTTCACAACATCCTGTCTCTTACAGTTCTTAATAAATTTTGCTTTTCTGTTATATTCTCCTAAGCCCCGTTCCGCCATATATTTATTCAAGCTCACTAAATATATTACGCGTTGTTTTCCTGTCTCTCTTGCTCTCTAACTGCCCTGTGAGTATCTAGGACTGCGCTCAAATTCATGAAGTCCAGTTACCAGAGAGGAGAGTTATGACCAGCTAAACTACCCGCGAAGCCACTGCTCTAGGTTATGTATCACAAGATTATAGATTTCTTCTAACATGCCGTATCCCTACAGGACATAGGCAATTATGACACTTCACAGCTTCTTTTTCGTTATCCATTAATTTCTTTTTGTTTTAAAAGTTTTTACAGTGTAGAAGTGTTTGAATAGAGATCCATATTTAATTAAATGAAGGCATATCGCACAAGATAACACAAAGTGTTATTAAAGAAAATGCCGGAAGGTATTTTTTCTTTAATAAAGTTTTGATGTTAAACATATAAAGTACTAATAATATATTGTTGGATTAAAAAAACTGCTATGATTTCTTAGTCAACTTGTTTCCTTTTGTCTTCTCCATCGTTCTGAATTAACAATAGTGATTATCCTAGATTAGATGTCACTCAAAGCTAGAGAGCCTAGTGTACCCTGCTATTTTTACCTATGCTATTAAAATTAACCTCTTCTCGTAGGGTCTACGTTGCTTCTTTCTTATTGTCGGTGATTTACCACGCCTCTTATAAATAGATAATATATAAATAATATATATATATATATATATATATATATATATATATATATATATATATATATATATATATATGTATATATAAATAAAAAGGAAAGAACAGTAAGATATAAAATCCGGTGTTCTTATAGATATTTTTATTTTTACACAATAGTGCTCTATGTAAATTTAAATTTACAGAGCATTAATATTATAAATTAATAGATTTAAAATATGGTTTTACCGCTACACAGTGATAACCATGTTTCAGAAATGGAAGCTAAAGCCCCTGAATTTAATTTTGTTATTAAACCAAAGACATTAGTTCCATTTCCTCATCAAGCGAATTTTGGAGACTCCAATATTAAATTCAGGGGCTTTAGCTTCCATTTCTGAAACATGGTTATCACTGTGTAGCGGTAAAACCATATTTTAAATCTATTAATTTATAATATATATATATATATATATATATATATATATATATAACATATATATATAACATATATATATACATATATATATATGTGTGTGTATGTGTCATTAATTTTTATCCAAACTTGTATAACAAACACACACAACATACGTACATATACACACACACACATATATATATATATATATATATATATATATATATATATATATATATATATATATATATATATATATCCATGTATAAGATAAGAATAAACCGAGTCCGTAGCCTTTAATTTTAAAGGAGGGCTAAATACAGAGTAAAGATTTATATTGCTTAATCTCTTATAAAAACAATATATATATATATAAATAAATAAATAATATATATATATATATATATATATATATATATATATATATATATATATATGAATGAATGCATGTATCTATGTATGTGTGTGTGTGTGCGTATGTGTGCGTTTATGTGTGTTGTAAATGAAGAGTATGTCATTTCAAACCCGTGCCCAATAAAATAATGTTTACAGTAATAATAAAATATTATTGGATTGAAAAATTCAATCAATTACCGATCTATTAATTTCTATGACTTATTAGTCGACTTCTTTCATTTTGCCTTCTCCACTTCTTAATTCAGAATAATGCTTCTACTAGATTAGATGTCACTCAAAGCTAGAATACCCTGCTATTTTCATCTATGCTATTAAAATTAACCTTTTCTCATAGGGTCTACATTGCTCCTTCCTTATTTTCGGTGAAATAATACAGGCTTAGGCGATCATGTATCTTTCGATACATGACTGACGATGCAGATTTTTCCCGCAGTAGTTTGCCATTGCTTTCTGCGGTAGACCAATTGCCATCCAAGGCTATAAAACACGGTCTGTCTTGCTATTTCCCCATAGATGGGGGAAAGAAGAAGAGAATTCATACTTTTCCCAAGGGTATTAGCACGTTCTAGAATTCGAACTCGGCTCTCCGATTCCATAATCCCAGCCGCTATCCATAATTCCACCGTAGTTCCTCGTTTAGTGAATCAAAACCGATTCTTTTTTTTTTCTTTCTCCTCAAGCCATTTGTTGGCGATTCCAGATAATGTCCGCTCTAAACTAACATAAAAAGAAATTATGATAAAATTAGGAAGAAACGTGTTTTTTTTTTTTTATTTATTAAAAATAGAAAAGGCTAGTGGTTAGTAATACGAGGCATCTGAGAGTCTTGACAGATTTCAATACACATTATTCGTTCCTCCTTCTGTTATCTTTTCTTTCTATCCTACGCTTCCATCTGCAGGAGTTTCAACTTAGTCGATCCAAACGTGCTCGCTTCTTCAATATTGGGTGATGTACGTGATGAATTTTCTGATTCTTCCGATTTAACGCGTGCACGCGGGTGTGCTGACCATACTGGGGAGCGTTTTTACAAATTGGTGAAATAGAATTTTTTTTTTCCGTGTCTGTTTAAAAAGTGTGAAATATAACGGCTAGCTATTAAGTTTCTCTTGAACTATATCAATACAATGTTTAGAATGTGGATTAATAGAATTATGAAAGGGAGTGACTAAAGAACAGTGTGCTACTAAAGGGGAGACGGTGGATAAGAAACGAATTACCGTGAAAAGCATATGAGGTGCAAAAGAAAAAAATTAGATTAGAACTTAAATAGATAAATAGGTATATAGATAGATAGACAGACAGACAGACAGACAGACTAATAAAAAGAAATAGATACTCAAATAATTACTTATATTTCAAATCACCTATCTATTTACATCTAATTTTATTATGTATCTATATATGTATGTGTGTATGTATGTATCTCTCTCTATATATATATATATCTATCTATATATATATATATATATATACTCTCTCTCTCTCTCTCTCTCTCTCTCTCTCTATCTATCTATCTATCTATATATATATATATATATATATATATATATATATATATATATGTGTACATATTTATATACCGAGATAGAAAATGGATAGATTTAAATACATAAATATATACATACAGATATATGTGTACTTATATGCATGTATATTTGTTGTATAAGTAGTAGTTATATAAATGTAAATACTTTACATGTATGCATTTTTACACACACACACATATATGTATATACATATATATAAATATATATATATATATATATGTATATATATATATATATATATATATATATATATATATATATATATATATATATATGTACATATTTACATACGATCATGATTAAGCGACAACTTTAGTTTTGTAGATAGTCATATCTATCTATCTATCTAGCTATATATATATATATATATATATATATATATATATATATATATATATATATATATATGCACACAGAAAGAAAGGGATAGTGTGCATGTGTGTGCGATACCGAAAAATATATACATTAACAGCTGTATGAAATTGACAGGCATATATATATATATATATACATATATGTATACAGTTTAGATTCGTAGGCACAGGCATATAGAGAGATAGATAGCTAATGTATATATTTGGTTTTAAGTGAATATATTTACCTATTATTTTGAAATCATTGTAAACTTTCGTCTAACGAAGCGATTGTATTTGTGCATCTCTTAAAATAAAATGAAATCTCGCATTCTTGTTGAAAAGAAATAGATGTATTTACTAAGCCATCGCGACAAAATAATTTCTATGTATGCTTATGTATAAGAGTTGAAATACAGATAATAAACGTTTTATCAAATATATCGATGTACAGGAGTCGATGTTAAGGCAGTTAGCAACGTTATGAGTATATTGTCATATTTTCTTCATTTACTTAGTCGAGTAATATCAATAAACAGAAGGCAGGAAGAATGTACTGCGTCAATCTTCCAAGTAGTGACGATTTATCCTTCATAAGCTATTATATATATATATATATATATATATATATATATATATATATATATGTGTGTGTGTGTGTGTGTGTGTGTGTGTGTGTGTGTATGTATGTATATATGGGAAAGGTATAAATCCTCTTCTTCTCGTCTCCAGCTATGGGTAAATAGCAGGACAGATGGAGTTCTATAGCCTTGGATAGTAACTGGTCTAGGAGAAAGACAACTCTGCGGAGGGTTTTGTGGGTATCTTGTGGCACGTAGTGTACCAGGTATTCGGCCCTTGGTTCCACACAAAGCCCTCACCACTATAACCAAATCATATGTGCTTGTGTCTGGTGTCTGGCTGTCGGTTCCTTGGAACTGAGCTGCTTGAGCCTCATATGACGAATACGACGGGAGTGCCAACCATATATATATATATATATCCGATGCAATGAGAACGAAAGTAATATATATATTCTAACGTTCACAGCATTAATCCAAAAGAGACCTTGATATCGATAGTAGAGCGACAATTATTTATTATAATTTTATCATATAGACAAAAATAGTTTACTCACTACAAAGATGCAACTTCGTTTCGGTGCATTTCAATTGCACCTCGACTGGTGAGAACCAAAAATGGTTATGAACAATTCTTCTTGTAGGCAAGCCGTATGTGAAACGTCACTTCCTTTTTTCCATTTGTTTGAGAAAAAAATATACATAAAACAACAATGTGACGGAGTGAAACAATAGTGCTTGTTGATAGCAGTTTGGTGAAGGATGGATGGGGGTGTTGAATGCTGGCGAGTTTGGGAAGATTCCTTACCGATAACCACGGTCAAATGTTTAGGCATTCAATTCACAAGCTTCCTAAGAGTGACGGCTATAGGAAAGAAGAAATCACCACTTCTAAATTTATTAATTTACAAAACACTTCCATTGATTACAGAATTAGTAGTGATAACTCCAACATTAATATATGCAATTCTACTTTAGCTTGTCTTTTATAGTAAACCAAAATTGTATTTCAATACTTCATATGCATCCGATCCTTAGCTATGATTACTTAATGATGAACATGCCATTTTCGTTTATGGTCTATTTCATCACGATTCTTCTGTTAATCTTGGAGAGTAATTATACATTCTTATTGCTCAAAATAGAGTCAAAGTCCAATAGTGTTATAAAAACCTCTGGGAATTCCAGTAAGATATCTTTAATCATTTATAAAATAAAAGGGTTTACAGATTAATCTAACAGTTCGACAATTTTGCTGTTACACCTAGTAATTCTGTGAAGGCTCGTTAACTCTTCTGGTTATTAAAAAAGTCCCAGCCAACCCATTCTCCGAGGATTTTCAGGTGTATGAACTCTATAGATTACGAGATCTAACTCAGTAAGAGACGACTGCTGGAGAGTGAAAGAATTGAAGGAAACAGCAGATATTATTTGGACGGGCAGATGCAAATGTCAGGCTTTTATGTGTTTCAGCTGAAAGTGCCGCTCTTTTCGCAACATTAAACAATGAAGGAATATTATTGCGCATTATACGGAGAAAAGTATTGTCTGCGAGACACGCTTTATTGGGAAGGAAACGAGGCGGTCGTTTGTTAGCCACTATTTTGTTCTTTGGATTCATGCCTTTCTTTGAAAGTCTAAAAGTGATTGACACGAAAGTATCCATATGTTAATATGTGGGTCTGCAAGCATATATTCTGAATCAAACACGCACAACCATAAGTATGTGATAAATATTTCGTATAAATATTATGTCACGCGGTTGTGTTTGTTGAGTACTCATTGCGATAAAAATATGTCTACCTAAATGATTGTCTTGGATGATTAGCAATATATCTACTGCGGGTACAAATACATTTACTACGCTTTACTTAGGCTGTTACATGGATACAATTTTGGAGTACAATGTGGCGTGTAAACTCACGACTGATCTAAAAAAAATTATCTTGCTCCGTAACTCCTAACACACACGCACACATACGAAGAATATACATGCATATAAGTACACAGACACACACACACATATATGTGTGTGTGTGTACATACATATATATATGCATATATATATGATTTTTACATATGTATGTATTTCTCTATGTATCAATATCTCTATTTTATATATATATATATATATATATATATATATATATATATATATATATATATATATATATATATATATATATATATATATATAGATAGATAGATAAGCAGTGACGGATAATTAAAAGATATAGATAGATAAGTCATTTGAACTTTTATTCATTGACTAACTACCTATTCTAGTTTGTTCGTATCTCTCTATCTGTCTATCTATCTATCTGCGTACACACACACACACACACACACACACAAACATTTATATATTAGTATTGTTGAAAATTTGCTATATTTTACATGATGTGTTTGAAATCGGAGACAGAATGTATGCAGATATTGACAGTGTAGACATAGGAAACACGTCAAAGTGAGTGTCAGTTTCCCTTTTTAATGCGATTACACACGATGTTTTCCACGTCCACATTATCTCTGTCTCTCTCTCTTTCTCACTCTACACACGCACACAGACACTCACACAAATACAAACACATACACACACATATTCACACACACACATACATATACGTACACACGCACACATATATATATATATTGTGTATATTTAGGCACCAATTTTTCATTAATGCATGTGTATTTATTTTAAGTAAGTAACAGACTATCATTATTATTTCGTCCGTGTATTGTTTGATATATTGAAATGTAATTGTCATCTTTGATAATGGCTTATGTAAACCGAAAGCTTAGATAGGATTTAAACATGTATCAATATGGTGATTTCCCTTCGTCTTTCAATGATATTGTTATTAAGCTTATCAGAGAATATGAAAGGAACTTACTTAAAATAAATAGACACAACTTGTCTATATTATTTAATGAAACATGCATCAATGAATATATATATATATTTGGTTAAAAAGTAATTCTTTCAAATTTCCATGACGTTAGACTTCAGAAAAATAATAGCTGCGACGTTTCACCGGATTCCTCCAGGTAGGCAAAGAAATTGCAACGATTTATATTCATCTGTTTATTCTGAACAAACAGTATGTAAGAGCAAAATTAAGCAGTGGGCAACGTGTCTCTGCAGTGGCGACAGCTGTATATGCGACAAGTCACGTTTCTGACCACCAGATATAGCTGTCAACATACGAAATGGAGATGGTGACCAAAAAATCATAGACAATGGAGTTGACAATATGGAAAAAGCTGTTTCAGACAGCACCTTTATCACTTATTTCCAAAACATGAAAACTTTATCCACACGCCTTTTTTGTCATTCTTGTTATCTGTTATAGATTTCGCGGAAACATGATGTAGACGTATGCCTTTAGCGGCATCTTTCACACACACACAAACACACACACACACACACACACACACACACACACACACACACACATATATATATATATATATATATATATATATATATATATATATATATATATATATATTGTAGCATACCTACGGATGATAATGTGTATGTCCCCCTTCACATAAATACTGTAGTAAATACTGTATGTTGTTCTGCAGTTGGAGATTCATTGTGGAATTCACTTGACTGACTTCTAACAGTTGACTACTTCTAAGTGCCGCTGGCGAATCTTATATGTGTTGATCTTGTCCTAAATATTATCGTTCGTCACCAACCTTCGAGTGATTATTCTATTCAACAACCTTCCCTTGCTTACAACAATATATATATATATATATATATATATATATATATATATATATATATATATATATATATATATATGTATTACTTCCTTCAGATTCCTTCAAGGCTTTTTATTATAAGCCGATGTAGATATCCTATTTAAAAAAACTCCAGTACATGAATCATTTTTATTTGCAACTTTTTACACTGATGTACAAGGCCCGCGAGGGTAACAGAGTAAGGTGGGCAGTTTATGCGTATATGCGGAGAAGATAGTGGTTAAACCTAGGCTTGAACATGTTGAGATTGTAGTGATCGGGGAAGCATCCTCTTGAGAGTCGGGTCCGTAAAGTAGCGATTGGTTGGAAGAATCTACTCGAGTGGAACTTACATCTCACCAATGGAATGCGAAGGGAGTGAGGGTGGTTCGCTAATCCATCCAAACCTACCAATCGCAAAAACCTACTGCATGTATATATATATATGTGAATGTGTATATATATATAAAGGGTGTTTCATTAAGACGGATTATATACAAGGGTGTTTTATTAAGACGGATCAAAGTCAGCAGTAAATAAATCAGTGTTATTGGCGAACATTTATTTATTTCACTATTGGGTCATCTTATTTAAGTCATGGAAATTATGTGTGAAAAATAATATCGCCCAAATATCCGCCAAATCTGAAAGAAAAAGAAAAAATCATTAGACGCTTAAATTTAATTCACATTTTAAATCGGTTTAAGTTATTGGAACATCCTATATAATCGCTGATACAACAAAATTAACTCTTCTCTATCGTGATACGGTATTTATTCCGTCTAAAACTTGGAGCGGTTTAAATATTCACGAGAGATGTTATGTCGAGCAACTATATATATATATATATATATATATATACGTCATCTACAGACAGACTGCTTCGCAGCTCATCAGTGTGGCAAGACGTCCAGTTGCCTCTAGGATCGAAACCCGACTGAATTTTCATCAGTCGGAACTTCTCCCGCTAAGCCATTAGCGTACGGTACCGGATGAAGGT
Source organism: Acanthosepion esculentum (assembly GCA_964036315.1). Taxonomy (NCBI): domain Eukaryota; kingdom Metazoa; phylum Mollusca; class Cephalopoda; order Sepiida; family Sepiidae; genus Acanthosepion; species Acanthosepion esculentum. The sequence continues at coordinate 80,095,059 of OZ038482.1, read as the reverse complement.
GAATTTTAGCGTGTTTATTTTTAGATTCAGATAAACACACAGTGAATGACAGTGACTCAATTCTGTCGAAGAGTCGTGCATTATTAGCTTAAATAGTCACTTTACAAATTCACACCTCAAACCAGAGGGCTCAACCGAAATTAATTTTCAGGAGCTAATATATATATATATATATATATATATATATATATATATATATATATATATATATATATATATGCACATATTGAGACATGTTTCGTTGAATAATTTAGACATGTTCTGTCTATTTATTTTATTTTCAATTATATCCTTTCATATTCCCGCATCAGCTTTTTGGTGTCGTTATTGAATAACGAGAGACAATCGCCGTGTTGACACATATTTCTTTTATTCCGTGTACTTTCGACATAGCACAATGACAATATTAATAATAACTTCTCTAACTATATTGCTGATCAATAAATAAGTTGCTCCATCAGAGATTTTTATACTAAAGATATAGAATATAATACTTTTTCAACCAACCCCAAACATATCAAACTTTTTATATCACGACCAAATAACATGTCTCAATGGCAATTATGCGTGAAAAATAATATCGCCCAAATGTCCGCCTAGGCTTCGGCGGAACACCCCCACTCGATTGTCAAAATGTTTGATGACGTCTCTGCATAGTTGCTCCTCGATCTCACCAATATAGTTTATTATCTCATCCTTCAGCTGTTGAATTGTTGTTGGCTTGTTGGCATAGAGCTTTCTTTTGAGATAACCCCAAAGGAAGAAATCTAAAGGTGTCAAGTCGCACGATCGTGGTGGCAAGTTGACTTCCCTGTTTCGAGAGATGATGCGACCTGGGAATTTCTCATTCAGATTCTGTTTGAACGTCCATTTTCGTACTTGGCTTCGATAACTTTTATCACGTCGTTTGATTGTTAATCCTTCCATGGTTGAAACTGCCAACGACTTATGTTGCTAAATGTGAAAGAGAATATCTTTAGACTCTTAAACTTAATTCACATTTAAAATTGGTCCAAGTTATATATATATATATATATATATATATATATATATATATATATATGTGTGTGTGTGTGTGTGTGTGTGTGTCTTTGACATCCTGATCATCATAATCATCGCTTCCTTACAATTACATTTGCATTCATATCATACAACGCATTTATTATAACCATTTTAAGAGTATATTTTGCATGCATTTCTTGGATGAACTTTAGTATAAAAGAATAAACCTATCCGGAATTTAAATGAAGTTAAAAATAGACTGAGTTATAAAGGGCTTCTTAACATGAAAACTTTGTCCGACTTAAAAATTATCATTTACTTGGGATTGAACCCTAGACATTGCCACAGATGGTGGGTATGTAGCTACCTTAAGAGTGGAACATGTAAGAAAAGAAAATAATCCATACATAATACATAATGTGATATATTATTCTCCGCACACATAATTTAAGCATGTGTATATACACACACACACACACACACACACACACACACACACACACACACATATATATGTGAGTGTGTGTGTGTGATTGGTTGTTGGTGTGGTTGTGCGGGTGTGTGTAATTTTCAAAAAGTGACCATTCATATCTGTTGAGTATATATATATATATATATATATATATATATATATATATATATATATATATATATATACACATATATATGTATATTCCTTGGATCTTGTCGATACTACCGACAGCTTGGGCATGTGGACTAGGCAGCACAGAGCCCCCATATACCATCGGTCAAGCCTGCGCCATGGGGAGGTCACTCCAGTTTCATCAGGAAACGGACCGCTACTTTTATCTTGACCAAACAGGGCGCTACCTTTATTTTGAGAGATAATCATATGTCTACTATCTCTCTCTCTCTCTCTCTCTATATATATATATGTATATATATATGTGTGTGTGTGTGTGTGTGTGTGTGTGTGTGTGTGTGTGTGTGTGTGTGTGTGTGTGTGTGTGTGTGTGTGTGTGTGTATATATGTATAGTAATAATACAATATGGTAATCCGTATGGAATGTCCAGGAGGATATAGATCCAGGAAGAGCTCTATGTCAAAAGACAGAGCAAAATTATTATTAATTAAAGAATATCAAACCCAAGTGTTTGATATTTTTTAATTAATAATAGCATATATATATATATATTACAGGGATAATTTATGATCAAAATTCAGTTCATGATTATATGTCAGGAGTCGTCTTTTTGTTTATTAGACGAGATATGGCGTGTTTAAAATCCATATGATAAATGAAGAGCACTAGGTGAGATTACTCCGTCAAATAAATAAAAAGGTTCAAAAGACTTAACTTCCGATTTCAAGTTTCAGAGATTTGACAAGCTAAGATAATTCTATTGTATTCATGAAAAGATATCATGTTTATATTTAATTTATGAACGCTAACTAAATATAAAAAACGCTAATCATAGAAGCCAAACTAATGACAAAACTGTTTAAATTAGAAACGTAAAAATTAAAAGGACAAAATCATGCTGAGATTGTTCGATTTTAAATTTTTGATAATTTTCACGTTATGATTGCATTTATTTAAACATAATATTGGGAAATAAAATTCAGCAAATATTTCAACAAAATCTATATTTTAAAATATGATTATTTACATGATTATTTACAATTTAGATAGTCGGCTAAGGTATTTTTTCTTTTGTCTTTATTCATATATAATTATTTATGCGATAGAATTTATACCCCTACATAATATGCGAATGTAACAAGAGGTGTACTTATTTTTCTTCTTGATGAATTTGATCAGTTTTATAAGGACCCTTTTTTAATGAATTTCAATTTATTTATTTCTCTCACCTAAATATTCCATGTTTTTAGAAGTAATTGTTAAGCCTAAGAGTAATTTCTTGTCTCGACCCCTCTTCTTGGTTTCTATTTCAGTTTGGCCTGGTACAAAAGAGAATCGCATTTTCTTAAAATAGGACATTCTAAGAAAGCTAAGATCAGCGTGAAAACTTTATTAAACCTCGTTAAAGAGCAAGAACACCAAACATATGCTGTGTGTCTCATAGATTAATTAGAAACGATAGGTTAGGGATATTTTTAGGGTCGATTATTAGGCTTGTGTTTGGGCAGCATTTATAATTAATTATTTTTTTTTTATTACAGCGAGGGTATCTTCTATCGAAATTGATTTTGTTATTTTCGTCTGCTCCTAAAATCTCGACGAAACATCATATTTTTAATATAACTGAATTACTTTCCTTCAGCTCGCTTTAATGCGAGTGGAATGCATTGACAATGAAAGGGTGTTTTGCCTGGGGTCACATAGAAATATCGACGCGAACTGATTGGTTAATTGCATAAGCAAGATGCAGCCTTGATCACTGATTGATGATTGATTAAAATTAATGATATTTGAGATCCACCGCATACAAGCTACTAAACCTACCCCAAAGGAATAGTTAGAGAAGCGTAGAAATTAATAGAGACGTGGAAACGTTTTAATAGGGTTTTCCGTATTTATGTTTTTTTGTTGAATTTGACTGGCATTTATAAATGGATGTTTGCATAGGATCTATTCGATCCAGACTTGAAAGAAAAAATGTTTTAGTTTTCTATTTTTTCTCGTCTTTTTGTGATTGTAACTGAGACACAATGAATTCACTGTTTCACATCTGTACTCTGAACAAAGCGTATTGTAACGTGGTGAGTAGTGAGAGGTGTAGCCACTAGAAACACCGGGCTTTGTAAATAGTAACGGTATTATATGAATAAGTAACAGGAGACTGGAGGGAACAACATAATCGAGACCGTTCAGATGGGCAAACATAGATGGGCTGAGACGTCGTTCGTCTCAAAGACTACAGATGGACTGTTAGAAGGACAGAATGCAAACCAAGGCAATGGAAGAGAAGTGCAAGATGACGCAAAAATCTGATCCGAAATCTCGGTCCGACATTACCCGGTATAGCCAGAGACAGAAAGTGGTGGAGGTCAACCAAGGAAGGGTTGCCCCAATAGGATTTGGATTTGGATTTGGATTTGGATTAATATGTATTGTCTGAATATGTAACAATTAGTACATTAAGAAACGGACCGTTTTCGTCCCATTACCAACCCAAGCAATGTCATGAAAGGTCAGCATTTAGATGGGAGACCGCTTAAAAATAAAAGTAAAAATTAAAAAATACTATAAATCTAGTGGGAAACAAAATTACTATACGAAGAAAAAAAAATAGGTTGCTTGTTTATTATTGTTGCTGAGCGAGTTCGATTTTAATAGATTTGTGCCAGGCCGAACTAATTGTTTTTTCTCTTTTTTAGCGGCATATCAGCCAATATGGCAAGGGTCCTCAAACTTGCTTGCTCCATGCACCCCTTTCAGCATTTGTCAAAATGCCATTCCCCTCCCTCTTTTTCGAGGTGACAGGCCACATAGGCCAAATTCTATAATTGCTCTCCTCACCCACTAAACTTTTCTGTGCTCACAATTCACTCCTGAAAATCTCAAATTCCCCTCTGGGGGTGAATTTCACCCCTGTTGAGAACCCCTGCTCTATGGGTTGTTTAATCCCTAAATCTAAATATTCTCTATACAATTATTTTTCTTGCGATAATAATAGTTTTAGTGATACAAGTCTTACTCATTAACCCATATGTTGGGGAGAAGAGGGGGAATGCATACCTTTCCCAAGGGTATTTGCGGGAAAGTGACTATAACGAACCAAGCTGGATTTGGAACTCGGCTCTGCGATTAACAGTTTCGAGCCATTATCCATTACACTACGCGCACACCCAAGCTTACAGCATCTAGCATTCTCAAGCGGTCACCCATTTAGATACTAACCAAGCTCGTCATTGCTGAACTTCGGTGATCGTACAGACCGAGCTATGCTTAGTAAATAACTATAACAAAGATATTTTAGGTAGATTAGTCTGATAGAAGGCTTAAAAAACTATTGGTGACAATTTACAAACTGTGTAGTGAGTTCAATCCTCACTGGGTACCACATAGTTTTAGTCTTATACAAGATTAAGTGGAGTTCAATAAATAACAACAGCAAAGGTTGACACAGATTGATATAAAAGTTAAACTACGCGGGGTGATAATTACTATAGGTGGGTGACTTCATTCACACTAGTTGCCTCATGCATTTGGGCTTGTTCCAGACTAAACTAATCTTAATTAGTAAGAAAATGATTTTCCGTTATTTGGAATGTGGCAATGATTACCAAAGTAGATTTATTTTTTATCATTTACTATTGAGTAGTGAATTTGATCAATTTCTATGTAAAGTTGTGATCACAAAGAAATCACAGCTTCTGTAAGCACTTCATGACCTTTTACCAGGTTAATTGCTTGACCCTATTCCAAAGTTACCATTTGGCGATAGTTGATGTGGAAGACAAATTTCTTTGGTGTATATGCACGTCACTCTCTCAAGTAAAAGGCCGGCGCCTTAGCCAACCACATCATGGTCGCTGTTAAAGGGTCTTTCTGCTGAATAAAATGGCGGGGGAAAAAAAACACTTACGCAAGAAATATCTATTACGTGTATGAAAGTAGATGCAGAACAACTACAGCTCTATCGTATTCCCTTGGCTGAGTTGTGTGCGTGTGTGCGCGTGCGCGCAACTGTTTAATAAATAGTTGTACCACATCGCGGAAGAATATGTCTAAATTTTTTTATATCTTTGCTCGATTTTTCTAAAGCCTTCGCACAAACAACAAAGCATATGGGAATGCGAAAATAAATAAATCAGTTAATAGAATAAAAAGTAATTTAGTTGAGAGAATAGAAATCCGACAACCACTTCTGTGGATAGATATGAAACATATGGTTATAGTGATTATAACTGTTTCCTTATAGGGAATCATTCAACAGTCATTGACCAAGCAGCCTGTACTATTCGAGTTAAGCTTTCCTTCACTCCCTGGCTATCGAACTCGGATGAAAGTGAAGTATCTGCTCTCCTTATGTCAAATGGTAATAGGAATTTTTACCCTTACCTTATAAAGAAACATTTGGCATTCATTGACCGAGCATCCAATGATATTCAAGCTAAGTTTTTCTTCACTCCCTGGCCATCGGGCTCAGATGAAAGTGGTGTCTTTGCTTTTCTCATAAAGCAGGAATTAAGAGTAGAAAATAAGAATAGTAATTTTAGTTGATTATAAGGAAACATTCGGCAGTTATTGACCGAGTAGCCAGTGGTACTTTGGAATAAAACTAATAAAATCATTCTCTTACAATTTTTCAGGAAAATAAGTTTCTCAAGTCCCGTAAATGTCATCGCTCTTTTCTAGTATTGATAGAGGTTTCCTTTTTAGCTCTTTTGTTTTAAATAATGTGGGATCTCAACTTCCTTTTTTTTATTTTTTAAGCGTATCACCCCAAGCAAGGCTGGAGGCCACTATCACGCATGGGGTTACAGAAGGGATGGAGGAAGAGTAGATAGGAGTGGTAAAGGAGAGGATGTGGAGAAAGAGAAAGACGGAGGGTCGATCAGGGCGAGTATATCTGGGCACTTAGCAATGAGGAAAGACTCAACGCTGCAGACGTTGGTTATAATGCCACGGATGTTGGAGAAGGAGATATTTAGAGGTTTGGGGGATTTTTGGAAGGCTGGTTTAGGTTTATATTTCTGACGTCATTATTTTCTCTTCGTGTTACATGTTCTATCCATTTTAGTGTTGTTCAGTCAGTAAAGAGACCCTGCGTAATACACGCTTAGGCAATCATGTATCTTTTGATAGATGAATGGCGAGACAGATTTTTCCTGCAGTACGTTGCCATTTCTTTCTGCGGAAGACCAGTTGACAATCAAGGTTACAGAACCCGGTCTGTCCTTCTATTTACCCATAGCTGGGGCGGGGGAGAAAATTTATACCTTTCCCAAGGTATTGTTGTTGAAAGACCACAAGTGAAGTTGTTTCTGTTATTTGGTACAGTACTTTGTGATTCTGTAGCGCCAGACCACAGGTTCGAATAAGGATGATCCTCGACAATTGCTACAGGCTTAATTCGCTATAATCCATTTTAAACATTAATCTGAGAAAGCGGTTGTAAACAGTAGACAGATATTTCTGAACGGGTTTAACGCCATGTCATTCAGTTCAAAATCTCGATCTGACGAGGTTATTTAAGAACATGACTCAAGCTTATAAGTTAATGTTTTGGCTTTGTAGTAATTTGCGGTGTTGGAGAAAACTACCTCTAGTACAATTAAATCTATGTACAGATTCCTTATAACCTATACTAAAAGATCCATACGCTGACATGTTTCAAGTGTATCGCATTTTCTAATTCTCCATCCTGAATTTTTATGGTGGATCAAGAGTAGGTGTCATCAATACTTTCATGTGACAATAATAGTTTTAATGATACAAGTCTTACTAATTAACCCATAGATGGGAGAGAAGATTCATACTTCTCCCAAGAGTATTTGCGCGTGAGTATAACGAACCAAGCTGGAATTAGAACTTGGCTCTCTGATTAAGAGTTTGCAGCCATTATCCATTAAACTACCTCCACATCCAAGCTTACAGCACCTGGCATTCCCAAGCGGTCACCCATATAGGTACTGACCAAGCTCGACATAGCTTAACTTCGGTGATCGTACAAACCGAGCTAGGCTTAGTAAATAACCATAACAAAGATATTTTAGGTAGATTAGTCTTATAGAAGGCTTAAGAAACTATTGGTGACAATTTACAAACTGTGTAGTGAGTTCAATCCTCACTGGGTACCACATAGTTTTAGTCTTATAAAAGATTAAGTGGAGTTCAATAAATAACAACAGCAAAGGTTGGCACAGACTCATATAACAATTAATAAACTACGCTGGTTGATAATTACTATAAGTGGGAGACATTGTCCACACTAGGTCTTTCATGCTCTTGGGCTTGTTCCATACTGAACTAATCTTAATTAGTAAGAAAGCGATTTTCCGTGATTTGGAATGTGGTAATGATTAGTAAAGTAGATTCAGAGTACTTACATTCCAATTGAGGATTAAAAAAGAAAGTAAAAATAGTAAATGATTGATTCGTTTTCTATGATTCATCAGACCATTGCAGGCTATTTAAAGCCAGAAAATATTTCTAAGAATTTAAGGCATTCTTTTAGAAGATAATGGTTTTAAGTGATATAAGTCTTGCTAATTAACCCAGAGATGAGGTTGACCCATACCTTTCCCAAGAAATATTTGCGCGTAAATGAATATAACGAATGAAAAAAAATCTAGTAGATTAAAACGTTGGGTAATAAAAATTAGGCTCTCTGACAGCTGTGAGTTCAATGTCTAGTTTTGGTAGTGCAGAAAACTCACATATGATGGTTCAATAGGAAGAAACGAACTTGTGGTACAAAAGTGAATCAGAATTCTAGAAAATCAATGATATGGAAATCAAAATGAAAAGAATTTACTGGACTTGCGACTTTTCCAGCGACGTTAACTTTCGAAATATGCCTTGGGATATACATGATCCCATATCTCCTCTGCTCTCAGCGATGAGTTGAATACAAGAATATAAATAAGCTAGACCGGGCTCTGTGGCCTTGGTTGGTAACAAGTCTAGGAAAAGGACTAATTCGAACTCAAAATCTTAGAGAAAGCAGCGTGATACCACATCAATAACATTCCCCAGAATCTTGGCAGTTAACATATCATAAAGAGAAGGAAGCTATGGAGAGTCCTAACTAACCCCGTAATGAAGAGAAACGACATTTAATATATATGTGTATTGATCACCTTACTGTATGCATAGTATTATAAAAATATAAATTTTTCATATCCCAGCTTTCATAATTTACATTATTTTCATCCGGGCCATGGCCCTGATCTTTGTTGTTGGAATCAAAATGTTACGGCAGTTGTGGCCTCCGACCTTCATCATGTGATTGTCGACCCTGATAACCTTAAAGGAATTTTTTCCCGTTCTAGTACCGTACATGTCTCCAAAACAAACAAGATGATATGCAATCTAATATTCAAAGCAAACTTCAGTTACATATGCACTAATATATTTTATTGACTGTGAGCAACCGTAATTTGCTGCGAAGAGCTTCCAAAATTTGTAACTGTGTTTATGTTTAGACGGACCGTGTATCTTGTATTATCGATCATAATATGATAGCAATTAAATGCGGTTCTATTGATTTTTGGCTATGGCACTTTGCACGGATAGGTGACAGGTTAACTTGTAGACAGCAGCCCACCGCTAAGGAAATCTTCTTTTTTTTTTTAAATCTCGGAGCGGACATTTTAAAATACCTTTGAAGTGTACTGTCATTTTAGTTACGTGACAATAAAATCCCTTCCACCAATATATATATATATATATATATATATATATATATATATATATACATATATATATAGGTCTGATGACCTGCGTAAGATACAACATTAAATCTGTAATTTTCTTAAAAATTGTTTTAACATAAGATAGCTCTAATAGCCCTACTTTTCTTTGATACTAATGGATGTCCTGTTATAGTTATCTCAAAGTTGTAGAAACAGAGAACATATTGAATGAGCAGCTCTCCGCATGGACGACAGAGCTGAAGGTAACTGTTGAATAGTTGTTTTATTATTATAATCATATCAACCCATGTAAAGCAGCAAAGCCACTAAGACACTAGACGTTACTGTGTTTGGAAGAACAAGAATAAAAGAGAAACATTAGCGAGCGAGAACAATAGAAGAGTTATCAAGAAGACACTAGATAACGTTTGACATTACATTTAAATTTTTGAAGATCAAAATTGACCGGAAATCATGGAGCCTGAAGAGAGTGCCACAAGCGAAAAGTGCGGAAAAATAAACTGTTACTTACAGTTACACCTCGCCAGTTCAACTGCTAGGTGATAAGACCTTGCTGCCAGTCAAGTACTGCAATTAAATTCATTAAGTGAGGGTACCACAGCGAAATGTTCACCTGAACAATTACCATGAAAGTATTTATAGAAAGGCTTAGAGAAGCTACATTACGGAGGTGGGAAAGTAAGAAGACCAATAATATTACTGATTCTTCTTTAGATTTCACCAGGAATCTTTAAATATACAGCAGGAACACCACACCAGATGTGGCAGCAATATTCGAAGCATGGACGAATGATAGACTTATAAATATACAAGATAGATTCTAGATAGAAAAATTGTCTAGCACGACACAATGAATCGAATCTCTTAGCAGCAGATCTACCAATGGATTCAATATAGTTTTTCCACTTCACAGCCTAGAAGTTTTGACTGAGAAAGAGGAACGAGTTTCTATCATGGGGGTTAGCATCAGCCGTACTGATGGGTGGTAGAAAAAGGTGATTAACAGAGATAATTTATGTAGGCACAAAAATTAATAAGGCTTTCCTTGTTCCAGTTAAAACTAAACGGGAGGACATTTTTAGATCACCTTCCAATTTCACCTTCTCGAACTGATCAGACTTATTAACGAAACACGGTTGAAACGTTTTGGTATCATCTGCAACAGCAAAATATCTGATTTCTGTCTTGAAATGTTAACACAACTTCTAAAAAATATCGACAATATCGTTGTAGGTGAGCTTTTTAAATTTATTAATAATATTCTCTTGGTTGTCATATCTAATTTAATTACGATAAACAGCTAAACGATTTTTTAAAATTATTTTTGATAAAATATTATAAAATATTTTTCCACATGATCTTCCATCTGTATTCCTTTGTTTTTACTTTTGACCAATTTAATATTTGGAAAATCACAATATTTATATATAGCGGCGTGCGACCATATAATTTTACGTATCATTACATATAAAATAAAAATAAATATCGAATTGACAGAGCGGCGTAGGTGTGTCTTACTGTTTATTTTTTCTGATTTTTCATTTACAATATTTGTCGTGATAACCGCAAAGTAAATATTTTTATCCGACATTATTTTTAGTCGGTACACATGTTTGAGTTACTATCTTTGTTTTTTATTTAATTTTATTAAACAGAAAAGGTGTGCCTCCGACAGGAATCGATCTTTACAGTTATATTTTTAGTTGTATCTCAAACTTCACACGCACTCACATGCACACACAAACACAAACAAGCAGAGTACTTCGACGTGGTGTTAGGGTTAGCAAACTTGTCACGCTGGCGCAATTGGGACCGTGTAGTGAGGAGGCACGGTGGAATAATGAATAGCGGCTCGAATTGAAGAATCGGATAGCCGAGTTCGAATTTCAGTCAAATCCATTGATACCCATGGGAAAGCTATGCATCGTCTTCTCACTACCACCCCGCTATGAGTAAATAGCATGACAGACCGGGTTCTATAGCCTTGGATAGAAACTGGTCTACCGCAAAAAGAAATGGCAACCTACTGTGGGAAAAATCTCCTTCGTCAGTCATGTATCGAAAGATACATGATCGCTTAAGCGTGTATCACGCGTGTCACTTAAAACTGACTGAGTGATTTCGATCCTGGTAGAGAGATTCATACTTTCTGCTTTCTGCTACATCTAAAGCACCACACACACACGCACACACACAGATATATATATAAATATATATATAAATAAATATATATATATATATAGCCGAGAAAAATAACAGCACTAGTTGCCTGACGATTGCATTAGCATGAAACAGACTGTCGCCTCTAAGTGCTGACTTCCATGTCCACTTTTATATTTACACACGCTCTATCTCTGATATCGAGCAGTTTATCCCATAAATATAGCACACTTTAAGACTATATTTCTTTATATATATATATATATATATATATATATATATATATATATATATATATATATATATATATATATATGTATGTATTAGTTTATTCTGATATGTTCTTAATCCAGTACATTTCCAAATGTCCAACTTACTTTTTCAGAGAACTTTTTCGAAACCCACCTATATATATTTTCACGGTGCACCAGGTAATTGAAAACTAATCATTGTGAACACAAAACCGTGTCCCTCAGGAAATTTTTTCACAGACTAGACAGATTCTACTCCGCACCGTCATTAGATTTGCGTTTGTATAAATATAATTTATGTAACCTAACATTACATATCATATATTCCATTATTCGTCATATCCGCAGTGTTATTGGTCCTGACCTGGCATCTCGGCTTCGCCGTAATGTAGCTTCCCTGTACCTAGTCTATAAATAATCTAATGATAATTGTTCTGATAAACTTTCCTCTATGGTGCCTAGACTTTATGAATTTAAGCACAGTACCAAATGGTGCGTTGTGGTGGATGTGCCTAGTGGTGTAATGAAGATCGGCTCGGAATGAGAACGCGGAGAGCCGAGTTCGAATTCCAGTCGAGTTCTTTACATTCACTTACGCACAAATACCTTTGGAAAAGGTATGAATCCATCTGTGCTATGAGTTGAATAACAGGAGGGACTGAATTCTTTAGCCTTGATTGGATTCCAGTCTACCGCAAATGGCAACATACCGCGGAAAAAATTCGCCTCATCATCGAAAGATACATGATCGCCCAAACATGTATCACGTACGGCACTTAACTAACTGACTGACCAGATTTTCGGCAGGGTCTCATCATTTTACAGTTAAAACGGTTAGATGCACCCGTAAGTTCTATGCTAATGGTTTCTTCCCGCTTATAGAACTCTCTTCTGATTTCTTGTTTTCCAGTCACCTTTGGTCTTCACAAATTTACGGGCAATGTCAATCGTTATCTTCTGTCTACTTAATACGTATTTTTTTCACCGTTCTCTCTCCTTAATAGTGTTTTTCTTCATATTCTCTAACACTTGCATAACCTCTTATGTCTTAGAGGCGTTATTGCCTTGCTTGGGGTGAAATGATTTAAAAAAAGAATTAAAATACACTGAGCCTAATTTATAATATTTTATTAAATTACTACAATATTTCACCGAATAATACGTTTTTTCACGTGACGTCCAGACAATGAGAAAATGCAAGGCATGCATAGAATATGAATACATACTAAAACACAGGCTTCATAAAATATACGCGGTAATGTGTAAAAAAATCAGTAAATATAAAAGACAAAGATGAGGTCAATAGTCCGAATAATGTAAATAGTGTACGTAATACCTCATCTCAGAAATATATAGACAGATACCAATGGATCTTTTTCTGTTAATTCAGCCCAAATCATCGCAAATATTAATTCAGCCCAAGAAATTGTAAATTTTAAATCAAAGTTTGTTTTATTAAATTTTTCGCACCCTTTTGAGATATTAAATTTTAAAACAAAGTTTGTTTTTTTTTATTAAATTGTTGGCACTCTTTTGAAACGATACATATTGAATCAATATTTGTTTAGCTTACCTCACAACAACTCCAACCCTCAGATTGAAAAAATTACCAAAAATCCGGGAGTTACTCACATTTTGTAAATGCAGATGTTATTCGAGGTACTTACAAGGACTATTTTAAAATTTAAACAAAAAAAAAAACCCTCTGTATTTAACTTGTTTATCAGGGTGAGCGCGGAGTGCAATGGAAGGGCCACGATCTAGAAGAATTTGATGTGAATTTTAGTAAATATAAATTCTTTTTTATTTGGGGTGGATTAATATTTTGGGGTTGAATTTACAGAAAAAAATCCGAAGAAAACAATATGGAATTTACTTATTGAAACATAACCCCGCATTATTGCCCTTCCAAAAATATCTGATGAGGTTAAACAAATAGCGAAACATTAAAATTATAAATGTAGCCACTTCGATCCTCACTCAGTGTCCTGCCTAGAAATATATTCTACTTTTCGTAGGCTGTCTCGAATTGGATCATTAGTCAATGGTATCTGTCTGGAAACTTCAGATGCAAAGAAACTCTATTCTAAGCTGTTCATTTCCCAAGTACATTTGCCATCGGTATATTTTTAAAAGAAAACCTGACCTGCACAGGATAGATTTACCAGTAGAACCATAAACGCACCTGCGACACAGAATCTACTCGTGGGAAGAGCCTGTCTGCCATGTCCTTCTCAATGAGGCGAGTAAAAGTACTTATTTACCGATAAACTCCATTGCCTTCTCTTTAAGCACAGAAACATTAAATAAATACTTACCTACCAGCAGAAGTGTCGGATTTAACATACGTGTGGAACGTGCCCTTTTCCCAAATCACGAGAATATTGTAGAAGATATAGCCGGGGACTTTGAAAGTCACAGGAAATGTTAGCATTAAGGAGATTCCAGCAAATTGTACAGCTGTAAAAAATAAAAATAAAAAAAGACAAAAAAATAAAAATGGCATGGAATACGAAGTAAATTGCTTTTGTTACGGGTTTTACAAACATAAAGTACTTAGAAAAAAAATTCCTGAATACTGAAACCGACTTGGAAGAATAAGGATCTAGCGCAGCGTTTCTCGACCGGTTAACCCAGGCGCATTAACCCCTTCCACGTCAATTATTTTAGGAAAAACGTTTCATTTCCAGACGATTTTTTTTATTTGATTTTAATAAAGGATGCTAAGGATATCATGGACCGAGCGTGTGAGCGACGATGAGATCTTAGAGAGGTTGCAAATAAGGAGGAGGCTTATACTTAACATCAGAAAGAGGCAGCTGAAGTTTCTGAGACACATAATGAGGAAGGAGAGCCTGGAGAATCTGATACTCACAGGTCGAATAGCGGGAAAGAGAGACAAAGGAAAATAACGCATGACATACCTGGCGGCCTTAAACAGATGGATGACAGAGCGTGGTCTGGGGGAAGTGGCAGAGGGAGGGAACTTGTTGAGAGCTGCAAGGCATAGAGAGAGGTGGAGAGCCATGATCGACTACGCTCTGAAAGGACATGGCATATAAAAAGAAAAAAAAGAAAGAAAGAAAGAATACAGTAACTAAGAAACTGAAGCACCTTGAAGTACCCGAGCGGTGGCTAACACCTCTACCAGACGTATGAGTCGACAAATTGACTCGTTCCAAGCTCAGAAGGGGATAAAAAGAATCAAGATCGCTATATAAATACGTCTGTAGCTGGTTTTTCGACGTTATATCTTGGACATGTTTATTCGTCCGTGTCTGAGAAAGACACTTTCGGTAAAAATGTATATACACGTCTACTCCGAGGAAGGGGTTAATGCACTCTGAAAAGTAACTAGGTTCACCACAGCTTAACAGAATAGTAACTTTATGAATTATTTTTTTTATATTTGTAATTCCTTGCATCTTAGTACCTAGATAGATGAGTGCCAGCTTTGGAATTCCAGATTCTGTAAGCTTGGATGTACGGATGGCGTAATGGATAAAGTTAACAGGAGAGCCGAGTTCTAATTCCAGTTGAGTTCCTTAAATTCACTTACTCGGAAATACCATTGGAAAAGATATGAATCCACCTCTCCTCTCCCAAGCTATGGGTTAATTAGTCAGTGTAAAAAAATTCTTACACTCTAAAAGAAAAAAATCTGTCTTTAAATAATCTGCAAAGGTTTGATAAGCGGTAGTAAATTAATAAATCAATATAAATTTTACCTTATCTCTCCCATGGATATTTACGCCTAAGTGAATATAACGAACCCGACTGGAATTGAAACTTGGATTTCTGATTTGCAATTCTGAGACATTATCCATTACACCACCCGTACGTCCAAGCTTACAGAACCTGGAATTCCCAAGCTGCCACTCATCTGTCTAGGTACTAAGACGCAAAGAGTTACAATCTTACAGCGTTTGATATTCCCAAGTGGTTACCGATCTAGGTAACAACCTGGCTCGACGTTGCTTATCTTCGATGATCATACGGGAACTGGTGTTTCAACGTGATGCGGCCGTAAGCCCTTACCATTCGGAAGCATTCGGCATTTCATTGTCCGAATAGGTAGCTGTACTGTCAATTGAAAACAAAACATAGTTTTTCTCAAGTCCAGTATTGATGGACGTTTCCTTACAAACCTTTTATTTGTAATGTCAACATCTTGATTATGTAATTATTTTTATTCGTGTCAAGGTATCAGATGTCGATTGACATTACACTTGGATATTTGAAGTTTATAGTTATCGGGGAAGCAAGCAAACGGAACAGAGTTCCACAGACTGGAAGTGTATGAAAAGAAGCTGTTTGAGTAGAAGAGATGGTCACATTTAACCGTCTCGACAATGAAAGTGTAGGGACGGAGATGTCGGCCTGGTAGCTTGCTTAAATTCATGTCGTCTGGGAAACAGCGAAAGTAGCTCGTCGGAACACAGTTGCCTTGAAAATACTTTTAGAAGAGACAGAGGGGTGTCACGGCACGTCTGTGAGAAAGCGACTGCAGATGCCAGATCAGGACCCATAACATTGCATAGTTAGGTTATTCAAACGAGTTTGGCGCCATGCATAACTTCAGTATGGATGTGTCGATCTGACGAGGTTATTTCGGGAGATGACTGAAATTGTGAGGTTAATATTTTGGTTTTATCGTAATTTGTGCAAAACTACATGTAAGACAGCCTATTCTATGTTCAATTGCCTTGTCTCCTATACTAAAATTGTTATATAGCTTATCCATACACTGATGTATTTGAAGTTTTTAGTATTTACAGATTTTTTTTAAGCGTCTGTTCTTTTCACGTTCAGCAGTTTTTCTAATATGATTTTTCTTTGTGATTTCAAAATATTCTTTCACACTCCGTATGCACATGTACATATCTCTTAAGTTCAATTTACTGTCGAAAATTCGCCGTGTATTTCATACATTTCTTGAATGTATAACTATAAATCAATATTTTTTATTCTCAATGTTTCCAGTAAATTTAAATTTATTCAGTATATATATATATATATATATATATATATATATATATATATATAGTGAAAAGGTTATAGTTTTACAACGAGAGAAAAATGTATACTTTAAAAAAGAGAGAGACCGCAAACGTTCTTTGTTATAATGTATATTTGTTTGAGCTTGTGTATTATATTTTTTTATTCTTCATATGGAGAATGAAATATAATATATATACTCTCTCTCTTTTTAACATATATATATATATATATATATATATATATATATATATATTGGTTGACTTTGATATTCGTTTAACTATCTCGTCATCCAAAGAGGCACTTGAATTAATATATATATATATATATATGTATGTATATGCATTAATATACCAACCTATCACTATATATATATATATTGATTGGCCACTCTGGCTTACGTAACAGCGTTTACTCTTAGCTAAGGATCGTTGATTAATTTGAAACTTTTAAAACCATTTATTCTATATTCTATATCATCACTTGACAAGACACAAGAAGTGTTGAAACAAAATGGCTACTTTTGTCGTGATTTTATAACATATTTATGTTGTAATATTCAAATAAATAATTATATATATATATATATATATATATATATATATATATATAAACGCTTATATTTGCATATTTATACATATCTATATATATATATATATGCATCAATGAATGTATATACCTATTTCACGTATATCTGTCTGTTACTCTTTATATAAGTCAACGCATATATATCTTCTTCTATATATATTTGAGAATATGTTAGGTGTCTATTTTTCTTAGTTTTTCACCCCAATCAAGACAAGAGTGCCACTAGTACGTAACCGTTTACAGAGAGTGGGAGCAAGAGTAAAGAGACGTGATGGAGGAAAAGATGAAGAAGGGACGGAGAACAGATCAAGGCATTGAATAGTTGGAGATTATAGCTATCAGGGAAGCAAGTAAGAGGAAGAGAGTTCCACAGACTGGAAGCGCGAGTCATGAAGCTATTGGAGTAGAAGTGAAGGCTACATTTAACCGTTTCTACAGTTAAAGGGTGGGATTGAAATGTCGACCTAGTAGCACTTTTGGGAACTAGCGAAAGTAGCACGCCGGAGCAGTTACCGTGAAAGTATTTGTAGAATAGACAGAGAGTGGCGACGGCACATCTATGAGAGAGCGTCTGTAGACGAGATGCCATAAGACAAATTAAAAAATTATATTCTACTCAACCTTTACAAGAGTCAGATTAGGCCGAAAATGGAATACTTTTGCCAAATATAGGCAGGATCTACCCAGTCTCCACTTTCCAGTTATGATAGAGTCCAAAAGCGACTCCGCGTCTTTTCGGTGATTAATTATTTTCCATCTTACAACCCTTTTCGCACAGGCGAAACGTTGCAAGCCTCTCACTGCTCTATCGCTATTTCTGTGACAAGCTACAAAGTATAGGATGTTGTGGAGAGCCATGACCACCCATGTCATTTCCTGAACGGACACGACAACTAAAAGATATATTTTGAAGCACTTAGACCGCACATATATGCTTTGTTTCTTTATGTGTGTGTGTGTGTGTGTGTGTGTGTGTGTGTGTGTGTGTGTGTGTGTGTGTGTGTGTGTGTGTGTGTAATCATGTATGGATGTCATTAGCTATATTTACATTTATATTACAAAGACCAATTTGGTTGTAAACAAACAGATATTCAGTCAGCCACATTAATCTCCACCCATAGAAAATTTAAGAACGAGAAACAGGGACTGTATTGCTTCCATCTTCTAAATTCTTTTGAATTACTTAACTTGAAAGTCAACATAAAAAATCTGTTTTTTTCCTGCACTACAATACCGGCCACTGGCGCCTGTAAGATATACACAACTACCTGCTGTCACTGTCTGGACCCAAGCGTTCCAATGTATGATCATATGATCGAGGCCGTGAAGACATGATTATTCTTTCTTTCTTTCTTTCGTTTTTTTTTTTCATTTATTTTCCTCAATCAAGAACCTGATTACAGATATTAAGTGTCGTGACTTCAATATTTGTGTGATCTCTTGCATTGGTCACGCTGGAATGATTTGCGGCAAAGTCGTACCGTGGGAAAGTTTGATGGCAAATAATACCAGAGAAAGAAAGGTGAAATAAATCAGTCAAGTTAATGTGCATAAAAAAGGAACCCGGAATGAAGAAAGAAAGAAAGAAAGAAAGAAAGAAAGAAAGAAAGAAAGAAAGAAAGAAAGAAAGAAAATAGAAGGAAGTAATAATTTTTAAAAGAAGGAAAAAAGAAATAAGGAACAGAAGAAAGAATGGTATAATTATAAAGCGGATTAAAAGAAAGAAAGACCAGAAGAAAGAAAGAGCAGAAGAAAGAAAGAAAGAAAGAAAGAAAGAAAGAAAGAAAGAAAGAAAGAAAGAAAAGGTATAATTATAAAGGAGATTAAAAGAAAGAAAGAAAAAAGAGCAGAAGGGAGAAAGAAACAGCAGAAGAAAGAAAGAACAGAAGAAAGAAAGAAAGAAAAAATGAAAGAAAAGGTATAATTATAAAGGAGATTAAAAGAAAGAAAGAGCAGAAGAATGAAAGAAAGAAGGAAAGAAAGAAAGAAAGAAAGAAAAAAGAATGAAAGAAAAGGTATAATTATACAGGAGATTAAAAGAAAGAAAGAAAGAAAGAAAGGAAGGAAAGAAAGAAAGAAAAGAAAGAAAGAAAAGAAAAGAAGTAAAGAAAATGTATAATTATAAAGGAGATTTAACAGAGAGAAAGAAAAATAGCAGAAGAAAGAAAAGCCATAATTATAAAAAGAAAGAAAGAAAGAAAGAATAGGAGAAAGAAAAATATTCATAAATAAATAACATTAAAAATACATGGAGAATGTAAAAAGAAAGAGATAAATGAAGAAAAAAGAAAGAAAGAAGTGCAATTAAAAGAAAGAAACAGGAGAATGAGATAAAAGAAAGAAAAAAGAACAAAAATAAGGAAAATATAAAATTTTAAAAAAATGAAATAAATAGAGAAAGGAAGCTAAATTATGAACGGAAGTACGAAAAGTAATTTCCACAACAAACGAAACATAAGCAAGAAGATAAATAGAATATTTCATGAAAGTACAATAAATAATTATTTTTTAGAGATAGTGAGAGTTGGGCGCGATGCATATAAACCGAATGATCGGTTGAAGCCGGTAGTAAAAGCTGCCGTTGAAGAAGGCTGAGACAAATCAACAGCTCACTCGTTCGCTGTTGAATCCCACGTGACCTGCTGCCGAGATTGTCCGACCTAGCATCTCGTGTGAATGTTTAACCCGCTCCAAGTTTTAGAAGCAAGATATAAAGTGTCACGACAGAGTGTCGAATGGGAAGAGTTAATTTTGTTGTATCAACGATTATATTAGATGAAAATTAACCCAGCAGCCTTTTTCGTTATCTGTGATGATATTTGTGTCTTCACTGACGGAAGCATTCTTGTTCTTTTTCATAGCACGGTTCTGCCGACACGATCCAGCTCTTAAGTGCGAACGAAAATTCAGTCTTCACTGCACTGTGATCAAAGAACACAACGTGGGCAGAGCAGATAAAAGATCGAAGGAGCCAACAGATAACATCAGTTGACTGCCCCTAAAACTGACCAGCGCAGGAACAACCCAGGATTAAGCTGGGTTGGCCGTGTTATATAAGAAGGAAAATAACAAAGTTTAAAGTAGAAAAAGGAAGAGACGGGGATATATTCTATAAGTAAAAACGAAAGAATGAAACAAACAAATGAAATAAACAAAACATGGGAATAATAGAGGAAAGGAAAACTAATGAAGAAGGGAGTTAATGAAAGAAAAGACGAAATGAATGATCTATAAAAAAAAATGAAAGAAAAACAACGATTCTCAAAGAAAGATAAAATATAAATTACCTTTCACTGTATGTATTTTGCATATTCTTTCCCATTGGTCGATTCGATGAAACCCGCCCATTTAGGGATTTTTGCAAGAGTTAATTTGTTTCCTTTTTCAGCAGCGACATATAAAAAAAGCTACTTTAAATACAGGCTTTTGATGAATTAAACTCCAATAAAAGTTTATTTCAAACAGAAAATATATTCGATGAAACAAATACATCCATTGTTAGCTAAATCGTTTCATCGACCTCTATTAGGGACAAATGACTTTTCCTTGCGAACTTTAAAAGAATAAATAACAATTTCTCTGGCCGTTAAACTTCTTTTATTATAACATAAAATACTGAATTGCCCCTATTTTTTTAAGTATATATTAGATATCAAAAGGCTGTTTAAAAAGCAAACATTGATTTCTTTTTCTTTCCAAAATGGCAGAATAGCTGTTGCCATGACAGCATTTCACCCACTGTATACGTGGTAGTGCCTGAAATTATTGTCGAATATTTTAGAAATGCTGAAGGGGACATTTTCTTTCCCATTGGGAAGCATTTTGGTTGCATTATTTGGCACCTTCTTGTCACGTTCGTTGTCATTCCGAAACTGCTTAATTTCTATATTTCTCCACGTATTACCGACTCACTGAGTTAAATGGCAACTTCGCTAAGTACATCTAAGGAATTCCATGTAAAAAAAAATTTATAATGATTTACCTATCATAACTTAGATATGGCACAATGCCGAAAGTAGGTAGCGATTCACTAAGATTAGTTTAGTTGTGTTTTAACACTCAGTGAATGATCGAACTCACTACTCAGACATAATCATCTAGGCGGTGTAATGGTTAGACAGCTTGTCTCGCTAGAACAATTACGACTGAGTAGTGAGTTTGATCCTCACTGGGTGCCCCATACATTCGGCCTTGTGCCACACCCAAGCTACGCTTACAAAATCATTGGGGACCTCTAAACGGTGTAATGGTTAGCGAGCTTGTCTCGTTAGAACAATTTCGACTGAGTAGTGAATTTGATCCTCACTGGGTGCCCCATACATTCGGCCTTGTGCCACATCTAAGCTACGGTTGGAAAATCACTATACTTGGCGCCAACAATGCCTAAGGCGCTTGTTGTGAAGAATTTGCTTGCGAGCAAGCCTTCGAGAGCCACAGTTAGATCAGTGCAATTCACTGTATATTTGGTCATGTGCCAGACTAAATTAAGCATTGTAAATATTAACATTTATCCGAAGTTGAACGTAACACTTTCTTGACTGACTGTATTGCTTGCTATCAACTTATGATGGAAATAAATAAATTCTTCTTTTTTATGACCTACGTTCCTTCAGGACGTAGGGGATCATGGATCTCTCCATCCTCCTGTTCTTTAGAGCTCTTAATATGTTTTCTCTTTTTTCTTATTTCTTCCAAAACCTGTTCTACCATCCATTTACTCAAGCTCATCAAGTGTGTTACGTGATGTTTTCCTCTGTCCCTCTTTCCATCTATATGTCCTGTGAGTATCAGTTTTTCCAAGCCCTCCTTCCTCATTATGCGCCCCATAAATGTCAGCTGTCTCTACCTGATGTTAAGTATAAGTTTCCTTTTTGTTTCAATTTTATTTTAGGATACACAGCACACATGGGTCTTTCATCCAACAAGACAAGTGGCATTCAGTGCTACATATGTAATGCTATACAGTAGAATGTTATACAGTAGAAAATATGGTAAATAAAATAAAGAGGTCATTTGTGTGTGGAAACAATGTATTAAAAGTATGAAATATTAAATGTATGAAAATGTATATTAAATGTATGAAATTGAATATTAAATGTATGAAAATATATATTAAATATATGAAAAATCAGGAATGGTGTAATAATTGTTATTTTAGGAACTAGTCTTACAAAGAAAGTAAATCTTCTTTATGTGCTGTGTCCCCTCAGGAAGTTGGCAATTATGGCTCTTCACAACTTCCTGTAGCTCTTATCAAATTTTGTCTTTCTGCTATTTCTCCTAAATCCATTTACTCAAGCTCATTAAGTATGTTATGCATTGTTTTCCTCTGTTTCTCTTGCCTTCAATCTGCCCTGTGAGTATCAGATTTTCCAAGCCACCGTTCTTCATTAAGCGCCTCAGAAACGTCCACAGTCTCTTCCTTCGTTTAAGTATAAGTTTTCATTTGTTTCCTTTTTTTCTAAAACCGCGCTGTTGCTCACATGTTCTGTCCATGGCATCCTCAGCATGTTTCTGTAGAAACACTTTTCTGTTGCTTCATGTCTCTTCTTCATTTTCGAGGAGATTTTTCAGCATTCGCTGCCACACAAGAGGACAGTACTGACCCGATAACCTTGAGAGAGGCAGAACAGCCTGGAGCAGCCAAGTCGACGTTGCTCAGGTAACTGAAACTTTATGGCAACTGACAGCTGTTGGATGAGATCACGTGGTAATGATCAGGCCTCGACGCACGAATTGGAATCGCTTCACAGGTGCGCACGCGCAAACACTTTCACCGGTGTTCGATGAGACATGTACGGTCCGTCTGGAAAGTATCCAACCATATAATATAACAGAGCAAAGGCGTTATATAGCACTCTACATGAGTCCCTTTTCAGCGTCACTTCTGCATTAAAACATTCAGTTATTTCTTAGCATTAACCTTTAATCTGTGGGGGCATTATCAGTTGATTTGATATTGGTTAGCAACGGATATCATAAATTGCTCTCCATCATTTCCTCTCCTTTGTAGATCTTAGCAGATTTTGACTTGTTGCTATCTCTCCTAAACTCTGATCTGGAAACCATTTAAACGAACTCATTAAATAAGTTATGCGCTGTTTTTGCTTTTTCCCGCTTACCTTTCATGTTTTGTGATAATCAAATTTTCCAAGCCCTTCTTTCTTATTATGTGTCCCTATGTGAAATATCGGGGAGGCACGGTGGAGTAATGTTTAACGGCTCGGATTGAGGAATCGGGAAGCCGAGTTCGAATCCCAGTCGAATCCATTGCATTCACTTAATTATGAATCTTCTTCGCCGTCCCCAGTTGGTCTACCGCTGAAAGAAATGGCAACCTACTGCGGGAAAAAATCTGCCTCGTCACTCATGTATTGAAAGGTACATGATCGACTTAACTGACTGATGTGAAATATCAGCTGTTCCTTATTTGTTTCTTTTTTTTCTCTCTAAAACTTTGTCGTTGCTCGCAAGTATTCATATCATCCTTCTGTTGCATGAAGTCTTTTGTTTTCAAATCTGTGCTGAGATTGCCCAGAATTCATTGTCATATAAGAGGACCGATATTATATAACAGTTACGTACTCTCTTCTTTGTTTCTAACAAAATTTCCTGTTTCTTAATAATTTACTTAACTTTTGGAAGGCATCTTGAATTCATGGGTTTACTATTTGCGCTTACACCGGCTTCCTGTTGTACGCATCCGTTGCAACGTCGACACCATAATGTTAAATTCCTCAGATTCTTCTAAGCATAAGCGGTCCTTGTCTATATATGATATGATATCACTCATATAGTGATGAAGAGAGTGATTTTCTGACTTTTTCTTTTCATCTACGGTTGAGTCAGATAATGAAAATACATCAGATCTGACTGAAGAAAATGATATCTAATTTAGGAATCTATCATTTGTATTATATTTCTTATTTACTTTAATTTTATAAACTGAAAAGAGTTAAAATAACGTCGTTATAGATGTGTATATAACTAAACCGATTGGTTTGGTTTGTTTTACGGCATATCAACCTCAATGGGTCATTTAATGCCAAAATGAATTTTTATTTCTGGTAATATTTTTTCTTCGAGAATGTATAGCTGGTAACATCTTTTTTCCTCAAAAATGTATAGCTGGCAATATTATTTTTTTCAAAAACGTATAGTTGGTAATATTATTTTTCAAAACATACAGCTGGTAATATTATTTTCCCAAAATTTATCGCTGGCAATATTATTTTTTTCCAAAAACGTATAGCTGGTAATATTATTTTTTCCAAAGATGTATATTTTTTTCAAATATATATAGCCGCCAACACTATTCCTTCAAAAAATTATAGCCGGTAATATTTTTTCAAAATTGTACAGCTGGCAACATTATTTTTCCAAAAATGTATTATCAGAGGCCCTGATGTTGGACGTATTTTATCGTCATAACCAGGACGCGGATGTAGTTTATCGTCATACCCAGGACGCGGATGTAGCTTATCGTCTTACCCAGGACGCGGATGTAGTTTATCGTCAGACCCAGGACGCGGATGTAGCTTATCGTCAGACCCAGGACGCGGATGTAGTTTATCGTCATACCCAGGACGCGGATGTAGCTTATCGTCTTACCCAGGACGCGGATGTAGTTTATCGTCATACCCAGGACGCGGATGTAGTTTATCGTCAGACCCAGGACGCGGATGTAGCTTATCGTCTTACCCAGGACGCGGATGTAGTTTATCGTCAGACCCAGGACGCGGATGTAGTTTATCGTCATACCCAGGACGCGGATGTAACTTATCGTCATACCCAGGACGCGGATGTAGTTTATCGTCATACCCAGGACGCGGATGTAGCTTATCGTCATACCCAGGACGCGGATGTAGTTTATCGTCAGACCCAGGACGCGGATGTAGCTTATCGTCAGACCCAGGACGCGGATGTAGTTTATCGTCATACCCAGGACGCGGATGTAGCTTATCGTCTTACCCAGGACGCGGATGTAGTTTATCGTCATACCCAGGACGCGGATGTAGTTTATCGTCAGACCCAGGACGCGGATGTAGCTTATCGTCTTACCCAGGACGCGGATGTAGTTTATCGTCAGACCCAGGACGCGGATGTAGTTTATCGTCATACCCAGGACGCGGATGTAACTTATCGTCATACCCAGGACGCGGATGTAGTTTATCGTCAGACCCAGGACGCGGATGTAGCTTATCGTCATACCCAGGACGCGGATGTAGTTTATCGTCATACCCAGGGCGCGGATGTAGCTTATCGTCATACCCAGGACGCGGATGTAGCTTATCGTCATACCCAGGACGCGGATGTAGTTTATCGTCATACCCAGGACGCGGATGTAGCTTATCGTCATACCCAGGACGCGGATGTAGCTTATCGTCTTACCCAAGACGTGGCTAAACCGAAAATAAGTATAAAAGTCAGCATATAAAAATAATTTCCGTTTAGATTTCCATTTGTGAAATATTTTCGCGCAGTGTATGGGTTAATTATTTACGCAATCTTTCTACGCAGATTTTAGATTTAGGAAAATAAAAGAGTTTACTTTAAGGTGCTTCTTCATGTGCGATCAAGGTTATCCACAACTTCCCTTCCTTTGAAGTATTTAGTGAGTATTCACTATTCATTCCAACCCCTGTTCTGCCGTCCATTTACATCAACTTATTGTTTCCTTCTGACCCTCTGTCTATCACTACGTTCTATAAGTGTCTAACTCTCAAAGCCGTCTTTTCTCATTGTGTGCCCTAGATATTTCAACCGCCTCTTTCTGATTCTATGTATAAGCGTCTTTTTGTTTCCATTTTCCTTAAGACGTTCTCTTTACGCACATCCTCAGTCCATGGAATTCTCAGCATCCTTCTGTAGAGACATATTTCTATTACCTCAAATCTTTTTTTTTTTCATCTGTGGAGACTGTCCGGCGGAGACGTGAAGAATACATTCGTCTGGCAATTGTCAAGGCAACATACAAGTTAACTCAATGAGGCCTTATCGCCTCCTGATGAGCTCAACGGCTGTATATCTGATCATGTCTCTGGAGTTTGTTTCTCTTTGTTACAGGAAACGGAACCGGTTCCAGATATATTCAGAATGGCGTCATATAATTTGGACAGATTTCATATAGCATGATGCAAAATTAATAATAATAAATAATTCGCAGAACATTGATCGTAGCTAATCAAAGAAAATGATTTAAAACTACGATGACTGCCGTAGTGGTAGTTGTTGAAACGTATTAAACGGCAAAAAAATATGTTTATTAATCGTATGATGTCAACCAATAATAAAATATCGCCTTTGTAGAAACCGCAAAACGAAACGCAGAAGGTTAGGTGACCTCCTTTCACTCGGGACGATGTAATTTATCCGGTGTTACCATTAATACTTGCAACACGAGAAGGTATCAGGGCATTATGCGTGTTTCGAATATTTCTAGACAAAAAGAGAACGAAAGAATCAGAAGAAGAAAAAACGAGGCTAAGGAAGAATAAGAACTGTAGGAATAAAAATGAAGGAAAAAATGTCGGTGTCTTGTGAAAAGGTGGGTGGTACTGTGCCGGAAGTCTCGTGCAAACCTAATCCAACTTCCGTTCGTGAGTGACGAATCATTTAGCGCCCCGCATACTTTTAACATTTACAATAGAGACAAAAACTCAAAAAGATAAATGAAAAAATAAGAGGGAGTTTCTTTTTCACACGGTCGCTTTCTGTTACTGCTAATGAGAGTCACCTTTCGGACTCTTTTACCAACCTCCGCCCATTCATTTCACGTAGTTCCCCTCACCTGGTACTCTTCCTTTATCATATGGATTTTATCTCGCCATATCTCGCTTAATATCTCGCCTCGTGAAACAATCGAAAAGCGGAGATCTGGCACATACTCATAAGCTTAACTTTGATCTGAAATGTTCACTGTATTACATATATATATATATATATATATATATATATATATATATATATATATATATATATATATACATATATATATATATATATATATATATATATATATATATATATATACATATATATATATATATATACATATATACATATATATATATGTATCTATCTATATATATATATAATACATATATATATGCATATATATGCTAGTAATTTGATTGCCCTTTACATCTTACGTAATAATTATTCCCCTAGTGGAGGTAATAGTTAGTTTTGATCTCTATTTTACTTGCAACACCATCACTTGACAAGACACTCGAAGTGTTGAAACAAGATGGCAATTTTGTAGTGATATTATAACATACATATGTTATAATATATATATATATATATTATAACATATGTATGTTATAATATCACTACAAAAACCCTGTATATATATATATATACAGGGTATCCATAGAGTCACTTTAAAATTTTAAATAATTATTAAAAAAACAAATGAACAAAAATATGGAAATTGCTACAAAATTATGAATAAATATTAAAGTTTTCTTAGCTAATTTACCACACTTCTATATGGGCATCATTAGATGCACGAAGCACATTAAGACGTTAGTCGATTTCTCACCATGTTCGCTGTAACATAGCCTTATCAATGGTGGCTAGTGATCTGTTGCTTTAGATGAGTGATGCCTCGTATCTTAGATCGATAAACGATATCTTTAACATAACACCATCGGAAGAAGCCCCGTGGAATGATATCTGGGGAAGGAGGTGACCAGGGAATTGGGGAAACCCTTCCAATCTGGAAATGTGTGATTTAGGAACTCACGAATATGCAGTTTCTAATGTGTTAGTGAATCATATTACTGGAAAATGATGATTAGCTGAAAGACATCTAGTTGTGGTGCCACATCAATTGCCTTTGTTATATATTTTTAAATTGTAAAGAGACTTTATGTATACCCTATATATGAATATACATATGATATTTATTCTCTCTCTTCCTCTTTCTTTCTTTCTTTCTCGCTCACTCTCTCTCTCCCCATATATATATATATATATATATATTTGTATATATATATATGTATATATATATATGTATGTATATATATATGTATGTATATATATATATATATATATATATGTATATGTATACATATATATATATATATATATATATGTGTGTGTATATATATATATATATATATACATATATATATATGTATGTATGTATGTACGTATGTATATATGTATACATAAAAAATATACATAATACTGATATATACTTAAACAAAGGAAGAAACAGTTGATGTTTCATATTGTCTGCAAACTTATCATGAAACTCCGAGTTGTGTAATCAATATAGGGTATTATGTATTTTTTAATATATTAAATAGCTCTGTTATTTAACACTGTGTACTGTTTTTTGCACTATAGGGTATATACATACATATATATATATATATATATATATATATATATATATATATATATATATATATATATATATATATATATATATATATACGAGAGCTTGCTTGTACATTTGATTATATATATATATATATATATATTATCTAATTCTATGCTTCATATGAGAAGTATATATGTCAATATTTTACAAATTATTATTATTATTATTATTATTATTATTATTATTATTATTATTATTATTATTGTTGTTGTTGTTTTACTAACTGATTATTCGTTTTCGTGGAGTTTTTTGTTTATAAATTGACAAAAGCCTTCTGAAATCTCCTTCAATATCTTTGCTGATTTCAAAATGTGTTTTCTGAATTTCTTCAGATTAGCGTTACAGTCGTATGGCGCAGGTTACGCGGCTGTTCCAAGATTAATACAATTCTGATTGAAAGTACATCCCTCGGCCTCTTCCCCGATAATTAGCAACATTTATCTTCTTGCCATCGCACAAGAGATGGATAAAACAATGCTAAGAACAACGAGTTACAAGGAAGAATAGCGAATTTGACACAACATTTCCATACCGATATTGATTGAATGACAGTAAGGACATATCTGAAGAGCGCAGGGAAAGTGGGTTCGTGCCTGTGTCACGGTCAGAAGTGCGAATAAGTCTCACTGAGATTGAATTCAAAATCCGAAACAAAGCGAAAATATCATACCACCGATCTTGGGAAAAGGTGTTTAAAATTATATGACAACTTGTACAAAATATTTGCAAGACCTATTGTATTTAGGCAGCAATCCTTCTTTAATGCACATTTCATTAAAAACGACTGACAAGGTGCTTTTATTTAGTTTTTTATATAATTTCTCGTGCGATCTAATAATGTTTTTTTTCTTTTCAGATGACAAATTATATAAAAACAGTCCGAATGTTCTTTTTATCCGAGGGCTTTCGGCTATACATTTAGCCATTTTCAAGGATTATATTTCAACTGTTAGAATTAGAAATAGTTTCTTAAAATGTATGTTTATAAAATATATATATCTATATATATATATATATATATATATATATATATATATATGTGTGTGTGTGTGTGTGTGTGTGTGTGTGTGTGTAAACCAAGAGTATCATTAGTTGATGTTATATTGGATATCAACGAAAATCTTGAATTGATATATATATATATATATATATATATATATATATATATATATATATATATATATATATATATATAGAGAGAGAGAGAGAGAGAGATAGGTATGTATTTATATTTGTGTGTGCGTTTGTTTCATTGAATAATATAGGCAATTATTCCCCACTGATGCCAGTAAAAAAAATAAAGCTAATTATATATTATATTAAATTTAACACAACCAACTTAATCATACACAATAACTCATCTGTCAGTTAGTGTTTTGGAAACGCCAACATCGTATAATAGTTTAAATGTCCTTTGGGAGATTGTATCTCTGACAAAAACGTAAGAATATATGTTGTTTGACGACCACGACATTATCATGAGAGGATACAATCTTCAAAAGTTTTTGTTACTTTTATCCAAGTTTTTGATGATTTTTTCTTCAAATACATCTGGCGTAATTTGGAAGAATGTTATTACTTGGAGCAAGCCACGACATTTTTTCCAGTATCATCGGTGAATGCGGAATTGAGGATACAATCTGAAAAGCAAACGTTGTTCATGTTTTTACTGACTCTCTCATTTACTTCATAGTTGACAATCTAATCTCGGTCGTGGAAATAGATGCAATTTAAATTGTCTGGCATTTTAGATTAATATCTTAATAATTCAAATATCTTTATCTTCCATTGTTTTGATCAGAACATTTTTCGACAGATGTTTTCGGTGGATTCAAATTAAAATGCGTCAGTTTTGTACAAATGTTTCTGATAAACCCTCGACCGCAGGCTTTCTGTACCACGTAGTGACTATCATACAATTCTGGACAATTTGGGGCACTTCAACGTGGTGAAATGCTTAACAAGCTTGTCTAGCTAGACCAATTACAACTGAGTAGTGAGTTCAATCCTCGTTGGGCGCTGCACACGTTCGGCCTCGTGTCACATCTAGGCTACGCTTAGGAAAAGGGAAATTTCGGTGTGGTGTAATGGTTAGCAAACTCATCTTGCTAGATCAATTACAGCTGAGTAGTGAGTTCGATCCCGGCTACTGTGTGCTCCATACGTTCGGCTTTGTGCCACTACTAAGCTACGCTTAGTAAATAACTTTCTTGGATAAGTTGGCACTTACAATCAAATTGATTGGTAATGACGTCCCACTGTCTTTGTTTTGTAATGTCAACGAATACTCGTTGTCATTTTCGTAATACTCGTTGTAGTAGAGACTTTGTAATCGCAGACACAACTATAGTAACGCTGTTGAAGAATGCTGGTGTCAGACGCATTCGAATAATCTCGCACTATTAGTCCTTGCTCGAAAATACACACTGGAACATTAATCCGTATAATCATCTGAATATAGAAATAGCATAGCGAATAGAGTAGAGAATAGCGATCCGTATAGTAATAGAGGATAGAATAGAATGGAGATCGATCAGGATATCAAGTGACTTCCTATATATGCGTTTCCTCTATAGTCACGTGGTCTACTTAATTCAATAATGGGATCGCCTGTGTTTGCTCACTGGCGATCTATGTTCAAACTTGCGTGTCGACAGCATCACTTTATTCCTATATAACACTTTGCTTTAGCATTTTCGCCGCTACCTTTTATTGACAAATATTAACGAGAAAGATGAAAGAATATAGTAACGTATAATAACGAAAAAAGCAAAAACAACATAAAAGCAATGAAAATGTATGTTTTGTGGGAGCGTCAAGGAAAGCCTCGGTTTGGTTTGGTATATTTTATTTTACGGTTTATCAACCTTGGTAGGTTATGTAATGCCTACAAAATTTTAGTATAGGTTCGCATGTATTAATATAAGACTTAAAAATGTATTGCTGGTAATATTTGTTTTTAAAAAATGGTATTTCTGTAATATTTTTTTCTAAAAAAATGTAGTACTGTTATTTTATTTTCAACAATGTATTGCTGGTAATAATTTTTTTTTCAAAAATGTATTGCTGGTAATATTTTAAAAAAAGGTATTGCTGGTATTTTTACTATAAAAATCTATTTTAATACAT
>OZ038482.1:80030725-80058225 GCA_964036315.1 Acanthosepion esculentum | reverse complement strand
GTTATTTGTGGAGGTTTAAAACCAATTCCAGCACAATATTAACAAGTAAAGAAATCTTCAACAAAGTTTGTTTACAGAGAATAATTCCAATTCATGAAAGAAGCCAGATTTCACATTAAATATATATTACCAAAATTTTAACATAGTTATGTGCCATGCGTGATACAGGCTTAGGCGATCATGTATCGTTCGATGCATGACTGACGAGGCAGATTTTTTTCTCACAGTAGGTTGCCATTTCTTTCTGCGGTAGACCAGTTGCCATCCAAGGCTATAGAAACTGGTCTGCTATTTACACAAAACTGAAAAGGGTGCTACTTTGGCTTGCTATCTACAAGGAAAAATTTTTTACACCATACAAATTTTATTTTGGAATGATATCTACATAGTGAAACATAACATCTTAGCCGAATTACCCTCACCTTGCTGCATGTTTTCTCGTGAGAAAATGATGATTAATTTTAAATCTTTTTTTTAATAATTTATGGCGAAAAGGTACCAATAGCTGGGGAGGGGAGAATAATTCATACCTTCCCCAAGGGTATTAGCAGGTCAGTGAATTCGAACTCGGCTATCTGATTCCTTAAGCCGAGCCGCTATCCATTAGTCCACCATGTTTCCTCCTGGTTTCCTGCACTACTCGTAAAACTTCCGTTTAGTCACTAAAGTCTTTCTTTTTTCTTCTTCTGTACCATGTTGAAACATTTGATTTCTAATACCAGCATTAAATAACTTGATATAACGATAAACAAAGCAAACCAAACCTAGACCCGGATACGTGTAAATCGACAGCCCACTACACTATACATATATATCCTTCATAACGGTATTTGAACCTTAATTCGCTGTGATGTCCTTTGTGAACGAGTGGTCTAAAAGTACACTAGGCTAGATTGTGATTACACTTATATACGCCGGACGCAATCACATCTATGGTGAGTTCCTTAGCTTAACTTATCTGTGACACAAAGTTGAAAGGTGTTACCTTGTCTTGTTATTAGCAAAGAAAAATATCTACACCGTACAAATTTTATTTTGGAATGAGATCTACAAAGTAAAACATATTATAACATACTAGCCGAATTACCATCGCCTTGCTGTATGTCCCATATGTCAGTTGATGATTGATTTTAAATCATTGTTATAATTCATTGCGAAAAATGATGCGTTTCAATAATGCTCAACAATCATGTCTATGTGACCTCCATCTATATTTTGGATAGGAATCATTCCCTTCTTCAAATTTAAATTTAATCTAAATCAAAGGGGAAAAAAATCAGTAGGTCGTTCTTGCAAAAACATCTTGATCTAACCCCTTTGATATGTATTTAATGCAATACTTGATTGAAGGAATTAATGAGCAGATATCAACATAGGCATAACAGTACCCTGGGTAATGTAGTTTCAGAATATATATGTTTATGGCGGCCTTATCTCCAAAATCCTAGGAGGAGTTCGATAACAAAAAAGAACAAAACACCCCCCTCCACCCCAAAAAAAACAGAGAGACAAAGGCTATTAATTTTTTTCTTTTCTTTTTATTCAAGCGGTAAATAGCATGTATATCAGCTAAAATGTCGATAACGTAGAATTTTTAATTTGCAATGCTAACTAAATAGTAAAATTATATATATATATTTAAATACATTTATCGATAGATAGATAGATAGATATATGTAATATAAAATAATATATAATAATATAATATATATAATGTAATAATACATGTATATATGTATATATATATACACTCTGTTATATATATATCAATAGATAGATATATAAATATATATATATAATGTAATATAAAATAATATATAATAATATAATATAATATATAATATATATAATGTAATAATACATGTATATATGTATATATATATACAATGTTATATATATATATATATATATATATATATATATATATATATATATATATATATATATATATGCATGTACATCAGTTGAAATGCTCAGATGTCAGTGTAGATCGCATACCAAAGCAGATTCATGACACAAACATAACAAGCCAAAGCAGAAAGTATGGGACATCAAATCGCAATTTTTCTATCGAGTAAGCTTGTTAACCATTAGACCACATCCAGGTACCTTTCTAACGCCTCTATGGATTAATCGGTTAGGGTGACTAAATAAGTAACAAGTTGGAAAATCTTTGTAACTGAAAAATGTTTTGTTTCACTCGAAAATTGTGGAAGACTTCCCGAAATTCCTACCTTTCGCGCCGACGCCCTCTACGCTACGCTCTAATTCTTTATACGTCAGTTTTACAAACAGCCTATAACTCTCTTATCTATACACAATAGCAAAGTATGCTGTGCTTTTTGAAGGCTAAATATCGCTCACATTTCATCCATTGTGTGACAGGTTGAACCAATTCTGACATAGCTATGAAGGCTTTTATCAAATTATGTTAGAAATATTTGTTTCCTTTAGGGGCACCGGTAGCACGGGTAATGCCACGTCCACGCATGCCTTCTTGGAACGGAAATAGCTGTTTGCTCTGAAAAAAAAAAAACAGTTCAAATAGTTATTTTGAAAGTGACCTCTTATTCTTGTTTTAATATGAATTATAAACAAAGTGTGTATGTTGTAGATAAGGTCTTCGAACTTTATACGTCAGCAGCACTTGTCTCAACTTTTAGATTAAATCAATGAATGAAAGGTTTTCTAAGGTCAAATATGACATCCAAGTATCTAATGAACAGAAGGACTGCTAACACAAGAACCTAACTAAAATTGCTTCTGTTGTGAAAAAAATCGGAAAAGAAACTTTTGCTCATAATGAAAGTTTCAGAATATTATAGAGCAGCGGACAGGAAGTTATGATGAAGAGTCAAATATCTGTTGTGTCATGCACCATCAGGATGTTTAGGGAAAATATTGGAATAATCCGGAAGTTATACGGGTAGCAAACTGCATGCATTCGGATAGAAAATGAATTCAGTGCAAAGGGACAAAAGGAAAGAGTCGAATTTTCTTCGCGCTACAAGTCTCGCGTCCTGAACGAATTTCTGTTTCATTTATATGTCGTGTCTTTTCAGGTAGTGAGCTATGACGGCTCTTCACATCATTCTACCCTTTCTACTTCTTAGCAAAGTTTGTTTTTATTTACAATTCTTTCAACTCTGCGTCCTGGGTATGACGATAAACTACATACGCGTCCTGGGTAAGACAATAAACTACGTCCAAATAGAAAGGCCTCTGATCAGGAGGTTTTGAGGTGCGTGGAACCACCTCTTAATTGCTGTTGTTCCCAGGTCCACCCTGACCTGGGCTGGTAACACCTGTTAGGGTCCTAGCTATTTAACACCCAGACTACACCCGCGTCCTGACTATGACGATAAACTACACCCGCGTCCTGGGTATGACGATAAACTACATCCGCATCCTAGGTAAGACGATCAACTACGTTCAACAGCAAGGCCTCTGATAATACGTTTTTGAAAAAATAATGTTGCCAGCTGTACGTTTTTGGAAAAATAATATTACCAGCTGTACTTTTTTGAAAAAATAATATTACCAGCTATAGATTTTTGAGAAAAAAAAATCTGAAATAGATTTTTGACAAAACAAAATATTACCAGAAAAAAAAGAAAGTTGTCGACATTAAATGACCCATTGAGGTTGATATGCCGTAAAATAAAACAAACCAAACCAAACTTTTCAACTTTCTGATCTGACAAGCTTAATATGGAGGCAACTCATTGTTCCCTTGTCTATCTTGCCTTCAATATGGCCTGTGATTCCTGAAGGGACACGGAAACTCCAAGAAATAGAAACTGAAAAGAATCAATCGTTAGAGAAAAAACAAAAACAAAATAAGAATAATAGTCTATTTTGAGCCTGTGAACGCCCTTTGTTTGGCGTAGCCCCTGCCCCAGATTCTGTTCATGGAGAGGTATTGCTCATTAACCTAATGCGTTGGCTTAATGGGTGTTGATAAGGTGATTATGTTTTTTTCGATTCACGATCTTCCAATCGTAAATGAATATAACGAAACCGACTGGAATTCGAACTCGGATCGCTGATTTATCATACCAAGCCGTTATCCATTAAACCAACAGCACATTGCAGTTTACAGAACCTGATATCTCCAAGCGGTCACCTATGTATGTATTGATCATGCCCAACGTTGCCTAACTTCAGTGATCGGATGAGATGGTTTGGTTAGATTTATTATACTTTACGGCCTATTAACGTCAATGGGCTAGGCAATGCTGACGAAATCCTTAGGATGGGTTCGTTTAAATAGAATATGAATTCTTTGCTGGAAATCAGTTTCTAGATCAGGTTTCATTGACGTATTTTTGTAAAGAGGGTTTTTTGTCGAGAGTCAAATCTATTGCTAGTAATATTTTTCCCCAAATATGTATTGCTGTTTTTTTTTTTAATTTATTGCTGGTAATAATTTTATTTAAAAAATGTATGGCTAGTATTTTTTCTTCAAAAACGTATTGCTGGTAATAATTTTAAAAAAAAATATATTGCTGGTATTTTTACTATAAAAACCTATTTTTATACTTTCAAAGTGTTTTGACCCCCAGTTTAGGGGTCAACTATTTGCCCAGGCCTGGGACCCTAATCGATGCTACCACCCCGGATCAGGGAAGACCTGGGAACAACAGCAATTAAAAGGTGATTCAACGCTCCTCAAAACCTCCTTATCAGAGGCTTTGCTACTGTATGTAATTTATCGTCATACCCAGGACAGATCGGAATGGAACCGGTGTTTAAACTTGATATGGCCCTAAGTCAAATAAGTTAGTTAATCAGGTATCAATTGAAAATGACTCGCTATTACAAAACAAAATGGCAGCAAAGAGCAGGAAGCTTCCAGCGTAGAAATTAATTTGTTTTAATTGAAGAGGTGAAGTCAACTGAAAATAAGGAGAAACCTTTTAATGAGGTCATTTCTTAGGAGATATAATCAAGCGCGGCTTGCTACTATGACAGGAGAGGAGAAAGCTGACAAAAATTTCCTGCACATAAACTTCTTGGAATAATAATTATTATTATTTTACATATATATATATATATATATATATATATATATATATATATATATATATATATATATATATATATATATATATATATATATTAATTTATACCCACCTCCCCAAAAAATACGATCACATAATGTGTGAGCTGTACTAGGGAGTACAATTCTTTTTATTTCTTTAAGGCCTGATCTACCAGGAATCTATTCAATGAGCCTATCGGAAACTTTTTCAACCAATCCGAGGGCTGCAACTACAATTGCCACATTTTTGAGGTTTTGCGTCAAGGACCTTTTATTTTGATAGATTTTTTGAAGTTCTTCAAAGATGCATTACAGTCTGCAGGGAGAGCCATGTCTATAAGAAGGCATATTTTGTTTCTGTGGTCTCTGATAATGATGTCTAGGCGATTAGCTTTGTTCTTATTATTAGCAGTGATTGTTGTTGTTGTTTTTGTTACTCTTCTTCTTCTTCTTCTTCTTCTTCTACTACTACTACTACTACTACTAAAATAATAATAATTGTGCGAAACCTGGGTTAGTGGTTGTCTCCCTTTTTAAATACGTGCGCCTTTGTCTAAACGGTTAAAAAAAATCTCATAATATTTGTAATACTCAAGCAAAATCAATAATGTTTCATGGAAAATAAATCCTAAGTTCATATACAATAAATACATAGATAAAAGAGACTGTATTTTGAAAATGAGGAACCGACAAACCGATACAAGTAGTAACTAAACCGTCATTTAAAAATCCGGTCAAAATATTAATGCGCTCCCCATAACATAAGCAGGTCATTTGTCTCTAGCCTCTTGTTCGAACATTTCTCATTGGATTGTTGTACATACAAACACAGACATCTCAATCTGTATTGATTTTAATATATTTATAACGGTACAATATAGTCTGCAGTTCGATGAATGGATACGGTTATTTCCCACGAGGGTCAGTTTTCAGTATTTGCAGTCATGTAAAAATTCATAGCGTTTTAAAATAGATTCAATTAATTTTTTAATCATGGCGTAATGAAAATCTTCTTTGTCAGCTTTACTTGTATAATGCTAATATAATCATCCATCTGCGCATGTGCTCGCACTGAACGTACACTGTAGCTAATATATATATATATATATATATATATATATATATATATATATATATATATATATGTATATATATATGCCGAAGGTGAATCTCGTGACCCATCAGAGTCGTAGGGCTATTGCATGCACTGCAGCCGCAGTAGAAATGGTGTTTCTTGGGTAAGATAGCCTGACGGAGCTAAACCGTCTCCAGACTGGTTTTGAATTGTTTCCTTCTCCTAGACCGGTTGCCACCCAAGTCTGTCTTGCTATTTACACATAGCTGGGGAGAAAACACGATGATTCATACCTTTTCCTAGGGTAGTAGCATGTACGTGAATGTAATAGATCCGACTGGAATTCGAACTCGATTCCTCAATACGACCCGCTATCCATTACTTACTTATTTACTTATTTAATAACTTTCTTTCTGTCTGTCTGTCGCTCTGTCTGTCAGTCTCTCTGTCTGTCTATGTATCTATCTATTTATCATTGTCTATTTGAACAGTTATCCCCCTTGTATATGTTTAATTAAGACAACTGACAACGTACTGAGATTAAGCTTTTTATTTAATTTTTCTTTTAATATTTCTTTCTTGGACATAAAATGCGTAAAAATTGTCATATATATATATATATATATATATATATATATATGTATATATATATATATATATATATATATATATATATATATATATATATATATATATATATATATATATTGTGTATATTTCGGCAGCAATTTTTCATTAATGCATGTTTCATTAATTAATATAGACAAGTTTTGTCTATTTATTTTAAATAAGTTCCTTTCGTATTAAACTTGTATTTTCTATGAGTATGTTCGCAGGGATCTTGGTAGATTTCAGTGTATTTACAAGAGTTCGAATTGACTTATGGCCAGAGATATATAATGTGAGTCTTCTGGAAAGCCATGTAGTTGTATGTCCAATATAATTATTTAGAAATTTGGTTTGATCAGGAACGGAGGGAGATGTACCTCTTTTCCTAAAGTTATAGGGTGGGTGGACATAAGGTCAGAATTAAAAATATTCTTGTGGGTATGTCTTGAGTAACCAATTAAATGTCAGATCTACGCTAAAAAGAAAAGGTGGATCAGTTATTTTTTCATGTCACGATAAACCGGAACGTAGACATATTCTCTCATGTGTGTATATATATATATATATATATATATATATATATATATATATGTATGTATGTCTGTGTGTGTGTGTGTGTGTGAGAGAGAGAGAGAGCGAGTGTGTGTGTGTCTGTGTTTTGTATGTGCAAATAGCCTATAGGCGTGGAAAACTTTATTACTGCTTTAAAAATCGACATATTGAAATTGTATATAAATAAATGCAGTAAATAAATATAAAAAACGTGGAAGATGAGTAACGATAATAAAATAAATTACAACTGAAAGCGGTGAATAGAAGCAATAACAACAATCAAAAAGAAAAAAAGTGGGCTTACCATTTTTTTTTATTTTCGCTCTTCGGAGCAAATTGAGGACAAATGTGTCAATCGGGTGAACAACATTAAAAAAATAACTAGAAATTAAGAAAACCAGAATGAGCTGAGAAAAGAATATAACCGCACTCATATTACATTATGGTCCAGTAAGCATTATTTCTGCTTATAGAGGGAAGGCTTCCTGGACTTAATATATAATGCCTCTAATATTTGTAGTTGGTAATTGTAGTACACTCTGTTACATTTTGATTTATTTCATTAATCTTGCTCTTCTCCCCCCTGTTATTTTGTTTTCCTGTCATATTTATTCCCGTACATAGTTATATGCAATTACACTATGTCTGCTATTATTGCATTAATATTACATATATATATATATATATATATACATATATATATATATATATATATATATGTATATATATATATATATATATGTATATATATATATGTATATATATATATATATATATATATATATATATATATATATATATATATATATATATATATATATGAATGAGACACAATATAATATAATAGAGCGATTAAATATGTATTAATAAATATACGTATTATTCCTCACCGATGAAGGATAATACAGTGTAACCCGGATATAAGAGAAACCCGGATATAAGAGAGATTTTATATGGTCCCAAATTGGAGCCTGTGTTAATGTATATAAAATAGACCACACCCGGATATAAGATAAACCCGAATATAAGAAATTTCTTCTCTGGTCCCGACAACTCTCTTACACTGTAGATATATTGCCATCCACAAAAAATATGGAACGCTTCACGAATTTGCGTGTCATCCTTGCGCAGGGGCCATGCTAATATATGTATATATATATATATATATATATATAAATGTAAAGTAATAAAAATATATATTAGATTAATAAACAAAAATCCATAGTTTCTTTAGAAATAGCTTTGTTTAATATTCGAATACGAAACACATCAGTTAGAAACTTTCGGGAATGTAAACGAGAAAGATATGCTTAAGGGCAGTTAAAGACACCTTAATAGTCCCAATGATCTTCGTAGCCGAATTGGTTAACGTACATCATATATCTACTCAAATGTGGATATTTACTACGAATAATGTTGAAACAAATAATATATATATATATATATATTACAAAGAGTCAATCATACCTTGAATCAATCAGCAATGTGTATACGATTATTGGCGAAATCACTTCGCTAGTAGACATAAACATAAGCATTCCACTACTGATAATCCTCCGAATTTCTGCTAGTATATATATAGATATATAGATATATATATATATAGAGAGAGAGAGAGTTTAGGGGTAGATTCTCTGACTGATACCAAATCGTTCGAGTTTCGATCCCGGTTTGAAGCAATCGGATGTCTATCCACACTCATGAGCAGTGATGCAGGGAAACACTCTTGTATATATATATATATATATATATATATATATATATAT
This sequence comes from Acanthosepion esculentum, assembly GCA_964036315.1. NCBI lineage: Eukaryota > Metazoa > Mollusca > Cephalopoda > Sepiida > Sepiidae > Acanthosepion > Acanthosepion esculentum. The sequence goes on along the minus strand of OZ038482.1, from coordinate 80,049,179 downwards.
ATATATATATATATATATATATATATATATATATTAAAAGACATTTTTTATGTTTAAACATTCTTTTTATAGATACAAATATTTAAGTAAATGTCCTGTTTATAATAAACATTATTAAACAACATTTACCGGAAGACGAATATTTTCTATGAAAATGTCTGGGACATTCAAGCCATTAAATGTTATTTAATATTGCTTCTTCTAAACAGAGCATTTACTTAAATATTTGTATCTATAAAAAGAATGCATAAACATAAAATGTCTTAGAATAATTGTCGGACATTTTCCATTTCATAATATATATATATATATATATATATATATATATATATAAACACTCTTTGCATAACGAATATCAGTTTCAGATCTTAGGCCATCAATAGTACCTGCTCTACTTCTCTCCATACAAGCCAATGCTGTCTTGTAAGGGTAGAGGGAACCGCTTTCTTTTTCACAAGTTTATTTGCAAAAATCACATTGGACAATCCGTCGTATGGTTTTTATTAACTTTCCAATGTTGCCGCATGTCGGGACATCATTCCCGGGACGATAACAGCAATATGTCATCCCCATAACAATTCAAAAACGTCGAGGTTCGAAGTGTGTCATATGGTCCGAATGTGAACTTTCGAACCACACAGATTCACCCTTTTATCATTTTTCCTTGTATATTTATTGTTTTTACTTATCCCATAATTTTTTTAAATTCATTTCACTCTAAGTAAGGCGATAAAATCACCAAGACGCAAAGTGTTACTGAAATTAAAATATACTAAGTATTCGTTATTGTGAATAGATTTCAATAAAAGATTGGAATACAAGGAGACATGACAATTGGCTTTGCATTTAACTTTTGTAGATCGTAGGAAAGCTAGAAGCCGAAAGAGAGTTCCACAAGCGAGAAGTACAGGAGAAGAAAATATTAGTATAGAATCTTAAAATCTGACATTTTGGAATCTGGATGCGAATCCAGTAATGAGCTTTTCATAAAGTCAAGATACCAAAGAGGAAATCTCGCCAGAAAATATATATAGAAAAGGCACAGTGAATCTACGTTACGACTGTGGGAAAGTGACTGAAGCCGAGATGTCATGTCAGGACCTATGACACTGGTCTGGAGCCCCTGCTTTTTGCCTCAGAGTTCTTGATAAGATCCAGAGACAGATATGCAATGTAATTGGCCCTGATCTGTTATCTCGTCTGCAGTCGCTCTCTCACAGACGCGACGTTGCCTCGTTCTGTCTTTTTTACAAATACTTTCACGGTAATTGCTCCGAGGAGCTGCTTTCGCTGGTTCCTAGGCCTCATGAATTTAAACCTCCTACGAGGCTGGCATCCCGTTCCCACCCCTTCACCGTTGAACCTGTTAGATGTAGACGTCTCTTCTACTCCAAAAGCTTCATGTCTCGCACATCTCGCCTGTGGAACTCCCTTCCTTATTCCTGTTTCCCTGACAAATACAATCTCCAACTATTTAAGTGTAACGTCAATCGACATCTCCAGTTGCCTTGATCTATCCACTTCCCTTCTCCACATCCTTTCACCTTTCATTCCTATCTGCTCTCGCTCCAAATCTTCTGTAACCCGCTTGCCTTGATCGATCCACTATCTTTCTCCACATCCTCTCCTTTACCACTCCTATCTGCTCTTCCTCCAAACCTTCTGTAACCCCTTGCGTGCTAGTGGCTTCCAGCCTTGCTTAGGGTGATAAGCTTAAAAAAAAGATTTAAAAAAACTAAAGATTCTATTTTAGATTGTTCAATAATCTGTAGAAGCTGCAAATTGGATATGACAGAGAACTATTAAAATTACTGTCGAAGGACTAAAGAGGACTAAAGAGGTCAGGTCACCAGACAATTACCGTGAAAATCTTTATAGAAATGACACAGAGAATCTATGTCACGGCGGTGAGAATATCACTGAAGCCGAGATGTCAGGTCAGGACCGATAACTTTGCTGTTATTTTCTTGGATTTTTTCAAGAATCTCTAGATATATACCAAAAATGGCACATCAGGTGCGAAAGAGCACTGTGAGGAAATTAGATATGTTGTACTATCCTGTACAATATTCTGAAATTAGTTCACTTTCAATATATTTTCACCTTAAAAATATTTAAGTCGAAGTTATATTCAGACGTATTGTCAACATACGACAAGCGTATCAGTGACCGGCTCGCGACTACCCAACGTTGCGTCTCCATTCTCTTTCATGTCGATGTGCGCTCAGAATTGAGAAAGGTCCGCTACACGTTTAAAACGCGATAAAAGACAAAATCAAACGAGAAAAATGAGAACTAGAATGGTGTTTCCAACATTAGACGTTTTATTCAAAGGTTTGCTCACTCGGTCTGGGTGGGCGGGTATAGAACTGACACTTGTGACAATTTCTGACATGTCCGTCTAACAACTAACACTACCCTCTTGCCAATCCTCTTCCCTATTACACATCCCGACGTCTGAATAGTGACATGAAGGGGCGGCATCGGAACGACACGAGGGACAACCTGTCCCTTGGCAAGAACGAACCACAATTGGCATTTTCAATTCAAAGAATGACCAGCAGATGGAAGTCGTCAATGTCCGTGTTAGTAGTTACTTCCGTTTACTTTTTTGTTCTTTTCGGTCAAGTTGGAGCTGCTTCGATGTTTTGACTATTCTCACTGTCTACCGGTCAGAAAACAAAAAGTACTTATGACCGAAATAAAATCATCCTTTTCTTCTTCCACTTCCTTATGGGTGACCCAATCATGGAATAATGCACTGAGTATATTCTTTTAGTAAAATATATGTTTTATGTTCATATCATTTTTGTATTTAAATTCTTAGATGTCTCACCAATATAAACATGTTTAAGTCTATTTTGTAAATTTCTGCTCTGGTTTAAAAGTTTACATTAATCTTATTTAAATAAGTCACTTAATTCTGAAGTCGTTTAACAAAATATTACATTATGTTTAGAAAAAAAACTGTATATTAACTTTGTTAGTGGCTTATTATCAGATCTTTTAAACATGTAAGTTTTCTTTCTGCTTCAAAGATAAATTCAATTGTTTGTTCGATTTTCTTTAGCCTATTTGCATTATCAGGTGTTATTTTTATATCAATGAATCAACTTCGATATATCAGAAATATGTTAGTACTTTAGGCAAACTGTTTTGGAAAGAACTAGATTCTAGAAATTCTACGAATATAGAAGCTAATACACCACTCATCTGTGCTTGATGTGTTTTTTGTCTGCATGTTTTTCCATCTGGAATATATAAGATTGATTTCGTCAAATGAGATTTTGTCTGAAGAAGTTCCATCTCAAAGCGAATATCGGCAGGATACATTTTCATTTGCTCACTAATATTCAAACACACACATACACACGCGCGCACACACACACACTTTCTTTGTCTTTATATATATATATATATATATATATATATATATATATATATATATCAAGACAAAGAAAAGTTATTGGTTACGTTTGAAAGAACAACCAAACCAATACTAAGCCTGTTAAAGGAAAAATGTCAGGAAGAGGCTAAAGAAAACAAAAAATAAATCAAGTAAAAAAAACAGAAAATCAAACAAAAGAAACGAGAGAAATCACAAAAGGAAAAACAAATAGAAAGACCTATCTGTGCAGAAGTCTAAAGTGCGCAATGTCTCTAGAAATTAGATTAAGATAGAAGAGTAACAAGAACAAATCAAACAGCACGCAGGGAATCCGATCGAAGTTATTGTTCTGAGTTATCATCAGACGGTCACTTAGCGTGAAACTCGGAATAACGACTCAGATCTGAGTTCTTAAATTCTGTTTGGTTTGTTAACGTTAATACACACACACACACACACACACACACACACACACACATATATATATATATATATATATATATATTGAATAAAATATTATGCTGACATCCTTCGCCGATCAAAGAGCGTCACCAGAAAAACACTTAAAATTTATGATGATAAATGTTATTAAGGGTGATAAATTTTACTTAGGATGATACATTTCAGTTACGGTGAAACATTTTACTTAGCGGGATACGTTCTACTTAGGATTATACATTTCAGTTACAGTGGTGCATTTTAGTTAGACTATTTACATTATTCGGACTTATGCCTTTGTTGCCATATTTATCACAACGCTTCGTATATATGTTTGGAATGTGGAACGCTTTATTTCCCTCGCTGGGGTAGACTGTTCTAGTTCCACGTGCCATGTCTAGTGGATGTCAGTTATCTCCCATTAATTCACCTCTACAAGTTCTCCACTGCCTTAGCCAGTTATTGAACTCACAACACTTTGGGTCCTCTCATTCACGCCTTTATCCATTGTATTCTTATCGAATCTGTGTATGAATTTCTGGGACTTATGAACTTAATGTCTTCAGCAACCATTTTTTACCAGTGCTCATATTGCAATTTTTGCTGTTATCATTGCATTTTTTTACCAGAGCTCATATTGCAATTTTCGTTGTTGTTATGGCTTTTCTCTGGCACTCCTTATTACTGGTTCCTATATTGTATTCATTTCTCTGTTTGGTCGGCTCAGGAGATATTTGTGGCCTAGCATATGTGCTGATTACTTAAGTTTACGGATTTTCCAATGATGTTCTTTGTCTATGAATTCAGTTTGATCCCACAGAGGCCGGTGATCTCCCTTTTCTCTCCATATGTGATCAGCCACGCCTGATTTTTCCATTTCCCCTCGTGTTACAGCTTTCTGGTGCTCTTAAAGCCTCACCTTAAGGTGTCAGCTTGTCTCCCCTTTATATTTCGTTCCGCAGATTCACGGGATGGCGTACACACGTTCTTTAGTCATGTTCTCCTCTATAGTGGGGGTCTTACTCGGGAGAGGTATCTGCGAAGTGCCGTCCAGCTTTTGAACGTTGTCCTGATGTTATATGAACCGCAGATCCTGTGTATTTTCTCCGATAACCCCTTCACATAAGGCAGGCAGACTGTTTTCTGAGTGTTGTTGTCCTCCTCTTGTACCCACCTATCCGAGTTTTTTTAGGGCAGCTGCCATGTACCCAGGGTAGTTGTTACGTTGTAGGTTACTACTTATACTGACTTTATCTAATGTCTCTAGGTCGCCAATTATGACTTATGCTCGGTGTTGTAAGCAGCGACGATATCTTTCTTTACGCTGTATGGATGGTGGGTCGTACACCCCGGCCTTATCCTCAAGAACACCTGGCCCAGTGTATAAAAGAGTTAGTTGCAGTAATCTGGTGACTTGACCCAGAGATTTGTGTGTTCAATAATTGGCCACAGTAGAGGAGAACAAAAACTTGGAGAGTTGAGTTAAAGGGAAATAACTGAAACTGAGATATCAGAAAGAGGCGTGGCACATGGAACTAGAACAATCAACCCCAGTGGTCGAAATAAAGGCTTCCGTTCGAAATTCCTCTCACTGGAAGAGGATCGGAACGTAAAAAGGCACAAAGGTTGAGACACGTCTTTTCACACATCAAGTTCGCGTGCAGACAAATACCAATTTAAAAGTATATGAATAATTGTCATTAAGATGCATTTTATTTTTCATCTGACGAATCCTTTGCATAAATGCAAGCCTTTTGCACATAGCTTGGTAGTGGACTGCTCAGATGACTTAAAAACAGTTGGACAGTGATATATATATATATATATATATATATATATATATATATATATATATATATATATATATATATATATATATATATATATACAGACAAACTCTCTGTTTTATATATGGAAATAATATTTTTTTAATTTTTGCTGCAAATCATTCGATGTTATTTGATGCACCAGTGGTTAGATAATGAGATTTTGCCATCTCTTTGATGTGAATGTGGAAGTGACTGCTAGCGATTGGGGGAAAAAATTTTTCCCATCCTTATACCATTTGGTTAATAAGCAAAGAATCTTTTCTTTCATGTGACTTTGGTATCCGGGCGAAGAGCGCAGAGATGGAGGTTCGGAAATTTTGCTTTTTTTGTACAAAACCTGAGAAAGGAAGAATGTAAGTAATCTTATCTATGGAATTCGAAGTTACAAACTGTCACATTGGCAAATGAAAAAACGTACTTCATATAATCCAACCATCTAATTAGTACATATATATATTTATATATATATATATATATATATATATATATATATATATATATATATATATATATATATATTGAGATATATTTTTCAATCCAGATATTTGCGATATATATATATGTGCGACGATAGATACGTACACACACACGTATATGCACTCTCTCTCTCACACACACACACACACACACACCGATATATATATATATATATATATATATATATATATATATATATATATATATATATATATATATATATATATATATGACTGAATGAGTGTATGCTAAATGTATATTAACCGAATCCACTTACCAAAATCCAAATGTGAACAAACCATCAAACAGATTTTTTAAAAAAGTTCTTGATTGGGTCGAAAATTTTTCAGTACTACTGGTGTGTTTATATATATATATATATATATATATATATATATATATATATATATATATAGGCATCTTGTACATACATGTATTACATTCATTTATATAGGATATATATATATATAAATGAATGTAATACATGTATGTACAAGATGTATGTATTTTTTACATGTATTACATTCATATATATATATATATATATATATATATATCGTATATAAATGAATTTAATACATGTATGTACAAGATGCCTATATATATATATATATATATATATATATATATATACATATGTATATATCTTATATATATATATATATATATATATATATATATATAAATACCAGGGTTACTGAAAACTTTTTGACCTAATCAAGAACATTTTTTAAATTCTGTTTGACATATATATATATATATATATATATATATATATATATATATATTCGGTTTAGGAATTTCTCGAACATTCAGTGTTAACATATATATATATATATTTATATATATATATATATGTGTGTGTGTGTGTGTGTGTATGTATGTGTGTGTGCTTATAAAGATATGTATATAATTTCGTCAACCTTAGTCTAAAAATAACAAAATATGAGAAAATGTTAAATATTAATTCCAAGTTAAATCCAAGACTATGGATTTTTAAAAAAATGTCTTGAGTTTTCAATCATTTTCATGAGAAAACCCAATTCACTGGCTATTATTTAACTCCGACATTATGAAGTCGTCAGTGATAACCTAACCACATGTAAAAATTCGCAAGACAAGCCTGTAGACTATCTCAACAAGGTGTTGCGTCTTCCAAAAACTAACATACAAAATTCAACAATCGTTTATTTTTACCCGGAACTACATCCATGTAATATGCAGAAATCACCGGGCCCACGAGTCGGTAGTCATAATTTACAAGCTTAGCTATTCAACCATCTCTCCATATTGAGGCACCACGTCGTTGGTTAATGTATGAATGATCCGTTGTTTTTATATCTCTCGAAAATTTAGTTAGCGTATCGCGATTTAATATCTCAATGTCCCTGTGTATAAGCTATATTGTGTTTTATATTTTGTCTCTGGTTTTCATTATGTCTTGAAACTGGCAACAAAAACAAACGCAAAACTGAATTCATTAGCTTGAACAATTCTTAAAATACAAGACTTTGTTTCTTTTTTTTTTTTGTGCAAGTCTTGGAAAATATTTATACTGTATTTTTTCTCTCTCATTAAAATCGAAGAACAAGATTCTAATTATAGCAAGCTTGAATATTTGCTTTCGATAATTGTGCGTTTTCAACAAATTCTGCGTTCATCGCTAGAACATTTGTCGGTCTATTTTCGGAGACTAGTTCTGTGTTTTTCTAATAATGCTTACCATGTACAAAGCCGGGGAGCCACTCGAAGTAGAGTAAGAGGCAGAGTTTTTGTGTATATGAAAAAATATTACGGTTAGCTCTAGATTTCAGCAGGTTCAGTTTTTTTTCAGTGATCGGGGAAGAATCCACTTGGAAGCCGGTTCCCACAAAGCATCGCTTCGTGGGAAGATGTTTCAGCGCAACTTCCAGATGTGTTGCATGGATAGTCTTAGCCGTAAAGGTTAAGACTGGTGGAACTAAGGAATGTCATTCGTCTGAATACTTTACATATAAATAGCAACAGAGCGTCTCGTCTGTGGGAAAAGTGTTGTAGAGTGAAAAATAATTCATCACCCACAAGGATGTGAAAACACGTTTTCACTCTATTGAGACTGGAATGTGAAGACTGAGCAGTTCCTGTCCATATAAGAATTGTAATAAGTTATTAAGTATTTTATGTCGCAACAAGTATTTATAAACAAACTAGCCAAGGTATTCGGCGTTGCCCGGGTGTACATGGCTGCAATTGTATAACCGCACCTTTTGTATCCCACACCTCCTGTATAGAAATATCTAATTGCGTCCCCGCTTGCATGCATCATCCGTTGGTATACTAAGCTACTCACCCACTCATCTTATTTACGGTATGTTTTTCTCAAGTATCTGATTGTTCTTAATAAAGGAATTCCACCGACAAAAACCTCTTGTGTGATAGTTACTCGGGATTAAATTGTTTCAATGTTTTAGATATTGAGTAAATTTCCTATGGCCATAATAAATTTCAAATGCTATGGCATTGTTCAGAAATATAATAATCAAACAAAAACAGAGATGAAGCGTCAGAGCTTGATTCAACTGCAAGTGTAAACGTAGAAATATACCCCTCCTTCTTCGCACATTTACTGTAAAGTTGGGCTTAATAAGAGGTTCTGCGGGATTTTTCCCTTTGAACGCTTCAATAATGCTTCTCAAACAATCTTTGCATCAAAGGTTGTTCGAATGCCAGTTTAAGATGGAATCATATGAAGAAACTGTTGGCTAAATGGCAAAGGCCGATTTTAGATCTAATTTGTCGCAGATTTCGTCCACTTAACTAAAAACCAAAACCAAACATTCACGCAAGACAATTTGTGTGTCATATGTAACCAGAGAATTATAGCCGAAAAACGGAATTTTTTAACAGTTTTTCGTGGTTTTTCGTTATACGAGGGGAAGCGAGCAGGACTAAAACCACTCTATCTTATTCCGTGCACGATGGCAAAGTTTTTGTGACATGTCTGAAGAAAATTAGATAAAAATGGAGAAATTATTCAAGTTTTAATTTTAAGTACTAAGAAAAACTCGATTCTTTCAGTTCATTGCAATTATTTGTATGAAGACAATAGCGCAGGAAAACTATGAAGCCCTCGACATAAACCTCGTAAGATGACCTACGTTTTGCGTTAAGTGCAAAGAACATCAGCTCATCCAGTAAAGATTTTCTTCCCGTGTCACTTTGTCATGGTTTATTCAAAGAGTCGTACCCACCTTTAGTTTTAGCAATTTTTCTGTCAAACCCTGGAGATCTGAAGATTGACAAAATTTTATTTGGTTAATTTGCAACATGTGTGTAAAATGTCATCGTGATCAGTCGGCAAATGTGTACGTGTATAAATAGCATACACACACACATAGACAGACAGACACATACACATACAGACACAAAGACAGACATCTTCTGCTTCATAGATAAAGAAGTAAACATGTTTTTACCTTTTCAATGTTGTTAATTTAAAAAAGATATTATCGTTTTTTAAATTAACAACATTTTGCATTAGCTTATAAACATTTGTTTCGAAATAAAAGTCCACACATTTGCCTTGATAAAGTACCAAACGCGTTCGGTAAGATAAGTTTTCCTTTTGTCATTATTTATAATATTGTCCTTTTAGCGCCATATTTTTAGTTATGTCTCAAATTTTACAGATATATATATATATATATATATAATGTGTGTGTGTGTTTTCCTTTGTTGGCCGCCAATGTACCTGTCCATTGGCAAAGTTTCATTTTGGAATAGCAGTTTTATATCAAATTCCTCTTGAGAGAAATTTCGCCTTTCAACAAACTATTCCCCGCGGGGCCGAAAAGAATTGTAAGCATAACGCAAGCTCCAGAAAATAAGAAAGAAAGCGAATGGGAAGAGGAAAGTAACGGCATTTTGCATTTAATGAATAATTAAAAACGAATCTATTGTGCGCGATTTGCGATGCCAACACCGGGTGCAAATTAGGCTCTCGTGTGGAAATCAACAATTGCTTTTAAAACACAGGAATTAATTCCGGATCTTCTATCAATATTCCTGTCAGTTTTCATTAGGCATTTTCATAAATTTTATATATTTTTTTTAAGGTGGGGGAGATAACTCTGGCTTGTTAACAGATGAGATATTGTCTTTTTGTTTTGAAGATATTTACTGTTGATGCTCAAAGAAATTATTGTTTCAGTTAGCGTTTAAATGATTCCTCGCTATTTTAGAAGACTCAGAAAAAAGCGCTCGCTTAAATGGCAAGGGACTCATGGGTTTTCTTAACAAATTAAAAATAACAATTACCAGTGGGCCAATGAACTAAGGGGTGCCGAAAAATTATCAGCCCGACCAAGAACGCATTCCAATACAAATTCTGATGTTTGGTCAGATTCTGGAGGGAGTGGATGTGCGGGTAGTGTTGTGTATAGCGCCTTAGAATGAAAAATTGAAGAGGCGAGTACGAATTAGGGTCGAGTTAATTAAAGCCACTTTTGGGAAACGTATGAATCCGTCTCCTTACCCCTTACCTATGGGTTAAATAGACGGACGTATAAAAATAATTATCTCAAAAATTTGTCAATACAATATTCACTATTTTTGAGAAAAAATATTCTTACAATCGAAAGATATGTCTCGGCTTTTTAAATAAAGCACAGAGCCGTAAAAAACAAATCAATTAATGAACTGTGAAGCGGGTCGCACCTAGAACTAATGGTGAGCCAGAAGTAGGCTTATAATTGGTAGGTATGCACTTTACATAAAAAACAATTATTACATTTATATTTATTTGTTATAATCATACTTGTTCAAAACTGTTTATGTAAATTTTTTAACACTTTAATTACATTTTTCTGTATAGTTTAATATCTTAAGTTCTCAAAATGGCCTCCTTCAACATTTTAACACCCCTTGAACCTCTCCAGAACACTATGACACACAGCACGTCATAAATCCCGATTTGCATCAATTTCAATAAATAATTCTGAGATGCATTCTTTTAATTCGTCCACTCAGTGGGGATTTCTCTCATAAACCCTGCTCTTTGCTATATCCGCAAATATAGAAATCCATTGGTGTTAGGTCAAGTTAACGTGATGGCCAATCGATGCTGGCCCTTCTTACGACCCAACGCAGCGGAAAGATTTGTTTAACGTAGTCCCTTACTGTCAAATCATAATGGGGAGATGCTCCATCTTGCTGATAGCATATCTTTGATTTGTATAAATTAGATCTAAATCATGAAACAAATAGTTAAACAACTGTAAGCCTAAATTTGGCACTATATATATATATATATATATATATATATATATATATATATATATATATATATATATATATATATGTATATATATATATATATATATGTATGTATATGCTCAGTTCATTTTCGCATCTGAAATGTAAAGAAAGTAATTTCTAAGGAATTCATGGGGTTTTATGGTTAATTTGATAGTGCTTTTATTAGTAAAAACTTTATATTCATTAGATACCCGTGTTTGAAGTAGATATCTCTGTTTTTAAACACTGTAAATGACGTCTATCAGATTTTTTTTAAAAGTCTTTAATATAATTCTTATTAAGCGCTCGAAATCAGGCCATTTCACTAATTTCCTCTCTGTTAGACACTTGAACTAACACTTCAACGCATGCAAAACTGTTTTCTAGTGATGGGAGTGTACGTTCTACACGAAGTCCGCGCAGGAGATTCACGCGTCCCTCTGCGAAGGCACAACACTAGACAGATACTTTCTTTCTGCTCGTTATCTGTTGACGATAGAGACCGAAATGTTCACGGTGTATTTCTACAGTTTTGTTGTCCTTGACGTGAAAAAGTCCTCTTACAGCTCACACTTTTATGTCTTTCAAAAACTTTACAGTAGGAGTCATTTTTTTGTATTGTAAAATGCACATTGTTAAGTTAGTTTGGTTGTTTTATATTTGCACAATAATTTCCATAAGGTTTTCATTCCGGTTGACTTGACACTGTATGTTCTTTACCTCTACGTTATCCCTCGAAGAAGTTAATGAAAATGGTAATATTAACCGTTTCCTTATGAGCAAACATTCGGCATTCATTAACCGAACAGTCAGTTCTACAGTCGGTTGAAATTTATAAAAATCTTACTCTTGAAAAAGTTCTTCAGAAAAATTGTTTTCTCAAGTCCAGTAGCTGTTATTGTTCTTTCAAGTATTGATGGGGGTTTCTTTCCTTTCTTATTATTTGAAGTACTGTTTAATGTTAATATCATGATTATGTCATCTTTTTCTCTCTTAGTTACACGTTGTATCCATTTTAGTTTTTGCTGCTTTTGAATTTCCTCAAATAACGGAATTTCTGTTATCGTAGACAGGCCTTGTGATTCTGTAGCTCCAGTCCACAAGGTTCGAAAAAGGATAGTCTTCGACAAGATCGTCCGTCTTCATTCGCTCGACGCCATTTCTAACGACTGATCTGAGAAAGCATATCACAGTTTAGGTATTTTTGTACGAGTTTGGCATCTATATCAATGTGTCGATCTGACGAGGATATTTAAGGACATGATTCGAGTTTTCAGATTAATGTGTTGGTGTTGCGCGAATTTGGCTCCTATATTCCAGCTGTGGAGTATGTGTAGTTGCTGTTGTTGTCTCCATAGAAAATAAGTGTTTTGTTCACCGGATGGTTTAGCTAACCCCATCTCTCTACCATTTTTGAATTCGAGATGTAGTTTTAGACTGTTTACCAACCAAGGTTGAAAAGCTATACTATATAAACTGTAGCCGTGGAAACAAAGATGGATTCAAAACATTCCCGAAGATATTTACGCGGAAGTACATGTAACGTACTCGATAAGAATTCGAAAAAGAATATATATAAATATATGATGTACCATGTTTTCACAAGTACGATGGTTGGTAGACGAAATAAATGCTGTTTAAATTAAACGGAGCCTCTACTCAAATACGGGCATCCACTAAAATATCGTTGTAAACAATAAATATTATGTCAGATTAAAAAATATAATACATTAATTTTTTTTAGAAATTTCGTTTCTGATACGAAACTGAGTAGATATGTGTTATATAGGTATAAAGTGACGCTGCTGACACTTGAATTTGAACATAGATCGCCAGTGAGCAAACACAGGCGATCCCATTATTGAATTAAAGTAGGCCACGTGGCCATAGAGGTAACGCATATATGTAGAAAGTAGCTGACGACTAACGATCGCTATTTCTAGTCTATCCTCTGTACTATACCGATCTGTATTTCTTGTCTATCTTCTATTACAATACGGATCACTATTTCTACTCTATCTCCTATTACTATACGGACCACTATTCTCTACTCTATTCCCTATACGATTTCTCTATAAGGATTACTGTTCGTGCGAGTATTATCGACCAGATACTATTAGTGAGAGATTATTCGAAGGCGTCTGATACCAGCATTGTTCAACAGCGTACTATACTTGTATCTGCGATTACAAAGTCTCTACTACAACGAGCATTACGAAAATGACAATGAGTATTCGTTGACATGACAAAACATGTTAAGAAATTGACCCTGGGAAAAAATTATGATAATAATTTTACTGTTAAATAGGAATGAAGTGTCACTGCCGACACTTCAGTTTGAACATAGATCGCAAGTGAGCAAACTCAGGCGATCCCGTTATTGAATTAAGTAGACCACGTGACCATAGAGGTAACGCATATATAGGAAGTCGCGTGACGTCTAGATTGATCAGCATTCTAGTCTATCATCTATTACTATTCGGATCATCATTTATACTCTATTACTATACGGACCGCTATTCTCTATTCTATTCACTATACTATTTCTCTATTCAGATAATTATACGGATTACTGTTCGATCGAGTATTATCGAGCAAGAACTATTAGTGCGAGTGATATTCGAAGGCGTCTGACACCAGCATTGTTCAACGGCGTTACTAGAGTTGTATCTGCGATTACAATATCTCTACTTCAATGAGCATTACGAAAAGTGACAACAAGTATTCGTTAACATTAGAAAAGTGGCAACAAGTGTTCGTAGAGTCACAAAATGTATATATGGAAATTAGCGGGGCGTCTAATTGATCAATCTTTCTACACTATCCTCTGTCTTTATACTATTCCCTATACTATTTGTCTATACTGATCTATACAGAATACTATTCGGTGGTTATTTTTCGAGCAAGTATTATTAGTGCGAGTGTTATTCGAAGGCGTCTGACATCAGTATTGTTCAACGGCGTTACTATAATTGTATCTACGATTGCAAAGTCTCAACTACAAAGAGCATTACGAAAGTGACAACGAGTATTCGTTGGCATTAAAAAAAGTGGCAACGAGTGTTCGTTGACATCACAAAAATATGTCTTTCGAGAAATACCTGAACGAATGTGAGTACTTTAAATGTAAAGTAGAATCATGCTTTATCGTGAATCTCTTTCTAGTCGAACTGTAAAAGCTCACCGGATCAGACGGTGGTGTATAAGAAAGCAAGAGGCAAAAAGAGAGTTTTACAAGTGAGAAGACCAAGAGAAGAAACTATTAGCAGAGAATTTACGCTTACTTCTAGCAATTTCAATAGTAAAATAATCTCTAAAGCTGTCAATCTAGAACTGCATTTAAATTCGGGAAGTCGAGGTACAAAAGAGGAACGCTTATCACAATTGCTATGAAAAAGTTAATAGACAAAACACAAGGAAAAAACGTTACTGATTACGTTATATATATATATATATATATATATATATATATATATATATATATATATATATATATATATGAAGAAATATAGTTTTAAGTGGTGCTATATATATGGGATGTATATATATATATATATATATATATATATATATATATATATATATATATATGTGTGTGTGTGTGTAAGCATATATGTATCCTCCGTGGATAGAAAATTGTAGTTGAGAATTATCTTATAAACGATATGTAATCCATATTGGATTAAGATGGGAGATACACCGTTGACGCAAGTTAAATATTTGGTGTATCATCTCCGCGCATGAGAGAAGGAAAACAATTCTCTACTTATCAGAGGACAAGCATGCAAATAGATTCAAGGACTTCAGCGAATTTCGTAGATAAGGAATTGTCAATTATTCCTCATTTTCACTAGTATTTCTCTCACCTTATATCCTGTTGCATTCTTATCACAATTCCCAAATCGTCATTCTCTGTTCATCAGAACCCTACCAGGATCAGGAATACAGAATTAGATTCCAGCGACCGTGGAATGATGAAGTTGAGAATAACAACAACGGAAATAAAATGAAAGGGTAGCGAAAAGGGGATACCACTTGTAACAATATAACAGCAATAGTTAATGATTTTTATAACGAATAATTTCAACATATATATATATATATATATATATATATATATATATATATATATATATATATATATATTCATATATATTCACATAGTTCTCTATCTGAATATATAGACGTGTAACATCAACATAATGTAACATAAGGGATAAACGTATATATGATTATTTGTCGTGAAGATATAATGGAGTGCTTTATAGGTTTCAACACGGGCTTCGGTTACAACTAAAAAGTCATTTCCTCTGGGAGGGAAACTATAAAACTTTTTTCACAGTGAAGCAAAAAGAGAGAAAGGACGATAAAGGGATTGAGCCGTTTTAGGTCCCTTCTATATTGCTTTTTACAACGCCACTTAGCGGGTGTTAAGAGAAGACCTCCGACAGGAAATAAGGGGCTGTTAGTTTCACGCTTTATGCGATAATTCTGGCCATGTTACTTGTCATTAATTAATGATAAACATGTCCTCTTCATCCATGATCGATTTCCTCCCGATTCTTCTGTTAAGCTTGGAGATTCTCTTTGCTCAAAGTATAGTCCATCAGTATTATAAAAACCTCGGAGAATTCCAGTAAGATATCTTTAATCATTTCAACGGTTCGGAGCTTAATCTAACAAATAGACTATTTTTCTTTTATTCGATTTGGACAATTTTGCTGTTACACCTGGTGTGTGTTTATGTGCGCACGCGCGAGTCTGTGGATGTTTTGCGCATATCTTGTCAGAATCAAGTAATTATATTTGCGTTGATTATGGGGATTTATAAACTGGCACTGTCGAAAAAGAAGAGACGTAAATAATAGCTTTAATGGTAATGACGATAGTGCTATTTCAGCCCTCGTTGCTGTTAAGGCGTGATATTCTTGAAGGGCAGAAGCATCTGCCTACGATAATTAATATAAAAAGGATCAAAGCGATGAAAACACAGTTGGAGTTACAAAAAATAAAAGCACATGAATAGAAGAAATTGGTGATAAATTTGGCAAGGTGTCGTTGATGGTGCTATTGACGGCGTATTGGCTGACGGTGAGGAAAATAATGAAGCCCGAAACAGTGATGAACGTCGAGGCAGCGAGGCCTTATCATTGCGGTTGATCGCCATATTGATGATGGCGGTTTCCATATTTATTACAGCCACCAACGGTGCGCATAAAGAGGGGAAAATGTAATTATGCAAACGGACATATTTGTTTTAAGGAAGATATTGCTATAAAGCATAAACACTGTAAACACTTCGGGAATACACACATTACACGCTTTAAACACGAATACTGCAGTAATGTAAAAGCTAAGAGCTTGCATTTAACTTACAGGCAAGAGTGATCGTTGTTTGAGCCCAAATATAAAAAATAACTGCAATGTGATTTTAAAAGCAGTTACTTAGGTACTTCCTGTTTGACGGAACATGACATGATAATCTAACACTTGCCTCACTTTGACCTTAGGCTAGACAATATTGAATGTTAAATATTTACATAACACTGATCAAGAGCTTACGATACGCCAACCGCATAAACTTAGGTATCAAATAGAGTGTGTGGGGGGGATTTTATTAGGAAGATTTTCCGATCTACATGAGCTTATTAAGATCGCTATGCTTATTAGAAGCGGAGGCACGGTGGAGTAATGGTGAGCGGATAGGATTGAGAAATCGGAGAGCCGAGTTCGAATTCCAGTCAGATCACTTACGTGCTAATACACTTGGGAAAGGTATGAATAGCAGTACAGGATTCTATAGCTGTGGATAGCAACTGGTCTACCGCAGAAAGAAATGACATCCTACTCTGGGGAAAAAAATCTGCCTCGTCAGTCATGTATCGTAAGATACATGATCGCCTAAGCGTGTATCACGCATGACACATAAACTGACGTATATTAATTTCGCATTTATACCCAGACTTTAAACAGGAAATAATAATCTTATGATAAGTGTGTTTATCCCTCCCTTCGTTAGTTTCCACGACCGTTACGCCCTGCCCTTACCGCATAAATAATGGACTATTCCGTTTTGCCCGCGTGGAAAGGAGGGAAAAGATACTACTTGATTTCAGTGAGAAAATAAAAGCAAGAAAAAAGGGGAGATGGTTGTGTTTAACGTATCCTGCCAATACATCATAAATAATAAATAATTCCGTTTGGGTGGCATGGAAAATTATAACACATATCAGAAGCGCTACTTGGTTTCAGGGAAAAAAGGAAAGAAAGAAGAACAACAAACAGAAAGAAAAAATTGTTTATCGTCTATTTTAGTGAAATAAAAAAGTTGTTAATTTCAAATCTTTTCATTTGTACCCATTTCTTAAAATAACGACCAGCATTCATCTGGACGACGAAATGTGAATCATCTGCGAGGAATGACGAGATATATAATGGCATAGCCAAACATCTGTTCAGCTCAATTTAACTTGTGAAAATCATAGAACTATGAAACCGGGAAAGTTAATCTAAATAAATATTCTCAAAGAATCCAGTTGTACGTTCAACTTCTTTTTCATATATAAATACACGCAAGACACACACACACACACAGATATATATATATATATATATATATATATATATATATATATATATATATATATATATATATATATATATATATATATATATATATCCCATATATATAGCACCACTTAAAACTATATTTCTTCATATATATATATATATTTTAAATATATATATATACATATATATATATATAAGCAATAAGTTGATACTATCAAATTTTAATAAAGCTTTAAATATGACCAATGAAAACATCTGAAAAAGTATCTAAGGAACCTTTCGGACTACCCTTCTTCAGAGATATATCCTATTTTATTAATACTAACAAGAATACCGAAAACATTTAGGGGACTGATATGGTAGGAGAAAATAATGGCACAGGATTTAAAGATAAAAATAGTCTTCTAATAAATTTTAAAACCAATATTATATATATATAAATATATATATATATATATATATATATACATATATATTA
>OZ038482.1:79998225-80025725 GCA_964036315.1 Acanthosepion esculentum | reverse complement strand
CGTTTTAAGTTTTGCTGATCAAAGTTGGCTGAAAAGCAAGAAGCTGAGAGAGTTTCACAAGCGAGTAGTACGGAAAATAAAATATTAGCAAAGAACTTACGGTTATATTTACCCAACTCAAGTATAAATTATGACCCCTTGTTGTCAATTTAGCACTGCGTTTAAATTCATAAGATCTAGCTATCATAAAGCAAAGGTCATCAGAATCATTAACGTGAAAGTATTTATAAATAATGCAGAGGGCATCTATATTACGATGGTAACAATATGTCTAAAAACTGAGACGCTAGGTTAAGAGCAATGATATTACAGATTTTATAAAGAATCTCTAAATATATAACAGAGCACCAGATCATATGTGGCAACAATATTTTAAGTATGGACGAATGGTAGACTTATAGATATGTAAGATAGATTCTAGATTTTGATTGCAAGAATTCACATCTCTAGCTATTTCTTTTACATACTTTGATACAAACTGGGTAGAAAGTGTGGAGAAATAAGTATAATTGGTTGGAAATGTTAGAATATGGCGATGTATATGGCTAGGACAGATTGAGGTAAGTAGACATGGATACAAAACTGTATTGTCATCAATCATTGTCTCTTTTTGTGACACTTCCAGACTTTGCATGACTCCACTTACTTTTTAAAATGTGCTTTGCTTTCTTTTAGATATCTTTAAATGGAATATATAGGTATATCAATAAGTCGAATCTTAATTCTGAAAAAAGATACTTATTTTATACATTAAATACAGTATCATTATTTAGATCAATGTATTTAGGCTAGTATTCTCTAATGCAGATTATTCTTTGGATTTTATCAAGAATTTCTAGATTTATAGTGGAAGTACCAGACCAGATATGGCAACAATATTCGAAGCATGGATGAATGGTAGACTTACAAATATGTAAGATAGATTATGACAAGAAAAATTGTCTAGCCGACATAGTGAACCAACTTTCTTAAGTGCAAATTTAGCAATTGATTCAATATACGCTTTTCACTTCATGTCAGCTGAAAACGTTAAACACAAATATTCCAATAATAATAAGAGCACTAGGAATGATTAAAAAGAATACTGATACATGCATTGTGAAAATCTCAGGAAACCCCATACTATCTAATACAACGGTCCCTAACCACCAAGCTGCAAACTCGTACCAGGCCTTGGACCATTTGATACCGAACTGTACAGAAAGAATAAAAACTATTTTGTTTCAATTTCTAAATATAGAGTAGGAGAATCAGACCAGATGTGACAATACTATTCGAAGCATGGACGAATGGTAGACTTATAAATATGTAAGATAGATTCTAGAGAGAAAAATAGCCAAGCACAAGAGTGTACCAACTTTTCTAGCAGCTGAGCTAGCAATGGATTCAATATAATCTTTCTACTTCATGTCAGCAGAGAACATTAGTTCGAGAAGGTACAACGAGTGACTCTCCTGGAGGTTAGCATCAGTCATGATGATGGAAGGCAGAAAGTAGTCTGAGATGATTTATAAATAATAGTATTGTTTTTTTGGGGGTCGTTAAATTAAACAAGCCATTCATTGTCCCTGTTGACAGCAGATTTTAGGCAATTTTTGAGATCAGTTGCCAATTTGATCCTATCGAACCGATCAGACTTTTTCTTTTGTATAATATATACGATTTATTGAATATCGTCATCCATTGAAATGAAGCAAAAAAAATATATTAATTCAATTGCAAGATCTGCTGCTAAGAGGGTTGGTTCAGTGTGTCATTCTATTCAATTTTTTTCATACGAATCCATTTGGCATCTTTATAAGAGTACCCTTGGTCTGCACATCGAATATTCCTGGCACATACGGTCTGGTACTCCCGCTATATTTCTAGAAATTCTTGGCAGAATCCAAAGAAGAATCTACAATTTTATCGGTCCTGAACTGACCTCTGTTTCGGTCACTTTCTCACCAACCTAACGTAGCTTCCCTGTACTGTTTCTGTAAATACGTTCCTGGTAATTGTTCTGGTGGGTTTTCCCATTTATCACACCGAGTTCACGAATTTAGGAGCTGTACTAATGTGGGCTGTAGATCTCATCATTTTCCTGTTGAAATTCCTAAATGTAAGTTCTATATAAATAGTTCCTTCTCCCACACATCTCATCAGTTTACTGTTGAAATTCCTAAGTGTAAGTTCTATATCAATAATTTCTTCTCCCACACATCTCGCCTTCTCCCACACATCTCATCAT
The DNA here is from genome assembly GCA_964036315.1 of Acanthosepion esculentum. Lineage (NCBI taxonomy): Eukaryota > Metazoa > Mollusca > Cephalopoda > Sepiida > Sepiidae > Acanthosepion > Acanthosepion esculentum. Next base: position 80,023,495 of record OZ038482.1, on the reverse strand, counting down.
TTTCCTGTTGAAATTCCTAAGTGTAAGTTCTATATCAATAGTTTCTTCACTCACACATCTCGCCTTCTCCCACACATCTCGTCTTTTGAATTCTCTTCCAGCTTCCCGATTTCCTGTCAACTACGATCATCAAAAGTTTAAATGCAACGTCCATCGTCGTCATCTGTCTCCTTGAATTCTGTTATTTTTATGTCATCTCTTCAACGTTTTCTCAGTTTCCTTCGCTCTTGATAACCCCTCATGTCTTAACGGCTTTATCGTCTTGCTCAGGGTGAAATAACTAAAAGAAAAAAGTGTGTCTCTGTGTGTGTGTGTTCAGGAAAAATCCGTTTTCAGTTCATTTTTAAATATGTTTTTTTTAATCATAGTCTCTAAATTAGAGCTTATTCATACCTTAGTTTTCTATAGTACAGTCCTGAGAAAATGCTCTACTTCCCACGTCACCCACAACTGCATACTAATATGGAAAAAAGAAACAGTTTCTTTGGCAGTGGTGGGTGTGGGTGGTCTTTGTTTTCGTAGCAATAAACCTTTAAGTCTGTAGATAAAAATATACCCCCACCCTTTGAAATAATCATGAACATTTTCCCTAACACAAATTTACCAGTCTGTTCGTTTGAAACTATCGAATGTCGTCAGCTTACATTGAAATAATACATTCCAACTTGAATTTTAAAATCTCTGTTAATTCCTTTCCTATTTTGCAATGTAACACGACTAGTTGTGACCGTCGAAGAATAAACCGATTTGCAAAATCGCATTCTTGGTAGGCGTGGCGTAATTGCCAACAGTGTTGTAATTATCTTGTCCAGTTACTTGACTTATGCCCAAAACGTTACGCCCTGTTAGGTCTAGTATGTACGAATCAATGTACTGTCTGTAAAGTCTGAGATGTCGATGATTGATGAAGTCTTTGGCAAAGCTAAGGCACGATACCAGATCTTAAGCCTAGGATTCTTTCAAACGGAACGGAGAGGTTAATGCAAACCGGTTGTAGAAATCTAGTTCGACAATGCTGGAATAAAACAGAGTCAGATGTAAATGGTTTCACGTTGTCAATTTAGTTATCGTTTCGGTAGACAGAAAAGCTTCCGGAAATGACGATGCGTTTTTCAATGCAGACGAAATGAAAATCATAAGATTTCTTTGGAATATGCATCTTATTAAGCCGGAAAAGTGCACCGAACAACAAAACATGTTACAATTAGCAACAGTACGGATGTTAATATAAATAAATGTTTTCTCTGTAACATAAATTTTGTCGACGCTGGAAATGGAATCAAGGTGCTGAGTTCAAAACTCCATTTAGTCTGTCGCATTTACATTAGCAAAGATGCCTATGAAAAATACATGAACCTATTCCTTCTCCCTAAAGCTATGGGTTAGATAGGAGAAAAAACTGTACTCTATAACCGTGGATTGAAGCCGAGCAGAAGGACAACTTTGAATTTCAAACCGTAAAGAAGGAAATAAAAGGAAAAAGACATCAGTTTTCAGATAATAAATAAAAGGAAGATGTGGTGAGCCCGAACCTTTTGTTCATGGTGACGGTAGTCTTTGAGTATAGAATCCAGAGGTTGGCAGTGAATATGTCGAAGACAGTAGGGAAGCGTAGTTCAGGTTAGCAGTGGATATCTCGATAAAGTAGCAGAGCGTAGTTCTTCCTTCTGTTCTTTGGTTCCTGGTCATCTTTGGAAGGAGTAATCAAAATGGCCGCCTTTATACACGACGGATTGAATATTTCACGTCTCCTGATTGGTTAACCTTCATTTGGGGAACTATGAAGGGAGTCAAGTCATTTGCGTTTGTTCACTAGTACAAAGGTACACAAAATAATCCAACATAACCGCTTACATCCAAAGTGACTAAAACCATGAATTACTTCCAGTAGTTTATCGCTGAATCTTATTCAACATTTATCAAGTAACTTATGTCCTCACATATTTCAAAATAGCTGAAGAAATTAACTGCAGAAATAAGTCATATAAACAACAAAAATGAAGATGCTAATTTAGTATTTTTGTTGAATAATGACATTAATTCTCATAATGACATTATTTTGGCTTCAACTAATTCTATGAATGCTGCAAAATATTCTTCCATCGAGAAGAGAGTATGTAGCGACATGGACATCGGTCGCTCCCAGAATTCAGCGATTTGGTAAAATGCGACTCCTTGGTTTCCTTTATTGATTAAAGAATCGAAAAGTCTGACGTTCTCACTAGACTTCCCGCACAAGTATTTCAATATAATAATGTCTGGTCAAACGAGACAGATGGCCTCAATATCCGGGGAAAAATATTGCTGTGTATCATTTATCACAAAGAAGTCAACAACAAAAAAATGTGATCGATCTTTGGAATGCAGATGAAAATGTTTAAATCTAGGAATAGGGCCTTAATAGAAAAGTAGTTCTTCAAATGTAAATTATGTGTAACCATTAGAACAGATAGATAGATAGATAGATAGACAAACAAACAGAATTAGATAGATTGATAGAAAGCAATTTAGGAATAGACAAACAAATAGAAAAAGACAGACAAGCAGAGTATACTATATTATATAACCCATGAAGGAAGACGAAAAGATAGATTCATATATTTCCCAAGGGATTTTACGTATAGATGAATAAAAACTCGACAGAAATTCGAACTCGGGCACACTGATTTCTAGTCCTGTACCGCTACCCATTACACCACACGCACATCTATTTGCTTACCAGAATCAAACTGTTATATACCGTATCTATGAACGCTAATGTGTATACCCCAATTCTCATAATTACGTTGGACACTATTGTAAGTGGTGGCAATATGCTATTTAAGTAGTCCACCACTAGCAGTGGTTTACCTACTTCACGCCGCTGGCGAGTATTGTATTTTGTTGATGTTATAAAGATTACCAACCTTCGTTTTGATTATTCTTCATTCAGTAACACTTTCTAGGTTAAAACATTTGGTCGGGCTGATAACTGTTCGGCAACTCCTAGTTTATTGGTCCACTGGTAATTGTTATTTTTATTCATTAAGAAAACAATGTAAAAGGCCCATTGGCCACTCGAGGTAGAGGGTTACCTTAGCCGTTTATAGGGATAGGAGAGGAAGATAGCAAATAACTCTAGATGTGAACAGTTTAAGATTGTATACATCCACTTGGGAGTTTGTTCTACAAATCAGTGATTCGTAAGAAGCTGTTCGAGTGGAACTTACTTCCCACCGATGGTATGGGGAGGAAATGTGGATGGTTTGCTACAATATAAGCGGCATGGCGTGTCATAGCCTTAAATTTAGGGTTGGTGAAATGTAGTTTGTCCGAGCACTTTCCATGGAATTAGCGATGGAGTAGTGAGAGGATTACCACATCCTACCTGTGAGAGAGAGGTTTGAGGACACATCGGCACTTGACATTGAGAAGCAAAATCCTTATTGCGCGGTTAGATGCATAACGTATTCGAGTTAATTAGAGCCTCTAGTACTTAAATATACAGCTTACCTTAATTATAAAATGACAATATATAGATTATCTTAAATTTATGTTTATAGCTTCATGAAAAAAAAGAAAGCCTACCAAACGGGCATTTGTAAATGATTTGAAAAACAGTTATTAGAAGTAGGAGCCACTGGTTTTAAAAACTCTTTTCTCTCAAGAGCTCAATCGAATTTCTTGGGAGAATATATATAAATGTGTATTTAGGCAACAATCCTTCATTTATACAAGTTTAATTAAAAACAATTGACACGGTACTGCGGTTAAATCTTTTATTGTGTTCTTATAATTTTCTTCTTTTCTTTACCAACGCGTTATCAAGGTAAATGCAAACACTTTGTTTGACAGCATGTATTTTGAAAAAAGAAGATTCACAATTACCCTATACAATATTTGGTATATATATATATATATATATATATATATATATATATATATATCCACACACATATACATATATATATATATATATATATATATATATATATATATATATATATATATATATATACAAGTATAGGAATGAGTGAACGGAATAAAATTCCAATAACCAAAAACACTATTCTCAAATGCAATCAACATCACTTGACAAGTAACCAGAAGTGTTGAAACAAAATGGCTATTTTGATAATGATGTTATGACGTTTATACCATAATTTTTGAATAAATACTATATATATATATATATATATATATATATATATATAGTATTTATTCAAAAATACTATATATATATATATATATATATATATATATATATAAGATATAGTTTTAACGTATGCTATATTATGGTGTAACGTGCTCAATATCGGAGATAGAGTGTATGACATGCCCTAATGTTTACGTTTAGCATGATATATAATGTCGCCTCTGGGTTTTGACTTCAACGTCCACACACACACACACACACACATATATATATATATATTGTTTATGGAATTTTCTCAGCCCAACCAAAGATTCTTTCCAGAAACATCTGCTATTTTTACATTTACTCACATTTTTGTGAGTCTGGCAAGCACTTCTCAGCACCTCCTCGTCATTAGATATAAACCGACCTAGACAGACAGATATATAGAGAGTTTACATGACAGAAACTTTAAATTTCAATATATGCGCTTCTCCTATAAATAGCCTAATCTGAAAGGGAAAATTTGGTGCGCGTCTTTGCAAGAATAGAGACGCGCTGGCACACGTCATTTCCTTAGTAATATTTGTCACGCATTTTATCATACGTTCGCAAAGCTTCGGGCTGAAATATTCAACTGAATTGAGCTTTACGTAAAATCGATCTGTAGATCTCGAATGAAAGCGAAATTTAGATTGGTTTTTCTTAATTTTTATACGAACACACACACACACACACATTATATATATATATATATATATATATATATATATATATATATATATATATATATATATGAGAGAGAGAGAGAGAGAGAGAGAGAGACAGATATTTATATATATATATACATATATATATACAAAAATATAAAATGGTTAGAAAGATTCTGTACAAAAACTTGCTGTACAGACTAAAATAAGAATTGGGAAAAGTTCGAACCATTACTTAATTCATTGCATAAATAGATTCCACTAAATTTCCCTTACCATAAGCGACATATAAAGCCAGTTACTCCAGTTGATTTTTTCATTTTTTACGTTTATGCAAAACATATGTTTCAACACGTGGAGATATAAACAGTTAAAAACTTCATGAAAAAGCTAAGGGAAACCGGTGAAACTAAATAAAAAGAACAACAGTAAAACAAAAAATTATTTTTCTGGAAAAAACGAAAAAATAACACTGCAAAGTCCAATTTTAAATAACACATTTTTAATTTTAATATTATTAATTTTAATCTCTATAAAAAAAAAATATATATATATATATATATATATATATATATATATACGCACACACACAGACATATATATGTGTATATATATATATATATATATATATATATATATATATATATATATATATATATGTAATACAAGGCTCAAACACTAGTATTTGTGTTTGAACCTTTTATATTATATTCTTGTTCTGTCCTGTATTCTATACGCTTAGAAATTTATATATATATATATATATATATATATATATTAGATAGATGGCATATTACTGCCAGTTACAATAGTGTCCAATGTATTTATGAGGCTTGGGACATACCTATTAGTGTCTATTGAAATAGTAATCATTATAACATCAGCAAAATACAATACTCGCCAGCGGCATGAAGTAGGTAAACCACTACTAGTGGTGGCCTACTTAGCATATTACCACCACTTACAATAATGTCCAACGTATTTATGAGGACTGGGACATACCCATTAGTGTTCATAGATACGGTATATAAGAAATTGTAAACGGCGTTTGTTGCATTTCTTCAGCATACACTATACATATTAAACTGACTCCAGAGATAAAACCATTATTAGTTAGAAAATAATTCTCTTTTCAGAAAGAAACGTGAACTTTTTTTTTATTTTCTCTTTCAAATTACCCAATAAAGATGGAGAGTTTTGAATTAGAGACTAGCCCAATTTATGCAGACTTTACAAGTTAGAAGTTTGAATCGATAGATTTTGTGTTAAAATTTAGAAAAAAAATTATCTCAGAAGATAAATGTTTAGGAAAGTTTTTAATATTTTTCGCTTGTCTACATTTGTTCAAAAAGTCAAAAGAAAACAGTATTTTTTTCGTTGTTCATTAAAGTCGGTACATTATTGGTCCGTCTAGACAAGTGCTTATATGCATTTTATTATAAGGCTTGAAAACATAACACACATACAAATGCTGTAACATAGAAAACTATTATTAGACATTCAAATTATTTTAGCGAATAAAAAATATCTAAGATAATAAGCACATCATTAGTTTTAAAAGAGGAAAATAAAGTACGAAAATAAGACTGTCGTGTCTGTTATAACCCTAATATTAATTAAGTATTTTTTTTCAGTATATAAAACGCACTTACCTCACGCCCAACCTTAAATATTACATTGAGTAAAATAGCCACACCTTAATAATAGATTCACATTAGTTTTTTACCTATGGACATATTAGTGCAGCGAGGAAAATGAAACCAGTGAGACTAATTGGAGCTGTTTTAGATTTACTTACAATAATGATATTAGGAAGGGAAAAACCCACTTTTCCCTTCGCTATGTGCTTACATCAGATATCTGAACGGTTTTATTTTGTATGACACGCTGGCTGAGAGAAATGGCTAAATCAATATCCCCATAAAGAAAGGGTGTTTCATTAAGACGGATCAATGTCAGCAGTAAATAAATCAGTGTTATTGTTGAAAATATTCTCTATTGGATCATGTTATTTAAGTCATGGCAATTATGTGTGAAAAATAATATCGCCGAAATGTCCGCCAAGGCACACCTCCACTCGATGGTCAAAATGTTTGATGACGTCTCTGCACAGTTGCTTCACGATCTCACCAATATGCCTTATTATCTCATCCTTCAGCTATTGAATTGTTATTAGCTTGTTGCCATAGACCTTACACTTGAGATGACCCCAAAGGAAGAAATCTAAAGACGTCAAGTCGCATGATAATGATGGCCAACTGACTTCGCTATTTCGAGAGATGATGCGATGTGGGGCCTTCTCAATTCTGTTTGAACGTCCATTTTCGTAATAGGCATCGATAACTTCAATACGTTGTTTGATTGTTAATCTTTCGATGGTTGAAATTTCTAAGACTTAAGTTGTTAAATCTGAAAGCAAAAGAAAAAATATCATTAGACGCTTAAACCTAATTCACATTTTAAATCGGTCGAATTTATTGGAACACCCGTTACTTTACTGGATAAAAGAGTTGTTGAAAAATGATGGTGTCATTTTCCCCCGTTTTATTTTAAAAGTGTTTTCTCCCAGAGAAGTTGATGTTAACAAAATGCTGTTGTCTCTATTGCCACATTTTCAATTTTAAACTGGTTTCTCTTGATATACAGACGTAAATAGCGATTACTTTACTTAACTACCAAAGTGGTAGTTAAGTAAAACTGATACTCTTATTACTAACCTCGACAGAAGGAAAAAAACGCAATATTAATTGTGAAATTATTCACCATTGATCAAATATCTGAAAAAAAAAAACAGATAAGGAATTTTATTATCCTAAGCTCTCGTTCTTCTTCTGTGCCGTGGCCCCTCAGGATGTTGGCGATCATAGCTCTCCACAATATCCGGTTTTTTGTAGCTCTTAATAATTTTTGTCTTTTTGTTATTTCTCTTTTCTTGTTATATTAAACTCTTTTCCGCTCAATCTCACTAAATATGTGTTGCTTTTTCTTCTGCTGTCCACTTTACCTTCAACCTGTCCTATGAGTATCAAATTTCCCAAGCCCTCTTTCCTCATAATTTCAGCCGAAGAAAAAAGAAAGATAGAGTTTTTGAAAGCACGGGGTTTTAAGGTGCCAGTCAGGCTGATACTACTATATATGTAATCTACAGCCACTTAGTGTGTCAGAGCCTGAACTACTAATATTTCTTATCCTGAATGTCTATACCACGCATTATGAATTGCCTGTTCCTGATATGAATTATATGTTGTTGTTTTTTCATTTTCTTTAAAACTTTATCGTTTTTCTCGTGTTCTGTTCATTGTATTCTCATCATCCTTCTGTAGAACCACATTTCTGTTGTTTCAAGTCTCTTCACCTGTGAGGAAATTGTTCTGCATTTACTTCCATACAGGATAACTTTAGTGAAAATTGTCCATTATGTTCATTGGCACATCTGACAAAACCCGGTTGTTCTGTAGGGATGAAAAGAACGATTATCTCACTTTAGGAATGATGGATTCATGGGGGTTATGTAACAGCTGGTGAGTAACGTCAGCATATAGACCGATGAACGCCAGTTGCTATTTAGCGCGCATAGAGGTAACACAAGTCTGCACACGCCAGATGCTATGTAGACAATAGTCGTGAAATATTAAAAGTAAGATCTCACTTTTCGACATATTCATGCTGCTTGCTGTATACATATGTGATAGTTTCTCTGTTTGGGACAAATTAGTAAAAAAAAATGTATATATCGGTATAAAAATTTATTGGAGAACAATAGCTGTTTTTTCATTCTTTTTTTTTCAGGTATTCTGTTCCGTCCGTGGTAAGTAAGTCGTTAGTATATCACGGATATATTAATACCTGTAATATGGAAGTGAAAACAAGAAATATTATTACTTGTCTAGCATAAAAAATTATCATAGCCCACTGTATAGGGAAGTTATTTCCATATATAGTAGGTTATAAATTTTAGCCACTCTAGAGCAATTTCTTCTTTTTTCTGAAAATACCGTGTTAGTATCAAGCTACTCTAATCTATGAACGATAGTTGACTTATATTTTGCAATGAAAGTTCGCGGAAGTAAGGAGATTGGTGAATTTCAACGAGGGCAAATAATAGGATGGCATCAGTGTGGCAAGTCAAATAGAGAAATTGCTAGGTTTTTCCAGGTTAATCATCAAACGGTCAAGAATATTGTCAAGAAATTGAATGAAGAAGGCCATTGTCGTGGGGACCAAGGTTCAGGAAGACCAAGCATCGTGTCTGAGTGAATGAAAAGGGGGCTGAATAGGGAACTCATCAGAACCCGTCATCAAAGCATCAAAGATGAAGGGAACAGCATGGAAATGTCGCAATATCCTCTAAAAGAGCTAGGCTATCGAAGAAGAGTTGAAAGAAAGAAGCTCTTGATTTCAGTGGTTAGCAGGAACCTTCGTATGGATTTGGCTAGAGAATTCGAGAACAAAATTACGCATTTTGGCAGTCTGTCCTTTGGTCAGATGAAAGCAAATTCCACCAACATTTGAATTCGAGACAGGTTTATGTTTGGAGAAATCAGAATGAGACTTGGTGACCGTAAAACAAGGAGGGTTTGGAGTAATGGTGTGGGGCACTGTCTGGTTTGGAGGGGAAATCTGGGCCGATTGTTGTTGACGATCGGTTGAATGGTCCAAAATACTGTCAAATATTAGAGAAAGGACTACTCCCCCACTATTTGAAACCAATCAGATTTATAAGAATGTCTACCTTTTTCAAGAAGGTAGAGCGCCATGCCATACGAGAAAAGTAGCAAAGGCCTGAAAGGAATCGCAAGGAATCATGTCAACGCCATGGGTAGCCTAAAATCCTGACATGAATCCAATAGAGCACGTTTGGGAGCACCTTGACCAAAATACTGGAGAGCATGCAACCAAAATCACGTCAGTGGCAACCCTTAAAGAAACATTGTTAAAGGAGTGGCCAAATATGAATCCGACGATTGTTGATAATTTGATCAAATCCATGAAACGTCGAACACAAATACTGAAACTAGTAAATGAATACCTACTCTATACTGGTTCCAAATACTGTTTATTTATGTTGAGTTGAGATTACGTAATTAAATTATGAAATCGGATGTAGTTTATTTCCCCTGGCTAAAAATTTTTCTTAGGCCACTGTATATTTGTAGAAGCCGAACTTTATCTCTCTCTCATAATTTCTTCTCTGCCCTAATCATTAGCAACAAACATTTGATACATATTCTTTCAACCTCGGTAATGTGAAACAGATATGTAAATCTAGGAATTGTTTTCTGTTGATGTCTCAAAGGAAATATTATTAAGTAGCTAAGACGGTAATTAGGAAACAGTGTTACTTCTACAAATGGAAAATAACACCATTTTAAGTGTAGAACTCTTCACTGTTGATTATATCATTCAAAGGAAAACAAACGAAATATTTTACTTTCCGCGCAGCAGTTTCAAAGAGAGAAGTTGTTCAACATGTACCTCAGCTTACGAGTGTTCCCCAACGTGTAATTGTGGAACTGTTTTATCTCCATAAAAGAATTGCTTCACATCGTGATTCATTAGCATCAAAAAAAGAACTGATACCCATTTGTCTGATACCCCGACAAATGCCAAATAGCTTGGATTTTTCTATTGTTTTAGGTTGATATAACACTAGAAATAACCCTGACATATCTATTTTGGCGTTCAAGCAATTTTATTAGAGTCTCTATCAAATTAAGCAGAATTTACAAGAAGTTACGATCTATTTTTTTATTATTTTAACATAAGATTTATATCTCATGTTAAAATAAAACAAAATATCTCTGTAGACTATTCACATTATTCGGACTATCATCCTCGTCTTTGTTGTCATATTCATCACAACGTTTCGGCCGTTGTACGCTCCGTCCTCCTTCAGGTGTTTGGAATGTCGAACTAAACCCTTTATTTCGCTCGCTGGGGTAGACTGTTCTAGTTCCATGTGCCATGTCTAATGGATGTCAGTTATCAGTTATCTCCTGTTAATTCCCCTCTCCAATTTCTCCACCGCCTTAACCAGGAATTGAACTCATACTCTTTGGGCCCTGTCTCTGGATCTAACTAACGCCTTTATCCATTGTGCCATGTGTCCTTGAGGGTGATAGTCCGAACAATGTATATAGTGTACATAATATCTCATCTAAGAAATATAGACAGATACAAAATATCTCTGAAGATAAATGTTTAGCAAACCTTTTAATATAATCAGTTTCGTTACTTTTATTTAAACAGTCAATAAAAGCTCCATTTTTCTGATTTTTTTATTAGTTAAAGCTCTTACTCATTTTAGTACCCTCGACAGAATAAAAATAGCCACAATTTTCATAGTGGAATTGTTCACCCTTATTCGTATATGTAAACGGAAAACCAACGGAGCATTTTATTTTCTTCGAATCCGTTTCAAAGGAAAATGGTTTAACATTTGAGCAGGTATCACATCTCATTGCCCACAGCAGTTCTGGGTAATTAAAATAGATGCCTTCAGTTTACAAGTGCAGCTTCCTACAATTTCTGCCGGGTATGTCTATTAATTTCCGGCAGGGGATAGCCAAGAAATAAATAGGAGTAATGTTATCGAGTGTCAGGTCGTGCAGTGTTTTTGAGAACTTCATCCTACCACTCCCGGTTAAATTGATACAGAATTCTTAAGTAGTTTTATATCGTCGAAGATGTTCGCTGGCGTTGCCTTGAAGTTACGGAAGAGTGAATTGATAATCTCCCTGGATTTTATCCTTTATTATTGTCATCTCTGGCTCAGGTAGGCAGAGTCCAGAAAGACATATCATGCTCACCTTACTCTCCGGAAATATATTTCTGTATTGAAAGCTCACAGCTCGGTTGCACTGCATGTATTATAGTAAACAATATTTTCAAGTAAATGGCTTCGTTTAAATAAACGGAGGGTAAAAGATATTATGAATGAATATAAGAAAGTGAAAATAGAGAAGTAAAAACAAAATTAAGCTCTTTATAACTGATAATGTCGCTGGTGTTACATTTGTTAAACATATTCACGTAATTGTTTGTTCGCTCTAATCATTATAAAATTAGTGATACAGAAAATGAGCTGAGTTATGTGTTGAATAACAGGACAGATTGGGTCCAAAAGCTGAGGTTGGCAATCAGTCTAGCGTCGAAAGAAACGGCGGTCTAAGGCTGGAAAATCTTCTGCCTAGTCAGTCATAAAAGGAAAGAGACATGATTGACCAAGCTAAAAGGGCATATAAAAATGCATTAGAAACTATCTTAGCGTAGAAATTCATTGAAACATCTTTCCGTTTAAATTTGACATGAGTTTATTATTATCTTAACTGAGAAGGCCCGAGGGCCCAACGCCAAAAACGTGATAACAGATAAGGGCATTCGTCCGATTTTAATTATCATAAATTGCAGCGTACAAGTCGATCTGACGTACAAGTCGATCTGGCGTACAAGTCGACCTCAAGATTTTTAGATCCAAATTCTGGATCAGAACTGTACCTACAGTATAGGTCGACCCCCAAATATAATGTATGCTACGAGTGAACGAAATCTCGGGCCTACCGGCAAAGGAATTTAGTCGACAGTATAGGATAACCTGTGCCAAAACTACATAATTTCACATCTTGTACATGTATATTGAACCGCTAACCGTAATATATTTCTGTATGCGTTTTTTTAGCAAACAACATACAACACACACTGGTAGGTACCGTATATTGTCATGGTATAACTTCGCGAAAACTTAAAATTTGTCAGGTCTCCTGATAAGCACGTTGAAGTCAACATCATCTCATGAAATATTGATACCGTAGATTGCACGTCATACCTGGAATTGCCGCCTGAGTTAAATGAAACTTCGGTCAGTGTTTACACTGAGCGTATCAGCTGTTGGACACGATAAGTGCTAGAGCGTTAACAGAATATTGAATAGGTGTCACTATTTTATTATTTTATATCAGTGTCTGTGCTAATATGCCAAATATGTTCACCAAACAAGTCGTAAAGGGATATATCTGCTGGAGGTACAATAGTGGTGGACAGTAATTGTTAAAAGTGCAGGCCCATTTTGTTTACAACTCGGTGGGAAAAGTTTGCATTTTATACAGTATAAGTCGACCCCTAATTTTGGAATGATCTTTTTAGGCCTGAAACCTCGACTTGTACGCTGCAATTTACGATAATTGTTATTATAGTTATCTATTGCAAACTATGTTAATCCTGGGTGCCTGTGAAACATATCCTGTCACAGAATTTATTAAACAGGAACGTCAAAGTTTCATTCAATCTAATAATAAAATTAACAATAATGATATCACAGTTACTAATGTTGCAGATGGAAATGCACAGCTAGTTAATTATTTTACTGTACAAGTCCAATGAAAATTATTTTACTGTAAAAATACACTACTAAATTCTTTTTTAGGTGGTATGTTTACCTACTGGTATATCTATAAAACGTTATTTGTTTATTTTTTATTTATTATACAAAACTATACAGAACAGAGGCAAAATACACGACAATTTGAAATTTTATAAATTACTTATTCAATGAAATAGCAATAAAAAATAATAAAAGGTTTAAATCTGGAAAAGGTAGGACTTTCATTAACAGCAGAGGCCGAGTGTCTATGTTTCTAAACGAGGAAAATACTACTCATATAATCGGCCGTGGAGGAGCATTTTTCTTTAGGCTCGATGAAGCAAAGCTATCTTATTCTTCTTCTTTATTAACCGTGTCCACTCAGGACATAGGCTATCATGACTCTCTACAAATATCTGTCCTTTGCATCACTTAACAAATGTTGTCTATTTGTTATTTCTCCTAAACCCTGTTCCGCCATTGTTTTCCTCTATCTCTCTTGCATTCAATCTGTCCAGTGAGTATCAGATTTTCCAAGACCTCTTTCCTCATTAGGTACCATGGAAATTCTCCGCTGAAGTGAAAAGGAAGATGTAATTTTTTAAGGTTTCAGTAATATTTGATTTGGGGGAGGCACGGTGGAGTAATGGTTAGCGGCTCAGATTGAGTTCGAATTCCAGTCGAATCCATTACATTCCCTTACGTGCTACTACCCTTGAGAAAGGTATGAATCCTCTTCTTCTCCCCCACCCCCCTATTGGTAAATAGCACGACAGACTGTGTTCTATAGCCTTGGATGGCAACTTGTCTACCTCGTCAGTCATATATCGAAAGATACATGATCGCCTATCACGTATGGTACATAACTGACTGAATATAAGTAAAAAAACGCTAATAACATTTTCTCCGAATATAGCCTGCTGAAATGAGATTGGGTCTAATATGATCACTCGTCTTTAATCCTGTCAAATATGGCATATGAAAAATATTTCTACTTATATACAGTAACACTTGCAAAGACGATACAGATTTTAGACGCAAAGCCTTCATCAGATGATGAATTTTGAATGAAGCATGGAACACATGTCGCCCAGAAAAGAATCTCAAATTATCACAAATCTTTGTGAGCTTTTCCCGTATAAAATGGAAATTATAGATCGACGCAAATGAAAATATATACTTGTAATAAAGAATAATATGTAAATAATAAAAATAAGCTAAAAGGCTTAATATATAATACAAATATAAAGTGAGTGTTCAATATCATTAGACACTTACTTAATTCACTAATAATCAGATGCATTTACACCACCTAAATTTTGCTCGAAGCATGAAACCAGGAGTAACGGTGGTAACTTGAAGCTAAACACATTTTCGATATATATATATATATATATATATATATATATATATATATATATATATATATATATATATATATATATATATATACTCGTATCCAGAGGCCTGTAGTATTAACGATTAATAATTTATATCGTTCAAATTCATAAGTTGGAAAGTTGGAGAATTAAGAATAATAGAAAAACAACATTTATTTTAAATTTGGTTTCGGGAAGTAAACAATATATCAAGGGGGATAACTCCCGTGTTTTTAAAAGAGTTTAGATGTGGCCAGAAGTATGTAGTATCCAGTGAGAACTGAACTCGCTACTCAGTCGTAATTCATCTAGGGAGATGAGATCGCTAACTGTTCCACTACATTGCCCGTGCTGTCAGTAAATATGTATACATTGCTACAATTTATCTTTTTATTTTTTGCATTGCTGGCGTAGTTAACTAGTCAGCTGCTCTATTAATGAAATGGATTCTCACTGGGCATTCCAATCCTCTGCTGTAATTATCTGCCAATTTAAAAGACTCATATGTACATATAGCGAATTGCTTAGAACTTGCAAGAAGTGTTGTAAATTTTATCCAAGATGGCGGAAAGTGGCAAAATTTTATATACGTATTGATTAGAAACGCTTAAATTTAAATATTCCATTTGTTTATCTTTTCTTATACAATAAGTTTTAAGTTCTAACCTGCCGTCCACCACCGTGACATATTTAACACGGTTTGACTTTTCGCTTTATCAAAAAATCAATCGGCAATCATTGGTTTGAACGTCTGCAGATTTGAGGATGACGACGCCTCACAAAACAAAACAAAAAAAAATGGTTGCATGTCTAGGCAGATTCTCTTTGTTGTACAATCGAAAAATGGTTTTGTTCTTTCAAGTTTGCAAATGGTGTAAATCAATTGTCTGATTTGATTGCGTTTTTATCAATTTTATTTCATATTTTTTCTTTTTACATTTTTGTGGATTATTTATGATCGAGATTTTTGTTTTTTGGACTTTCTGGCTTCAAAAATGAGACTGCCATCATTTAATCAATTTTTCCTAGCTTTGTAAAGTTAAAAATCAAAAAGAAGACCCGTTCCCACGTTCCCGCCTGCGTAAATACAGCCATTATTCGTACTGAGATCTCACTCAGATTGTCTCTATCTGACTTTAAACAGATTGTCTTAAGCGGGCATTTCTCTGTTCTTTAATAGGAATTATCGAGAGCCCTCGAGGTCAACGGTTCGAATTTTCCTAGATCATCCAAATACAATAAAACCAAGATGCAAAAGAATATATTAAAGATCTCTCTCTCTCTCTCTCTCTCTCTCTCTCTGGGTGTGTGCTTTTATCATTTCACCCCAGCCAAGGCGATAATGCCGCTAAGACGCAAGGGGATTACTGGGAGTGGAAGAAGATGGGAAAAGCTAAGGGAGGATAAGGAGCAAAATAAAGATTAAAGGAAGACAGGAGATGAAGATTTGAGTTGCATTTTTTGAATATCGTCGTTCGCAGGGAAACAAGAACCTTCAAGAAAGTTCTGCAAGCGATAATGCTGAGAAAATAAACTATAAGTATAGAACTTCGGTTACATCAAGGTAATTTAAGAGTAAAACAATGAGACAGAGTTGCGAATCTAGTAACCCGCTCAAATTCATGCGAAGGACGTAACAAGGGGAAAAGCTCATTGAAACAATTGCCATGAAAATATATAGAGAAAGGACGGGAAGACGTGAAATTGACTGGAGTGGAAATACCAATCGAGAACCGATAACATTACAGACTAGGATTTTATTGAGAATATATATAGCAGGTCTACTATACCAGATATGGCAGCATATATATATATATATATATATATATATATATATATATATATATATATATATATATATATATATATATGTATATATATAAAGGATATAGCGAAAAGCAGGTTCGAATCCTGCTGGAGAGCGCATATATTTTCTAAGATTTCTCGAATATTCAGACCGGCAGCCGAAAATAAATACTGTTTAATGAATAAATGGAGCGTCTATACAAATGGGATATATATATTGTTGTGGTAGGATCCACCTAATCTGCATAGGTGACTACCAACTATATAAATAATGGTTGGTACCGGAAGACGGGGGGAGGAATCACGAGATCCAACTAGAGACTCTGATCGACTGCGACTAGTCAACACATTCTCCAGGAACGTCTTCCCAGAAATATACAGAAATACTATATGTACTTATTGTGTACACTTTCTTGTTATAATACATTCTTGTTCTAAGTACATTTTGTATTGCATTATTATTCCATGCAAATAGGCGAGATTCAACAATGAGTCAAGACTCAACATATATATATATATATATATATATATATATATATATATATATATATATATATATATATGGGTGTATGTTTATATATAGGTATAGCGGCGGGTAAATCAAATAAATAGATATCAGCAACCGTATATGCGCGCGTTAGTGTGCACACACAGAATGTTTACTGAATTTACTTTAAGGTGTAAACATAACAGTGCTCGATTTGGTTAGACAGAGCTAAGAAATTTCGGGCCTGATGAGTTGGTAAAACAATGAAACGCAAACATAGGTATATATATATATATATATATATATATATATATATATAGTAAAGGTAATAAATCCGTTGGTACATAATCCAAGTGGATCCTAGTAATATAAAATATTAAAACTCATCCACATCCAAAAAAAAAGAGCTGAATGTATTTATTATTTCAGAGCGAATAATTAATATACAATAAAATCCCAAATCGCCTTACACACACACACACATATATATATATATATATATATATATATATATATATATATATATATTGAGAGAGAGGGAGAGAGATAGAAAAAAGAATCAACATTAGCATTGTTTTATTGAAAAATCATGATAATGCTTGCGTAATCAATTTGAAATCAACGTCGCCAATTTTTACCCTGCAACAAAATAAATCAAGAAATTCTACGGCTTATGCTCACATTAAATTTACTCACACAGGGGGTCCTCAATTTATGTCGCAGTTCCGCTCCCACGTCCCGACGTAACATGATTTTTGACGCAGGCTGGAACTCACCAACATAAGCACCCACGAGTTTACGCCTGGAAGTTATAATGAAGGGGAAAAGTTCTAAACAAAAAAACAAAACAAAAAACGATAGATAGCGAATGAAGCACAATACAATATGGCTTACAGCCTGTGAAGGAACAATATAATTTTTGAAATTATGTTGAGTTAAGGTGTCTGGTCACGCTTCCTCATCAAGCGAGAATTCGGCAATACCCAAATTTTTTTAAAACAAAAAATATTATAATATAAGCTCTACTTCTGTATGGAGCACTGTCTTTTTGAAAATAAAAGCAAAAATACTAAGGAATACTGGATGATTTACCTAACGTGTTCTTTCCTATTTTTCTGTACACCTGCATATATATATATACATATATATATATATATATATATATATCTTCAAATTACACGTCTCTTATTTTAATTCCCAGGAATAAACTTTACAAGACTGGGACGAAACCGGTTGTTTTTTAGCTATTAAAATTTACCTTACAAATGCCTTGTAAATTAAGCTTATTTTTTGCTAATATATATATATATATATATATATATATATATATATATATATATATATTGTTTCAAACTTTGCCAGTGAGAACACTTTGGCGCGAAGCAGCAAATCGAGCAGCGTTAGTTTCTGTTTTCTCTGTAAGCACGATGAGGAAAAAAATTCAGTGGCTTGGAAAGAGGTCGAATGTTGCGCTTGTTGGGAAACAAATGTAAATCAAGCGAACTGATTGCGAAGTGATTGTCAAGTCAAGCGGACGGAGAAATCACAAAAACTGGGGAAAAGGACATGGAAAGAGCATGATAATTTTATCAATTAGCAAATGGTTGAGGAAGAAGAAAAAAAAATTACACAGAGAATGCGAAAAACTGAAAAAAGAAAGAAAGAAAAATATATAGATAAATCCATCAATTCTTTGTGTTTATATATATATATATATATATATATATATATATATATATATATATATATACATGTGATGGATTTTACTTATTAAACCAAGAGGTTTTATTACTTAAACGTTATTTCTAGTGGATACCCATATATGAGTAGACGTTCGAAACTGAGCAGAGATCAATATTTCGAGAATCAGGGAAAGATTTGAGTTTATAAAGCACTGTTCAACTCTGCTTGATCGACAACGCACACCGTGAATAGATAGATAGATAGATAGATAGATAGATAGTAGTGTAGGTATAGGTAACAAAACTGCATGCTGATTTTCAATTTCATACCTAAATGCGATCTTCAGACCAAGTGCAATTACTCCTTATCGACTTCTTTATATAGGCCATTGCGGGAAAAAATAAATCAGTTCGCATTTCATTTGCATAACACTCAAAAACACTGTGATTATTTTGATTATTTCGCGGAAAAAACTTACATGTACTCCTAAACGACAAAACATTTAATAGAAATTTTTAAAAAATCAAATGGTTGAATGCAACAATTAAATAAAAATCTAAAGACAAATATAGGATAAATATTCATCAGTCGAATCATCAATCTCTTTCCAATATCAAGTAAACGGCACAAAATTGTACGAATGCCCACTAAATTCTAACTGTCTCCAAATTAATGTAATACACAAAGCTTCAGTAAGATCCAAATGAAACCCTGAACATAATAACTAGAATAATAGAAGTTTCTTGAAAACTGAAAACTATGCAAACAAAATATGACTAAAAATCCGTCCATATCTTGCATAAAGGTTGGTGTAAGTGCTGCCATCATGCAATATATGGTTGTTTCCACCATTTGATTCCCATGTTCTATTGAAGCAGAAGATGCAATTGTGACGTTCGACTTTCAATCACTCACGATCGATCCTCACGATACCATTGGAGACGTGCACGAAAATACAATGTCGTAAATAGAATTTCAGCTTCCCCTTTGCTTTGACGCAAATAAACGATGCCTACATCGATACCCCGACGTCGCGTCACGTTCAACATACGCAGAAGTTTAACCGAAATTACCATCCGGTCTCAAATGGGTCTAATTGTATAAAAGTAGAACGTGTGTGTCTCCCTGGCATCACACATGCTTCCACTTAACCCATTACCCACAATGAAACACATTACAACATGAGTCACTGTCGGAATGTCGTACACAGACGGTGCACTCTTTTAGCGTTAATACCTGACAAGATGGGTGAGGGCAAGGAAAGATGTGACACAAGGCCAACATTTAATGTGGAGAGTTGTGAGCCCGTAGTATCGCGTAAAACTTTCCTTTAGACCCCGTATACACGGTGTACGTTTGTCTACCTGCCCAAACGAGACTCTGCCCTTCGGCATAAGCCCGTCCGGATTCCTCTCCGCCCTGAGGCAGAGAGATCGACAAGAGAGGAAGCGGAAGAGAAAGTCTCCCCCTTTAGTACTTCCTAATAAAATCAAAAGAGACACTGAAATATTATTTTCCGTTAGTTTTTATATATGAAATAATATATATATGAAATAATATACATATATATATATATATATATATATATATATATATATATATATATATATATATATATGGGGGGTAGTAAAGGTAATAATTCGTAGGTATTGCAGGTATTTAATCCAAGTGGATCCTAGTAATATAAAATATTAAAATTGATCCACAGAAATAGCTAAATGTATTTATTATTACAGAGCAAATAATTAGTACGCAATAAAGTCTATACTGGGTTGAATAGGATTTACGAATTTTTCCTCAGCTGAAATAAGACTGTTCCCCTTATGAGGTAATTTTGGATTTTACTGTGTACTGTATATATATATATATATATATATATATATATATATATATATATATATATGTAAATATACACAAGTACAAAAAATTAAAATAAAATGATTAAATCCATAATTTCATGTTATTCAAAACATAACAAAATCCAAAATAATTTAAATACTTATTTAAATATATATTTTTTAACATATAAAATATGCCTCCGACTCACTATCGTTTATTAAGCATTGAACCGTATCTCCTAACGACTTCCCTGAACTTGCCTGACTTTTCCGCTAGCCTGATGAATATTAATGACCACCCCTATAGCAAAATGTTTGAACAATCAATAGCATTTTTGCTCTTGTATATAAATACTTGTCTCAAAATAAAATCCCTACATTTGCTTAATAAAATTCCTCAGACAACCAAATGCGTCGGCTAAGATTAGTTTTTCTTTTTCATTATTCATGTATGTATATGAGGATGGAAAGCGGCTCCCTAGTTAAAATTGTTGAAACTTTATTAATTATTGGTAGAACTACCAGAACTGCAATTCAGAACATTTTCTCTGCATATATTTTTTTTCAATTTGCATACTGAAAGACAACCGTATCTGTGGGTATTTACCAGACATTCCGTATGCAGCAGCTTGTAATTAAAATTTCTAAGGGTTTTGCCATTTACTGAAGTACGATGTGCATAAACAATGCGCCATGATCTCTGCACTTTTTACATGGACTATCATACTTGGTAATTCGAGTTGCGCAAGCTCTCACAATGTCAGACGCTGTGCCATTCTAGGCTACACTGAGAAATGAGAACAGAAATTAGCACTGAAATTCTTCAACTTAAAAGATTAAAACGTATTTCGTTTCATCCAAATGCAATGATATTTTTTTTTTTAAATTATAATTAATTACACAACCTGATTTGAGAGAATATTGGACCTCAATCTCACACCAGACCTCAAGTGGAAATCGTACATACGTCCCATCGCTAAAGATGCAGGCAAAATGGTTGTCTCCCGTACCGCTTCCGTAAGTACCTGATTCCTCATGATATATTCTACCGTTTCAAGCGCCATATCATGTCTAAAATTGAATACTCTTGTCATATTTCGGTGGGAGCTGTCCAGTCCTTAGTTTCTAGTTTTGACAGAGTTCAACAGCGTCTCCATGTCCTTGTGGGGGACGAATTATTTTTCACCCTCAATAACTCCCTCACAGGCGGGATGTGGGTAGCCTCTCATTGCTCTATCGCTACATCGACAGAAAAAGCTCGGACGAACTACATTCCTCGGTTCCGCCAGGTCTAAACTTCACGACTGGGACCCGCCAAGGCACTTGTAGCAAACCACCTACATTCCCTCCATATTACATCAGTGAGAAGTACGTTCCACTCGAACAGATTCTTTCAGCGAAACCGACTCCCAAGAGGATGGTTCCCCAATCACTACAATCTTAACCTGTTCATGTCTAGTGTTAACCGTTATCTTCTCCTTTCCATATAAACTACGCCTTAACGTAACCCTCTAACTCGATTGGCCTTGGGCCTTGTACGAGGTGAATCTTAATGTAAAAAAAAATCAAATCACTGTATAGTTTGAATCAAACCGTTGCGAAAATGCATACTTGCCTCTTTCCTATTTATATATTCGTGTATCCATTTAACTCTTTCCCTGTTCGCATGTAATCTAATATTTCCTCTCGAAAACAGAAGAAAAAAAAATGTTGAAAAAATATAACTTTTAACGGCTGATTTAAATCGCTCGGCACATGCCCCACCCCTTGACGCCTAAACTGTATACAAAACTGTAAACCACTTTATCTGCTGTTGATGTCTTCAGTTGAAGCTCAATACCATCTGATCAGTAGACCCCAAACCCCAAATTAACGGATGCCTTATTAAATTAACCAGTTTTTGCACGGCCATCTCTATGAAGCCAATTCCTAACGGGTGGCACCCATGTGATGGAAACGATGAAATGTTTGGACCCAGTCGACTGGAAAGACATGATGGGACGGCGTCCCGAGAAAGATAGATATTGCAAGCCAGGATTGGTTGAACGGATGGCGCCATTGGCGTTCAATATATGGTCAATGCAGTTCAGGAGGAGGGACTTGCTCCCCGGTCCAGTTCACAGATCGTAAACCGCAGGGGATAGATCAGAAGAAAAAAATGCAAGATATATTTTTTTTTATCTTTAACACACACACACACTCACACATATATATGTACACATATATACATATTTGGGTATTGTATCTGGATAGAGAGGAGAGAGCAAATGTATATATACAAATATATATTATGAAATGGATTAAGTCCGCCAATTATTTTAATATATTGTTTTCCCTAAAAATAACCGATAAACGGAAAATATATTAAAATACAAATATGTGTATAAAAATTTAGATATAATTAAAAATATATCTGTAAAAAGACAATGTGAATAAATTTATTCGCACACAAACACACACACATGTGTGTGTGTGTGCGTGTGTGTGTGTGTGTGTGTGTGTGTGTGTGTGTGTGTTAAACAGGGTATAATTAGGTATTAGTCCAAATATTACGTTGAAATAATGGTTCCCGTACGTTCATCAAAGTTAAGAAATGTCGAGCTTGACTATTATTTGATGGGTGACCGCTTGGGAATACCAAATTCTGTAAGCGTGGATGTGCAGGTGGTGTATGTCTCGGAAATGTTAACTGGAGAGCCGAATTCCGAATCCAGTTTTGTTCGTTATATTCCCCAATTCGCGAATAGCCTTGGGTAAGGTATGACGACACCTCTTCTCTCCTCAGATATGGGTTAATTAGTAAGACTTGTATCGCGAAATTATTATCATCAAAAATAAAAGAAAATCATATAAATTAAATTCTGGAAAGGGTTGGTAAGCGTTAGAAAACGAATGTTTTTTTTCTTTCAGGAAGTAGGCGATCATGGCTTTTCACTTCTCTCTATCCCTTGCAGCTCTCAGTAAGTTCCTTCCCTCTGCTTCCTCCCCCAGGTCACGTTCTGTCATCCACCTGCTCAAGCCCGCCAGGTATGTCACGCGTTGTCTCTCTTTCCCTCTATTCGACCCGTGAGTATCAGATTCTCCAGGCTCTCCTTCCTCATTATGTGTCCCAGAAACTTCAGCTGTCCCTTCCTGATGTTAAGTATAAGCCTCCACCTTGTTTGCAACCTCTCTAAGACCTCATCGTTGCTCACACACTCAGTCCATGATATCCTTAGCATCCTTCTGTAGAACCACATCTTCGTCGCCTCGAGTCTCTTCTTCATTTTTGCGGAAATCGTCCAAAATTCGCTACCGTAAAAAAGAACAGATGTCACGTAACAGGTCTATATTCTTTTCTTCGTTACCAAAGGAATCCTCCTGTCTCGCAGTACTCTGCCCAGCTTCTGGAATGTGTCCTTGGCCATCCCAATAAATCTATGGATCTCAACATCGCCCTTACCTTCCTCAGTCAAGACGCTTCCCATTTAAACTTCTGCGTCTGCCCGATTCTAGTGTTCCCGACCTGCAAATCGCATTTTGGGCTCTTCCTCTTACTAATGACTATCAATTCTCCTCATTATCTATGTAGTAATTCTTCGATTAAACACGTTTTATTAAATGAAACGGGGAAAGGATTAGGTATAGTTTAGTCCCATTAAAAAAGAAACTATTAAGATACATTACTCCATCCATATGAACACCGATTACATAAAAGACGGAAAAGCCAAAACAAATTTAATCTAAATGTATATAACACCTGCAGAGAGGAAATCGTGTATCATTATCCACTCCAAAATGTTTACTTTCAAAAAGAGCTAATATCGAATAAAGCAATGCAAATGAAGAAGTGTATATATATATATATATATATATATATATATATATATATATATATATATATATATATATATATATATATATAGCTGGCCACTCGTATTCGAGGATACTCGTCTACTAAGGCGGTTAGCCAATCCCTATTGCAGACGCTTGCTCAGGTGCATTTGTGTTACAGTTTCTGGGAAAAGCGTGTTATCTAGGGTAATCAACAATTTGAACAAGGACATCACGCTCAAGTATAACCTATTTCACTCACAAGGCTTAGTATGGTATTCAGGCACTTTCCAAAGGTGCCGCACGGTGGCCTGGGATCGACCTCGCCTGTCCGATAACATCAAGAAGTCTCCTTCCTGACTAATCAGCCATGGTGAGATTCGAACTCGGGTCAGAATGCGAACGTTCTAACCACTCGGCCACGTGCCCATATAAGAGAAGTATATACACCTATGTTTTTAGACTACTCATGAGATTATTTTTACAATGATGTTCATCCTGAACAAGTCCCAAGAGCCACTCGAGGTAGAGACTTACAGACTGTTTATGCGAAGATACCGGTTAGCACTAGGCTTGAACATGTTAAGATTGTGGTGATAAAGAAAGCATAAAAGACGCGGTTCCACAATGCATTGGTTGGTGGGAAGAAGCTGCTCCATTGAATCACTAATGGAATACGAAGGAAATGAGGGTGGTTATCTACAACATTTGTGGCATAGCGTGTCCTAGCCGTAAAGGTTAGCACTGGTGGAACTAAGAAATGTAGTGCGTCTGAACACTTTCCTAGGGAAATAGCGATAAAGCAGCAAGAGACTATCGATGTTTCGCTTGTGGGAAAGTGGTGGTCAGGTGGAAATTAATTCACCACCCACAAGGATGCGGAGACGCTTTTGGACTCTATCAAAACAGGAACGTGAATACTGGGCAGCTCTTTCCAATATATGGTCAGCAGTGTTCCATTTTCGGCTTGATCTGGTTTATATAAAGGTAGAGTATAGCAGTGAGAGTCACGTACTTACTGGAGCGCTACAGGGGACCGACCAATTTTTCCACAATCTTATCGGTGGGTCCACATGAGGTC
>OZ038482.1:79960725-79990725 GCA_964036315.1 Acanthosepion esculentum | reverse complement strand
TTGATAGTCATTAGTAAGAGGAAGAGCCCAAAATGCGATTTGCAGGTCGGGAACACTAGAATCGGGCAGACGCAGAAGTTTAAATGGGAAGCGTCTTGACTGAGGAAGGTAAGGGCGATGTTGAGATCCATAGATTTATTGGGATGGACGCTGAAGTTTATATATCTAGGAAGCGTTTTGACAGTGGACGGTAAGTGCGACACTGAGGCGTATTGGTATGGCCGAGGACACATAACAAGAGCTGGGCAGAGTACTGCCAGACAGCAGGATTTCTTTCGTAACAAAGAAAAGAATGCTGAGCTGTTACGTGAAATCTGTTCTACTTTACGGCAGTGAATATTGGACGATTTCCTCAAAGATAAAGAAGAGACTCGAGGCGACAGAGATGTGGTTCTACAGAAGGATGCTAAGCATATCATGGACCGAGCGTGTGAGCAACGATGAGGTCTTAGAGAGGTTGCAAACAATGAGGAGGCTTATACTTAATATCAGGAAGAGGCAGCTGAAGTTTCTGGGACCTGGAGAATCTGATATTCACGTGTCGAACAGAGGGAAAGGGAGTAAAGAGAAAACAATGCCTGACATACCTTAAGAAAGTGGATGGCAGAACGTGGTCTAGGGGAGGTGGAAGTGGGAAGGAACTTGTTGAGAGCTGCAAGGGACAAAGGGGGATGGAGAGCCATGATCGTCTACGTCCTGAAAGGACAGGGCACATAAAAAGAAGAAAGACGGTTTAAACTTTTCTGGTACCAGAACTTAGGCGTGTCGTCTGTTTAGAAATTAGATCACGACACTGTCGCATTTCGTTTCTTCTTTTGTGTGCAGTTGCTCTCCAGGACGTAGGGGGTCACGGCTCTCCACAATTTCTTACCTACTCTATGTCATGTTTACCCCTTCGCTATATCTTCCAGCACATGTTCTGCCATTCATTTACACAAGCACAGTAACTATGTTCCTACACGGTTGTCCCCGTGTCTTTTACTCGCATTGTGGCCTGTCTGCGTCGAATTCTACCGGCTCACTTTCCTCACTATGCTTCCCAGAAATTTCAACAGTCGCTTTCTGATTCTAATTATTAATCTCTTTTTTCTTCACTTTTTCTTAAGAATCTGAGACAGATAGATATGAATAGAGTAACAGATAGATAGATAGATAGATAGATAGATAGATAGATAGATAGATAGATAGGGACAAACTAACATAGATAGACAGATAGATATGAACAAACATGGATATTTATGAATCGACGAACATGGATAGACAGATAGAGAAAGAGAGAGAGAGAGAGACAGTGACGTGAACATTGCCACAGATATTAACAGAATAACATAGATAGATAGATAGATAGATAGATAGATAGATAGATAGATAGATAGATAGATAGATAGATAGATATGAACAAAGTAACATGTATCGACAGATATAAACAAAAGTTATGGGTAAACTGACATAGATAGAACGATAAAGTGAGAAAGAGATAGTGAGGTGAACATATTGGCACAGACAAATAGGTATGAACAGACTGATATAGATAGATAGATAGATAGATAGACAGACAGATTACAACTGTCTTCGATAAGTTTGTAGTAATAATGATATGTATGTTTATCTTTTACAAGTCTATCATAATAGTAGAATGATTTCTTTGATACTATAATTTATATGCATGTATATACACGCAGACAATATATATATATATATATATGTGTGTGTGTGTGCGTGTGTGTGAATATATATGGTCATCTATATATGTATGTACGAATTTATTACATACATGTATATATATATATATATATATATATATATATATATATATATATATGTACGTGTTTTCCATTACTACATGAAATTTTCGCAGCATGAGTACTTCTCGTCTATTATATCCATTTGCTTTGTTTCCTGTTACTACGTTTTTATGCCATTTTATATCGGGAAAGGTCTACTTGAGTTGGAAATTAAAATGTGTTTCTTATTGGTCCGGCCATTAAACTGACGCATGGCAGACTCTAGTATCTTCAGATCCAAACGGTCTTCGCTAACAAACAGTAAACAAAAAAAAATATCATTCTGATAACTGTTTCCTCTCAGTGGACCAATTCTACGTAAATCTTACTATTTAAAGATCGCTCTGCACTCCGCAACAAAGGAATCGTCAAGTTATAATCACTAATTCAATATCCCTGTGCTCTTAAAATTTCTCTTCAAGAGGCCCGTTTTAATGAGCTGGTTTTCTCGTCACTGCCACACATGAGTGACATTATAGTCAGTTATTATACTGGTTAACCAACAAATTAAATTTAAGTCAGACATCCTTATTCAAATCCATGTCCGTTGGATATTTGGCATTTCAAATTTCAACGGTTTTAATAGAGTACTGATTTATATCCTATACAAGTGTTTCTCAACATGTAAATGCAGTCATATATTACTAAAAATCCCAAATCACTGCAGTTTCTATCAAAGATTGTGACATGCAATGGATGAGACCTTCATCAAAAAATGGACATCAGACAAAGATTGGAACATGTGAATTCATGCCGTGCTTACTAATATACGTGTGATCCTCGGAATCATCAGCGTCACATGACCAGGTATGTTCATAGAGACGCCGCGCAGCTCAGCACCTGACCGCTTCCCTTAACATCGTTAGGATTGAAAGCAGAAAAGATATTTATTCAGGCTTTGAATGTCTTGAGAAAGTAGAACTGTCAGAGGCTACCCGTATCCAAGTGAAACCGCATGAGATGTCCTCTAATTTGAAGATCCGTTTCAGTCAGGGATTCAATCGGGTAATAATGCGCCTTGACTGTTAGCTTCAGTCTAGGAAGCTCTCCGCCAAGCGTTACCGTTTCAACATCGCACTCGTTGTATACACTGCCACGGAGCTCATTCTAACCCACTGAGCTCGATGGCCGTTAACACTAACGACATCGTGGCCTCTTTTGAGAATTTCCCGTTGCCAAAGCATATCAATTTAATAAATATGTAAAGCCAGTTATTCTATTATTTTTTTCAATCTCTTTCTTGATATATCGACGAGATAAATACGCCAGCTTCTTTTTATGCTTGCATCTGAGTCAGCTAGCATTGTCAAGGAACTTCTAATTTCGGTAAATACCGAATGATCATTCTTTTACAATTACTAGTGTTGTTTTTCTTTTTGAAAGCGAAGAAGGGATTAATTTTTTTTTATTATCAATTCAGCATTACGATCCATTTACTGCAAACTTAATACACGTTCATTAATTTTAGAATTTCAGCACATGATATACAAATGAACCGGTATGCGTTTACATTTTTGCAGAAGGAATTAAATTTGATGCCGATTGTGCAGCGAGATGTCATCATTCAGTGATTAAAATTTAGTTTCCAACAACTAGTTTTCTACCAAGAAAAAGCAGATTATTATTAAAAGAGATGCATTATCTCTCTTCCTCTCTCTCTCTCTCTCTCTCTCTCTATATATATATATATATATATAATTTTACAAGAATATTTATTCACAGGTTTATTTTTACACCTCCATATTTTGGGTATGACGATAAACTACATCCAGCTGCAAGGAGGTTTTGAGAAGTCTGGAACCATCTCTTCATCACTGTTGTTTCTAGGTTCACCCTGAAGGAGATTGTAGCCCCTGTTAGGGTCCCAGCTATGGGAAAATAGTCAACCCCTAAACTAGGGTCAAATCACCGCGAAAATATAAAAACACATTTTATTATAAAAGAATTTTCCAGCAATACATATGGTAAAAAAAATTGAAGCAATAGATTTTAAAAGAAAAAAGTAAACAAATCTCCAGCAATAAATTTTAACAGTAAAAAAACCTTCCAAAGAAATTAAATGTTCCATAAGGAATTGATATGACTTTAAACACACCAAACCAACACTCTGAGTAAAGGAATTATTTTAGTTAATAATGTCTCTACCAAGCGAGTAGGTAGTGATTTTCCAGGCATAGATTAGATGTGGCAGAAGGCTGAAAGTAAGGGGGCACCCAGTGAGGATTGAACTCACTGCTCACTCGTAATTGTTCTAGCGAGACAAGCTTGCTAACCATTACACCGCCTCTAGGTGTCCAACTAAGCCGCAGCTAGTGCGAGGTTACGTGATTCTATGAGGATTAGTACTGTGGTATGACATAATTTTTATCGTTCAAAATATATATATATATATATATATATATATATATATATATATATATATATATATATATATTTTGAACGATAAAAATTATTAAAAAATCAATTAAAATCTTCAGACATACTGGGGTGTAGATTAATATTCTTATGCTTTTATTATTATTATTTCATTTATATTCCTCGACTAGTTTCGACCAACATGGCCATCATCGGGGGAGAAAAAATGTCTCTGCTTGCTGTAGCAGTAAACTACAGAAATGAATGTCTTGATGAAGAAAACGAACGTTTGTCTGTAGTTTTCATTTGTTTTTTTATTATTTATTTATTTATCTTTTTAACATTCCTCGTGTTGGTCAAACAGTCTCTTTTAAGTTGTCATTTGAGATAAGAGCTATATTCCCTTTTTTTTCTCCGGTCAGTTTAGCAGTTTATTTGTGTTTGGGGAGGGGATGGTAAGTGTGTTTGTGTGTGTGTGTGTGTATGTGTGTTTGTGTTATTTAGTTTAGTGTGTGTGTTATTTAGTTGTTTAGTCTCTGGTAAGTGTGTGTGTGTGTGTTATTTAGTTTTTAAGGGAGTGAGTGAGTATGATATGTGTTAGCTTGTATATTGCTATGGGTGTGTGTTATCATTTGGCTCATTAGGAAAGTGAGTGAGTATGTTGTGTGTGGGTGTGTGTATAGGTGTGAGGCCTCAACACCTCCGTAAGCCTGTCTTTTTTCTATGGGTATGGAATGTGGGTAGGTTTTGATTTGTAGGGTTATGTGTTGCTACTATCTATATTGTTCAATTTATGGTTTAATCCGGCTGGAAACAGGGTGTGTAAACGTCGTATCCACTTATTTTCATGGAACTCTAAAATTCTTCTAGTGTTATCTGCTTTGGGCTTTTCTATTGTCTCAATTATAGTGAATTTGGCATGGGTTTTGAAGTCGTGTTTTTCTATGCGGAAATATTGTTCTACAGGTAATAATTTTATATATATATATATATATGTACTCATAATTTTATATATATATATATGTACTCAGAAACTGAAATTTTAAGTACTTTTATTATTATTATAATAGTGAGGTTCTTCTATTTATTCAGTTTTTGTTTTTATGAACAGATTACAAAGATATGTGTATATATCACCACACGGAGTTTTATCAAGAATAGTACCACCACAAGGCGCTACCAAAAAAAAAAAATAACGAAAATGACGAAATATTGGAAAGTTATAATTAATGAAGAGACTCTGAGATCAGATATAGTTGATCATATGTGATGATAAAACAGCAAAGTGCTATAAAATTATATATATATATATATATATATGTGTGTGTATATATATATATATATATATATATATATATATATATATATATATATATATATATATATATATATATATATACGAGAGAGAGATATTAGCAGGTACTGAATAACATTAGTTAATAAGATCATTAAAATAATCAGCGCACACGCTATACCGAATTCATTTCGTCAGTCAAGCACAGATATGAAATTCTACAAGTTTACTATTAATTAAAACGAATATAAATCAAATTTAACGTTACAAAAATTAATTGGGGCGTTGCCTCGTTGATGTTTGATAGATGTATTTTTTTCCCCAAAATTCATCTTATTTTCCTGGTTCAGAAAATTAAAGACTCCCAACTCACCCCGCCACAGGAAGAGCAATGAGTGTGACATTCATAGAAATGGGAGCAGTATAAGCCCTTGGGGCTCATATAAAGGATTTTTCTTGCCATTGCCAAAAAGTTAGCTAATGAGGCATATATATCTGAGAAAGGATGGTCTGCATATTAGCAAAAAATGTTGTCAAAAATAAATAAAAAAATATAGAAACAGGATTAACAAACACAAATTCGTAGTACTTTTCAACACATCAATCCCACAACAACATAATTGGAACTGATAGCCTCAGCGGACTGAAATCAATAGCCACCAACAAACTCATAAGACATAATTGAAAGCCAAGCGGTGAACAGACTTAAAAGGTATGACAATAATAAGTGTTTGGCCTGACAAGATAATGAAAATAGTCGCGTTTATCCCATACATATTCACAATTCGGAAGCCATCGTTGTATTGCAGGGTTAAAAGCTGAAACCGAAGTACAGGACTAATGCTTGCAAGCGAGAAATTACCAAGTACACATGCTGAAAAATTGTGTTAACCCGAAATGCAGATTCTGTGATAAATATCCAGAAATGGCAGACTATCTTGTATCAGGTTGCGCAGTATTAGTACCAACTGAATATAAAATTCGGCATGATAGAGTAGGCCAATATCTGCACTGGAAAATATGCAACTTTCACGAGAGGGAAACTGCTAGAAACTGGTATGAACATCAACCTAACCCGATTACGCATGTAGGGCATGTAACGATTTTATGGGACTTTACAATACATACAGGCAGAACAATCAAAGCTAATCGCTCAAACATCGTGATCAAACACCCCAAGAAAAGAATGTGTTTCCGGTAGACACATTGAAGTGATTCCGAGTAGATCATGCCTCAAAGAAATACAAAAGATTGTACTCACAAGTACTGCTCACACATTACGAAGAGCTTTATGCATGTAAAAAGTGCTTGATCTTTTTTTTTTTTTTCATGAAGCCATTTCTGATCTTAGGTCTCTGGTTGTGACCCGGAAGTAAATGATTATACAACAGAAAGCAAAAGGAAATAATAATAATAATAATAATAATAATAATAATAATAATAATAATAATAATAATGAGCAATCATTAAATCGCTCGGGCATCATGATCAAAGGCCCCAAGGACAGAATGCGATGTCTTATTGACATGGTAGTCCTTACCGATTATAATGTATCTTTGAAGATCTTCAAAAAATTGTCAAAATGCAAGGCTCTTGAATTGGAAAATCTAAAACATGTGGCACATGAAGATATCAATAATTTCATTTGTAGTTTAAGCTCACGAATTGATTGGATAAGTTTCCGGTAGACATTTTGAAGAAATTCCGGGTTGCTATTTTACAACTGATCAAAATTTTAAAATTATAAAAAGACATTTCAACCTTGCCTGAAAACTAAAATAAACTGTTAATATAAAAATGATTCCTACAGCATCTGAAGCAAATTTGGAAGAATTGGTTTATTTTCTCTTACGGCATATCAATTATGTTATTCAATGACGACAAGATTTTTAGGATAGGTTTGTATGAATAGAATATATATTCTTTGCAATAAATCAGTTTTTGGCCAGGTTTCATTGACGTATTTTTGTAAAGAGGGTTTTTGTCCAGAAGGAAATGTATTTCTGGTATTTTTTTTCCAAAAATATATTGCTGGTATTTTTACTATAAAAATCTATTTTTATACTGTTATATTGTTTTGATCCGTAGCTGGGAGGCTAACAGGTGCTATCACCCCGGATCAGGGTCGACCTGAGAACAGCAGCAAACAAGAGGTGGCTCCACGCTAATCAAAACCTCCCTACCAGAGGCTTTGCTGTCGGGTGTAATTTATCGTCATACCCAGGACGTAAATTTGGAAGAAACTGAAGCCTGTAGAAAAAATAAAAATACACTGGCTGCGTGTGACATCTCATACGCATGCGTAATATATATGCCTATGTATATATAGTGATATACTAAGAATAACTTAGTTGTGGCACAAGGTCGAAAGTATGAGGCAGCCAATGACTATCGAACTCTCTACTCAGTCTTATTTGTTCCAACAAGACGAGGTTGTTATTCATTACACCACGTCGAAGTTGAAAATGGTGATTTTCTAAGCGAGGCTTAGATGCGGCACAAGACCGAAAATATGGGGCACCCAATGAGGATCTAACTCAGTTCTAATTGTTCTAGAAAGACAAGCTTTCGACCCATTATGCCACGTTGATTGATTTTCTAAGCCTATCTTGGATGTAGCACAAGGCCGAAAGTATGGTGCACCCTGTCAGGATCGAACTCACTATTCAGTCGCAACTCTTCTAGCGATACAAGTTTGTTACCCATTACACTACGTCGAAGGACCCAAGGTTTTGAATAGCAATTTTCCAAGCGCAGTTTATATGTGGCACAAGGCTGAAAGTATAGGGCACCCAGTGGGGATCGAACTCACTATTCAGTCGCAACTGTTTTAGTGAGACAAGCTTGCTAACCATTACACCACGTCGAAGTTGTGATTTTCTAAGCGAAGCTTAGATGCGGTACAAGACCGAAAATATGAGGCACCCAGTGAGGATCTAACTCGCTACTCAGTCGTAAGTCTTCTAGCGAGACAATCTTTCTAACCATTACATCATGTCGAAATGCCCAATGTGTATACATATATCATATGCCTATGTCGTGTTTGAGTGTCTTGGATTCGTGGCGCCATTTAATATACAAGACATTGAAATAATGAGGTTGCCTTATATTATACCTTATTCATTTATGCAGCGCGTCCCTTCACAACGTAAGCGATCATGGCCCTCTCATCTACCTGTCTCTTTTAGTCCTTTATGAGTTTTACCTTCTTTGTTATTTCTCCGAAACGCTGTTCTACCATCCATTTACTCAAGCTCATCAAGTATGTTATATCGCTGCTTTCCTCTGTCCCTCTCTCCTTCAATCTGTCTTCTTCCATTCCTCATTACGTGCCACAGATATTTCAACTGCCTCCTCTTAATGTTAAGTATAAATTTCCTGTTTATTTCCATTTTCTCGAAATTCTCGTTGTTGCTGATATGTTCGGTCCATGATACCCGCTATATCTTTCTCAACAACTACATTTTTGTTGCTTCAAGTTTCTTCTTCAACTTTGAGGAGAGTGTCCAGCATCCGCTGCCATACACATAACTAAGACAATGAAATAATCAGTTTGCCTTACACGATATATATACATTTACATTTGGGGACCTCGAGGCGGTGTAATGGTTAGTAAGCTTGCCTCGCTAGAACAATTCCGACTGGGTAATGAGTTCGATCCTCACTCGGTGCTCCATACTTTCGGCCTTATGCCTCATCTAAGCTACGCTTGGAAAATCACTATTGGGCACCTCGAGGCAGTGTAATATTTAGCAAGCTTTTCTCGCTAGAACAATCACGACTGAGTAATGAGTTCGATCCTCACTGGGTGCCCCATACTTTCGGCCTTGTGCCACGTCTAAGCTACGCTTGGAAAATGAAAATCACTATATACATTTACGTTAAAGATAGAGGGATATTAAATTTAAATTTTGACGTCCGGTGTATCTAGATGCTTAACACGGGCAGGTTCATTAAGCTTCCAATTTATTTTGGTTTTGTTTCTATTTTTATCGCTTTTGTTATTGTTTTTATTTCTAACTAAACATATTATAACAGCATTCATTTTGTGAGGAAAGGAGATAAGACGTAAGGTTCTTAGACGAAAATTTGCCCTAAATGATTCTAAATGATTCTGAAATTAGTGACCTTTCAATACATTTTTAGCTTTATAAATTACTTTCCCATTTAATTAATAATGTTACAATATATATATATATATATATATATATATATATATATATATATATATATATATATATGTGTGTGTGTGTGTGTGTGTGTGTATAAACGGGCAGACATAGCTAACTAGCTACATAGTAGATAGACGTTGAGTTCCATATCATTTAATGGAATTTGTGTGCCTCATAAGTAAATCATTTTTAAAATTATAATAGATCGCAAATAACCCACTTTTAAATAACTAACTAACTGTAACTTTGGTCCTTTGAGTAATTGGAAGCATAAAATATTTTATTTTCATCATAGTAAAACTAAATATTTTCAAGAAAGCTTACCTACATTTTTCACTCGATCTCTCTTTGTTCCATAACGTTTGTTCACCGTTTTGTCTCAAGGTTACTGAAGTTACGTAGATTCACGCGATCTAAAACGAGACTTGAAATTCGTTTTTATTATAACCTCGTTTGAAGTGGGTAGTAATGGTAATGAAATACTTTTGTATGATGCTCTTCGCAGCACTGTTTAAAGCATCAGAAAACAAGTTCTATTATTGGAAGGGAATTATCTGTCAAGAGGTTATTTGGGTAATAATTTAACTGAAGCACTTTATCAACATTGACATGCTCTCTTTTGGTTTTAAATTAGCTCAAAGCTATTTATTATCCGTCCTATCCAATTATTCATATGTTTGTACGGAAATATACCCATCCATGTGTCTTTTATACATCCTCATCCTAATTAGTATTCGTCGTCGTCTTTTTCTTCTTCTATATCATCTCTCTTAAGAATGCACGCCGTCATGGCTTTCTACGTGAAGTTTTATTTAATGTCGCTGAATTACTACGAATTCTTAGGAAAGATATTGATGCAGTTTCCTGTTGCCATCTAAAATCAAAACGTTAAACTGAAATCTCCAGTCCTGTTCTTAAATAGCCTCGTCAGACCGAGATTTTCATATGAATATATATATATCCATATATATATATATATATATATATATATATATATATATATATATATATATATATATATATAAGTGAACATAGAAGTCAACACTTAGAGGCGACATTCTGTTTCATGCTAGATGCAATCATCGGGCCACGCTCTATCTCTGATATTGAGCACTTTATCCCATAAATATAGCACACTTTAAGACTATATTTCTTCATTATATATATATATATATATATATATATATATATATATATATATAGAGAGAGAGAGAGAGAGAGAGAGAGAGAGATATATGTATATATATATATATATATATAGATAGATAGATAGATAGATAGATAGATATATGTACAACCGCTTTCTCAGATCAGTGCTTACAAATGGCTTTGAATAAGTGAAACCTGTGTATCTTGGCAAAGACCACACCTCGAACATTGTTGACTGGCGCTACAGAATCAGGAAAAAAGAACTGTAGCAAATAAACGAAATCACATCGCTTGAAGGCTTTCAGCAGTAGCGACAGCTAAAATGGATAGCACATGTAACTCGAAGAAAATATATATAATCAAAATGTTGACATTCAGCACTACTTCAAATAAAAGGTTAGGAAGGACCCCCCCCCATCAATAGTAGAAAGACAGTTAACAGTCGAATCCATTACATTCACTTACGTACCTTGAGAAAGATATGAATCCTCTATGGGTAAATAGCAGGACAGAAATGGCAACCTCCTGCAGAAAAACATCTTGTCAGTCATGTATCTCCTAAGCGTGTATCACGTTATGGCCCATAACTGACTATGGGTAATAGCAGGACAGACCGGGTTCTATATCCTTGGATGGCAACTGGCCTACTGTAGAAAAAAATGGCAACCTACTGCGGAAAAACATCTGCCTCGTCAGTCATGTATCTTTCGAAACATGGTCTCCTTAGCGTGTATCATGTTATGGCACATAACTGACTAACTGATTAGCATCTCAACGATTTTGAATACGGAACTCTCCTGCTCTTAGATTGGCTATCACTCATGTTTCCACATTCCAGTCTGCTCTGCTATTTAGCACATATCTGGTGGGGGAGATATGGATTCATGCCTTTCTAAATGCATTTCAAAGCGAATGTAACAGATTTCGTTCGGTTAGCAACATTTTCTTTTATTGAGATTTATTCCTTTATATCTTTTGAATATATTTACATTATATTTTCTCTCTTTGTGACTTTATTTCCATTGATCAAAATGGAAAAAAAGTTGAAGATATATATGTTTTATTAGTGTCAGAATACGTTTGCAAACGTATTAGCTCGGGTGTGTGGACGTAAAGGAGTAGCAATAACAAAAACAAAACACCAACAATAACGCTTCTCGTCTCATCTGGTTAATTTTCCTCGGTTTATTGTTGTACACTTGGGAGGTGCACTGAGACTAGGCAGGCGGTTTATGAGGCACCGGGGTAGTAACAGTGCGTTATTTTCGTGTCATTTTCTCGCTATTCTTGTACACCTACCTCATGTTTCCTTCCTTCAAAGACAAGGGAACGTTCGAAACAGTTTAGTATAATTCAACTTCCGCTTCTAACAAGGAATTCCATTTATATATATATATTTATTTTTTGCAAATAAATCGACGGTGCTAAGTTCTAGAAATAGTTTAGCGGTAGGTGTTGCAAAGAAGACGTGATAAAAAACATCTCCCGGGTGTGCCATTTTCCTTTGCTAGAATAGATCAACTTTTAGCCATCTCACTACTTCGAGATCTCTGCAAGATTGGCACATGTCAGATTTTACAATATTTTATATAATACGATAATAAGAACTCATCTCAAAATACAGCCACAAAAACTTTTTTACTGCGTTACTTTAAAATCGAAAACTGTAAAAAGCAAGAATAAAAAATAAATAAGTAATACAATAAAACAAAACAAAATAATCAAAAATAAGCAAAATAATTTAATGAAAACTCTAAAAATAAGTAAATAAACTAAGTAAATAATAAACATATTAACAAACCAGGAACGCACACAAGTACAAGTAAGCGTAATAATAACAACCAAAAATTAAAATAATCAATAATAAAAAACAGTTAACAACCAATACTCTAATTCGACAAAAACCTGCATCCGGATCCACAATTATTCCCACTCAATAGCCCCTAGAATAATTCGAAACACAATCGTTACCGCTCATGACAGACTGCCCACATTGCATCACTGATCTGTATATATAAATAGCTGAGCAAAAACACATCATATATGGCCTAACGATTGCATTTAGCATGAAGCAGACTGTCGTCTCTGGGTGTTGATTTCAATGTCCACTTTTATATTTACATCATATATAAGAATTAATATATTTCTATTACTTTGCTTTGAATGCGCTGACCGATAGATGTAATATCAAAATCAAAAGAGACGTCTATTTCATATGCGAGTATTCACTATAATGTCGTTTCAAGTAATAACAATACTGGATTAAAATAAATTTAATAATTGGTTAGAAGTGTGTGTGTGTGTGTGTGTGTGTGTGTGTGTGTGTTAATATGACGTGTCGGAAGGTTTTACGCGTCAGAGTCCAGCTTCTACCTTTACAAATCTAGCATTCGTCCGTGCATTGAATAATATTGCCATATCAGGGCTGGTGATCCTGCTACTTGTCTCAAGGTTCTTTACAAAATCCAAAGAAAAGTTCTGCAATATAATCGATCCTGACATGGCATCTTGACTTCAGTCACTTTCTCAAAGACGTTTAGTGGCTTCCCTCTGTTTTCTATAAATATTTTCATGACATCTGCTCTGACGAGCTTTTTTTGACCAGGTGCCTCGATTACATGGATTTAAGCGTGCTACTAGATTGGCATCTAAGTTCCGCCCGTTTAGTGTTGAAATAGTTAAATGTAACCACTGCTTCTACTCCAACAGTTTCTTTCCTTGCGCTTTGCGACAGTGGAAGTCCCTTTCGTTTCCTTGCTGCCCTGATATGTACAATCTTCAAAGATTTAAATGAAACCTCAGCCGTCTATCTTCTTGAAACCCGCTCAGCTTATATCCTTTCCTCGCACCCCAGTATACAGTTTTTTCTTTCACCTTCATACACTGTTAACCCCTGCATACCAATGGAATTCCCGCCTTGTTTGGAGTGAAATGATTTTAAAAAATGAGTCCTGAAGTAAAAAAAAAAAAATAGGTGGAGAAACACAGGTGTAGATTGATGGCAGAACATGGATCGGGTGCATATTAAAAGGACTACACTTATTAAAAGCTCTCAAGGGATAGAGAAGTATGGAGAGCCATGATCGTCGAAGACACAGTGCACATACAATAATAAAAAAATTAATAAAAATTCATATTTTCTGCTGAAGATTGGATGTAAACTTACTTGAAACTGCGTGCAAATTGTAAAAAGATATGAGAACTATTTCAATCATTACTGATTATATATATATATATATATATATATATATATATATATATATATATTAACTGATTTAAAATAGGGTTTCTTCGCTACATAGGAATTACCATGTTTCAAAAACCGAAGCTAAAAACTTCAAGTTTATTTATATAATTAAATTATAAACGTTAGTTCTGTTTCATCTTCACTGCTTTTAATTTAATTATATAATTAAATTTGAAGTTTTTAGCTTCGGTTTTTGAAGCATGGTAATTCCTGTGTAACGAAGAAACCATATTTTAAATCAGTTAATTTATAATATTTATGCTCTGTAAATTTTCACTGAGCACAGTCTTTTTGTAAAAATGAAAAAAAATCAATATGAACACCGGATTATATATCTTACTGTTCTTTATATATATATGTATATATATATATATATATATATATATATATATATATATATATATATATGTGTGTGTGTGTGTATGTATGTGTGTGTGTGTGTGTGTGTGTGTGCGCGCGCGCGTTACAGTATATGAATACCAATTTGTAAAGCTACATGAAAATTGGCCATTATAACGAACAAACAAACATTTTTCAATTATATATATATATATATATATATATATATATATATATATATATATATATATATATATATATATATATATATATCTCGATATGTATATATATTTTGTGTTTGTTTTAGGAAATGAAAAAGGAAACAAAACAAACTTGGCAAATCAAATCAGAAGAAGAAATAATGCCCTGCGTGCGAGCAAGGCAGTTCCCCACGGTGTCGTCATGCTGTGTTTGAAAATAAACAAAAATGGCGGCCGGAAGTAAATCTTACCGTTAAAGTTTTCTTTCTTCGCGGAGAGTTTTCCTCATTTATAGTTTCGCACAAAGGAGCGCGTTGTATGTAAGAATAGAAAAGAATTTTGCAAAAGAATTAAAAACTAAAAAAAAATCCAAAGAGGCCGAAGTTCGCACATTACTTAAAGTGACAAAAATACAAAACAATGAAATGTGTACGTGATATTGCTCTCTGCATAATCATATACACAATTTTATAAGTTGCCATATTTATATAGGCATATACATACACACACATATATATATATAGATATATTGATATAGATAGATATATATAGATCTGCACAAATATTTATCGATATTTGTAAGACATATATGTATGTATGCTTTTACAATAATCTTTACCTATTAAATAATTTTACGACACATAGAATAATGGTGGGCGATATAAGATGCTTTTATTTAATCAATAGTTGGTTAAAACACACGAATTCTGTAATTTTCTTTATGTTTTTTCTCCTTTTTATGTTATGAAAGAATTGAACGTAACTGATTTCACTGGGTACTTTTGTAAATATACACAAACAACAAGATTAAAAACTATTAAGCAAGCAAGAAATGGAAAATGAATTAAAAGCAACTTCATGACCAAAAGTTCGACAGACTTTTAATATATATATATATATATATATATATATATATATTAAAATTCTGTCGAACTTTTGTTTTTGGACTATTTTTTGTTTTGTTTTTGAATAATAAATATTTTCGAAAATACTATTACATTAAAGTAACTTTTGCGCATGCACACAGTTGTTTTACTCGTTTTATTTGAATTTCAATTTTGATGTTTATAATTCCTGAAATTTTATTAGTTTTCTTATTTTATATTTTATCATTTTTAATATTATTGTATAACGGTGAACTAATTTTGCTCCGACCGATGCACACACACACATCCGCACAAGTGTCTGTGTGTGCGCATGTTTTCCGTTGTCTGTCTAAGTATTAATAAATATTTAAAATTTTTTCTGAAAGAGTGCTCACTATCAGAGGCAGAGCATCTGATGATATAGACAGTATTGTAGTGTAGATCTCTTTAACGGTGAAACACACAGTGACAATGCAGTGATGATACCTACATCCACACTGTATATATGTATAATTTTCCTGTAACATATGAACTGATGATTGTTTAAATTGTGAAACGACCAGTTATGTGCAGTTTGGTTTTCATCTCCATATATTTTATCTGTCTGTCTTTTTATTATTTATTTTTCTTCCTTTTTTTTCTCTCACATATATGCCTGGATTGATTCTATTTTTTTATAAAATTTAGTCGGAAGAGATGAATATAACATTATTCATTAAATAAATTATAACCGATATGGATTTTTTAGGTGTTTTCTTGATTTATCATTATATATATATATATATATATATATATATATATATATATATATATATATATATATATATTACGGTAAAAAACAAAATTACCTCAGCATGAGAATAGTCTATTTCTGGCTGAACCCAGTATAATATATATACTCTGTTATAATAAAGATATTGAGCAGTCTGTGGATAAGTTTTAATATTTGTTATTAATAGGATCCACCGGGATTATATACCAACGGTCCTATTACCTGTACTATATATATATATATATATATATATATATATATATATATATATATATATATATATATATATATAGTGGGAGAGATATAGAGAGAGAATATTGACATGTAAATCAACAAAATCTGATATCGATATTAGCGTGAAAATCACTATCACAATGAAGTGTCGTTTTCTATGTCACACTGTTTATATCGAAATATACTACTAAGCATCCTTCCTCCGAAGCACATAGCAAATTATAAGCAAGAAAATTATATATATATATATATACACACACATCATACATACATATATATATATATATATATATATATATATATATATATATATATATATATATATATATATATATATATATATATATATATACGTATATACGTATCTATAACTATACATATGCATGTATACTTGTATGTACGAAGCAGAATTTAAAAGATGGGAATTGTATACTTTTAATTTAATTACGGAAACACTTTCACATCCACGGATGAATACCAGTTCAGAAAAATATTAGATATCTCTGTGTAAATTAAGTTTATCTTTTCTTTCTTTTTTTCAAAATTTCCTTAAGCATCAACGGAATTAATATTGTCGATATACTAAGTCAGTTATGTGCCATGTGATACATGACTGGCGAGGCAATTTTTTCCCGCAGTAGATTGCCATTTCTTTCTGCCGTAGACCAGTTTCGATCCAAGGGTATACAACCCGGAGTGTCCTGCTGTTTACTCAGAGCTGGAGGAGAAGAGGATTCATACCTTTCCCAAGGGTAATTCACGTATATGAATGTAATGGATTCGACTGGAATTCGAACTCAGCTCTCAGATCCCTCAATCTGAGCTGCTACGGCATTTAAAATAGTTAAATACACGCAAGTGAACCATCATTTTTGGTCTCGAGACCGATGCTATTATCTTTTTCTCATACATAAGCGAGTGCATAGTTCAATTTGTTGAACGTAATGTGTATTCAACACTGCCTCTACGACCAATACACTTCACTGAAACTATTTCCTAAAAATAAAAACTGACATCCCATTGAAAATTGTCACCTCTTCAAGGCTTTTGAAGAAAAGTCGTTTTTATAAATATTGTCATAGCAATTGTTCTGATGAACTCATCTCCTTGGTACCTGGACCACATAAATTAAAGCGTACTGTTAGATTGGCAGATATTTTTCATCGTTTCCCTCTTGAACTAGCTAAATGTAACCGTAGTTTATATTCTAATAGTTTTAATTCTCGCCTGTAGAACTCTCATCCAGTTTCTTCTTGCTTCCCTGTCGCCTTCGTTCTTCAAAACTTTAAATACAACGTAAATCGCCTTCCTTTGTCTTTCTGAATCCTGTTCTTCTATTTTCCATCTCCCCACTAATGTCTTCTCACTCTCTTTCACTCGAAGTGACCGCATGTGTCTTAGTTCCATTATCGCCTTCTTTGGGATGAAATGATTAAAAGAATAGGTGGTCCATTTTGCTTCGGGGAAATTTTACCATCGTGTCTTTGGAAAGGAAAATATAAAAGAAATATTTAGGCTCTTGTATACGAAGATGCCGTGTCAGTCCTACTCAAAAGGTTCAAGATATGGAAAATATGGAATCTGTAGAGCCGGGACATTAAGAAACCTGAGAGATTCTATCGGTAAAAACTCCGATATTGACATTAATTGTATTGATTCAGGTTCCATGTTCATACGCCTATACAAAGCTCAAACCAACAGCATCGAAGCGATCCTCATAAAACACTGACTTCAATGGTCAAAATTGTCTACATTACATGAACGGCAACAGCTTCCCGCGTCAAGTTTGTTACAGTTACATCAGTGGACAAAGTATGAAAAAAGACAATGTTTACCTAGAGAAAAAAAACTGTGAAAAACAAGCAATAAATCGTCCACTATGACATCAAACTATTTCGCTTGCACAAAGCTTCTTTCAGAACAAAAACAAGGTAGAATTATACAGGACAAGCGGCGACGGCAACTTGAAAAAATCAATTAGAATCGGCTCCAGTTCTAAGGTATAACCTCTGCGGCGAATGTTTAATCGATATTCGGCATTCGCAGCCCATAGATACGTTAATTTAGTAAGGATGAATATCATTTCATCTTCTTCAATATGTCTTCTCGTTTCAGGACCTAG
Organism: Acanthosepion esculentum; assembly: GCA_964036315.1. Lineage (NCBI taxonomy): Eukaryota > Metazoa > Mollusca > Cephalopoda > Sepiida > Sepiidae > Acanthosepion > Acanthosepion esculentum. The sequence continues at coordinate 79,972,191 of OZ038482.1, read as the reverse complement.
GCGATCATCCTATAAATTATAAGCTCTTAATAACGTTTGTCTTTCTACCATAACCCCTCTCTCCGTTCAAATAAGTACGTCAGGTAGATGGCACTCTTCAACGCATTGCTTTTAATATGTCTTATGTGTGTCAGATTTTCCAAGCATTTCTTTCTCATTTATGCTCATTATATTTCAACTAAGTATAAGCGTTCTTTTTGTTTCGTTTTTTCCTTAAGTCTTCTTCATTGACTATATGCTCCGTCGATTGTATTCTCAGCATTCTTCAGTTGAACCAAATTTCTGTTGCCTCAAGTTTTCTTTCATCTACTAGGATATTGATCATATTTCAGATATATAAGAGGACTGATATTGGATAGCAGTTAGGCATTTTTTTTTGTTTCGAACGAAGTCTTTCTTGTTACTTAATACTTTGCTTAGTTTTTGGAAAGCAACATTTGCTAATCCAATGGCCTTGCTGATGTCAGTATCACATTTTTCAACCATTGTTAAAACACTTCCCATATATTTACATTTTTTGCAATTCATTTTGCAATTATAGAACATAAATTGAGAAGGGCGGACGACGTCAACGGAAAGCACTTTGCATGTCGCTCTGGTAGACTAAGAGTATTGACATGTGCGGGCTTTACTGGAGATGAGTTACTCAGTTTACTTATTGTTAACGACACTTGAGCAGACTGGAATAGATAGATAGATAGATAGATAGATAGATAGATAGATAGATAGATAGATAGATAGATAGATAGATAGATAGATAGATAGATAGATAATGCTTTAAAATGTATAAATGAATGACTATAATATAAAATCTGTAACACTATCTGTCCAAACTGGAAAAACGTGAAGGTCAATCTCTTCTTTATTCCTTGCGACATTCGTCAATGATTTTAAGTTGTTTGAACGCCGGGGAGAATGTCAAAATCTTGGAAAATGATTTTTCACGTGCCCTTACATAAGCAAACACTTGTCAGCGTGGAAGAAACCATCCTGTCCTTGTCTTGTTTTGTTTACAGAAAAATGCCGTATTTGGATAGGTAGTCAATGACAACGAACAAAAGGTTTATTCTAGGAAACAAAACGTAGAGAATCGGGGCGAAATGCTGGAGCTTCTTCAACAGTTCAGAATTAAACGGAATCTGCTGGAGAAAAAAAATATGCTTGTTTTTTGTTTTGATAAATGCAAATGTTTCTACAGCGATGATTTGTCAAATGTTTTACATTTGTCACAAGTAATATCCTTTCTTAAGTTAACAATTCCAAGAATTTCAAGATTTTCGCAAAAAGAATTTTAATATTTATTGAATCAAATACGCAATTTAACCAGGAATTCGCTTCACATTATGAAGAAAGACGTTGAATTACTTGACTGAATAGTGACAATATGAATTTATTAGAATTAATTTTATTTCCTGTACACATAGTTTTTGTGGCTTATTACGCTTAATATTTCATTGTTTTTTGCTTTATATTAATATATATATATATATATATATATATATATATATATATATATATATATATAAGTTTTGTCACTTAGCTGGTTGATGCTACCTATATATATATATATATATATATATATATATATATATATATATATGTATGTATATGTGTGTCTCTGTGTGTATTTTTCCATTCTCTAACGGGCTTATGTTTGTTTTTAATTTCCATTGTTTTACAATATCTCAGTGTGAAATCTCTAGTTAGAACTTTTGTCCGCTTGTCTGTCACTATGTCCGGAGATAAACACAAGTGAAGAATGAGTGAATTAAAAAAAACATCATAAATAACATGTTGTTTTTATTTTTAATTAACATACATGCAGATAGATAGATAGATCTTACGTTTGAGAAAGTCCACATTAGTAGATACTTTTCGGTAAACATATTTTTATAACAACTTCATAGACCTGAAATCTGAGAAAATATCAATCAAATTTATTAGCGTACATTTTACTTGAGCCCAACAAATCAGTCTATTAATTGCTGTTGTTGTTCCCAGGTCCATAATCTGGAAAGTGACTACCTGTTAGGATCCCAGGCATGGGCAAACTTTGAACCTCAATGCAAAAACAAAAAAGAAAACTATGAACGTATAAAAATACATTTTTATAGGAAATATACCAGCAGGAGAATTACCACCAATATATTTTTAGAGCAAAATGACTCATGCATTTCATCTGTAGTTAAAGGCATACAACTGCGTCGAAAATATATTTATTTGAAGCCAAAAAATTGTGTTCCAAATATTTTAATTTCGGCATTAAATAACCCATATAGATGTTGATGTCCCGCTAAAAAATCATCCAACCAACCCAACGAATGAATACAATTACAATCGCTCATGCTGATTATTCCATATATATATATATATATTAAAATAAAGTTTGTTTAATTAAATCCTTTAAAATTAATAAATTTCAAAGGATTTAATTAATGTTTTGAGAATAAACAAACTTTATTTTAACATATATATATATATATATATATATATATATATATATATATATAAGACACTCTAACTAGTTGAAAATGTGTACTTACATAGAGGCATATATACATTGTGTTATAACTTTCATATAATAATCATAGTTGCTAGGTAGCATGACTGTAAGGAAACACTGGAACAAGAGATTAAATGAAGACGGTGTTCTCCGTATGAGAAAATGGATTGAAAATAGAATAGTTCAGTGCGACAAGTGTACGACTGTAAAGAGCTACGCCTTTGCGACCCACTTTTTGGTGCCGTTGCATGAGCAGACGTTCTACTCATAGCGGATGGATGGGTCCATGTTTCAAAATATGTGTAGATAAAGTTAGTCATTCTTTCTGCACAACACATACATATATATGTACATATGCATTTCTTATTAGTTCAAACGTTATATTTATAATACTTTCTTTTCAAAAGTGTAACTGACGTCTAGTGGCTTAGGCATACGAAAGTCTTAATAAAAGAAATTGTATCTCTCGGCAGCAAGGAAAGGGTATCTTCATGAGTAAAGTATGCAGCAGAATTTTCTTCATGGACTTTCGTACTTAAACCTTTTTGTCTCAGCATTTTATTATGATAAGTATGTCATTGATTTAGTAAATTATATCTTAGGTTTGGCAAGATTATTTCAGATTTTGTTTACGAAATGAGTTACGGAGAAATTACATAAAGTTGGACCGAGAGGTGAACCCATATCAACGACCTTAGTAAATATGCCATGCAGGATGTAAAAAAATTATATAAAATAGTTAGTTTAATATTAAGAATTGGGTACAAAGAATGCTTCTATAGATATTATATTGCTCTCTCTCTCTCTCCATATATATATATATATATATATATATATATATATATATATAGACATTTGAATAGAATGTTTGTAAAAACAGGTTCAACAGCTAACGAATATTGAGTTAGGTTTGAGAGATATATTGTCATAAATCATTTCGTGAGCTTAACACTATTTATTTGCTAAATGTTGTCGGATTTAAATAAATTATCTAAAACAAGGCCACAACCATCCAGTAATCTCCCTTTATGCTTCATATAAAAAAATTAATATTCGCAACTCTAATACAAACCGCAAATGTTTTTGGTTGTAATGTGGATTATTTTAAAATTATATTATGTTTTATTTTCGGTAATTTTGCTACACGTGTTTCCGGTCTCACGATCTTCATCAGGCAAAGAGTAGATATTTCCACATATTATTAATTTTTCTTATGTTTTTCAATGTTAACATTCTCGATGTTAAACATTCTCTTTCTTGTTTGTTCGTGGCAGAAATGTCTTCCTTGAATTGGCAGTGAGAAAGTTCTTTTGTATGAAGGGTAATAAAACAATTAAGATTTGTCCGAGAAAGGGCGAGGAAAGATATCTTTATTCTTATTTTTTTAAGGACCCCTGTATGTTCTTATATCTATTTTCATTTTTTTTTGTATTGTGTGTGTTTTGTAAGCATGCGTATATCCCTCTTCATACATACAGGCTGTCTTATTATAAGAAATTAGTACACATACATACATACATACATACATACATACATACATACATACATACATACACTTTCTATGTTGTGTATGGTTAGTGTGTGTGCCTGTGAGCAGTTTTATTTTTGCCAATATGGGCATATATATATATATATTAGTTTGCGTATGTATACGCGCATTTCCTCTCCATACATACTTACATACATACGGTCTTATTATAAGGAATTAGTATACACACATATACACACATACATACATACACATATATACATACATATATATACACATACACACGCTTCCTATGTTGTGTAGGTTTTGCGTGCGTGTCTGTGAGTAGTCTTTTGTTTTTGCCAATATGCGTATACCTATTCGTGCTCCACAAACACCCACGTGCGAGTGTGTGCGCATGTATGCGAGAGGTTCGACCACTGTATTTGGCCATTATGTGTGCATGTTGTGTGTTATGCATGTATATATATATATATATATATGTGTGTGTATGCTGATTCATGTGCACGATAAAGGTGGCACGCACGCACACACGATACACAAAAATGGAAATAGATTTGACAGTCTCAAGGGTAATGTAGGGATAGGAAAACATCTCTCATCAACACATCTATCATCACCACTACTCAGACCAAACCTAATGATTTTATTACGACTTCAGCAGAAATTCACTATTGCCAACAGTCCAAAAATGAGATCAAGCTTCACTATAAATACAGAAAACGAACTATGAAACATTAAGAAAAACATAATGAAAATTTATTCCTTTAAAAATTGATTACTTTTATTTGCCTGGAGAATATCACGAGAACGGAAACACATGTAGGAAAATATGAAGAATAAAATATAATATACAGACTAAAACAATATATATATATATATATATATATATATATAACTTGAAATATAACTGATATGACATTTATTTATTTTTCAATATTTCCTTAAAACTAATGTTGTGTATATTTTCTTTTTCAGGTATGTATGCACACTTTCCTTTCTCTATCAACTACAGTGATAGGTATGTACTTATATACCTTTAAACATTATACCTGCATGAAAAGACCATCGATTTTATTTCATCTATTTCTATCAAACAGTTATATGATCAGCAAAAAAAAAAAAAACGCTTATTTCTGTGGGTAAATCTCTTAATATAGTTTAGCGGGAAACTGCGAAATATGATGGCGGACACGAGATGTTTTACGATGGTGCTACCGAAAACGAAAAAGATGCAAAGATACTATTAACACCAAAAGTATTTTATGAGACGGAAGTACGCCGAGCGTACCAGGCGTTCTCGGTATTTGTGTAGATTGAAAGATAAGATGACGAAACGCCGGAGTTGAAATGAAGAATGTTAACGTAAAGCGTATGCCTGAAAAGAAAGTTATAAACTTGTAGAGAATGAAAGAATACTTATGCATTTACAAAATGTCCCAGAGAAACAGATTATCGAACAAATGGTCTAAAGAGCTTTCTAAATGCAAGCATGTTAATAAGTATGTTATAACACCATCTGTTCCATTAGGGATTATGGTCATAGAATCTTCTTTCCTTGTATGTTAATTGAAGCAACACCAGGGGATTATAACGGGAAACTGGCAGTTGCGCTTTTATTCTTTTGAGTTTTCATTTGTTTTTCCTGTTTAAACCAACAAATTAAAAATAGATATATTAAAATACATACATAACGAAAAATATGTAAAAAATAAAATATCTATTATAATTTTGTTTGTCCCTGCCTTCGTTAGTGTCGTAACCTAGGGAAGGTTACTGAATAGAATAATCAAATGAAGGTTGGTAATGAACGATAATACATAGGACAAGAACAACACATATAAGATTCGCCAGCGGCGCGTAGAAGTAGTCAAAAGTGAGTCAAGTGAATTCCACACTGAATCTCCAACTGCAGGATATCTACCAACCGCCCAACGCTGTCAGATGTCTCACAAGGCCGAATTTAATGTAGAGCAACCGAGCCCGTAGGCTCGGCCTGAAATTCCCCGTAGACCCGGAGTCGGGTAGCCGTTTCCCTCGTTTGGAGATCCTCTCTGCCCGGAGGCAGAGAGTTTGACCAGCACACCTGCAGACGAATCTCCAACTGCAGACCAACATACAGTATTTACTACTGTATTTATGTGAATAGGGACATACGCATTATCGTCCGTAGGTATGCTACAACAGTTACTTAATTTCTTAGTTAATTTGCTCGACCGTTACCCCCTGCCAATTCCTCATAAGTAATAGACTATTCCGTTTAGATCATGTGGAAAGACTGACATATCAGAGACGCTACTTGGTTTCAGTAAGAAAAGGATTTATTTATACATCTTCTTAAAATAACGACCAGCATTCATATTTATGATTGTGACTGCATTATTTTGTTAAAGTTGTTAAGCTCAAATATTTAACGAAACGATAAGAGCTATATCGACGGATATTTTATTGTCATAGATCTCGCCATGAGCTTATTGAATCATTATGAGGTTAAACGAGAGGAATTGTTTCAGAAAATAATTACTATGTAAAAAAAATTCCTATAATCCAAAAATATGTTTCGGCTTTAAATAACCTTAAAAAGATTAATAAACCGTAAAATAAATATTCAATCAATCTTTTTAGCATACTTGAAATGAATTTTTCTTCTCCGGGGGTTTTGAAGTCATGAATTTCATATTGCCTGTCAAAACAAGATGGTCCAGTCTGCTCTATAACTGGATTAATAAAAGATAGATTCATGCAATTTGCAAGACCAACATTGGGAAACTGAACGGAATACCCTCGGTCAGTATTTGAAGTCGGTTTTCCAATTCTGCTTGCTGCGTTGATAACAGTTACGCTACCTACATATACCAGTTAATTCTCTAGTTATTTTATATATAAAGTACAGTGTATGTGTTTGTGCGTGTGTGTGTCCAAGCATCACATTCGCTCCCACTGGTCTGATTTCAATGATTCATAGCTCATTCAAAAAAGTTAGACGCTGGGAACGAATTTAGTTGAGCTCAAATCCAAGGTTTGCAAGAGTATGCAATGTTAAAAATATATATTAATACATTATACTAGCCATTATCTTTGCTTTCGTGGTTCAAGGGGATTAACTCTTATTTTTCCTTTTGTATCCAAAATTGAAGTGCACGTTTTATTATAACCTAGCTTTAGAGATTAGTCCAATATTTATGAGGAATTGGCAGAGAGTAACGGTCGTACAAATTAACTAAGGAACTAACTAACGAAGGCAGCGTTAAGCAAATTGTCGGGCGGCATTTAAGCTAGCTCCTGTAGAGGACACTTGGTATGGTCGTCATCAAAATAGCTAGGGAGGAGTAGATGCGATAGGCATCAGTAAGATAGAACTCAAAATTCATCGCTACATTTAAGTATTGAATTAATGTTTAAGCTTACCTTTTAAAAGTTCAACGATAATTCTTCTGCTGCCACATGATGTATGTAGATCTTTATTTTCCGTATTTTTTATTTCATGGGGGACAGAAGAGGGGACGATTTATAATATAAAATTTATATAGTGTAAAAATGGGAAAACAGAAATTAAAATTAGTTATACTTTCAACATTTGAAGTGATAGAGAAACATAATAGCTAATTAAGTAAAACCTATTTTATGGAATCTATGTGAATAAATGCGAAATTGGAGCTCAATTCCCCCACGAATTCTGATATTAAAAGAACCCCATCTATAGTTTAAAGTAATTTACGAACGAAATGATTAATATCTGTATTATATATTATCTACTTCTTGATAATATCACTCTACAGTTTTAACTAATTTGCATATTGATTTAAAAAAAAGTTTATTTCATTAATTAACTGTCCCTCAATACTGTTCTTTTTATTCAAGGATTGTTTTGATTTTCATATTAAAAATAATTCTGTTTAGGAATATCTCTATCTATAAAAGGGAGGATGTGTGTGTGTGTGTGTGTGTGTGTGTGTGTGTGTGTGTGTGTGTGTGTGTGTGTGTGCGTGTGTGTGTGTGACAAATGCATGGCCGTAATTTTCGACGGATTTGCACCAAGATTTACATGCCCATGCTCCAAGTTAGTTTAAAGGCCAAGACCGACTTTGCATTTCCCAACTCCCATCGATAGTGGAAATAATCTATTTTCTTCATGCTTCTACGGCAGTTTTCATTTAGTTTGCGGCCATTTTCTACTGGCCAGAGTGAGAGCCTATAGCTGGCTGCCACGAATAGGTAGGAAGATTCTATTGGCCAGCGTGAGAGCCAACAGCTGACTGACACGAATGTTAACTAGCATGCTAGCATGCAAAAAAATCGATAGCTGCATTCGTCACAAGTGGGAAAAACTTAAATCTGCATGGCACTTTACTCTAATTGGCTCATTCTCTTGCTTAAACTCAACGTTGATTCTGATTCCGCAGAACTGTGTTGGGTGTGAAAAAGTATTTGTTGTTAACATTGTTTTTTCATACGGTTTTTCCAGTTACGGGTCCTTTTTTTAAAGCTGATCGTTTTGTCTTCATTTTGTTTAGTTCTTTTTTCGTAACAGATTTAATGTTTAGTATAGAGCTTAGAAAAATTTCGCAGTGTGAGATAGGCAAGAAGTAAGGCATGTAGCAACATCAGCACGGCAAAGGGCACTCTTTTTAAGGCAAGGAAGGGCAAAAATATTTTAAGTCGAGTGATAGCGATTGCTGTACGGGTCGTACGATTTTTGAATCAAGCACGGTCAACGCCGGGCCATGCTGTTAGTCGTCTTATATAGTGCAGAAAAGTGTGTGAAATTTGTATTTTCCTTGGCCTTCAACAAGTTGGCATTTATCTGTAAAACTTTCCTTAACTATAACAAGCCAATTTATGAATGAAATTTTAATTTAAAATTTTTGTTTGAAAGATTTCAAGTAGTGACTATATCTTACTTTGCGGAGCGATAGCGAGCAGAAGAATCCTGCTAGTATCTTATAAATATATATAAAAATTTTCAATATACACTCACAAGCAACTTAATTAATTACACATGAACAATTTCTCTTTCATGCAGATTCCTAATCAACCACTAACATGCCAAATCTTTAATGGATATAAGCTATTTAAAGCTGATCAGGGCGACTTACTGAATATCATTTCACGCATTACTATGGAAATGAAACGTGGTTTAAAAGACTTTAAACTTTATACTTACCTGGCACATGTAGGATAGTGTAATTATCTCACCTAGTTGCGTCTCTCTGTTCGGGCAGATTTGTTGTGACTCTGAATTTTGAATTTGTCTATCCCATTTGGAATTTAATATGTCCCATTTTGTATTTGACTATTCCATTTTGAACTTGGCTATTTCATTATGAATTTGCTTAGTCCCAAAATGATTTTGATTAGTCCCAAATTGCACTTGAAATGGTACAGTTCAATAATTTCTTTTCTTTCTCCAACTCCTTGCTTTTGTTGCACTATATCGACATTGACCGCTTAAAATATCAGATCCGATTTTCTTGATCTGTTTGTTTAAAAATATACTGGTATACCTGAAAATTTATAGATGCCTTACGCATTGTGTAGCGATGGGCTTGGTTTAATTATCCAAGTTTATTGTGTGGCGCTAAAGAGGGGATCATTTCAAGGACATGTAGGTGCAAGTAAGGCATATGATGTATATGGGAAAGAAAAACGTTACTCAGAATTACAGGAAAAAATAAATACCCGAGAAAAGCCAAGTGTTACCCAGACGAAAAGTTGCGAAAAACTGACATTTTTATTCCTGTTCTTTTATTGTTTTCGCTTCTTAAAAATGTTTTCATTTTCTTATATTCTTACCAACTTGTGTCTTAGTGGCTTTATTGTGTTACTTTTTTTTATTAATCACTTCATCCCAAGCCAGGCGATAACGCTACTCAGACAAAAATGGATACTAGAAATGAAAGAGAAAGAAAAAACTTTGACAGTACTCGAAAAACCCAATAATAATATAACATCTACTCGTAATCAAAAGAACGGGGGTTAAACGACTAAAACAATTGGGCAACATGATAAAAAATACACGACAAAAACGTCCGAACCAATACCAAACAGTGATTGAAATTTGAATATTTTAAAGCATTTTCCTTTTTCAGAATATTAGCTATTTACGGGCATTTTGAAATTTTCACCTAGCTTAAACTTACAATTCTTTTTAAATGCTTACATAGAGGTAGGTTCTTCGAATGAAAGGCCATAATGCTTTTAAATATGTAAAACTAATTCAGCTTGCTAATGAAGCACAATAGCCATATTTGGTCGGCAGATATTGAACGTGTGCTGTTTAACAAATAGAAACAAACGGGAGGCAGAAAGAAACGAAACGCATGGACATTCATGGCAAAACAATAGAAAATCTTGAAAGGAAAATATTCTCTCATAAAAATATAGTCCCAACAGAAAGGCGAGTGAAATGATAATAGAAGGCTTACTAAAAATGCATATAATAGAGGCGTTCGAACAAAAGAAAGCGACGTGACAAAGCAAGTTTAAAACTGTAGATTTAAAAAGAGAAAAAGAAATAGAAAAAAAATATAGTTAAGCAAGTATTGGCCTCGATGTACATACGTCTTCCGAATTAGTGGCTCTTGAGGTCTCTTTTTCTATATACTGATATGCCATAGCCAGCCAACGACAATTATGAACCTATTAATACGTATTATCAATAAGCAAAATTCACACGGACACAAATAGTGAAACTTTATCCTGGGAAGGTCAGCTTTGCTATCAAAGAATACGTATAGAATCGGTGAAAGTTCAACGTGGGAACGTAAAGCGGACTTTCAAGCAAGAAAAGTAAGTTAAGAGAATTTCATTGCCTTGTTTATTTCTTATGAAATTCATACATATTTTTTTTGACATTTCAAATGAACAGAAGAATTTTAAATATAACAGGTCACAGATTCAAGATATTCACAAAATTTAGCTTCTTCTGAATAAGGTCTGAATAGTAGCGAGCAAATGCATAGGAAACAGTATGAGAAAGGGAAATAAAGTTAATTTCGAAAGTCACAAACCCTTCAGTACTTCTCAATAGAGTTATAATAGCCAGACAATCTGGTTATTTGCCCAAATTCACCTGTAATATAAGGTTGTACATGCAATATTTCGAGAGATAGATATATTCAACTGCTACCCGAACAGACACACACATATATATATATATATATATTAATGTATATATATATATTTACAGATATATATATATTAATGTATATATATTTTTACAGATATATATATATTAATGTATATATATCTTTATAGATATATATATATATTAAAGTATATATATTTTTACAGATATATATATATATATATTAATGTATATATATTTATACAGATATATATATTAATGTATATATATTTTACAGATATATATATATTAATATTAATGTATATATTTTTTACAGATATATATATTAATGTATATATATTTTACAGATATATATATTAATGTATATATATTTTACAGATATATATA
>OZ038482.1:79923225-79945725 GCA_964036315.1 Acanthosepion esculentum | reverse complement strand
GATGCTATTTCTAACCTTAGTCTGGGCATTATACGGATTATAAATAATACGGAGAGGTGCCGGCCCTGCGGAACAGCTGCCTGAGACCGTGCCCTCTCATTGCACTAGATAGTGGGATCGATGCACGCACCAAGACCAGCGCAAACGACGATTGTTTGGGCAATTTTTTTCCTAGCCCGGGTGTATGCGCTCGGGCTCCCCACATTAAACCGACCTTGTGTCCTGACCTCGTGGGGGGCTGAGTAAATAAAAATCAGCGCTCCTGAAAAGAGGGTGCCTTTTTAATATGACTGTGTACTATCGAATATGGCACATAATATGAAGTGATACGTAGAATAACTGCTTTGATAATTACAATAATTTCATGTGCTTTATAATTTCGAGCAAGCCACGTACACAGAAACTGTTCGTTTACTTCTATTTTTTTTTATTTTATACTGTTTAATCCATTTTTTTCCTTTTATCAACTCGCCACCATTGCAATCATGACCAGGTGTGGCCGTGATGTCGCTACGCAGGTTAACACTCGAGCAGTTCCCTCAAACTGGGTTGAATACTGGAAAAGTAGACCTGGTGGTGCCCGGCCTTCTCCAGATATATATATATATATATATATATATATATATATATATATATATATATATATATATATATATATATATATGTCTCAAGTGGTAGGACGAAATACAGTCATTTGCCCGGCCAATTCAAACTCTCACGACAAGAACACGCCATGCCACTTACATAGTAGCAAACCATCCATATTCCCTCCGTATTCTATCGGTGAGAATTAAGTTCCACTCAAACTGCTTCTTGACGTGAACCACACCCCTGTGGAATCGACTCCCAAGAGGATGTTTCCTTGATCACTATAATCTTAACTTTCCCAGGGCTAGGGTTAACCGTTATCTTTTACTCCTATCAGCACAAATTACCTCCTAACGAAACCCTCTACTTCGTGCCGCCCTTTGGCCTTGTAAAAGATGAACCTTACTGTAAAAAAATAAATAAAATAAACAGTATTTATTCGCTAAAGAAAAAAAGAATTATTCTAATACAATTCACAAATATGCTACGGTTTTAAATAACCCACAAATGGTTGATAAACTGTAAAAAATTGTAATTCAGTGATATATATATATATATATATATATATATATATATATATATATATATATATATATATATATATATATATGTGTGTGTGTGTGTTTCATATAAGATACGGAAGTTCTTTTGAACTTAATTTTTATTCTAAATAACTTTCGTTTTAATTTATCAAATGTACATATATAATAAAAATTTGATCTCTACTTTTTATTTTTATTTGAAAATCAAAAAACAAAAATAAAGAATTTACCAGAACAAAGAAACACTCTTTTCAGAGATCCTGTTTTCCTATAAAATTTACCTTCGCATTGAGTCAAAGCCAAAAGTGAAGGGCACGTGGTGCTGATGTCTTTTAATCCACCATTGAGTCAGTCCTTGAAACGCACTCATTATCAAGCATCGGTAGGCACAGAGATATTTGCCAAGATTAGCTTAGTGTGATCCAAGGCCGAAAATAGCAAACCACCTGTGTGAAGTGAACTCAACCAGGCAATCTTGTCGACAATTATGAAATGGTAGACACCCAGGTATTTACATAGCTTACATGTAATCTGGCACCGGGCCACAAAAACAGGAAACCTAATAACTATCGAATACACTACAAGAATGAGGAATTTTGCAAGACTACCTGGTTCGCATGGCAGAATATACACATTGAACTTAAAATAAATATAAAGAAAGTCCGCTTGGTTGGCTGTATATATATTTTAAATTATTTAAATTCTGAATCTTTGGAACTATATCAGAACGCGAATTTTTCCAGACAAACATAGTTTACACAAATATGTATATATATATATATATATATATATATATATATATATATATATATATATATATATATATATATATACATATTTATATAAGTTTGTGTGTATCATTAGAAATATTTCTAATGTTAACACACACAGAGACACATCATATATATATATATATATATATATATATATACACACACACACACATATGTATCGTGGACTGTCCCGTCGTTGATCGACAGGGACTGTTGATCCGCGCATACCGGGGACCTTTTACGACGTATGAGGTCAGGCACCTCAGTTCCTAGGAACTGACAGCCACAGATAGGAGCACCTCAAGGTGGTGTAATGTTTAGCAATCTTGTCTCGCTTGAACAATTACGACTGAGTAGTGAGTTCGATTCTCACTGGGTGCCCGCTACTTTCGGCCTTGTGCTACATCTAAGCTATGCTTGGAAAAATCAATATAGGAGGCACTGTGGAGTAATGGATAGCGGATTGAGGAATCGTAGAGCCGAGTTCGAATTACAGTCGAATCCATTACATTCACTTACGTGCTACTACCCTTGGCAAAGGTAGGAATCCTCTTCTCTCACCAGATATGACTGGGTTCTATAGCCTTGGATGGCAACTGGTCTAGGAGAAGGACAACTCTGAATTCAAAACGTGCCGAGGGTCGTTCGTGCACCAGGTTTGTGTATTCGCCTCTTCAAAAGTATGGTTGGTTCTGCCTTCACAAAATCTTCACCACTATAATCAAGTCATATATATATATATATATATATATATATATATATATATATATATATATATATATATATATATGAGAAAGTTAGAGAGATTTGGATATACTTATATACAATTTATTTAGGATGTGTACATATATATTAAACAAATTATGTATAAGTATATCCATTTGTAGGTGTGTCAATATAGTTTGCGCAGTTCTGATAGGTTTACATCTCTTCGAAACTCTTTTTGTGTCTACGCGTGATTGCCCGTTACTCTCTTATATCTAAGAGTAAAATCATCGTTCTTCGAGAGTGCACCTTTCACAGAAGATCTCTTTTGCTTACCCACCAGAAAATCCGTTGTTACCTGATCCATTTGCCCTTCAAAGCAAATACAAATCCTGGCCGGTTTTTGCAGTAGAGAAAAAAAAGAGAGAAAAAAATGAATCCCGCAATCTGCTCAGAGGTTAAAAATAAATATTAGTGAGCGGGAATAAACTGTACAAAAGTCGAAGAACTAGCTATAAAAAATAAAATGCTTTAACCACCAAAAACTTCAAGAATTACTCTGCAAGACAGTAAAGAAAAAAAACTCATCGTCAATTTTAAAAAGAGATAATTTATGGCCGTTACCTTGAGCAGCCCGAAATTTGATGTTGAAATGTAAGAGACGTAACTTCGAAAGCCTTTGTGCTAGCAAGAAAGCTCTAGTCATCTTGACAGAGTGTTTGAGCCTTGTTCAACCAGATAATGCACTCTCTAAGGTCTGTAACTAAGGTCTGCTCAGTATAATTGCAGTGTAAAAAAGTGGTTGGTTCATTATGTTGAAGAAAGTCAAATATGCCGAGGAGGTGTTTGCAATAGTGCTTAGGTAGCCGCTCTAGTGGTCTCCATTGCCTGCCATTAATTTAAACCTTGCCAGGAAGTGAGCAAATAAGAAAATATGGACGTAATACCAATACGATTTGTTATCGGAGCACGACGAACGATTCCGTAAAGAAAAATAAGTTTGATTTAATCCGAAATCAGTGTAACAGAAGCGACTGTCCGAAAGACTTCAATCTATTGCTAAAGATGTTGGGACAACGGTAGGTTCATTTTACCACCCCAGAAGGTATGTGATTTCCCCTGATATACCTTACATTTACAAGAGCCAGATCAGACGAAAGATGGAGCATTGCTTCCATATCGGAAATGGAGACGCCCAATTTTGACTTCCCTATCTTGGTAGAGTTCAAAAACATCTTGGTGGCCTTCTCGGTGATGAAATATGTTTCAGTGTACAACCACTTTCCCAAAGATGAAACCTAGCGAGCATCTCGCTACCCTATGGCTATTTCCATGCCATGTGTTCTATGTAGCCACATTGGTTGGTTCCAGAATCCCTGATCTTTTCCGGGGTGGTAGCACCTGTTAGGGTCCCACCTTTGGGCAAATAGTGAATTCCAAGACAAAACCAAAACACTACGAAAGTAGAAAAATACATTTTTATTATAAAAATACTAGCAATGTATATTTTATATAAAAAGAAAATTACCAACTGTACATATTTATAGTAAAATTACCAACAAAATGTATCTGTACCTAATGTCATAAAATTGTTTTCAAAATATTTAAATTTCGGCATTAAATAACCCATAGAGATGTTGATATGCCGCTAAACAAAACCAACCAACCTGACCTTTGCAGGTGAGAGCCACCATACCATGTACACAAGAATTAATTATCCCCATTCCCTTTGTATTTCATTAGTAAGGAAGAAGTTTCAACCGGACAGCTACCTCACAAAATCTGGTGCCCTGTGAAACAGACCGCCAGCAGGGTGCTTTCCTAATCGCTACAATCTTGATCTCTTCAAGCCTAGGTTTAATACTTATCTTTTCCACATAGTTCCATGAACTTCACATCTTTCGTTTGGTTTGTTTTACAGCATATCAACCTCAATGGGTTATTTAATGCCAAGAAAATGTTTTTGTTAATAACATTTTTCCTTGAAAAATATATAGCTAGTAATATATTTTTCTTTCAAAAATGTATAGCTGGTAATATATTTTTCTCTCAAAAATGTATAGCAGGTAATATATTTTTCTTTCAAAAATATATAGCTGGTAATATATTTTTCTTTCAAAAATATATAGCTAGTAATATATTTTTCTCTCAAAAATATATAGCTGGTAATATATTTTTCTCTCAAAAATATATAGCTAGTAATATATTTTTCTCTCAAAAATGTATAGCTGGTAATATATTTTTCTCTCAAAAATATATAGCTGGTAATATATTTTTCTCTCAAAAATATATAGCTGGTAATATATTTTTCTCTCAAAAATATATAGCTAGTAATATATTTTTCTTTCAAAAATGTATAGCTGGTAATATATTTTTCTCTCAAAAATGTATAGCTGGTAATATATTTTTCTTTCAAAAATGTATAGCTGGTAATATATTTTTCTCTCAAAAATATATAGCTGGTAATATATTTTTCTCTCAAAAATGTATAGCTGGTAATATATTTTTCTTTCAAAAATGTATTGCTGGCAATATATTTTTCTCTCAAAAATGTATAGCAGGTAATTTTTTTTTTTCAAAAATGTAAGGCTGGTAATATTTTTTTTTTTACAAAGTATTTTTTAGAAAGTATTTTTAAACTTTCATAGTGTTTTGAGCCCAGTGTGGGAGTTAACTATTTGCCCATAGCTGTGAGCCTAACAGGTGCTACCACCCCGGGTCAAAGTGGACTTGAGAACACCAGCAATTAAGAGGTGGTTTCACTCTCCTCAAAACCTCTTGATCAGAGGCCTTGCTGTTGGACGTAGTTCATCGTCTTACCAAGGACGCCTTCACATCTTGCCTTTTCTTCCGCTCATTCAACACAACAAAGTAACCATCTATATTGAGTGTTCGTTGTTTCTTTTTTAGAATGGTCATATAAGACGACCCCCAATTTTTTTTAAATATTGGGTGAGCATTACAGGATTCTAATCACAGTATATGGAAATATAAAGGATTATTATTTTTCTCGCATTTCTCTGGTGTCAGCCAAGAGTTGCTACCAGTGGAAATACCAACTTCGTCAAACGAAAAGGATAATTAAGAATCGAGTTGGAGAGAAAATCCATTTATATTAATAATAATTTATTCGTTTTCTATTAAATTAATTTTGATCTGAAATAAATATTCAAACATTCCTGCTGTCAAAAAATAGATTTTTCTCTAACAAAAGATAAATTATTCAGTCAGAATAGTAGAATATTGAGTAATATTTCGAAGATGAAATTCTAATCAATGCCGTTTTTAAAATATAGGATTTAACAAGTATAAAATATTGCTACGAAATTAGTTCGTTAGAATTGGCAGAGAAGAAAAAATGTGATGCTGACATAATATCAGGTCGGTAAACAAATAATACACTGGTTGTCATATTAATTAAGTTCGAATGAACATTTGCCTAATAATGAAATTATATATATAAGTTTAATTTAAAACAGTCCATTGATTGTGTGTATATATATATATATATATATATATATATATATATATATATATATATATATAAGTTAAGTTAAATTAAAAAACAGACAAACTTAAGGGTCCATTGATTATATTTTATTTCCCCAGGAAAGTTATTTTTTCCTGGTTCCTCAGATCACATTTCCAAGAAGAAAAGTAAACGGTTTAAAACTTTACATATTATTTTCATACAAGTTTTTGAGAGGTTGTTTTAAGTTGATGGAGAGTGGGAGTGGGAGGACGACAGATGGATTACGAAACATTTCATTACCTAACTATATATATATATATATATATATATATATATATATATTGTGTGTATTTAGGCAGCATTTTTTCATTAATACATGTTTCATTAAATAATATAGATAAGTGTTGTCTATATATTTTATGTAAGTTTTTTTCATATAGTCTGATAATCTTAATAACATTATCATTAAATAATGAAAGAAAATCACAATATTGATACATACTTTTTTTAATCCAATCTGAGCTTTCGGCTTACATAAGCCATTATCAAAGATGACAATTACACAATATATTTATGCAATACACGAACAAGAAATTGATGATAGTATTATTTGTTTACATGGATGATTTCCAAGCAACGATAAACACGTGCATATAAAACGCTGAAAGCGAAAATCGCACAACAGCTCATGACGTCACACATGACCACGCGAGAGTGAATCCGATGAGTATTGAGTATGGAAAGCCGTTGGTATGAACCAATGACTTCTGTTACTAATTATAGGCATTTAAGGATATTTTTGGAGATTTCATAGTTTATATATATATATATATGTATATATATATATATATATATATATATATATATATATATATATATATATATATATATATGTATATCGTATATTTACACGTTTAAGACAACTTTTTAATCACCATTAAAAATTGGGTGCCGTCTTATACTACTATTCTAAAAAAAAAAAAAAAGAAACCTTGAATTCTGAGTGATGTTTGTCGCTAGGCTAACCTCGGCGTCGGTACGATAACCAATAGAGTACATGAACAAATTCACATTGCCAAATAAACTAATAATAAAAGTAATAAAACCATTTCTACCTTATTACTGGCATAACTTCATAATTAATTAACTATTCGAAAAATAATTCCATATCAATGAAATCAACTTGTATCCATCCAAACTCAGCTGAGAAAATGTAAACAGAGTTATTACTGCGTTCACAGCAACCTTTATCTTTCGCTAAACTATCAATAATCTTCATGTTAGTGATATATTATGGCAGTAATAACATAATATTCATTTCACAGTAATAATTCATTATCATTTTGGTGTTAAATTATAACACAGTTTAAGATTACATACAGTATTTTTTTTTTTTTTAAATCCTTTTACGGTAGTTGCATTTCAAACTTTTTAAACGAAGAGGAAAAAGAGGAATCAGTATTCGCAAGAGATCACGTGATGAAGCGTAAAAAGAGCAATGGTTTCCCTTTTAGGGGACGTGTGTAGGAAAACGTGATATAAAATAGGTTTTATTATTTCGTTTATTTTGAATTTCTAAGTATACTGTAAGTAACAACATTTCCAATAACATCATCTCGATATTATCAATAAGCAGTCGTCTTTTACTACAGGTATAGGATAAATTCATGAAAATTTGGTATATTGTATGATCACTTCACCTCAGGTACAGTAATAAATCTACTAAGAAACAAGGAACTATAGAATGTGAATATGAGAAGAAAAATTATTAAGGAGAGAGAACAATAACAGTACCAAAATTCAGAAGACAGAAGATAACGCTTGACATTGTATTTACATTTTTAAAAACCAAAGATCTGAAGGCAGATAACATTTTTAAAAATGTTACCGTGCTAAATGTTTATGATGTATTTGCGATAATCTAAGTCTCTACCAGACTATACAAGGCGCTCCCCGAAATTTGTAGAATTTGAATATTATATGTAGATACAAAGATGAGAACCTAATAACTTATATGGTTGGACTCTACTCATTTCCGAGCACAGCCATCTAGCAAATCCCTACTAGAGACGCCCGCTCAGTCACGGAATTCCTTAGTGGTTTTATGCTACAACAAAGCTGAGCAGACTGGTCTACCGCAGAAAGAAATGGCAACCTACTGCGGGGAAAAATCTGCCTTGTCAGTTATGTATCGAAAGATACATGATCGCCTAAGCGTGTATCACGCATGGCACCGAACATGTAAGCAACGACGAAGTTTTAAAGTAAAGATAACGGAAAGAACCCTTATACCTGACATTAGGAAGAGATTGTTGAATTTTCTGAGACACATAATGAGGAAGGAGGGATTGGAAACTTTGATACTCACAGGAAATATTGAAGGCAAGAGAGACAGAGGAAAAACGCTTAACTTAACTAACAAGCTTGAGTAAATGGAAAAGTGATAACAAAGAGACAGCATTCATGGAAATCTACATATGACAGGAAATTATGTAGGGTGAAGAGACGCGGATCATAGAATGCATTTAGAGTTTGAACAGATACCTCACACTTTTTCGAACTCTGTTCGACGATTGCATTTCCGCTCCGAATGGTACTGTTACCCGCACACACTCGATAAAGAAGTGTGCAAAATATCGATTGTCGTTTTCTCAGATGCTTTCATTCGACAATTAAATCATTGCGTCAACCGTCCCGAAAAAAGAAAAATGTCTGTGAAAATTTAACATTTTTTCTCGCTGGTTTTAATTTTGTTCATATGAAAAGGAAAAAAAAGAAAGCCATTCTTTGAATCCTGCAATTATGGCCTGGTTATGGCACATCCGTACTTGCACGTGGTGCCCTTTCGTGGCAGAAACCTATAAAATACGACGACTTATTTCTCGCTTGTCTTTTTATGCTCCATTTTAAATTTGCGTCTGTTTTCCAAACGTCTTATAATAGCGTTCTTTTTTCTTTTTTCTTTTTTAAATGCGGTCAGGATATGTTGCGATTGCCTGAATAAAGTCAGTCATAATAATTACCCTTTCAGTTATCCGTTATGAAGAAAAAATATATCTGTCTGCCTCTCTGTCCCTCAAAAACGAGCATCCAATTCATGAGTCATTATTTAATACTGATTTAACTCGGTTATTTCGTCGAGTTAGGATATCGTCTTTTGAACTTCCTTACGTCACATCCGGTGATGATTTCCGTTTGTCTTGATCGTTGACGTAGTAAACAAAAAAATAAAATAGTAATTTGAAAATTCTATTGCCCGAAGAAAGCTAGCATTTTACTAATAACATTGTACAAATGAAATTCTATAATTACAGACCTGTATCGATTAGTTTTTATTCGAAATCATTAATCTAATTAGCGACTACCAGTAATAGGCGGCAGTTGTATCTGAACAGTTCACTGCTTCACCTTTGAATACGAAAAATTGATTCAGCGACCGCTAACCTTCGGCTACACGGCAGATTGTATAGATGCACGTATATTTCACGATTATGCATATATATATATATATATATATATATATATATATATATATATATATATATTGTGTGTGTCTTTAGGCATCAGTCCTTCTTTCATGCAAGCTTCATTAACCATGAGATACAAGGTGCTTTGATTAAGTTTTTATATAATTTCTCATATGATTTTATAATTTTTTCTTCTCAACAGATAAATTATGTAAAAACTGTCCAAATGTTAATTTTTTCCGAGAGCCTTCGGCTATACATTTAGCCATTTTCAAGGATGAAATTTTATAAAATTTAATTTTATATTGGAAGCCTTACTTATAAAATTAAACAAACCAACCCTTAATAATATTAACTTTGAACATGGACATAATATCTTGACCGTGTTTTGAAACAAAAAAAATGAATCACTTTATAAAACACACACAAACTATTTCTAATTCTAACAGTTGAAATATAATCCTTGATAATGGCTAAATGTATAGCCGAAAGCGCTCGGAAAAGAACATTCGGACAATTTTTATATAATTTATCCTCTGAAAAGAAAAACTTTATTAGATCGCACGAGAAATTATATAAAAAACTAAATAAAAGCACCTTGTCAGTCGTTTTTAATGAAATATATATATATATATATATATATATATATATATATATATATATATATATATATATATGAAACTATGAATTTGGGCAGCAATCCCTCATTTATACAAGTTTCGTTAAAAACGACTAACAAGCTTCTGAGGTTAATTTATTTAATTTTTTATGTTCTTATAACTTTCCCTTTTTTTTTATACATAAATTATGTAGAAATTGTCCGATGGCTTTCGCTTATTCTTTTAGCTATTATCAAGGTTGATTTTATTTTTACCTTGTAACTGAATGTATGGAATTTTTATGTATGTATCTAGAGTTATAGAATTCTTTTTTCTTTTTCTTTTTCCATTCAGTCATTAAAAAAAAGGCCAAAGATAATTAATTAATTAAAAAAAAGAAAAAAAAACAACACTCAATAACTTCAAGTATGAAGACGGCTAAAATCTGTCATCACAGCTGAAGTAAGTAATTGAGGCAACAGAAATATGGGTCTACTGAAGAATGCTGAGAATACCGCAGGTTGCACATGTGAACAATCATGGAGTCTTTAAAGAAAAAGGATGCAAAATGGAAATTTATGTATAATTAAAATCAGAAGGAGACATCTAATGAGAGAAGGGGGCTCAGAAAATCAGACACTCACAGGAGATATTGAAATCAAAAGGAACAGAAGAAAATAATTCATAACCTACCTAAAGAGCTTGCGTAAATGGTTAGCAGAATAAGGAATTAGAGAGATGGCCAAAACACTATATCACAATAACAAATACCAAAACCACACCCGAAAAGAAAGGCGCACCGCCCCCAGAGAACTGGCATCACTGACCACCTAACGAGGGAGAGGATGGGGAATTAAATTAAAGAAAATAGGGACAGAAATAAAAGGGGGCAATGAGTATACAAACGAAGAGTCCATCCGTACAATTACCGTGAAAGTATTTAAAGAAAAGGAAGCGACTTTCTGGTAGTGGGGAAGTAACTGACGCCAGGTCAGAACCTCTAATGTTGCTGATTCTACTTTGGATTTTATGAAGAACCTCTAAATAAATAGCAGGAGCACTTGACCGAATGTGGCAACAATATTCTAATCATGGCCGAATGGTAGACTTATAGATATGTCAGATAGATTCTGGTAAAAAAAA
Organism: Acanthosepion esculentum; assembly: GCA_964036315.1. Taxonomy (NCBI): domain Eukaryota; kingdom Metazoa; phylum Mollusca; class Cephalopoda; order Sepiida; family Sepiidae; genus Acanthosepion; species Acanthosepion esculentum. Next base: position 79,934,436 of record OZ038482.1, on the reverse strand, counting down.
GAGTAGCACGATACAGTGAACCAACTTTCTTGGCAGCTTACGGAGCAATGATTTCAACGTAGTCTTTCCACTTCATATCAGCCGAGAATGTTAACCTGAAAAGGCGTAACGGCTCACTCTCCTGGAGGTTAACGCATGTCGACAGGCTTCTTTTTTTTTTTTTTTTGCATCAAGACAAATGCTGCATATTCTTTCGAAGGAAATTAAGTAGTGACTCTGTTGCTTAATCCTATACATGGTTTAATCAAACCGTCTAGAAACATTATTCGTTAGAGTTACCAGATATCAGACTTTCTCCATTCGGAATGATTTGGTGTGACATTCTTTTCCTTATTTGCCAGCACGGAGCAACTCAAACTATAACTATAAACTTCTGTGACAGTATTAGATTGATCAAACGAGAAAGCAATACGTTGGCTGGGGAGAGAGATGTCTCTCCGGGACGCCACAAGCTATTAGGGCTTGGCGAATGATGGGTAGTCTGGCTTTGTTGTAGTTTCAGATAATTAGAGCTATAAACGTGACACCGGAAGTCAAAGACGTGAGCACAGCAACGTGTATATTATTTTGGGTCGCTTAAGTCTTTTGTTTACAATATAAAGAAGATCCAAGCTGAGCTTCTCAAATTCACAGAGAAGTTCACCTATGCTAAAACAAGGGTTCCTGTCATTTTCTTCTATTCATATTTGTATAATTGAGATGGTGATCATAGCGCACGTCTCGTAATTCATTATTAATGGATGCCTCCCACTGCGGCTTTAATACAAGGATAAATAATTCACGTCTACAAATTCCCGCTGTAAAACCATGGTTTCTCTCTCCATGTGCTATATACTTTCATGACTGAGGCGGTGATGGCTCTTCACTGCTTTCCTTTTTTACTTTAATATCTGTAAAAGTTATATAAGCATGATTGTTCTTGAGAAATTTAGAGGTTTCTTCTTCGTCTTGTTTGTACTATATCTCATCAGAACGTGGGTGATCATAGCAAATTTTATTTATGTGTCATCCCACCCACCCCGATCCGCCATCCATCCACACAAGTTGCTCAGGTAGGTGACTGATTACCCTCCCCTATCTCTCTTGCCTCCGATATACTCCGTAAGGACTAAGTTTTTCATATCATCTTAAATCGTTATATTATATGTGTCCAAGAAATTTCAGCTCTCTCTTTTTGAATCTGAATATGTGTCCTTTTTGTTTCCATTTTCCTTGAGACTTGTTCGTTGCTAACATGCTTCGGCTATGGTATGCTCAGCATCCTTCTGTAGAACAACAATTATGTGTCCTACAGTCTTCTCTACACCAATGAAGTGTCAAATCAGAGTAGTTCTTCACCTTGACTAGTTACATACCAAGACTAATAAACTTAAGCTACCTACTATTTAATTCATAGCAAGGCTAAATACGGTTTATGCCTTTACCAGGTTTTTTAAAATCTTATATTAAATACAGATTACTAAATAAAGTATAAATTTCTACCAATAAATCATTAATGTCCACAGTTCTATTTTAGGGATGATGAATATTAATTGTATCATGTCTGCGCATTACCATGACTGCTTTTGAAAGTAAGTGGATTGGATTCCCACTGCTTTCGCCACGAGTTTTGAATTCAGATTTATTTCATATCGTAGACAGGCTGACGACCAAGGCCTTAGAGCATGGGTCCCGAAACTTTTTTACGTCATTGCTCACTTTCACATGGAAAAATTTTCAACTGCCCACCTATATAGAAAATATTCAAAAGCATACCAAAATTCTTTTGTAAAAGTTTGTTACTGGTTCGTAAACTGATTTTATGATGCCGTAAAAAATAACGCTGACTTATGCGGCAGTAGCTACTGCTTCTTCCATATTAAAGAACGAACGAAAGCAAATTTGACCATTGAAAACTATATAGAAAATATCCAAACATTCCTTGTTTGCGGGGAATGTTTAAATCTTATATAGAATTTTTTTTTCTAGAATGATATAGCCAGGTAGAGTGGTTCTTTCTTACGGCCACATCACGCTGAAACAGCGATTCGTCTACGATAACCAAAGTTAAGCAACGTCGGGGCCTGGTCAGTGCCTATATAGGTGACCGCTTGGGAGTAACAGGTGCTGCAAGCTTGGATGTGTGGGCAATATAATGGCTAATGGCTGGGAATTTTTAAACAGAAAGACGAGTTCGAATTCCAGTTGGGTTCGTTATATTCACTTATGCCCACATAACCTTGGGAGAGGTATGTATTCGCATCTTCTCCACAGCTATGGGTTAATTAGTAAGACTTATCAGTAAACCATTATTATATTAAAAAATAAAAATAACTAGAATTGCGCACAAAATATTTAAATTTCGTGGTTGAGAGGCCGTTAAATGGACACACCCAACATGGTTCTTCCAGCCTTACGTAACACCTGCCCCAAATGGAGAAAACTCAGAATTCAAAAGTCATGGTGAAAGTAACGGGAAATTGATTCAATATGAAGTCATAGAAATGAGCACATATAATGTTCACCGATCCAAAAATGACAATGTGGGCATTGATGGGTTATAGGGAGAAACTTATAAATAAAAACGGATTTTATCAATTAAGAATATCGATCAATCTCTATCGGATTTTAATTTTTAGAATACTTGATTGTACTGTATGCCATGTCGATATTACTAAATCAATATGCCATCAAATATGACCTTCATTTACTTAAAAGAGAAATTATACTGAACAATATAGCTATATTATGACGTAATGCAGTGAAATATTTTAGTGTGATTTTCAATAAATAATGCAGATTTAAAATATTTTGTCTCATAATTTGTGTCCAGCTGTAGTTTGGTATAATATACATTTTTATCTATTTTTTGTTTTTATGAATTATGATCTAACAAACGATCTAAGAAATTCTATTGATTGAGTAACTTTTTTTGTAATCATTTACAATTTCTTACAGTTTTTTTTCTTACCAAATACAGTAAAAAACGTTTAGTTTGCTTGTCATGATTCATGTTTAGCATTCTGGTTTAAATATATTTTCAATTCAATGTATATAATACAAAAGATATTAACTTTATTTGTATTTATTCTTGAAATAGTAAAAATTCTTAAATCAGTTTGTAAGCAGAAACCTGCGGAAATTAGTTAATTGTGTACATTTTTTTAGACGATATTTGAAACTAAATGCTCAGAAACTAATGCAAGCTATAAATCTAAGTTTCGGTGTCGGTGCATATCACATCAAATCCCAGTTTCTACAGTAAGTCCATTGTTGATTTAAGATGGTTTAAAAAATCGACCTGCTCTATTGTACAGTTTGTATAACTTGGTTACAGGATACTGTGGATAAACACAATCGCTTACGTACTGAACACACTTCGTATTAAAAGAAAGTGACAGAAAAAAAAGGCCCGTTTTCACGTGAGCGAACGAAGAGACGAATCCAAAAATTGAAAGAATAAACCTGACTACCAAACCGCATCTAGTTTTTATTGAGTTGCAAAAAAAAAAGAAAAAAGCATTCAGAAATCTTAATGGCCTTCATCCCGGAATAAAATGAATCGTTGGATATCTACGAACTTAATCTGGCGCATGTCCAGTTAGCGATGGGAAAATCTTAAAGAATTTCTGTCACACTAAACTTTCAAACGGGTATGGTTGCCGGCAATGAAAAATACCATTTGGATTTATGATCTTTCATCGGGAGAATAGACGCAACTACCTCAGCCAACAAGAGGAACTGCTCATTCAGATATCGAGATCCGTCTCTCTTCGTTGCCGCTTTCTTACTGTCCCGCTCCTCAAGCATGGAGCTTGGTTGGGTTTCATATTCTGCGGTGAAGCGAAAAGTACAGTAAACTGTCTTGCAGCCAACACTCAAAAACAATCAATCAACTTTAGCATTGTCTGACGGATTGGATCTTTGCCAGATGATTTTTGCAATATTTTTATCTCTTTATGGATACACACACACACATATGTATATAAATATATATATATATATATATATATATATATATATATATATATATATATATATATATATATATATATATAAATTGCATAGGGAGTTATATGCATTCCCAATTCTACAAAAGTGTTTATACAGACACATCTATGCTTGCATTAGCCTACAATTATATATACATATATATGCATATATATATATGCATATATATGCATATATATATGTATATATATATGCATATATATATGTATATATATATGCATATATATATGTATATATATATATGTATATATATATGCATATATATATATGCATATATATATATATGTATATATATATGCATATATATATATGCATATATATATATGTATATATATTTATATGCATATATATATATGCATATATATATATATGTATATATATATATGTATATATATATATATGTATATATATGCATATATATATATATGTATATATATGCATATATATATATATATATATGCATATATATATATATATATATATGCATATATATATATATATATGCATATATATATATATGTATATATATATGCATATATATGTATATATATATGCATATATATATATATATATATATGCATATATATATATATATATATATATATATGCATATATATATATATATATGTATATATATATGCATATATATGTATATATATATGTATATATATGCATATATATATACATGTATATATATATATCCATGCATATATATATATGCATATATGTAAATGTATATATATATGCATATATATATATATGTATATATATGAATATATATATATGTATGTATATATATATATATATGAGAAATATTTTCCCTCTTTGTCATAATATATATATATATATATATATATATATATATATATATATAGAGAGAGAGAGAGAGAGAGAGAGAGAGAGAGAGATAGAGAGATAGAGAGATAGATAGATAGATAGATAGATAGATAGATAGATAGATCGAGACAGACAGAAAGTGACAGCGGTAAAAGTCAAACGTTAATTTCTTAAAATTTAAAAAAAAAGTTCTTTTTTTATATGTGTTTGGTTATATAGACAATTTCATTTAGTTTCTTTTTATTTTGTTTATGTTTTTTATCACTTTTGCTATTAAGTGTGACCCATTGTGATAATAGAAAATGTCCAAGGAATGGTGAAAATAATAGATCTACAAAGGAAGGTGAAATGTTATAAGAACCTGGACGCAAATTTACACTGGATGATGATGATGATGATGATGATGTGTTTTGCGTGGGTGTGGTGCTTCGTAATTGAGAACAAATTATAATATAAAGAAATACTAAGATAATGAAGAGGAAAACTCTTAGGAAAAAATCCCATAGACATGTTTAACATGAAAACAAATAAACAGTCATTTAACAAATCTGTTGTCAGCCACGAAGACTCTGAAGCAATAACATGCCCTAAACAATCGTTCGCCTTCTTGATGTCACCAAATCCAAGATGGCGACCTTCAAAATGTCATTGACATCGTGTGGCCGCTGGTTTAGATTTATTAGTCCATGTTATTAAAGTGAACAGAATGAAGAGAGCACGTGCTGCGATGGTGAAATGATCGTCAAAATTCCAGCTACTCCCAGGTTAGTTGATCCATGCGGTCGAGTGTAAAATTCTACCGGAGCGCATAAAACGATACCCTCGATCAAGGTCTGAAACACACGAGGATATCGATATAGGCCGACGCATTGAACGAGAAAAATAAAAATAAAAATGTGACATGATCCTCGGAGACTCATATCTCAGTATAACATTGTGGTGTGCATCGACGTGGGTACATGACATTGTCCACATTCAAAAAGCGCCAGCGTGCCATAGTTGATAGCGCCACAAACAGAGCGTTCTTTTTCTTTCGTGCCTCACAATGGGGGCTGCCGTCTTAACTATTCCACTAAATTTGATAAAGAATCTTGTATGATAAAATGTTGATTTAAAATTTTACATTCCGGGGTATCGGAAACAGATTGTCTGAATACACGTAAAATTTGGTACAGGCCCATTGCTTGAATATATCAAATTTTTGTAAAGATTGCAGAGCCGATCCAGTACAGCGTTCCGAAATCTTGCGTAACTATTAATCACGAATAGCACGGAGAGTGGCTCAAAATGCCGCGTAATGTGAATTTTGGTGCACTTTCATTAACACTATATGTTTCCGTTTTTTTTTTTTGTTTTTTTTTTAATGTTCTTCCCATAAAGGACACTATTTCATCACATTTTGCATTTTTGTAAATATTTATTAATTTACGGATATTCTTTAGAAATATTTTTTTAAAATTCCCTATGCCTTCAGATGTATAACTCTGTCCAGATATATTTTCTTTATCATCCGTGCATTACCATACATTATTAGGAAAGATAGTGGAGTAGTTTCCCATTTCATTCTCCACACTTTGGAATTCAAATTTTTCCTTCTCTTAGCTTCTCATTCTCTTTAGCTTTGGGTGACCGGTCGCCACCAAAAACTAAAGAGCCTACTCTACTCTGCTATATAACCCATAGATGGTGATTGGGGAGAGATTAGATTCATGCCTTTTTCCTATTCCGCGAACGTGAAAGTGAACGCAACAGCTTAGAATTTAGCTATTCGAAGCTTGAAATCCAAACTTTTTCTCCTCTTAAACTGGTTTCCATCCAACGCTATAGAGACTCTAGTCTAACCTGTTATCTATCCCAGAGCTGGTGAGGCTAGATTCATGCTTTTAGAAAAAGATTATTTACGCGAAAGTGAAAGTAACCGACTAACCCGGAATCTAAACACGTCACGCAGATTGGAATGTGCACGCTTATATTCGTTATTTTACTCGCTACGTATATTTTATTGTTCGGCATTAGGAAAATTAATGACAAAGTGGAAAAAAAAAACAACTTTTCATGTGCGGTGTTTCGTCCTTAAAGTCATATTTACGTTGATGCAATTACACAAGGATGGGCTACTTTAATTTTAAACTTTTAAATTTCTTTAATTTTTTAATATATGTTACGGTATATAGTCTAACCTATTTCATTTGGTTTCTGTTTATTTTTTTAATATTTTTAATCACGTTTGTTATTAAGTAACCCACATTGCGATAAGGAGAAATATTATGATGGTTTGGTTTTGTTCGGTTTGGTTTGTTTTATGGCATAACAACCTCAATGGATTATTTAATGCTGACAAAATTTTTATTTTTGGTAATATTTTTTTTCAAAAATCTATTTCCGGTAATATTTTTTCTTAAAAAATATATTTCTGGTAATAAATTTCCTTCAAATATGTATCGCTGGTAATATATTTTTTACAAAGTATTTCGGGTATTAAAACCTATTTTTACACTTTCATAGTGTTTTAACCCCAGTAAACCGCTGGGACCCTAACAGATGCTACCACCCCAGGTCAAAACCTCCTAATCAGAGGCCTTGCTATTGGACGTAGTTTATCGTCTTAGGCAGGATGCGGATGTAGTTTATCGTCATACTTAGGAGGAGTAGTTTATCGTCTTACCCAGGACGCGGATGTAGTTTATCGTCTTACCCAGGACGCGGATGTAGTTTATCGTCTTACCCAGGATGCGGATGTAGTTTATCGTCATACTTAGGAGGAGTAGTTTATCGTCTTATCCAGGACGCGGATGTAGTTTATCGTCTTACCCAGGACGCGGATGTAGTTTATCGTCTTACCCAGGACGCGGATGTAGTTTATCGTCTTACCCAGGACGCGGATGTAGTTTATCGTCATACTTAGGAGGAGTAGTTTATCGTCTTACCCAGGACGCAGATGTAGTTTATCGTCTTACCCAGGACGCGGATGTAGTTTATCGTCATACTTAGGACGAGTAGTTTATAGTCTTACCCAGGACGCGAGAATTGTTATGAGAACTTGAAGGCAAATTTACTGTGGATGTTCTAGTGATTAAAGCACTTTCTATACATTTTTGACTTAGTAAATTGATTTTTCCTTTAATTAGAGTAGATTTTTTAAATCGAAATTATGGTCAGGTTCGTTACGGTAAGCGACAAAGGCATCAATTTTATTTGATTGATTTTTTATGCTTTATCAACCCTTTGCAGTTTATTTAAAACCAGATTTGTTTTTGAAAATTGTAACTATTTTTTTTACATAATAATGGTTTAGTGATACAAGTCTTACTAATTAACCCGTAGCGAAGATAGAAGAGGTAGATTTATACGTTTCGCAAGCGTATTTGCGCGTAAGTGAATTGAAAATCAGCCCTCAGATCAAAAATCTCGAGCCATTATACATTACACCACCTACACGTCCAAGCTTACAGCACCTGCTATTCCCAAGCGGTCACCCATCGAGATACTGACCAGGCTCGACGTTGCTCAACTTCAGTGATCGTAGGGAAACGGTGTCTCAATATAATGTATTGAGTGTGTTGTTTTGTAAAATATCCCTTTTGTGTCAGATAATCGCTTATTTAAATTCTTTGAGGTTTCTCCTATGTATTCTTTGTGGCAATTACTACAGGTGATGGAGTAAATTGCTCCTTCTTGTTTAAACTTATTGTTATTCTGTTTTGTAATAATTAAGTCTTAACTAGTTGTAAAAAATTATGGCAAGCTTAGATAAATTCTTTTCAGTTGATATAAAAATGTATACATAATTTTTTCCCACTGTTTGAAATGTAATCGTCATTGCTTTAAAAACAAAAATGACATTAAAAGTAAATAGTATATTTACGCATCAAGGACTTAATCATCATTACCACCAATGATATATATGTCAGTTGTGGAATTCTTTTATTCTTTGTGGAAATAATCCTAGATTCAAAAAATGAAATAACCATGATGGACTTTAAAGAAAATCATTGTTCAGCCGTAAAAAATATCTAATTATTTTGTCTATTACGACCTTTTAGAGTAAAAGAAGCTTTTAATAGAAATCCTTTATTATTAACAACATCTGAAGAGGTAAAACTTGGAAGAGACATTCTCATTTGATCAACATCAACTTATAGGTCTTCCGAATGACAAGGGAAGCCAATATTTCTCAAATTAAACCGACAAGAAGCCTAAATACATTCTAACTGAACAGGCTTAGCTCTTTTTACATAATTACGTCACTGGAACACTTTCCGACGAGAATCATTTAGCGTGAAGAGAAACGCAGCATCAGAAATCGTATAAAAAAAGATGATAATTTTTCAACTGACAAGGAACCATTTTCGCTAGGATTTATAAATAATCTAGTCAGGATAATGATACATTCTTCTACAAAATAATTGATTTAAATCCTGGAAAAACCAATTTTCGAATATTAATATTCCAGACAAATAACACTTCGTTTAAGTTAATTCACCCCAAATAATGTAAAGTTACTTATTGCAAATATTAATTCCCCCTAAGAAATTATAAATTTTAAATTAAAGTTTTTTTTTTTTTAGATTTTCATCACTTTTGAAATTATAAATTTTAAATCAAAATTTGTTTAGCTTACCTTACTCTAATCCTCAGAATGATAAATTACCAAAACATCAGGGACTTATTCACATTTCGTAAGTGTGGATGATATTACGAAGTACTGACAAGAAATTTAAAATAATTTAAAAAAACATCAAATTTGGGCTTGGTAAACGGGGACAGCGCGAATGGTGACCTCACCCATACAAATAGCGAACCCGAGTCGCCCACTTTTGGAGCGATAGCAAAGGTCAGTCCAATCAGAGTGTAATGGAAGGACCTCACTTTGTGAGAATTTGGTGTGAATTTTAATAAATACAATTTTTTTAGGGGGGATGAATTAATATTTTGGGGTAAATTAACAGAAAAAATAACAAATGGCAGTTCTCAATTATTTCCATGTAACATTAGTCCTGGGCGATGTTATTTTTTTAATCTAAAATTCATACGAGGTAAAACAGTCACTCAAATTAATTTTCAAATTACTTTTAATATAGTGTGGCAGACATAGGGAACCAGAACCAGAGTCGAATGGAAGAAATGGTGAATAAGACTTGCCTGATTCTCGACGAAAGAGAGTTCGTCTTTTTCTGGCATGTAGGACTTCGATTTGAGAGAAGGCGAGTACGCCGTCCCGTCAAAAGAGACCCTTCTTTGTTGTCCCACAAGAAATTGGTTAATTCGTAACTGTGCATAATATCAGCGTGATTAGATGAAATCGAGGAGGGACATCTGGGTGTGTTAGTGCCCCATTCTGATGGACCTATATGTCTATGATCCGGGCGAGTGATTGGTGATTCCCTATTAGTAGACCAACATGGAGATGAGAGAGGTCTTCTGTCGGGTCTTCTGTCGGGGTACATCGTACTATACATACAGTTAGGATCGATTGATCGATCGATCGTCTGACGAAGCAGATACAGGGAAGAGAACAACGATAAATACCAAGAAACCGGTGTAGAGGCAAGAAACGCCCAATCTGAAATTACGTCCCAAAACAGAGTTGCTAACTTCTTTTGACGACATATAGTTATCATATGAGTGAAAGTTGGGGTGGTACGAAATGAGTATGGAGAGGACAGATATCGATTGACACTGAAATTGAAGCTGTTAAGAATATACAATCCACGACGGTGTATGTTTGATAAAGAAGCAGATGTTTGGAAAAAGCGTATCTGAGTAAAAATACATCCTTACATTTGAAATACGGGAGAAACGAATGCAGTTCAACTCCATGGAAGTAGAGTTAGTGTTTAAATTGGTGAAAGCTCATCATGGAAATAGTGATAGGCTTACAACTTTGCATCTGTTAGAAAGAGGATGCAATATGTGTAATACGCTTTTCCTACGCTACAAGATCACATAAGCAGTGTTGAACACCTTTAAAGTTAGATTGTGATGAAATGAATGACAGAAAAATCAAGACATCGGAGATGTTTATTTCCCACGGTTAACAAAGATCGAAGTTCGATTTCAGATCAAAGCTAATTAAAGTAGCAGGCACATTTTACTTAATTCAAAGTTCAGTACTTACTAGGTGTTCCATCCATGTGTCTTTGTACAAGAATAGGGTAATTTTGTTAAACCCCAATGAAGTTTACTGACTATGGAATAATGCCGAATTCAGACTATCACTATCTTTATTTTCCGAAGTATTTTCAGTGTCATATGAGGATATCTTCAGGGGCTTAAATTGCATAGATAGAAAATCATCCCAGATGAGAATGAAAGAACTTGGGAAAGGATTAAAACTATATATATATATATATATATATATATATATATATATATATATATATA
>OZ038482.1:79915725-79920725 GCA_964036315.1 Acanthosepion esculentum | reverse complement strand
ATCTCCTGTTCATCTATGAAGAAATCTTCCAGCATTCATTGATATATTAGAAGATACTTTGGCAAATAAACCTGCTGACGAACCGTGTTATGACGTGTTAAAATTAATTTTGTGCTCTTCTGATTGAACACCTCATGAAACGAACTCATAGCGAAAGAGGAATGGAACACAGAGTTGCTAAAATGTCGTCTTGAAGACAACAGAGACGGGAAAATGAACCCAAAAGAACTACTGTAAAAGAGTATCTGCAATTGAGATCAATATTTCAGGTATTATTAAAACGAATTATTATTCGATTTAATCGTACCACACGTAATTGGAAATAATATATTTCAGAACTGATACCAAAGAGAAGTCTTTGCTAAAATTAAATTATTTACCAGCTCTCTTCCCATTCGAGCTAAAAGCTTTCAAAGAATATATCGCTTTTTGTTAACTCTCAAATTAATAATTGTTTGTTTCCGTTCGTAAACAAAGGCGGAAATCGATAGAGCGAATTTATTAATTTTATTTTCCTTGTCATTGCAAAAATTATTCAAGTGGATGGATTCAAATGTCTTTTTTCTCCTTCCTGTATCTTTGCAAAGGTGATACTACTGTCTGACTTATTTTTGTGGCGAATAAATTGGTATATGCCGTATTGAAGCGGCGACAGACGCTGGTACTCCGTATAAAATAATGACTTTGCAATCTTTAAGACGAGAACAGGTTCGCTTGTGAGCATGCTGCAGGGTTCTCTGATTTTCAAGTAAAGTGTTGATTGACACTTTGTTGTGGGAATCAACCCTTTTTGATACGAGTGTGTCTACATTGTTTATTTATTTATGTTCTCCTGCAACATTTATCCTGCAAACAATACTGGGGGACTCATGTGAGTCCGAGTAAAACGATACACAAAACAATTAATTTGAAACGTCTATTATATGCGTGTACTAAAATTAACTGCATGTGAACGCAACTGAAATGAAAGGAAAATACATTGAAACCAGCTATAATGATGTACTTGTTGAGAGTTTGCGTGTGTGTATGTGTGTGTGAAAAAAGCTTGTGTGTCCCATGTGTGTGTATGAGCGTGTGTGCGAGAGTTATATCAACAGAGGAGCAAGGAAGAGAACGCGCCCCGTCGGCAACGTTCTTTATCTACGTTCGACTACATCTAGTAGAAATATGAAGGGCATGTTTAACTTTTTATAGACCCAACCAACGCCATGCCAAGGGCGATAACTCACAAGCTCCTCGGAGTGCCACGTATTCTCACGGTACGATTTCTGTTGATTCGAAATTTGCGTTTGGCGACCGTTCATGTGTTGGTGAACCTGCACTAATTCTTCATTCTTGACCACTCCTGCCACCCACGTCTAAGGATAATCTTACCCTCTAAACATTGAAATTTCCAACCGCTGTTGTAGACCTGTTGTAGGGTTTGATCCTCACAGGGCATTGTATGCAGTAAAAGCAATTTGTTAAATATAGTATTACATAGTCAGCAAAAGCGATTTTTAATATAGTGTCATAAAAATGTTGCCTTATCACCTTGACAAATGAAAATGAAATTTAGAAAAAGGGTTCAGGGTTCATTGCTAGACTCACTACTTGATGCAACTTTTTAACAAGAAGAAGAAAATACTTTTTTTTATATTTAAAATAGGTTGAGTAAATGTCATTATGTTATAAACCAGGGTTGGTCAAACCTCAGCTTGCGAGCCACATGCGACTCTTTCTACTTGAATATGCGGCTCGTTGGAAATATATTGTCAGAGCTCCATTTTTTCATCACAGTTATTATAAAAGGTAAATAAAAAATTCAATCATTATAATTATTTAATGGGTATGAAGTGAGACCCCATTGGATTAAAACCTAAGTTTAATGTTCATGGTTAATAAAAAATATTTAAAAATTTAAATATTAATTTTAATGCAAGATCTGAGTAAGGCATTGTTCTTTAGTGCTGAGGGGAGGAATGTTAGCAGGCATAAATTTCAGGTCAACAAGGGTTACAGAGTTATGTCAGACGACTAACGTCATGGATAAAGGGATTAAGGGGTCTACACTCAAGTACTTTTATGATATTATGTTATTGAAATGTATATTCGCACATACTTCATAGAATTTCCCATAGTTCATTACCGAATTAAATACACTCGATATAGTTAAAACAATCATCAGTGAAGATTTTGAAAACACTTGGTATATATACCGGGTATAACAGCAAAATTGTCCAAATCTTGTAACAGCAGACGATAATTGTCTATCCCACAAAATGTTTAATGTCTAAACAAAACACTAAACTAATTGGGTTTCTTTTTTCCAGCTTTGCAGATAAGACTTTTAGCCATCTTGATACTATTTGTCGTAAGAAACACTCTAAAACCCTTTGAGTTATTCAGCTAGAAAGAGAACACGTTAAAATAATTTTGTGTCAACCCCACAATGTCTTCTTAACTGAGCAATAGTGAGATGAAAAGATCATTGGGGCCTTCAGTAATGGCTCGAACATTCATACTCTGGCTTCCATCTTCAAAGTCCATTCACGAAGCAAAAAGTGGGTACAGTAAAGAGAATAACTGGATCAGGAGGTCATCATTCCAACTTAGAGCTAAATATATTCTTATTCAAAGTAGAGTCCAACAGTGTTAAAAAATCTCGGAGAATTCCAGTAAGATATAATTTCTAAGATACAACGTTTCAAAGCTTAATCTGACAATTGGAAAATTTTACTGTTACAGGATTTGGATAATTTTGCTGTTACATCCGGTTTGTGTACTTTGTGATTATTGAAACCAAAACAAATTAACAATTTTAAAAAACTGCATACGTGAATAAATATTATTGCATACATGCATTTCTTAATGTTTATATAAAACTTTTTGTAACAAAATATGTATGTAACAAAAACGTATGTGTATAGATACGAGCATCTGAACTTTATCGTATATGGCCCTTATATGAAGCAAGATTGGCCACCCCTGTTATAAACATATGATGGACTATGCAAACATAGACCTAGAGATGTAAGATTTGCTGGTGCAGATAAAGACTGATATTAGATTACAAAGATTCATGTAGAAACAAAATTCTGTTCAAATAAATTCAAAATCTCGGATTCAGAGATTCAAACCTATCCCCTAACCGAATACAAAAAGATCAGGAACGGTTATCACGACAAAAGTGGGACAATGTTTCAACTCACAAAGTCATTAAGACGTAATGGGGTTACTGAGTGTGAAAGTATATGACATAAAGAAATAAGCATATCATGTTGAGCGAGGGGCCAACAAAAGAAGCGGAATTAAGACGATGGTTGATGACGATTGACATTTCATTTATATTTTTCAAGATCCAAGTTTCTGGAAAGCAAGACGCCGGGAGAGAGTTCCACAGGCGAGAAGTGCAACAAAAGAAACTGTTAGCAAAGTGTCTCAGTTTTGAATAGCCTCCACAATTGGCAGCGAATCATCGCTAGATATACATAAACACTCTAATGAGAGCGGACATAAATAGGTTTAGCTGATTTTAAGCATTATATTTCGATTTATGGCAATTTCGGGGAATATACATTTTAGTTGCCTATATTTTCGTTATAAATTCTTTCTCTTTTGCTGATTTGCTCGGAATGGGCATTTACCATGTTTTACTTTACTGCTGTAATATATATATATATATATATATATATATATATATATATATATATATATATATATATATATATATATATATATATATAATGTTTGATAGGTATTCACTCTATGTGGGAGACCAGGGGTTAAGGTTTATTCAACTCTATATTCGCTTTGACTAATGTCTTTCTTTTATTATTATTCGTTCCGTGCAGTTGAATCCTAGGGTTGAGCCTGGGATCGGATGCGGTGTTAAAATCCTCTGAAGGTTTGCAAATTTTATGGCAAAATCTGCATACTGTTTCTTATTGTTGTTCTCATACACTCCCATTGCTGTTTTGAAAACCACTTACGTACTTGCAGGTATTATGGAAAGTTTGACAAATCGTTGTTGTGCCACACAGACACACACTCGTGAGACGATTCGAAGCTTTGAGAAATTTCGAATATTGCCATATAAAAATTTCCTTCACACAGGCAGAATAAACACTGTTAGGTGCAGAACAATTTTCAGTTTTGAATAGCGTCCACAAGTGGCTGTGAATTTTCGTTAGATATGAATAAACACTCTACATTTCTGTGGTTGAAATCTGTACAGAACACACGCTATTGCTCAAAAGCATTTAACATTGCCTGTGCTTCTCAGCAATGTTTGGTCTCCGTCAAACGTCAATGACACACGTCTGTTTTATACACACATAGAACTTATGGTTATATCGCGCCAATTCAACTGTAAAGTGATAAGACCTAGTACTACGCTTAAATTCGTAAAGTCGATGTAACAAAAAGCAAAGCTCATCGGAGCTTTCCCCTCCTCCTCATACTCGTTTTTTATTTCTTTCTTCTATCATTTCTCCTTTCTTTTTTATTATCTTTCTTTTTTATTCGTTTATCTTTACATAGTTAACTTTTTGTTTCATTCTGTCTCATTCTGTTTTAACTTTCGGTTCGTTCTTTTTCTTGTTATTTTCTTTTTCTTTTGTAAATTGTCATTTTTCCATATGAATCCTCTTTCTTGTTCTTCTTTTCTTTTTATATTCTTTTTCTCTTTTTTTCCTTCTTTCTTTCTTTCTTTCTTTCAGTCATTCATTATTCTTTTTCTTTTTTCTTTCTTTCTTTTTTCTTTCTTTCAGTCATTCATTATTCTTTTTTCCTTCTTTCTTTCTTTCTTTCAGTCATTCATTATTCTTTTTCTTTTTTCTTTCTTTCTTTTTTTCTTTCTTTCAGTCATTCATTATTCTTTTTTCTTTCTTTCTTTCTTTCTTTCTTTCAGTCATTCATTATTCCTTTCTTTCTTTCTATTTTTATTTCTTTCAGTCATTCATTATTCTTTTTCTTTTTCTTTCTTTTCTTCTTAATTTCCTCTTCCTTCTTCCGCTCAG
>OZ038482.1:79905725-79910725 GCA_964036315.1 Acanthosepion esculentum | reverse complement strand
CAGACAATGTTAAATGCTTTTGAGCAATAGCGTGTGATATTGTTCTGCACAGATTTCAACCACACAAATGTAGAGTGTTTATTCTTATTTATTGAAAGTTCACAGTCAATCGTGAAGGCTATTCAAAACTGAAAATTGTTCTACACCTAAAAGTGTTTATTTTGCCTGTGTGTCTACGTAGTTTACGTAGGACATTTTTATCTGTCGTTATTCGAAAATTTCTCAAAGCTTCGAATCGTCTCACGAGTGTGTGTCTGTGTGTCACAACAACGATTTGTCAAACTTTCCATAATACCTGCAAGTACGTAAGTGGTTTTCAAAACAGCAATGGGAGTGTATGAGAACAGCAATAAGAAACAGTATGCAGATTTTGTCATAAAATTTGCAAACCTTCAGAGGATTTTAACACCGCATGATCCCAGTCTCAACCCTAGGATTCAACTGCACGGAATGAATAATAATAAAGGAAAGACATTAGTCAAAGCGAATATAGTTAATTTTGCATTGACTGGTTTCGTAAAAATTAATGTAAATGGGGGATAGAATTTAAGTATGTGTGTCCTTGCAGGTGAGTATTTTACTACATTTATATGTGAATGCATGGACGTACGTATATGTATAGGAATTTATATTTTATGGAATTCATATTTTAAGGCTAATAGTATAAGGTAAATGTAGACTTAATGATTTATCTGATAGTAAGAATAGCGAATATTTTTTCTTTTCTTTAGAAAAGCTACTATAAATAATATGTTAGACTAATTTGTGGGGAATCATAAATGTTAGTAGGTTTATATAAAGAGTTAGTAGTGTAAAGGGATTAGTAATTAAAACGTATAAAACATTAGATTAAACTATGCAAGAAAAAGACCAGTTTACCGAATTAGGAATCCGGGAGAAGTAGCTCGAATCTAAACTAGATAAAGTAAAACGACAACAGTGAGGGGCGTGAAAAGCCTTTTTTCATTGGTTGACTGACGGACTCCTAACTATGATTGCAATATATATATATATATATATATATATATATATATATATATATATATATATATATATATATATATATATATATATATATAGTCAAACCTAGAGAGCCAGACAAACCTACCGAGGTTTCACCTAAGCGGATCGTCAGGGAAAGCTTATCTCGATGTATGACAGCCAGCTTTCCCTGATGATCCGCTTATGTGAAATCTTGGTAGGTTTGTCTGGCTCTCTAGGTTTGACTAGGTCTGCTCTACTTATTGTATTGAGCACTTTTTTATGTAGTTGTTTCCTCGTGTCAAGTTTTTTTTTTTATTTTGGCTTTGAACCTGTAAGCTGTACGATTACTTTCGACAGACGTTCATGTTCCTGGCTCTTTCTTTTTTTAAAACCTTTTTTCCTTCGGCATTGATTTGCTTATTGGCAAATCAAGAAACCGAAGGTTTTTCGAGACAAGTATAGTTACCTATATATATATATATATATATATATATATATATATATATATATATATATATATATTGGAGCAGTAAATCAAAGATGTTAAATGAACATTCAGAGCGAAAAGGAAACAATTTATAGCAAAAAAGAGAGGGAGCAAAGATGTATATTCTCATAAATTGTCAAAACCGAAATATAACGTTTAAAATCATCTAAACCTGTTTATGTCCGCTCATTAGAGAACAAAAATCAAAGCGTGTAATGTGCACAGCGACTAAAAATATACAACGCCAGACTATTTCTGTATAAAACAAAAATATAACATTTAAAGCTAATTCCCTTTAAGCAGACTGATCACCTTTTCTGTATACAAAGAGTAGGTTGGTAGGGCTTAATACATATTGATTCCAATACCCTCAGGTGATAATTTGTATTAGCCGTATTCAGTACTGAGAGCATGTCCGGTTATAAATCTGAGCACACTACTATTTTTTAATCATATGCTCCGCTGTCGCTGCACCTGATATATTATCTAACCTATGTAAATTTTCCACCTTTCCCTAGCGAATATTGACAGAAACGTGTTGGTCGGTCCGTACCTCAGGTGAAAGGTTGACAATTTACTTAGGTGCGTCTATCTCTGAGATGAAGTATTGTACATTGTTTTGAACTCTTGTACTCTTCTTTATTGTCATAAACTCAACGTCCCGGCCGTTGTACGCTCAGGCCTTATTCAGGCGATATAACAAAATTACAAATGACCATGTGGATAAAAGTGTTGGTCAAAGTAATCCAGTGATTACATCCAAAGTGTTGTGAGTTCAATACCTGGCCACAGCAGAGATGGACAAAAGCTTGGAGAGTTAAGTTGCTAAAGAGGAAATAACTGAAACTGAGATATCCAGAAAAGACATGGCACGTGGAACTAGATGAATCTATTCCAGTGGACGAAATTAAGGACTCGCTCCCAACGTATATCCTGTTGTCCTTATCTTTATTGTCATATTCACGACGTTTCTGCTGTTGTACAATTGATATCGTTCCTTTTGTGGTTGAGGTATTTATTTGAAACACCAGGTATTTTACTAAAATAGACTGCCGTGGAATAAAGTACTAATGAATAAATATATCTATGTGAAATAAAATCATAACTGCAATATTTGAGAGAAAATATCGGGTTTAGAATATCATTTGATTATGCTGATGTCAATATTATTGCTAACAATCTTGAAAAATATGATTTTATTTTTACTTAAGGTTTCACAAACCATTCGCTTATAAATCAGTTCAGCTGATGACGTCATCACAATTCAAGATGGCGTCGCTAGTTCCAGGGCAAATGATAATTTTAGATTATAGATAAGTTTTAAAAGAATATTCTTGCAAATGTTCAAACAAGTTAATCATTATTCAAGGCACATGTGCATTTTAATGTTTGCTGGCACTTCGGATAAGATTAAGTGATTACAAAAGGAAACAATAGCTGACCGTGGAAAGTCGCCGGTCCAAATCTCGAAACATGGCTGATTTTGACCAAATACTGTTTGGAAGTTTATTAACACGTTGACTCCCAAGCCTCATTTCCCTCGTCCCAGAGTTCTAACACTATATCTTAATTAATTTTGTTACAAGCGACTTTATGCTTTAAAATGGTTCATATATGAAGCAAGGATATCATAGGTAGTATTTGTTACCCACGACCCACCGGTGTGTCGTTCGGTACCTGAGTCCATTTTAAAACACAGAGTCTCACACAACACACCTGTGGGTCTCTGAAAATTTACCAATATATAAGTATTACATTAATACTACCCTCATTTTTTATATTAAAACTGTTTGAAAACAAAATGTTGTTCTGGTGCACCATAAACTTATAAGCAATCAATCATAGCATACCACTCCCAATAATCCTCACAGAAAAGAAATCGTGGGCCGTGTGGGACTTGCAGACATACCACCATGACACTCCGGTGAGTCGTTTGGGAGCCAAATTGTTAATTGGTAATATGGAGACATGTCTATGATTGGGCTCAGTATCAGTCGTGGATAATCTCAAATCTGAATTGTTTCCAGGAATTACGAGTAGTACCAAGGTTAGTGGCTCAGAAACCGGCGAGTCGTGTTCGAATTCCAGTTTGAGGTTCGTTACGTTCACTTTGGTGCAAATATCCTTCTCCCACCCGGATATGAGATTAATAGTAGACTGGGCTCTCTAGAATCAGGTAGAAATCACTTTAGGAGAATTGCGACTCTGAATTCAGCACCAACCTGGGAAAGACGGTCCTTCAGCTACCGCATCCTAGGCGCAACTACTGCTGCTCCGGCGACATTAAAGTGATTTTCCAAGTGTAGATTAGATGTGGCACAAGGCCGAAATTAGTGGGCAACTAGTGAGGATCGAACTCACTACTCAGTCGTAATTGTTCTAGCGAGACGAGCTTGCTAACCATTACACAGCCTCGAGGTGCCCATTCGGCTACAGTGAATGCGATGCTCCAACGAGCCCAAAAGTTTACGAAACCCGTGCATTGTGCATCGCTCTACCATTCAACAAAGTAATAGAAATTGGCTGTGTGAAGGAAAACTTGCCTCAACAAATAAAATTTTTTCACAGGATCAATAAATAAATTCTTCAAAAGTTAAATGATGTAAGAACTATACAATAGATTTGACACTGTTACAGATTCAAAGAAACCTGTAAATTTCCTTATCTAATTAACAATCTGGAACCACGTGATCTGTCACCTCAGACGCTCATTCCAAAAAAAAGCACCATTTTATTCTATATATCACCTTCGATGCTCCCGTGCAAAAGTAAAAGACTTGCAACCAAGCAGCTGGTGTCGCTGAGCCAACAATAAGCCGGGGAAGATGTGTTCATTTCAACGAATTTCTATCATTCCTAGTGATTGATTACAAAAGCAGACAATTTTCAATCAATTTAATCAGGATATGTTTTGCTATGTCCATCTCCAAATACCAGAAGCAAATATTGAAGGTGGCTGGATTAGAATTGTAGCAGACATGGCCAATTATGTCGCTTACATACGAGCTATCGCACGAAATAACCTCAACAATGACAGACAAAGAACACTAACAAGAGTTTCTGTTATGATTTACATCAAATGTTTTCGACAATTTTATATTCAACATCTCGAAGTGACGCGATACAATTAAAGTTTCAGGCACAACAAAACGACAGCGTTTCCTAATCTTGAGTCAGTTTTTGTTATGATCAAAAGAAAAAAGAATTCAGAGAACACTTTTATTTAAAAGGAATTACGTAAATTTCCTTGATTTGCACTCAGCGTAAATATAGAGGCTGATTGATTATAAGGAAGCAAAAATCAGTATCGTTTTGAATACGTCCGTCACTCATTTTGTCGTAGTTAATGTTTCTTCTCCAGTATTCGGTTAAGAAATAAGCAGAGAAATTTTGGGAATATAGAAGATTTCGCGGAAATTTTATTCACTCGTGAGTAAAACATTACTCGCAAGACTATGACAAACGAAACGATATCCTCGAAATTTCGTTAAGTCGAACATTCAGCTGTACTTTAGTTAAATTTAAAATT
>OZ038482.1:79898781-79905525 GCA_964036315.1 Acanthosepion esculentum | reverse complement strand
GTAAATGATAGATAGATAGATAGATAGATAGATAGATAGATAGATAGATAGATAGATAGATAGATAGATAGATAGATAGATATGAACAGACTGAGATAGATGTGCATACAAACGAAGATCTGAAGTGACTAGGTAGAGAATGAATAGATACAGACCGAGAACGAAAGAAAATTAAAATCATGTATTGATTTTAAACCATAGTTGTGAATACATATGAAGATTGTTTGGGTTCAATTAGTATAAAAATGATTTTTAAAATGTCTATTTTGCATACTATGAATATAAACCACGCCTGCCTGAATAAATTGCGGGTACTATTATGACTACAATATGTACCTCTTTTACCATATATATATATATATATATATATAATATATATATATATATATATATATATATATATATATATATATATATGTATATATAAATAAAAAGGAAAGAACAGTAAGATATAAAATCCGGTGTTCTTATAGATATTTTTATTTTTACACAATAGTGCTCAATGTAAATTTAAATTTACAGAGCATTAATATTATAAATTAATAGATTTAAAATATGGTTTTACTGCTACACAATGATAACCATGTTTCAGAAATGGAAGCTAAAGCCCTTGAATTTAATTTTGTTATTAAACCAAAGACATTAGTTTCATTTCCTCATCAAGCGAATTTTGGAGTAACTTACTTTTTAAAATTTACGGTTGTTAACGGCACTGGAAAGATTCATAATTGAGGGTTTACAAGGTTACCGATAAATCCATTCATCTAGACAAGGGGTGGTAGAGGGTTCAATTTTTAATTTTCGTTGTATCAGTTAATAGTTACATTTGAAAGCGGGGTTATGTTTAGGGATGGGTAGGGATGTATCTTTCAACAAATTCTGACATCCGCTAAATTCATGTCATATGGGTTTTTTTCTAACGTCAAAAATTCTTATGGTATTTTTTCTATTTGTATATTTAAAGATTTTGAGGGACTGTTTAGGTTAGAATATGTTTTATCCACCTTTCTAAATAAATTATTTTTAATATTTAATATACTATACTTCTTTTTAAAACCAAGTAAATGTATTAGAATTACTTACAGTATTTAAGATTATTTATTCTTATCGAGTATAAGTAAATTATTTCACTAATTCAGTAAACTTTTATCTATAAATTTAGTAATATAAATTTCCCCATGTATGTACAAAGGACATTTAATGTTCAATATTATATTCTAACTTATTAATTTCATTTGACTTTAGGTGTTCACTTGGATTCTTTTCAGTGTTTGAATTGCTTTGAGAGAGGTGTTATGGTTAGAGTACGTTTTATTTAATTACAATTTTAAAAGATGTTTAGGTTAGAATCCGTTTTATTTAATTTCAATTTTAAAACATTTTTAAAAATTCTACTTTCAAATTTAACTTTTAAATTTAATCGGCTATATTTCTTTATAAACCAAGTAAATGTAATAGAATTACTTACATTATTTAAAATTATTTATTCCCATCAAATATGAGTATGCATATTATCAGGTAACTTTTTTTTTTTATAAATATTATTTAAAGATTATTTAAAGAAAATTTTTGACAATGACGACATAAAATAATAATTTCATTTCTCTGATTCAGTAAATTTTTATTTTTTATAAACTTAGTAATAAATAGTTTCTCATGTATGCATAAAGGACATGGGTCATTTAATGACCTACATATTCTAGCTCTTCTTATTAACTTCCATTTTACTGTAGGTGTTTTATTGGATTCTTTTAGGTGCCAGAAGTACTTCGAGAGAGATGTTTGATTTTTATATTTATTTATCCTAAACGAACATTGATGTTGGTTGAACCTCTTTTTGAACTCATGGCTAGTGCAACCTATATAAATTTTTATGTTTTCAGGGTTTTCAATAGAAGATATATTACATTGGTATACTACTGATTCCATGCAACATTTATTTTGTAGAGGACAGTTTTGAGGGTTTCTACAATTACATAATTTTTGTTTACCCTCATTAGTTGTTGTTTGTATTTTTCCATTATCTACAATTTTTGGTTCTGGTATAAGTGTTTATTTAAGATATTAGTATTATGTTTCTTAATAATCTTTTCTAGGTTATCAGTACAGCTATAACTTAATTTTAGTGTATTTCTATTGAAAATAGTACTTAGTTTACTTCCACCGGAAAAATGCTTGAGTATTAATGCGAGGAATTTTTGTCCCAATTTGTTTTTTACCATTTGGTTGTATGGGGGTGTATACCAAATTATTTTCCTACTTCTGTTTTTCCTATGCTTACCATTTTCATTTTTAATATAAATTATTTCAGGTTTTTGTAGCCACTATCTTTTAGAGCTTTATTATAGAAATTAATATGTTCGTCGAAAATCTTGTCATTTGCTGAATTTGTACTAATTCTTTTTCGGATAGATAAAGGTATATGTTTAATTATAGATGAGGGGTGATTTGATTTAGGGTGTATATATAAAGGATTCGTATTGAGTTTTTTATAAGGTGTGTATGTATTGTTCTTTAAATCTAATGTTATATGAAGGAAGTTAACTTTTTTTAATTTAGTGCTGACGGTAATTTTTAAACCCATGCTTTTAAATTCTTTATATAATGCCTTTTTAATTTTATCTATTCTGAAGTTAGTAGAATTCCTAATAACCATGAGACCATCGTCCCTGTATAGACCAATGTCAGTTGAATCAATATCACGGTGCGCTGTAAGGTTGTATAATATAAAAAGACCAATGAGATCAGAAGACTCAGCTGAGTCTAGTGATCCCAATGTGATGTCAAAGTGGTCATATGAATTTTTTACCCATTGCTCACCATTATGAATCAGTACCGATTTCTTCGCATTTAAAATAATGTTCTTTTCATCCTCTGTAATATCCGTGTACTGGGTGGCAAAGTCCAACGCATTCAAGAACAGTTATTTAGATATTGATTGGTAATAATTTTCAATATCGAACTGCATTAGTGTACAGTTGTTTTTTACTTTTATACAGGTAAACCAGTTTATCACGTCTTCGGTATTTATCCAAAGTTTGAGGCCTATTTTATCTTTGATTTCTTTATTTATCCTTTCAAGGATCATTTTACTAATATATATATATATATATATATATATATATATATATATAGAGAGAGAGAGAGAGAGAGAGAGAGAGAGAGAGAAAGAGAGACAGACAGACAGAGTAAAAGGCAAATATATATATATATATGGAGAGAGAGAGAGAGGGGGGAGTAAAAGGCAAAAATATTTTTTACCAATGCGTTTCGTCCTCTGAGAAACGGTATCAAGTTAAATGTGAAAATTTTGTTTTGTATCTTTTAATTGTACACATAAAAAAGTCGCTGAAACATATCGTTAGGTATCCAAAAATGTTCAGTTTGACAACGCCCTAAATTGTTCTTAAAGGTAACTGAGTAAAGAATGATAAACTATGGAGACCGCTAAGTGATGTAATTTATTGGATAATAGACGAAAGCGAGTAAATGTTGACGTTGTTGAAGAATATTTATTTATTTGTTTATGTATATTTTAAATTAATCATTATTTAATATTAAAAGACTAGGAACGCGGTTTCATTGGAATACAATTAAACTGGCTGGATGTACCTGTAAGTTCGATGCTAACAGTTTATTTTCTTGCGCTTCTCGCTTGTGAAACTCCATCCTCGCTCCATGCTTTTCAGCCAACTTTAATCTTCAAATCTGTAAATGCAATTTCAATCGCTATCTACCGTCCTCCTGATTACTTTTTTTCTGAACTATATATATATATATATATATATATATATATATATATATATACAGACACGCACACACCGGATGTATCAAAAGTTTTTAAAAAAACTTTGGGAGTGGGCTCCTGACACCAAAACAAGGTAAAATATAAACAAAACAAAATATATATATATATGTGTGTGTGTGTGTGTGTGTGTGTGTGTGTGTGTGTGTGTGTGTGTGTGTGTGTGTGTGTATATCTAGTACCTTGAGATCCGAGCGTACACACATACCGATTTTCTTTAGATACGAGTCGGTGTTTGGCCGATATTTTGTCTTGAGATACGAGTTGAATTTTGGAATTCGAGCGAATTGCAGTTAAGCATCGGCTTCATGGCTCAGCGAGCGCCAAAATTCGTGGGTATTTCCACTCGCAGCTCACGTGTTCATCTCGCTCTGGAAGGATCCCCGTCGTGTTGTGTCTTTTTGCCGTTATTTTGCAAAATTCCTCGAGCGACACCATGGCTCCCGAAAAAGGAGGTGTAAAGAAGAGGGGCCTGCAATGAATCGGTAATATTCCCGTTAATTTCAATGGGAAAAATTGATTTGAGGTACGAGTCTCTTGATTTACGAGCTCAGTCTTGGAATGAATTAAACTCGTATCTCAAGTATTACTACATACGACGGTCAACCCTTCAGCATGTCCCCTATGTGGATTTGTTTTCAAATCCCGTGCAGGATTGTTGTCTTATATATATGTATATATATATATATATATATATATATATATATATATATATATATATATATATATATATATATATATATGATGGACTCTCCCGTCGTTTTTGACATATGAGTGTTTTTCATTCAGTTTCTATGTTTATGTTTCGTATGAGACAACAATCCTGCACGGGATTTGAAAACAACATGCTGAAGGGGTGACCGTCATATGGGCTGATGTATCAGCCCGAGATTTAATGTTGGTTCATAATTCTCTCAGATGGTTGAGACGATTCTTTTCAAAGTTAGTTATACCCCGGTAGCAGTTGTTTCTCCAGTTTGCTCGGTTTTCAACAGCGAGTTAAGATCCTCTGTAGGGATGTTTGCAGCATTTAAATTGTATTTAAGTTAATCCTTGAAGCGTAACCAAGGAGAGCCTACATTACGCTTAGCATGAAAAAGTTGACAATACATGGGGTTTTTCGGCATCCGATCATCGCTCATTCGGATGACATGATCAGCCCATCTGAACTGTGATCGCAGCAGAAAGGATTCAAATGCACATTTGCTGAAAAAATCATGTTTAGAGATTTTGTCCTGACGTGTATAACCGCATATTGAACGAAGACAGCGTTTATGAATAGCATCAAGTTGATTTATGCGTGTCCTGTATGAGGTCAACGATTCTGACCCATAAAGAAGTGTGGCGAGAATGACTGCTCGATGGGCAGTGATTTTCGTTTTCAGTAAATCCCAAGAACATCCCTTAGGCGATGCTTAAGCTTCCCAAAAGACTTTGATATTCGGTTAACTATATATATATATATATATATATATATATATATATATATATATATATATATATATATATATATATATATATATTTGTGTATCAATCCTTCTTTCATGCACATTTCCTTGACTATGATAGACTAGGTGCTTTTATTTATTTTTTATACAATTTATCATGCGATGTAACAATTTTTTTTCTTTTCAGATGACAAATTATATGAAAACTGTCCGAAATATATATATATATATATATATATATATATATATATATATATATATATATATATATATATATATATATATATATAATAAAATAGGCAGCATATAATTTTATATTAAAAAGAGTTAATCATACTAATTAATTAGCAATATTAATGAAATTATTGGCGAAATCCCTTCGCTAGTAGACATAATTATAAGCATTATACTACTAATAATCCACTGGATGATGAGATCCTTATGTATAAAATGGATATGGTGTATTTTTTAATTCAGCTAGTACTTTCAAATATATAAAGATAGATGTAAAGATACAAATATATATATGTGTGTGTGTGTGTGTGTGTGTGTGTGTGTGTGTGTGTGTGTGTGTGTGTGTGTGTTGCGGTGGGGATAATAACCCGATATAATGTAAATGTTTTATTGAATGGTTTAATATATTTCGGGGCTATTTTCGTTATGACAATTCTGTGTTCTTTTATCGATCAGTGGCCCCCTTTCTATCCGAGACAAATTTAAGAATTCGATAAAAATTTCAAGACATATTTTTTGGCTGTAACTCGATATACCTGCCCACTTTGGTCCTATTCATCACAGACTCTGTACTATGTGAAATTTTTAAAGAAAATGTGTTTTTTCTCAACATTATGCAAAATAAAAATAGATAGGTTCACCTATCGTTCGGTTCAGACTCCTCCCTAGTCATCTGAACATAATTAGAGGTTTATTCCTTGTCTGCTGCATAGGATTGATTTTCCAGTTCTTTCTAAATTCTGCTTCAGCTCTATACCCCTAACGCTTGTTCTTCTGTATGGTAATATAACTCTAAACTGTAAAATTCTAACTTGAGTGGCACTTGGGCCTTGTATTGGGTGAATATTAGTAAAGAAATCTATTTACTTAATAAACCAAACAAATGTTTTGACCAATCCAATATTTCTATAATATTAAACTGTTATGGTGAAACACACATATTCTATAGTTATTAGACTCTCGCACCTAATATAAGTAGGAGTAGTAAGAGGAACGAGGGTCAGTCGTTGTCGGACGACAGCCTGAACGGTTGAACTCTCTGACTACGGGCGGGGAGGAACCCGAACGAGGCCACGCCGAAGGGCGGAGTCTCGTTCGGGGAGGTAAACCGGCCCTGGATCCGTTTATACGGTTTCAAAGGGTATATATTTTTGGCCGGGCCCACGGGCTCAGGGATCTCACGTTAAACCGGCCTTGTGCCACATGATACCCTCGTGGGGGGGGGGTGACTAAATATTAGTCGACGTCGGACGACTC
>OZ038482.1:79866281-79893781 GCA_964036315.1 Acanthosepion esculentum | reverse complement strand
ACAAAAAAAAACATACATATTTCGATTTGCATGATATTTTTTCGTCTCGGATGTTACTTGAATTTTACCAAAAAGAAAAGTTTCCATGCCTGATGATGAATGGTTAGTGGGTTAATGCATTTTTAAAATTTAGTTAGCGAAGTGAATTCGACATTTTATCTCATTAACTTTACTAATTTACTTTTTGTATGAATGATTCATTGTAATATAAATCAAACTGCACCGCATAATTGATATATATGTGTGTGTGTGAACACACCCACCCACCAAACACACACACATATATATATATATATATGTGTGTGTGTGTGTGTGTGTGTGTGTGGAGGGTGTGTGTATTCACACACACACGCATATATCAATTATATGGTGCAGTTTAATTTACACACACACATATATATGTGTGTGTGTAAGTGTGTATGTGTGTTTGTGTTTTCTGACTGTATCCAAAACAAAGGTGGCTATAAGAAGACAAAGTGGAAAAGCTTATAAATGGAGAGTTTTTCGTATATCTGTTGTGTTCGACTTCTTTAGGTTGGAATGAAGTTCCGACCTGAATATATATATATATATATATATATATATATATATATATATATATATATATATATATATATAGGAGGAGAGAGTTTATGTGTGTGTTCCACCAAGATTTATTTAAGCAATTTACAATTTGTCAATACGCGAACAAAAGAAGTAAGGGTAGCATGGGTCTTATCAGCCGAGAAAACTAAATTGTCGTAAAGAGTTCGAATCCACTCTTTGAAAGCTTGTCTTTTTTTCGCGCTTACGTACTTGTGAAATGCATAAACCCACATTTCCTTACTTGTATCATGTTCATCTCACCCTTTTCAAAGGTCGCATGACTAGTATGCCGAATAATTGACGGATATGATTTTCGTGAAACCAAGGACTGTATCCGTCCTGCTACTTAGCGATTTAACCTGGAGATACTGTTACGACTTTCTTTCCATATTTAGACGTTGGATCCTCCGGAAACTGTTCCTCTGTGTCAAGCTTTGCGTACTAACCAGGATTCTATGATGATAATGTATTTATTACAATCGCGAATTTCTCTTTTGGTCTCTGTGATATAATCCTTCAGGATGCGGGTGATCATGGCACTCCATAGTTTGCTGTGTATTATTGTTCTTGACAATAGTTCGATCTTTTATAAGCCTTTTTGTCTTAGTCGTTCTTGTTCCATCCTCTATTTGCACGAAGATGTCGCTGCTTTCCTCTGATTATTTTCTTTCGTGGTGCCTTGTGAGTGTTATGTTCTCCAATTGTGCTTTCCTAATTACGTGTGCACAAAACTGCAGCTGTTTTTCATTTTTTATTGTTAGCAATAATTTGATTGCTCTACTTAAAATGTCCTTGTTTTTACATGCTACGTTCGGAATTGTATTGGGCAAAGTTGTTTTTACGGCATATATCTTTGTTGGAAGATTTGATGCTGATTATTATTAGTATTATTATTATTATTATTATTAGTAGTAGTAGTAGTAGTAGTAGTAGTAGTAGTAGTAGTAGTAGTAGTAGTAGTAGTGATGTTGTATTTATTTCCTTTAATTTCTATTGTTTACTGATTTCCGTCTGGGTCTCAATCGGAGAACCTAAGGTCAGAAATGATATCATGACACGTTCCACTGATAAGTTTTATAAAATATAAAATAAACCAATTTAAGATCATACATATTTTACATAGATAAAGTCCTTCTCAAGGTATGAGATGTACTTGTGAGAATATTTTTCCTTTAAAAGATGGGCTACCGGGGATCACTCCAACGATGCTATCAGAACGTTTTCTAATCAAACCCAACTCCCCAACGACAACAAAAATTATTCAAGATCCTCGTATTTTGATAGTTATTTTAAGATTTTCGAAGATACATTATAATCTACAGGAACTGTCAGGTCAGTAAGAAAACACATTTTGTTTTTGTGGACTTTGATCACTGCCTGGGGATTAAGTTCGATTGTTCTGTCTGTGTATTGTAAAGTCCCACAAAATTATTACATGTCTGTAACCTGGTCTAATTGGTATTCATACCAATTTCTTGCAGTATGCTTCCAGTTAAAACTGTAGCTTTACCAGTGCAGATATTGGTCCACCATGTTATTCTAAGTTTTATATTCCGTGGATGTTAATAATGTTCAACCTGATACAAGATGGTCAATTCTTTGTGGATATTCATTACAGAAACCAGCATTTCGGGTCAACACAATTTTTTACTATTATGACTATTATTATTTGGAACGACAAGAACGGTTCAGAACTGTTCCTAAATAGGTAAATATTGATCTTTTATATTTTATTGTTAAAACGTTCACTTGGCACACGGTCCCTTTTTGGGGGGATGTCGTCAGTGCATTAATTATTTTGCGCACGTGTCACCATTATTCTGAACATTCGTCGGTAGATTAAAATCTCTGAGGAGCTTTCTGTTCATTTCGATGTTAGGAACTTCACTTCGTGTTTAATGATATCATTTAAAAGTGATTTGTATCTCTCTCCCGAAACAGGAAGTGATCCAATTGTCTGATGTTGAATCAATATTTTTAATGTCACGCGAAGAATATTATTGTCACATCTGGTCAGGTGTTGCTGCTATATATTTGGATATCCTTGATAAAATTCAAAGAAGTATCTGCAATGTTAATGGTCCTAACCATACATCTCGACTTCAGTTACCTTTCCACCGCCGAATGTAGTTTCCCTCTCAATGTTCTATAAATACTTTCATGGTAAATTTTCTGATGAACTCGGCTCTACGGTACGTAAACTATGAATGCAAACGCATCACTAGATTGAAAGCAAGATCTTAACATTTTACAGTCAAAATGATTTGATGTAACCGTATCTTTTCTCACATTTCTTGTGGAAATCTCTTCTGGGTTCTTGAGTTTGATCTGCGAAAATTTGAATGCAATTTCAGTCATTATATTTTGTCTTTTTAAATTCTGTTCATTTATTAATTTCTCTCTTTAAAAACTTTAGTATATTCTTTCACACTCAGTAACTCCCTGTATGTTAGTAACTCTGTTGGCCTGTTTGGAATGAATGATTAAAAAAACATAACAAAAACTCTTGTCTTTAAAGAAGAGACGGCCTATACTTTACCTTGGGATCATATGAAGGTATTCCCAGCATATTAACACAACTTTTTTTCTAGAATAGGACAGGCGCAACAAAATCGTTACAAAACGTTTTTCATTGCTATGTTCAAAACAAATTTAATATAAGAAGTAAGTAATTTGCGGTCAGGGTATTTTTTTCAAACACTGCTAGATGCTAAAAAGCCGAATCGTTAACGTAAGAACTCGTGCCATTTTTTTTTTTAATATCCTTGTCAAATCGAGAGTTTAACATGATAGAAATTATTAAAACGTCACTTGTAAAAAACATCGTTTTCTCAGAGCAATCATTAAAAATGTTCATCAAGCAAATGGATCCCGTAGGACTTAGAGAGGAACACCCTTCTTCATACCTTGTGGACTGGTGCTGCCTTACTTTCCCAAGTAACACAAACAATATTACTTGACATCTTTCAACAGCAACGACAACTAAAATGGATAGCTACATGTAACTAGAAGAGAAAATAACGATATGATCAAGATAGAGACGGTTCACACTAATTTTTTAAAAAAATTGCAAGAAGACGCCATCAGTGTAGAAAGAACGATAACAATTAGTGAACTTGAGAAAAGAGTTTCCAGAAAAAATTGTTTTAATAGAAAGATTTTATAAAATTCAACCGACAGTAACATAGTGACTGTTCTGTCAATGATACTGGTTTTCCTTATAAGTAACTGTTTTATATTATTATTACCATTGAAGTATATTAAAGCATTTCCTCCTGCTATTGGCAAGAAACATGTATACAATGTTATATCAGCTGTCTGCAAGATCCAACGCGTAGGAGAGTGTTACTAAATAACTGATTTTATTATTTAAGTCCTAAAGACGAATTATAGTTCCATATCATTGAAGATACGGCAATATAATTTCAAAAGCTTTATTCTTGTTATTGGTTAAAATGTTTATATTTTGACTAGTACCATTCAGTCCTCATCGACAAATTACGTAAAAAATTTCCAAAGAGAAAAAAAAATCGATTAAAACCGAATTTTCTTAGAACTTCTTGCCAAGATATTGCGTCCAACCTATTTATTGATGATCGCAATTAAAACATTGGGATGAGGATGGCGACGCTGAAGCGGAGTAGGCGGTCGGGCGAGTGGACTGGCAAACTGCCATATATCATGCTTAGCAATTAACGAGTTCCATTATGGCCATCTGGGAACTGATGCGAGATGATAAACATCGCGTTTGTTGCAAGTCAAGAAATGTTCGATTCGCAAATAATTCTTAGCTATTCTAGGCAGGAAATCTATTCCGAAACGCCGAGTTTATAATTGCTGGAAATTGTTTTGCATTTTACAACAGGGCATTTTCAAGAGGATTCCATATGAGAAGGTGTCCTGGCATTTTAAGGCTTCCAGATATCGCCATGTTTACGATTACACCCGCAATTAAACAAATCGGTTGCCGACAGATGAAACGGTGCTGTGATCCAGGTTGGCAAAGATTTTTGCCGTGCTCTTCGGGCGTAAGACAACAATTTGTGGTTCAACAGGAATACTTATCCAGAAGCCATAATTATCTGCTCTTGCTACAAGAACAGGCTTTAGCGATGGGATGTCGTCAATATAGCTTCAAATTACGGACGTGATTATTCAAGTTTTTGTTAATATAATTTAACATGAGCATCGCTGGCAACAGTTTCGGTGTATCGTTAGTTTTTGCATTCGCCAAATTGCCTATTTACGATTGGAAAATCCAAGTAAAATTAAGCGTTGCAAAACGACAATCCACAGGGTCATGCCATTATTTGATTTGATGTTTTATTTTGGTACATTGTACACGGTGAACACACACACACACACATATATACATATATATATATATACATATATACATACATACATACATATATATATATATATATATATATATATATATATATATGTATATATATATATATATATATATATATATATGTATATTACAATGAATCATTCATACAGAAAACAGATATAGAAGTTAATGATAAAATGGCGAGAATACATCTTCGCAAACAATTTACTAAGAGACATTAACCTGGAACCTGTAAATGAATGTTATGATCCCTGTTTATAAATTTCAGTTGAATAAGGTCTTTTTTTTATATATTTACGAGCTTTCATCTGTTCCTACAGATATCATCAGGTAAGAAAATATTGTTGTTTTATAATTCCAGGTAATAACAGGGCATCGAAAGAGTAGTTTATAGTCCGAAATTTGTTCTTAGAAATGTGATATTGTTACTGGTAAGAGATTTCTTCGAGCGTGCGTCCGCAACGCTGAGGTCGAATTATTTTAAATTTTAAAATTGTGCGTTTTGTACTGATATGGCAATGGAGAATTCTTTTGTACTGGTAGGTTTTTCAGTTTATATGGCATGAACTAAACAGGGATATATATATATATATATATATATATATATATATATATATATATATATATATATATATATTAAGACATGTCATTAAATAATTAGGCAAGTTTTGTCTACATATTATTAATAGGATCCTCTCAAAATTACGGACAATTTACTTAGTATCCTTATTAAAGGAAGAAAGAAAATTACCAGGTTGATGTTTAATCATTTTATTCCGAGTACTTTCAACATTAGCACGATGTCATTATCAGGGGCTTGTTTTTTTCTAAGACAAAATTGTTGTATACATCCTAAAATTAAATTTTTCAATTTTATCATATAGATACAGGGGCAAACGTCAAGGGAGTTAACTAAGATATTGAAATGTCTCAATCTTTTTTAAAGAAAAAACTATTTAAAAATATGAGTTAAAACCTTGATATTGTAAACTATTTACTGTAAACATTTTGAAACATTTGTACAGTATTGACAATCAATTTTATTGAGGGTTGGTTTCAATTTTTCAATATAGATAGCTTCAAGAACTTTTAGTTTATGATTATTATCTACATACATACATATATATATATATATATATATATATATATATATATATATATATATATATATATATCCTTGCTTGAACCGGCATGCTTGAAATTATGCTCTGTATGGTGCGACTTGGGGATAGAAGACGTGACTCGTGGGGACACAATTTTTTGGTATAGGTAGCCTTGGATGAGTCACGAAACGGAATTTGTGAAGAGCAGTCGCTACATCGTGTCTAGTGGGTATGACGCTTGCGTCAAAGTGTAGCGGTCTGGGTTAGATTCACGGTAGTGGATGGGCACTGCTGATATATCCCAAAATAGCTCAAAACGGCCGTCCAGTGCCTCTGTCGAGGATTCTTCTAGACACGATGAATTGCTTAATTATGATTATTCAAATCCTCCTAATAATATATATATATATATATATATATATATATATATATATATATATATATATATATAAAGAGAGAGAGAGAGAGATTAAGTAAATTGTAAGACGAAATGGAAAAATATTATTTCTGAAGCGTTTCAACCTTTAGGACTTGATCAGACTGGGTTTGTTGAGGTCGTTGTGACTGTGCATGAACGAGAAACGCTGGCAGTTTCAAAATGTTTTAAATAATTTTTTGCAATGTAGCCAAATTTGTTTACATTATTTTTATATTTATTTCCATCATCTTTATTTTTGAATACACCACATTGGGATAAGAGAAAATCTGCCAATAATGGTGTAACGTTGTAAGGACCTGGACCTACATTTACTGTGACAGAAATATTGATTAAATCGCTTTGGAGAAATTTTCGTCTTCGTGAAATATTTAAAAAGTCTAGAAAGCGCATGAATCTCTAGTTCATCCCCAGTAAATTGACGTCCGGGTTTTTACAACGTAAGTATAATCAGTCAATTGCTGATAACCACTGACGAATGATTCCTGTCCGTCTACGAAACTCTGGAGTCTGTATGCTACAGGTGGCATCAGTCAGCTAAGTGACAAGCATCTTAGTTGTATTAATTCTACACACACACACACACACACACACACACACACACACACACACATATATATATATATATATATATATATATATATATATATATATATGTATATATATTCTATTCTAAAATCAAATAAACGTATTATTATTTATTATATACTATATCCTATCAGGATGTTTTACAATCATTGACAGTTTATTATCACTTTCCTGATTTTGTTCTGCCATCCGTTTCACTCATTAGGTTACTCGCTGCCTCCGTCCGCCATTCTTCTTTTCAGTGTGTCTTGTGATGTTAAGCTTTTCAGGTTCTCTATTCTCATTACGTCTCCCAGATTTGTCATTTTTCTCGTTCTGTCATATATTTTAAAAGTTTGTCCCGTTTAAGTATACAAAACCACACAAAACGCAACTAAGTCTTAAAATACCTTGTGTTGGTCACCCTCGGCAGCGAGGTGGCAGACGTCATATATAAAGAGTCACGTACACAATTCTCGGCACAGGCTTTTTCGTTTAACCGTTGCAGATGATGTCACATTCATTTGGTTTAATTTCTAATTCCAGCAATGTAAAATTGTTGAAATTTAGTCTAATATGTTTTTCCTCAGGATCACTCTCGGTTCTTTCTTGGCAATGACTGCGAGATACGAAAGTCGTCGAATATAAGAGAAAAACAATTTGGACAATTTATTGACAAACTGAACCGGATTTACACTACCTCATTTGTAACTAGGAAAGACATAATAAAAGGTTGCATGCACAGACCTTGTAGGTTATATTTGCTAAATTTTATTTGTATATATATATATATATATATATAAAGAAAAATAATGGCAGAGACCTGTACATAAATTGGAGTATTATCAAAAATGTGAAGCCTGGCAAAGTCTGTGTGAGCTTCTGATGACTTTTTCAAGAAGAATTGGCTACCGCACATACCCCACCAAAGGCGCACAACTGAAGGAAAGATCAGGGGCACTATCAAAATGCAGACATTTAAGAAAATATTTATTGTGTATGTACCAACCTGGATTAAGTGTTTCCCCCCCCCCGCTCCCTAACATCCGGTATTATGGTGGTGGAATCCTCTAAATTTTTCATTCTGCCTGCCTGAGGTCACCTAACGGTTAAAACCTAGGTAGTTCGTGTTTTAGTGTTTTTGAATATATTTTGCTCTACATCCCCAATTTGTATTGAGCCCTTTTTCATTGCACAGGGCAGCTGTTTTCAGCCTCCTTTTACAATATATTATCTTATATCTTATGTTGTGCTTTAAATTTATATATATATATATATATATATATATATATATATATATATATATATTAAAAAGAAGAGAGGTACCGCAAACTTTTTAAAAAGTTTGCGGTACCTCTCTTCTTTTTAATATACACACTTTTCTCTCGTTGGAACCATTATAACCTCTTCATTTTATATATATAAGTCTTAAGAGAAAAAAGTCAAAAATAGGATGCCATATTTGACAGTGAACATCTCTGTTGTAATGACAATATAACCACTCTGATGATGGCTCATATGTGTCGAAAGTTTAGAACGGCGACCAATATAATAAAGAAATATACACATGTTGGACAGTTTTTGTTTTTGTATTCTCTTGGAACTAAAGCCATTATACGACACTTGGAACAGCTCATGATAAAGCATAATAGGCATTCGTTGTTTGCTATATTTAAAAATATATGCTTGAACAATGATCTGCTACCCCTATACATAGATACATACACACACACGCACACCACGCACACACAGACACACACACACACACACACACACATATATATATATATATATATATATATATATATATATATATATTAAGAAAACTAAGATAATGGTAAAACAAACACAAAGACTGCCAAGTGACCAAAGATAATAAAATATATATATATAAAAAAAATAAAAAAGGAAAACAAACATAAACTGAGCAGAAACAAAATGCATTTTTCCGCACCGGTACCACAATTGTGAGTTTCATGTACGTCAGGTGCTTATTTATTATATATATATATATATATATATATATATATATATATATATATATATATATATATATATGAGCCAGTGACCATTTTAAAGTTTTTCGCTTCGTCTCTCCGGCAACCTTCAGTTGTTTGTTTACCTCTGGAATGGCGAGTCCTCAGCAAAAGGTGTTCTGCGTTCTCGATTTCGCTAAAACATACACTGTTGCCACGGTGCAGCGTGCTTTTCGATGGTAATTCGACATTAATCCTCCCTCTTCTAAGAACATGCGATGGTGCCCTAAAGAATTTCAATAGTGTGGGTGTCTATGTAAAGGTAAAAGTCCAGGACGACCACGAGTTTCAGAGGAGCAAGTGGCAAGAATCCGTGCTGCGTTTGAGGGGAGTCTACGGAAGTCCACAATTCGTGCTAGCCGTAAGCTTGCGATCTCTCAATCCACTATCTGGCGTCTACATTTGGAAACTTTCAGACTACGTCTCGTTCAGGCACTTACCAAGACCTCGATCTTTGTTCTTGTGATTTTTTCTTGTCGGGATAAAATATCACTTGTATGTTTCCACCGCTACCCACTAACCTTGATGACCTTAAACAACGAATAAGTGGATCGTGATATGCTGATACGCGTCTCTTATCACATTGATGTTGCCCGTGCTGCAGGTGGTGGCCACATTTGACACTTATAAGACAGGAAATAAAACTGTGATTAGACTACTTGTGACTTGGCTGGATTGTTCTATTGCTTTTCCTTAATAAATTTTGCGTAATGAAATCGGTTCATTCTTTTTTAATAACCCTGCATATACATACACACACACACACACACAACACACACACACACACACACACACACACACATATATATATATATAAAGAGATAGAGAGAGAAAGAAAGAAAAAATAAATTGTGTGTGTGTGTGTGTGTGTGTGTGTGTGTGTGTGTGTGTGTGTGTGTGTGTGTGTGTGTGTGTGTGTGTGTGTGTGTGTGTACGAGTTGGCTCTAAACATTTCCGGCACAACAGAGAAACTCCTCCACGAAAATTACCGTCGTTTGTTCAGAATTTGTTATGTTGGTTGTGTTCAGGACTTTTCGTAACTGGGAGTTTGACTGTCAGTATGAATGCTTGCGTGCGGGTGTGATTGTGCTACTCCATGTAAGTTCGTATTTCTTTGCTTTCATATAGATTTTCTTATTTTTCAAAAAAGAACTATTTCCATTGCACTCTCACTTCCTTCTCCTTCACTCTCTTTCTCTCCTTTCTCTCTCCCTCTGTCACTCTCACTCTTTCTCTCCTTTTGCCTCTCTGTCTCTCTCTCACTCACTTTTTTGTTTTTTTTGTTTTTGTTTTTTTGGGGGGTGTAGTGGGGGTTGCAAGCATTTTGTTTGAACGTTTTTCTCTATAGATTCCTCTGTTGAACAAACAAAAAAAACAATTATCAAGCAAATCCCAACAGAAACGACAAATTAGGCTATGGAATTCGGAGATGAGAAAGAAAGGCCTTACGAATCAAAGAAAAAATGATGTAATATTTAACAGGCTCCCCGAAGGCTTTTCACGAGCGTAGAAACAAATCTTATCGAAGGAATTTTTTAAATTTATCGTAAATGGTATTTTTTTAACACGCCGTTCACCTGAAGAAAATATTTTTTAAAAAATCATCAATTATTTCCGTATTTTTTTTAATTATTATTATTCCTATTTGGATCCTTTAATTGTACAGTTGTGAATTCTTCTTCGTGGGACCCAAAAAATAATCAACATCAGAATCGCATTTTTAATTGTCAGATCATTTTAGACAATTGGGACTCAGATTTATTTCCCACCGGGCTGAATGTAAAATGCTAGCAAACAATGTCACTAGAATTCGCGCACCCTGACAGGGAACCAACATGGCCCCATTTTTTTAGCAATAACTTTTATTAATTCCTAGAATTATGCGTGACCTCAGCTTTAACATTTGATGCAAGTTTCTTGCAAGAAATTCTACAGATTTTTACAGCAAATGTCCAGTGTTGGGTGAATGAGTTTGATCTTCAAATCTTCTACAAGGTAATTTGCTGCAGTTTGAAACAACACTTGATAGTATTCAGACTTTTACTGATCTTGCCGAGTCCATGTGCGCGATTATTTACATGTTGACGACTAATACCATATTAGGCAAACGGTCATAATATTTAGTCCTAACAGAGTTCATAATTGATAGCATAGAGCAACCAAACATACTGTTTCCCAGGTTACTAACACGAATCAGTGGTGTGACTGCGTACGCTGATTCTAAATATCTACTTAAAATTTCCCTAACAGGTTTGGGATACACACATATACACACACACGCACCGAGTATTTTCAAGCGATCCCCATATAAAGATAAGCCAGCCTCGATGGTGTTTAAATTTGATAATCAAACGGATTTCGTTTTCTTCAGCGTTGACAATAATATATATATATAGATATATATATATATATATTACACACACACACATATATATATACACATATATATTACACACACATACACACACATATATATATATACATATATATATATATACATACATATATATATATATATATATATATATATATATATATATATATATACATACATACATACACACACCCACATATATATATATATATATATATATATATATATATATATATATATATATATATATATAAAAGTATTGAACAGTTCATAATTTTCAGTATCCGATGAACGGGAAAGCCATGTAACCTTGAGTTGTACTGCCAACGTAGGTATATATGTAATTATTAATATATATATTATAGGCCTGTTTATCTACGTTGAGCACGGTTTTGTTATCACCAAAATTAAAATAAATATTTATTTGCTCATCTGTATTCGGACGTAATTGCACGCATATATGGTTGCACATACCACACACAAACACACACACAAACACACACACACACTCACACACACACACACACACACACATATATATATATATATATATATATATATATATATATATATATATATATATATATACATATAAATTGAGGCTGTCAACTTGCAAAGTGAGTATGACCATCACTGACATGTCCAACCCTTCAGTTAAACTCCACCCCGCAAGAATTGCAGATCGATAGCTGGCGGATGAATGCATCATCAGCCAGCCATCGATCTGCATTTCAAGCCACATATGAGGCATATCAAATCATCTCCGGGTAGTGGAAGGAGGCTTTGATCATCACTTGCAATGTGCCTTGTGAGTCCCTACCTGAACTTGCACACCCTAGTGCAGGTTGGACATTCAAAGCATGTCATTACGAAATCATCATATACAATAGACTGTTGGTGTTGGTGTTGGTGTGAATTCTGGTGACTGAGCAGACCCGACCTGGACAGACATATCCGATTGCATTGGGCATATGGCCAGATAGGCACCTCATGGTAATTCAGGGATCCCTTCCGAACCGCTCTCTTCACTTCTGCATATTTTTCTAATGCCCCATGGAATATATTGACGCCATCAGCAATACCACCTCTCAAAAAAACCCGCTTCTCAGTTAGAGTCTATCAGTTATCCAGACCAATATTGCACTGGTATAGTGACTCTTTAAGGCAATCTTTGTAACGAAGTTTTGGCTTGTGCTGCGGCCTTTTTTCTCATTTACAATTCTCCATACATTAAATTATTTTCGAATTCTGTCATTTGCCATACGGACAACATTGCCCGTCCATAGCAATCTGTGCTTGTGTATAAGTGTTTCCACAGAGAATGAATTGGTAGAACAATAGTATCAGGGATGTGAGACATAAAGTGGATTTCAAGCTCAGACTGAAGACAACGTTGACATATATATATATATATATATATATATATATATATATATATATATATATATATATATAGATAGATAGATAGATAGATAGATAGATAACCTATTTTTAGCAATTGTTTGTTTTTTTGTAAGACTTATCAACCATTTGAATGTTATTTAAAGCCAGGAAATATTTTTAGATCAAGAATTTCTTTCTTGCATTTTTTGTGTGTGTGGGGGGGGTATAATAATTACTTACTGATATGTCCTAATAATTAATCCATATCAGGGGGTAAAGAAATGGGTATCGATACCTTTCCCAGCCGTATTTGCGCGTAAGTAAACAACAAACTCGACTAAAATTTGAACTCCACTCCCACATTTTCAGATCTGAGCCTTTATACGTTACACCATTCACACATCCAAGCGTATGGTACCTTGTAAACCATTCGAGTTACTGACCAGGCTCAGCGTTGCTTACCTTCGGTGATTGTACGAGATATGACCGTAAGCCTCCTAATTTTATCAAAACAATTATTATATATATTATATTATAATCTAACACGATATAATTAAAGAGGTTACTGAATGTTTCGAATCGGTATGAACAAGGCCAGAAATCTGCATCGAGCGCAGAATTCTATGAGAGCGTATTTCATAGACAACTCGTAAAAAAACGCTGTGATTCCGAGTTTGAACTGAAAAGTCATTTTAGGAGCCATTAACAATAACGACTTTGATATGTTCAAAAATTTCCATACCAGAATTCAAGCTAACATTGAAACAGTTGCCATACCTTCGTACATTACGACGGACTACCGCTGGCTGATTATGTTATCTTATTATCATAAAGTATATGTTTATGTTCAAGGCAAAAAAATATATATCTGTAAACAGAACATATCCGTAGAATGAAAATTTAGTTAGCAATTCCAAGCAACATAAAAGACTTTATCTTCAGGATATTTGAAACACATTCGTTTGCGCCTAAGGCTGGTCTCCAAATGGACGAAGCATCAGTAGTCAGTCATCACATTTGGATTAAACCGTTCTTGAGACTTCGATTTCAACTCCGATGTCTCCTGGGGTGGATTATCTCATATAATGTCTATCGCTTGGAGCACCCAGATCCGTTGAACAAATTAAAATAAGAAATTGCATTTCAAGAAACACCCAGCATCACATCCTTTGATGCGCTGTTTGCAAGCTGGGTATTAAAGCAATATAGATTTCAGTTAGATGTTACTCAAGAAAGATTTCTAGAACCAACACGATTCACATGCCACCAGCTGAAGTGGCTACTAATATCATATTTATAGAATGAAATGTTGATAAATTTTCAGCCTGACTTTGGTCTCAAAATCTGACTAAAATACAGTTTATTTTGTTTTGTTTCAGAAAAGCTTCTGATTGGGCTAAAAAAATTTCTGATGTTCTCATATAATAACTGCCTACATAGTAAATACGTATAAAAAAAATTTAAAAAAGTTTCGTTATAGAAAAAAAAGATTGTGAGTCCAGATTCGTAATTCCTAAACATGATTAAAACTACTAGAATATTATCTGTCTTGTTTCCAGACAAAACATTTATTGATGCCCACTATAATTATTACAAGGTGCCCTAATCGTGAATATATACATAATGCTATAATTAGAGGTTTTAGAAAAAATACGGATTAGGGAATTGGAGTCAGTATATGTATATACATACATACATATATATATATATATATATGTGTGTGTGTGTGTGTGTGTGTGTGTGTGTGTGTGTGTGTGTGTGTGTGTGTATGTGTGTGTGTGCGCGTGTGTGTATGCGCGTCTAAATATAAAATTGAACATAGAAGCGGTGACAGTCTATTGCAGGCATAAACGCAATCGTTGTCCAGACGAATGTTTTTAGCATGCAACAGACTGTCGCTTCTTGCTGTTGATTTAAATATTTATCTAGCTGCACGTGTGTCTACATGATAAAATTTAAAAATTGTACAGTAGATATTTTTAGCGTTTTTCATTTTAAAATTAAAAATATTAATTATTCGATGAACACAAAAGTTTTGTCTTAGAAAAAGGATGAACACAACAATTTTTTTTTGTCTTAGAAATAACAAGAACCTGATGGCGACATTATACTAATGTCGAAAGTCCTCGGTATAAAATGAATATGCATGAACATGGTTATTTTCTTTCTTCCTTTAATAAGGATACTAAGACACTTGTCCGTAATTACACGCTCGGTCCATGATATCCTTAGCATCCTCATGTAGAACCACATCTCCGTCGCCTCGAGTCTCTTCTTCGTCTTTGAGGAAATCGTCCAACATTCGCTGCCGTAAAGA
Organism: Acanthosepion esculentum; assembly: GCA_964036315.1. Taxonomy (NCBI): domain Eukaryota; kingdom Metazoa; phylum Mollusca; class Cephalopoda; order Sepiida; family Sepiidae; genus Acanthosepion; species Acanthosepion esculentum. The sequence continues at coordinate 79,878,623 of OZ038482.1, read as the reverse complement.
ACAGATGTCAGGTAACAGCCCCGTATTCTTTGCTTTATTATCAAAGAAATCCTCCTGTCTCGCAATACTCTGGCCAGCTTCTGGAATGCGTCCGTGGCCATCCAAAGTCTATCTTAATCGGGTATAATTTAACAAAAATTGTGCAAAGGAAATTCGAATTATTGAAATGAAATTTATGTGAATTGCATAATAACTTCTCACGGACTGTATATATATATATATATATATATATATATATATATATATATATATATATATATATTACATGAATCATTCATACAAAAAACAGATATTGAAGTTAATGATATAAATGGCGAGAATACATCTTCGCAAACAAATTTAATAAATGACATTAACCCCGAACCTGTAGATGAATGTTATGATCCCTGTTTATAAATTCCAGTTGCATAAGGTTTTTTTATTTTTTTTACAAGCTTTCATCTGTGCATACAGACATCATCAGGTATGAAAATATATTTGTTCTTTACATCCAGGTAATAACAGGACAACGAAAGAATAGATGTAATCCGAAAGATGTTTTAAGAAATGTGTTATTGTTAATTGTAAGAAATTTTGGAGTGTGCTGTCGCAACACTGAGCTTGAATTTTTAAATTTTAAGATTGTGCGTTTTTGTACTAATATGGTAATAGGAGAATTCTTTTGTACTGGTAGGTTTTTCAGTCAATGTGGCATGAACTAAATTGTTCAATAAATAGAGGAATGTCACAGTTACTATCCGAAAGTTGCACGTCGGATCAGTTATTTTAATATCAAGTATGTGGTGCCGTTCAATTTACATTACATGAATCATTCATACAAAAAACAGATATTGAAGTTAATGATATAAATGGCGAGAATACATCTTCGCAAACAAATTTAATAAATCACATTAACCCCGAACCTGTAGATGAATGTTATGATCCCTGTTTATAAATCCAGTTGCATAAGGTCTTTTTTTATTTTTTTATATATATGTTATAATGTATAAATGAATATATTGTTTGCAACACTGCATTCTGGAATGCATATAAAATATTAAGAAAGACATTTTATATTTTCATCCCTTTTCTATTTTTGATGACTCATATGCGTTAAGATATTTGACATTGCACAACATGAATTTTAGCGAATTTGTCTATACAACAACCACATTTCCAAATATCTATTCCCACGTCAGGAAAAAAGATTAAATATAATAAAAAAAATAATTATTGTTTTTTACAATACATGTTTAAATAAAACAATTGCTGTCCAAATATACCGAACTGAACTGGGCACCTCAGCGTGGTGTAATGGTGAGAAGGCTTGTCTTGCTAGACCCGTTACTACTGAGTAGTGAGTTCGATCCTCACTGGGTGCCCCATACTTTCGGCCTCGTGCCTCATCTAAGCCGGGCTTAGAAAATCACTATACCGAACTGAACTGAACGCACACATGCATATATATGTATGCACGTATGTATAAACAAACACACACACACATATATGTATATATATATATATATATATATATATATATATATATATATATATATATATATATATATATATATATATAAACGGGTTTGTGTGTATTAAGTTGTATATATGAATATACGCTCAGTTGTATATGTTAAGTTTTTTTGTATAAAATGCAGAAATGATATATGGAACCATTACTATTCTACCTATAAAAAATGTTCTTTCACACACATCACCAGTTTTGTTTTTTTCATATCACTCTTAGAATAACATGCTTCCAAATTAAAAAAAAATCCTTTTGACTTTTCATTTTTGGGGGAATTATTATTATTATTATTATTATTATTATTCAGATATCAGTGTCCAATCTTTCTATTTATGCGTTCAACAAAAATTCCGTTCGGTCCATCATATATTTATATATTTTTTGTGACTTGCACTTTTGTTTTTACTCACGCTTTGTTTGCATTTTTTTCTTCAAATTTCTTTCTCGCTCGTTTGTCCGATTTCTTAGTCCTATCCTTTTTATAATTTTTCCTCTCCGCTCTCTTTCTTTTCTTTCCACTTTTATTTTCCCTTCTTCTATTTGAATATGGAACACAATAGAAGCAGGTACTTCCTGAGAAAACTGACACAGAATCTTCCGATATATTCTGCAACTTCCTTGGTAACCACCACTGCTTTGCAAATATTTGGCATTTTGTCCATATCTTTTTTTGTCGGATTATCTTTCCAAAGTTCGCTAAAAAAAAAAGTATCTGCATAATTACGATCTTTCAAATGCTATCGTATATATTATTAAGCGTAACTGCGGGCGCAACAAGTTTGAAAAACACCAACCTGAAATACACTGCTTCTAAAGTGCGGAAAAGTAGCGCCCGTCATTGAAATACGGACAGAATTTGAAGAGACGTGGACTAACAAATAATAATCAAATTATAGAAAGAATTGCATCTTTATGAAGGAAAATATTTACTTTGTTTAAATACTAATTTTATCCAAATAACCACGAAAATAATCGCGGTCTCACCAGTTGAGCTCGATGGCAATTTCACTTTTTCCCCGTTACCGCAGTTTAAAATAAATAGGTTTGAAATACCTATTATTATTGATGGCGTTATAACTATTAACACGAGTTTTACCTGGTGGTTCAAAATATAGTTCAACTTGGATTTAATTCCTTCTTCAGTATCAAAGAAAACAATCATCAAATGGCAATCATTTCATTCACTCGTGAAATGACGAATCAGCAATAGCAGGAAGTCGAAATCTTTTTAATCCTTTCCTCCCAAGCAAAGCAATAAACTACGAGAACACAACGGATTACTGAGCGTGAAAGAATTTGAGAAACAGAAAAACATTATTAAGGGGCGAGAGCAATAAACGAGTATAGATTAATAAGACAGAAGATAACACTTGGCATTGCATTTAAATTTTTTAATATTTACTTGCAAAAAGTGATTTTCGCCCAAAATTTATTCATGGAGAAATTTTACGTCTTAATGAAAACAAAATTGTTAAACAATAAAAGTATTACAAGTCACTCTCAGTAACTTCTCTCTCCCCTTCACTGACAAGTAATCGGTAAAATTTCCATACGAAGGACAATAATGACAGTCAATAGAGATCTTACGCGTTGTTTGTTTAACATGTTTTTACTTGTGCTAAGACGGCTAATATGATTTTCAGTAAGAAGCAGAGACAGTTGAACTTTATCTCAAGAAGGCCGTGGAAAGTAACGTGCCGACACAACCGACTCGGCCTACTACGGAACAATGCCAGTGATCGCCAAACACCTTTCCGAGCTACATTCTCAACAAATGATAGCGTGGAAATATAGGCCTTGCTTTGCTGACTATTTTTCCGGATAGTAGCAGAAGATCAATGTCACGTCGCATACGATCAGACATTCCTCCAAATTTGAGTTCACTTCACTTCACTTTGCCAAATATATATATATATATATATATATATATATATATATATATATATATATATATATATATATATATATAGCAACAAAAAAGATTCACTCGCAGTTTTGTTTTTGAACTGGACCCAGAACATCTGGAACAAATTTTGCATAACATTTTGTCATACTTGGATTTTCATACAAATTTTCAATATATTTTTCTTAATATCCGTTTCGATTCTTGAGACCCACGGGTGTCCACACTGTTCATTATTTTCAATATCTTCTCGATCTTTCGGTTAATAACACCTTTTAGGGTTCCAGCTATAGGCAAATAGTGAAACCCTGAACTGGTGTCACAACATGAAAATATAAAATACATTAGAAAAAAATTACCAGTAATACATTATTGGAAAAAAAAAATAAAAGCTCACCAGAAATACCTTTTTGAAAAAAAAAATTACCAAAGTTCACAAGAAAAATAAAATTTCGGCATTAAATGACATATAAGGAGTTGATATGCGGTTAAACAAAGAAACCAAAGTAAACCATTCTCGACCTTTACAAATCTCTCGTGTCTCTCAGACACACGCTCACGTGACATAAATTCCATCGTTCTTTGCAGTACTCGATAGTATTTCGATAATTCCTGTGGAGACAGTTTCGTTTATAACTTGGATGGCAATTCTTCTTCTTCTTCTTCTTCTTCTTCTTCTTCTTCTTCTTCTTATTATTATTATTATTATTATTATTATTATTATTATTATTATTATTCGTAGCAATAGTAGTAGTAGTAGTAGTAGTAGCAATAGTAGTAGTAGCAGTTTTCATAAGTGTCTATTAAGTGTAATCTCTTTCAAACATTCTAGAAAACTTTTAAGGATTTCAGAAAGATTCTGCTGTATGACAGGGAATGCTGAGCAATCTCCTCAAAGATGAAGAAGAGACTTGAAGTAACAGAAATGTGGTTCTACAGAAGGATGCTGAGGATACCATGGGCCGAATATGGGAGCAACGACAAGGTTTTGGAGAGAATGGAAACAAAGAGGAAACTTATACTCAACATCAGGAAGAGGCAGTTGAAATTTCTGTGACACGTAATGAGGAAGGAGGGCTTGGAAAATTTGATACACACAGGACGGTTAGAAGAGAAAGAGGGACAGGGGAAAGAATCGCGTGACATAATGGGCTTGATCAAATGGATGGCAGAACAGGGTTTGGGAGAAATAACAAAAACACAAAACTTATCAAGAGCTACAAGGGGCAGGAGAATGTGAAGGGCCATGATCGCCTACGTCCTGAAGGGATACGATTCATAAAAGAAGAAGAATACTCGCAATAGTCTCCATTCTTTCTTGATTTTCAAACACTAACAGTTGTCTTGTAAGACTGTAAAGCGTTGATCTCAAACACGCGACCCGCTAACGAACGATTTTCGTGACCAATAGCATCCTCAAATTCCTTCAAACATGTTTATTGAATTTGTCCCTCCCACTTTTCCAGTAGTAGTATTAAGTTTGACCTACCTGCCAAGTAAAAATAGTCGATCTATCCATGTTAAAGGCAAGTGGGTCTGTTCTAGTTACTCTCCCGTGACAGGTGAGTAAGAATTTGACATGTCATATTAGAGGAAAACCTCGGCATTTCGACGTGGTATAAAATGAGTAGCAAGCTTGTTTCGCTAGATCAGTTACGACTGAATAAAGATTCCAATCTTTACCGGGTGCTCCATACTTTGGATCTTGTGCCGCATCTAAGCTAGGCTAGGAAAATCGCCATATTAAGAAAAAAAAATTGCCGCCAAAAGGTTTCGCCCCCACCCATCTGTGAAGGTGATGTGTACGTATCTGAATGCGAGAATTACGCTTCTAACAGTGGGCACTCTCTTTTGTTGATGCCCTCCTTATTAGAGTTGATGTCCCCTGCTATTGGTAATACCATGGTGACGTGCTTGATTTTGCCTCTCTGCAGCTCTCCCTCCAGCATGTAATAGCCCTGTTGACGGTGGAGTAATGGATAGCGGCTCGGACTGAGGAATCGGCAGAGCAGAGTTCGAATTCTAGTGCTAATACCTTTGGGAAAGGTATGACTCCTCTTCTTCCCCCCCTCAACCAAATATAGGTAAATAGCAGGAAAGACCTTGGATGGAAACTGGTCTACCGCAGAAAGGAATGGCAACCTACTGCGAAAGAAATCTGACTCGTCAGTCATGTATCGAAAGATACATGATCACCTAAGCGTGTATTACTCATGGCACATAATTGAACTGTGTCCTTGAGTTTAATACCGCTGCTATAATACATCAGCAATCGCTAAGGAGATCAATTTTCGCCTTCATACGAGTGTGTCTAATAATGAGAACAATGATTGGTAATGAAGAAGACATACATACCACCTTCTTTACTTTGTATTATATACCTTTCCTGCAACTAAACGCGGCTATATTCCACTCTTCCACTAATAAAAGATGTGCAGTATGTCTGTTCGATGTGTCAAAAAATTGCTTTTTCATTCGTTTCTGCGACAGACTCCAAACGGCTTCCCTTGAATGCAAATTTGATTTAGGTCACATGAAAAATCAAATGGTGCTAGATCAAGACAATAAAGGTTATATCCCGGTACTGTGATACGTTTTTTCTGTCATAAACTGCTAACGCATTTTCCTGGTGGAGGAGGAAAAGATCTCCTACAGTCGAAACTTCGAACAAACGATTTTCCTGACCAATAACTTCGTCCAATCCCTTCAAACATGTTCATTAAATCTGTCCCTCCCACCTTCCACACTTTTCCAGTAGTGGTATTACGTTTGACCTACCCACCAAGTAAAAATAGATAGTCTACCAATGTTAAGGTCAAGTGGGCTTGTTCTTGTTCCTCACCCGTGACGGGAGGTAAGAATTTGACATCGCTAGATGAATTACAACTGAATAGTGAGTCAGATCTATACTGGGTAACCCATATTTTCAGCCTTCTGTCACATCTCAGCTACGCTTGGAAAATCGCCATATTCCACTAATCAAAGATATGTAATATGTCTTCTTCTCTTCGGTGTGCCAGAAAATTGCTTTTTCATTCGTTTCTGCGACTGATTCGAAAAGGCTTCCCTTGAGTGCAAATTTGATTTAGGTAACATAAAAATCAAATGCTACTAGATTAAGAAAATAAAGGTTATAGCCCGGTAATTCGATACGTTTCTCTGTTAAAAACTGCTAACGCATTTTCCTGATGGAGGAGGAAAAGATCTACAGTTGAAACTTCTTTCTTCAGTCGTAAAATTTCTAGAAACTTTTTTTAATAATATTTTTTCAATTCACTTTTACTTTATCTGGAATCCAGTTTTCTGTAAATGTGTCTTTAAAGTCAAAGATTAAAATCAACAATTTGAACTTTCTTTGATGATCATTTTCTTCCTGGGAGGCGGAAATGTTTCCCAGTATACCGACTGCTGATTTGTCTCAGAGTCCTGGCGGAAGATCAAAGCATCGTCGTATGTCATGTTACCTTCAACAAAGTTTAGGTTTCTTTAAATTCCTGCCAAAATATCCGGAAAAAAATTCGTTTACGATTTACTTTATGAATAGCGGACACAAACTTACGGTCGCCATTTGCAAAATCTTTATCATGGAATATTTACGTACCAATCTCTTTATAAATTTAGACCATTTGTTAAATGTTTCTTTTGAACATTCATGCCGATCCTTCATGTGTGTAGACATCCACGCCATTAATCATAGTCAATATCCTCACGACCTTAACAAATCCTCACGGACTAGTCGAAAACACTCTCACGTAACATACACTTTCCGGTTAGCATACGAAAAAGATACTTTTATTTTTTTCGCTGAAGAATTTCAAATAGATGCGTTGCTAGATCTTGAATTTATTTTAATTACACGACGAAAAAAATCTACTTTACGTCACTATATACGTGACAATGAACGTTGGGCACCTCGAGGCGGTGTAATGTTTAGCAAGCTTGTGTCACTAAAACAATTACGACTGAGTAGTGAGTTCGATCTTCACAGGGTGCCCCCTATTTTCGGCCTTCTGCCACATGTAAGCTACGCTTTGCAAAATCAATACGTGACAATAAACTATAAACAAGAACCCGGTTCTCGTACAATCACCGAAGTTAGGTAACGTCGATCGTAGTCAGTACATAGATGGGCGACCGCTTGGGAAGACCAGATGTTGTAAGCTTGGATGAGTACGTATTGTAATAGATAACGGTTTAGAGTTCGAACTCGGCTCGCCGACTTGCAATTCCAGTTTAGTCCGGTGTATTCATTTAACTTCAATACGCTTACGAAGGTATGAATCCAGCTTCTCCCTCCAGCTATGAGTTAATTAGTATCAGTCAATTATTATCTGAAAAAAACTCCTATAATTAAAAATATTTTCTGGCTTTAAATAACCCGTGAAAGGTTGATAAGCCGTAAAAACAAATAAATCAATCATGTAGACTATAGACGTATTTGCACATTTATTGATGTGTATCATTTGCTTTTCGTATGCAATGTTTGGTTTGACAGGAAAGAGTAACGCTTCGTATTTCACAATATCTTCGATTCCCGAAAAGGTACTTTATCTTCATAAAAGTGTATCTAGTTTCTAATTTTCTCACTTCTTCTTCTTCTTCTTCTTCTTCTTCTTCTTCTTCTTGCTAATCCTCCTCCTAATCTCCTGCTTCTTCTTCTTCTTCTTCTTCTTCTTCTTCTTCTTCTTCTTCTTCTTCGTCTTCTTCTTCTTCTTCTTCTTCTTCTTCTACTTCTTCTTCTTCTTCTTCTTCTTCTTCTACTTCTTCTCTGTTATCGTCCTTTTCATTTCTAAAACCCATTTTCTTCTTCTCTTTCTTCTTCTTGCTAATTCTCCTCCTAATCTTCTTCTTCTTCTTCTTCTTCTTCTTCTTCTTCTTCTTCTTCTTCTTCTTCTTCTTCTTCTTCTTCTTCTTCTTCTATATGTCGTGCCCCTTCAGGACGAGAGCGATCATTTCCTTCCACAAATTCCTCTCCTTTATAGCTCTTCATAAATATACTGGCCTACATGGTCAAAACAAATTATTTGGCACTGTTTACTGCGCATCACCTTTCTTAATACACCTGACTTCATCTGCGATTTTCATTTTATATCTGATTGAAAGTTTAATCTTCTTCAACACACAGACGGCATGTCACCATTATCTGGATCATTTTAATGATATTGTATCCCATTGTAGTATAGTGTTAGTTTTGTTGTTGTTCTTGTTGATGATGATGATCACGATGTATCTTCACACATGTATACTATAAAGAAGTTACCAGTATGTAGCTCGTAACAGAGAGGTTTCTGAATCCCCCACGAATCTCTTATTAGATTAAATCGATTTTTAAACCGTGGTATTGCACTCAATTTGAAAGTTGGGGTTTAACATGATAAATTATTACACAAAATAGATTTTTAACAAATCATTACCGGTTTTTTAGGAAATGCGTTTAAATATTGAGTTTAGGTTCAAAATCGCAGCGTTTGCATTCCGTCTCAATGACCAGTGAAAGCCTTATAGCACAACCTTATAAAATGCATTATAATTTTTTTTATAAGGAACACCCTTATATAATGTATTATTTACAAATTTTATATGTGTATGACAAAAGCTCATTATTGCTAAGTCAATGTATCATCAAATAAGACCTTCATTTACTTCAAAGGGACATTATACTGAACAAATTAATTATATTATAATGTTATACTGTGCAGTAGTTTTAGCGTGATTTTCAATAAACAATGCAAATTTAAAACATTTCGTCTTATAATATTATATAAGTATTATGGTGTTAAATACATTTTTATCTTCATTTTTTATAAATTATTATCTAACAAATGATTTAACAAATCTTGTTCATTAATTAACCTTATTTGTAATTTTTTACTATTTTTTACAATGTTTTCAGTTATCGAATACCATAAGAAATTGCATATTTTCTTTGTGACGATTCATGATTAGAATTCTACTTAGAATATATTTTCCCACCAACGTATCTAATAATATCAACTGACATTTATTTTTGAAATAGTAAAATTTTGAAGTCAGTTTGTAAGCAAAAACCTGCAGAAATTAGGTGTTTCTGTACATTTTTATGGCGAATGCTAAATGCTCAAAAATTGATAGAAGCTATGAATCTAATTCCCGGTGGTATGAGTTAGCAAATCAAACCCCAGCTTTTTCACTGAGTCCGATATTGATTTTCTAAAAAATGTGAAAAATCAACCTGCCCTACTCTCTTAATAGTCTTGTAAACCATAAAGCTGCTTTGGTGCTTCACGCTATTTTTCTTGTCTCGAGTAGTTTTAATTCTTTAACGAAGGATTGTTTCCAGGTACTTGAGTGATTATGGGCACAAAAGTCAACATGTTAAGAACATATTATTGTGTTTATTCTATTATTTTATGTTTATCGTATTATCCATTAGGCTTCGGAAGAACAACGATTTAATATTTCTTTTGATATTTCATTTTGTTTTATAAAGCTACAACTCTGGTCTCCTAAAGTGGCACAAATGGTCCGTCCACGTTTTGGAAAGCCAGTTTCCTGTTCTTCTTCTGTATCTTCTAAAAGGAAGGCGTTACACATTTAAAAACAGCAGATTAGGTTGGCACAAGGTTACAGCAATAGGGAGTCCAATAATAACTTACTATGCTAATGCTAGCGAATTGGCTTTTTAAATGATGTGGCTAGCGATCACGCGATAGTAGGCGCCCAACACAGCTAGTCACGTAATACTTTTGTTTTCCCGCTTTCATTACCATTTCTCACTCTCACTCTCGTTCTCTCTCTCAATCCCCCCCCTCTCCCCCTCTCTCTCTCTCTCTCTCTCTCTCTCTCTCTCTCTCTCTCTCTCTCTCTCTCTCTCTCTCTCTCTCTCCTTTTTTATTTATATAGCCTTAAGAGTTTTTTGGACGGTAAGGCATCTCCAGCTAATAATAATGAGAAAAGACAATAGTATAACCTTTAGGTCTTGAAGAATTTTACCATTTTGTTTGGAGATTAATGTCTTTTTTTTTCTTGCGTTTCTTTTTCCGCTTAATTAAAGCCGAGTTTGTATTTGCTGTTGGCTATTCATTTCAGCTTCTGAGTTTTCATATCTTTCCAACATTTTTTCTTCTCTCTTTGAGTCATCTGATTTTCCAATATTACCAAGATTTCTTTATATGCATTCCATGAAGAAAGATTTTTACCCGGAGTACATTGCTCCCAACATCATCATCATCATCTTCTTCTTCTTCTTCTTCTTCTTCTTCTTCTTCTTCTTCTTCTTCTTCTTCTTCTTCTTCTTTGCTACACCTTTACCTGTTTCACTTTTTCGAACTTTTATTCATACCCTACGATTCTTTCTTTGCTGCTTTTTTCCTGTTAGGCTCTTCTTTTATATTTTCTTTCTTCTTCGTTTGACGCCATTCTTTCCGCTTTTCCTTCTTTTTGCAAAAATGTTCTTACTTCTTTCAACGACACCTTTTAATTGTTCTTCCTGCAACACTTTTTCTTTTCCTCCTTCTTCTAACTCTTTATTTTCTCATTTCCTTCTTTTTCCGACACATTTTTTCTTCTTATTTTTTCCTTCTTCTTCTAGCGGCACTTTCTTCTTCTTCTTCTTCTTCTTCTTCTTCTTCTTCTTCTTCTTCTTCTTCTTCTTCTTCTTCTTCTTCTTCTTGCATCACTTTTTCCTTCTTCTTCCGACACTTTTCTTTTTCTTTCTCTTTATTGTGACACTTTTTTCTTTTCCTTCTTCTTCTTCCGACACATTTTTTCTTTTCTTTCTTCTTCTTGCGATACTTTTTTTCTTATCTTTCCACTGCTTGCGGCACTTTTTCTTTTCCTCCTTCTTCTTGTGATATTTTTTCTTCTTCTGCCGTCACATTTTTTTTCTTGTCTTTCTTCTTCTCGCGGCATCTTTTTTCCCTGTTCTTGTGACACTTTTCCCTTCTACTTCTTCTTCTTGTGTCTCTTTTTTTTTTCCTTTTCTTTTTTCTTCTTGCGACACTTTTTTTTCTTTTACTTCTTCTTCCGGTGAAACTTTTCTGTCTTCTTTGCATTCCTCTTATTTTTCCCGCCGCTACGCTAACAGTTTCTTCTCTCGCACTTCCCGCCTGTGAAACTCTTTTCTGATTTCTTTCTTTCCTGATAACTACAATCTTCAAAAATGTAAATGCAATATCAATCGCCACCTTCTGTCTTCTTGAATCACGCTCATCTTCTGTCCTTTCCTCAACCCTTCCCATTCTCAGTCTTCTCATTCTCTTTCACTTTCACTCTCTGCAAACCCCTGACTTCTAGTGGCATTATCGCCTTGCTTGGGGTGAAATGATAAAAAAGACAACACTTTTCTTTCTTCTTTTCTTTCGTCTTCCTCCGACTCCTTTCTTTCTTCTTGTCTTTCTTCGTTTACATATTTTCTTTGTTCTTCGTATGGCGCTTCGCTTTCTTTACCTCTGATCTTTTCTTTCTGCTTTCTCTTCTTCCTCTCCCTCCTTTCTTTCTTTTTTCCGTTCATCTTACTATATTTTTCTTTCTTCTTTACATTTCCTTCTCCTTGCTTTTTTCTTTCTAATCTTACTTTATCTTCATCATATTAAGCAAGGTTTATAATATATACTTGCAGTTAATCTTTTCTACGAGAATCTATCTCCTCGTTGCAGTAAAACATTTCGTGCTACGACTATTCTTCCCAGGGTGAACGAAACAACTGTTGTCCTTTTCTTTTTGCCTGCATGGTGTCCAATACGGGGACAATTCACCTTAACCCAATCAAAGTGGGATTGTGCTAAGACATCCTCAATTTCTTCTTCTTCTTCTTCTTCTTCTTCTTCTTCTTCTTCTTCTTCTTATTATTATTATTATTATTATTATTATTATTATTATTATTATTACTTCCTTTGATTTCTGGTGTGCACTCATTTCATTCCGGGTCCCGCCCACAGACCTAAGTCAGAAA
>OZ038482.1:79836281-79861281 GCA_964036315.1 Acanthosepion esculentum | reverse complement strand
AGAGACACCATTCTGCCTTCCATCATAATGGCTGATGCTAACCTCCATGAGATTAACTCGGTCTAGCAATTTTTGCTGACATGGAAAAATTATAATGAATCAATTTCTAGATCTGCTGCTACGAAAGTTTGTTCAATTTGTTGAATTATGTTCCTGCTATATATTTAGAGATTCTTAATAAAATCCAAAGAATAATCTGCAATATTATTGGCCATGACCTGGCATCTCAGCTTCAATCACTTTCCCACTGCCGTAATGTAGCTTACCTGTGCCTTTTCTATAAATATTCTCATGGTAATTGTTTGAATGAATTCTTCGCTATGATGGCTTGACTATATTAATTTAAACGCAACAAGCCTTGAAGCGTTGAATTGTTATCGATGCGACCGAAGGTTCTTCTAACAGTTTCTTCTCTCGCACTTGCGGAACTCTCTTCCGGTTCCATGATTTCCAGCCAACTTTGGTCTTCGAAAGTTTAAATGCAATGTCAATCATTATCTACTGTCCTCCTGATTACTCTTCTTTTATTGTTCTCTCCTCTTAGCCTTTTTTTTTAATTCTTTCACATTCAGTCACCCTTTGCGTCTTACTTGCTTTACTGCCTTGCTTGGGGTGAATAGATTAAAAAAAATAACAATATTTTGCCACCTGTATGTTAAAGTGCATATTCAATCATAATGGTTTGGAGCCATATTTCCCGTAATATTTTTTTTAAATATATTATCCTTATAAATTTGTAGCCTCATAATACAGTCATTAAAAAATGTCCTAACTTCATGACAGCTCCGACATCACTTGAGGACTTTAATGATGGCAAAAGCTAAAATGGATAGCAATTGTAACTCGAAGAGAAAATAATGCCATAGTACTTCAAACAAAATTTTAGGAAGAAAACCACCTCCCGAGCCAACCGTCAATATTGGAAAGAGCAATAACAGCTACTCGATTTGAGAAACCAGTTTTCCTGAATAATTATCCGAAGAGAAAGATTTTATGAATTTCAATCGACAGTTTCATGAATGCATGCCGAATATTTCATAAGTAAAATCTAATACTGCCATTAACATAAGGAAAGTCTAATACTGCCATTAACATAAGGGAAGTCTAATACTGCCATTAACATAAGGGAAGTCTAATATTAACAGTAAGATAACATTATCATATACAACTAGTTGGCTAAATTACATATTCTATTATAATTTTATTATTTTTTTTCTAATAGTTCCAGTATTATTTAAAAATGAAATATTGCAGAAAGCAAACAATTACAGCATATACTTAAGAATGAAATCCTAAGCACAATACACAAGTAAATATACAACTTCACAACAACCATACTTGTCAACGGGTATAACCATAACACCTATTGTACTTTGTTCACTATTTCTATGAACGACATCGAAATAACAAAACAATATTGCTTAACACATGCAGTAACTTGATTAGTAATCAATCTACACAGAAGATATATTCGGAAAATAATTCAAGTATAACTTCAAAAGATTAAAACTTTTATATAACGCAACGTTTTTTTTGTTTTGTTTTGTTTGTTTTTTTTTTTAAATGCAATATCTCTCCAGGTCGTAAACGTTCATGTCACTCGGCAAAAAATTATTTTATTCATAGCGTCATCATTCAGTCAATATATTATTAGGGTGATTAGTTGCGTCTCTATCTTCAAGAAGAGCACAACTCAGTTGTGAGCCTGTCTGCAATGATAGCACAACTGAGAACATATTGAGAGGTGCCTGGTCTGGGGGAACAGCTGCCTGACGCAGTGCCTACTCATTGCACTACAGAGGGGGATCGATCGCGATAACAATGAAAGCGCAACCGAAGTTTTCAGGGGCTAGGAAATTTCTGGCTCGGGTGTATGCGCTCTGTTGCTCTACATGAAAACGACCTTGTGTCACATGTGTAACCGTGGAGAGACAACTAAATACTAGTATAATAGTATTAGGGTTTGCAAAAAGTTGTCATGTATTTCACAGTGATGTATTATATGTCAACCAATCATTGCAAAGACCAGGGTTTTAAATCTCAAGAAAAACAAAGAACAACTCTTTCTCACACTAAATTACGTTGGCATCTTGAAAAGGTATTCTTGCTTTTTTTTTGTGGATTCAAATCCATTTCACTCACCAGTGAATATCAAGTGCAAAAAAGATTTCTTCTGCCTCAATTTAAAAGAAAAGAGGCCAAATGGTATTCTCATCTTGTCTTCTATATACATATCGTTTCGACAGATATACTCTCCAACCTTCTTCAAGTACATTTCAACCGACTCCTTAAACTTGGAATTTCAAACCGATCCCTTATTAAATCCATGTGTGTAGGTTGTTCTCATTCCCCGTTCCATAGAGAGGAGATATTTCATAATAATTAAAACTCACCAATGTTATTCATCTTGTTGTTTTGATTGACTACCTCATCTACTGAACCGGATTATGCGACTTTTCAACGCTACAAGACCTAAGGATTGAACTCACAACTACCAATGAGCCATACGGTTTTAAACCAACAATTTAATTTATTAGATCGCATGGGTCATCTCTTGTCTTATTTAGTATCAATTGTTTTAGGTTTACTATTTTTTCAGACCCAAGGTAGAATTATTCTGGAAATTGCATGAGAATTACCAAGTACGAAACGAGACACCTGAAGAAGACCTGAGCGTAAAACGGCCGAAACGTTGTGAATGTTACAAACAAGATGATCGTATTTCTATATATGTACGTCATATATATCCTATATATATGGCGTGGGCTATCAAAACTCTACACAGATTCATATACAGTGCTGTTCGATAAAAGTGACTCACCTGATTTTTTTTTTACGAAATGTTATCTTCTTCGATGAAACGAAAGTTGAGCTAAATTCAAAGGATAAGCGATCTAAAATCCGAAGCAGCTTTGAAAGCTCTTTGAATTTAGCAATAAGTACTGTCAAGCATCCGTTCAGTATAATGTTCTGGGTATGCTTTCCTTTTCATGGAACTGGTTTCTTAAAACCTATTGAAAAGACCCTCAGGAGCGAGCAGTACTTGAGAATTTTAGAGTCTTGTCTGCTCCCTTCTGCTGAAAGGGTGCAATTCGACCCCACCAAGCTCATATTTATGCAAGATAATGCTCCCTGCCACAAATCAAAATTGATGAAGGAATACTTTGATGAGAAGCAGGTGAGTGTTATGACATGGCCGCCCCAATCTCCTGACATCAACCCCATAGAAAACTTATGGAGCATTATAAAGTACAGGCTATCGAGAAAGCAGCCGAGCAACAAAGAGGATTTGATTGTGAATTTCATATCCGAATGGAATTAAATGCTTGGTGATGAGATTTGCCAGAACCTAATCAAGTCAATGTCAAAAAGGGTTGAAAAGGTTATTCAAAATAGAGGACCCATAGATTATGAAATATTTCGAACTATATTACCTATTATAAATAAATTATGCCTCTATTATTCTTTATTTAAAGCCGTTCGGTTATGTTTCTATTGATTACTAGTTGCAGTAAGTCACTTTTTTTGCACAGAGTTTTTCCCTAAATCTCATTCATATCCAAAATTATAATTATCAATAGAATACCTTAGGGTGAGTAAACTTTTTTATAGGTGGTCGGGAAGGAGTCTTTATATTAGTAAGATTAAAAATTAGTTTGACCCCTAAAATCAATTGTCGAAAAAAATTTTAAGTAAAAAAAAAAAATCAGGTGAGTCACTTCAAAGTACAGCGCGTTCGATAAAAGTGACTCACCTGATTTTTTTTTTTACTTAAAATATCTACCTTTTTATTTTCCTCATCCCCATTCAATGTTCTACAAGCCGTTTATACAAACTCGTTAGGCAGATTACTCGTTGTCATCCTCTTCCACTGTTGCCTTCTTATATCTTCCCTGTGAGTTTCAGTATCTCCAAACCTTTCTTCCTTATGTTACGCAGTGAATTCAATTGTTCCTTTCTGATTCTATGCATAAGTGTTCGTCTTGATTCTGTTTTCGTTGAAACTGCACGTGCTGCGTCCATGGTATTCTCAGCATCATTCTGTAGAACCATATTTCTGCGGCTTCAGGTTTCCTCTTCACCTGTGAGGAAATTGCTCAACATTCATTTCCATAGAGGGAGATTGAGCATGTGGTTGCATTAAAATGGAATATCATAATGATATCTCAACTCAAAATTGCTTCTATTTTTCTTTCATTTTATTGGAATACAATTTAGCAAGTCTCTCACTCTCTTCTCTCTCTCTCTCCCTCTATCTATCTATCTATCTATCTATCTATCTATATATATATATATATATATATATATATATATATATATATATATATATATATGTACAGAGGCTAAATATTACATATTTGTTTGATAAGTGCTTTTATAGCTATTAACTAAAAGATCATTAATGTCACTCTGAATAAAGATTAGACGACGGAATAAACCTCAACTATGTTTATTGTTTTATGAAAAATAATAAGAAATTTAACACTTTTTATTTTGTAATACTTTTCGTGGATATTTTGCCATATTCAAGTCGAAATTAGCTGCCATCGAAATTATATTTAATACTTAATTAAAATACGTCGGTAATGGAAAAATTTGTTTAGAACATTTAACCAATTAAATAAATGAGAAAGAATTATGTTATTAAATTTTACAAACTTGTCTTTTTTTTAACATTTTGTATATCCATCGAGATTGTTCCACAGAAATGTATACACATTTTCATTTCTGAGTATTGTTGTTGTTTAAGATTTGATTAAACTGCTTAATAATAATAATAATAATAATAATAATAATAATAATAATAATAATAATAATAATAATAATAATAATAATAAATCAAGTTGCACGATATTGGCACCCACTGAATATAAAACCCGGCATGACAGAGTGGGCCAATATCTGCACTGGAAAATTTGCAACTCCTATGGGAAGGAAACTGAAAGAAACTGGTACGAACACCACCCTGACCCGGTTACGGAGATAGGGCCTGTTACAATTCTATGGGACTACACAATACACACTGACAGAACAATCAAAGCCAACCGCCCAGACATTGTTATTAAAGACCACAAACAAAATAAGTGCCTCCTTATTGATATGACAGTCCCTGCAGACTGCAATATATCCTTGAAGATATTCGAAAAACTGTCAAAATACAAGGACCTTGAAATAGAAATCTCGAAAATGTGGCACATGGGAACATCAACAATTCCTGTTTTAGTTGGAGCCCTTGGACTGGTTGGAAAAGATTCCAGTAGGCTGATTGAAGGGATCCCTGGAAGTCCATGCCTCAAAGAGATACAAAAGATTGTTCTGACAAGTACAGCCCACACTTTACGAAGGGCTTTATCTATGTAATTATTTTTTTTATTTATTTATTTATTTTTTTGCAGTGGAAAGTGTCATGATGCCATTTCTAACCTTAGGTCCCTGGGCGGGACCCGGAAAGAAATGTGTAAACGCCAGATATCAAAGGAAATAAAAATAATAATAATAAGTAATGTGCAAACAGTTTGAAAAAGATATTAATAAACACCCGTATGAACATCACCCAACACCGGTTACAGAAATATATGGCATCACAATTCTATGGGATAGCACCATCTCTACAGACAGGAAGATTGAAAAGTTCTCCACTGCCTTAACCAAGTATTGAACTCACAACTCTTTGGGTTCTGTCACTGGATCTTACCAAAGAGGTGTGAGTTCAATACCTGGTTATGGCAGTGGAGAACTTGGAGAGGTGAATTAACAGGCGATAACTGATAACTGACATCCATTAGACATGGCACGTGGAACTAGAAAAGTCTACAGGGTTCATTTGACATTCCAACCACCTGAAGAAGGCCGGAGCGTACAACGGCCGAAACGTTGTGATAAATATAGCAACAAAGATGAGGACAATAGTCCGAATAATGTGAATAGTCTACCGCAACTTGCATTTTATTCGCCAATTTGATATTCATATTTAAGTTATTATTTTAATCTATTCTTGATTTCTAAAACTATTCAGTTGAAAGTTAATGACTACTTGATTATCTGAGAAAATAAGTTAACAGGGTTAAGTGGAGTAGGAATTTTAGGCAGTATTTTCAGTAACTTTAAATCATTCTGTAAAATATGCAAACATATGTGTCATCTTCGAAAAGAGTGATGAATAAAGTCAAGCGTTTTATGACGTAATTAGTAGCGCCCCACCACATCAAATGCTGTGTCCCTTCAAGACGTCGGCGCTTCTTGTCCATCATACTGGCAACGCGTTATCAAATGTGGGGGACAAGACCTTGTTTACTACAGCTTCGCTCTTTTTGAAAGCGCTGGAATTGGAACTGGAATCAGTTCAAACTGACGTCGTATTTTGTTAAAAGGAAACGTTGTTGTTCGTGGCTTTGTGAAAAAAGAGAACAAAACTAAAAGTTATAAATCAGACCAGGTGGAATGTGTTTTCTTTTAACGTCAGTACGATCAAGTAATCACCAACATCTGGCTCCACGAACACCCAAAACGCCTGCGGACATAGAGATGCCCAGGAGCAGACACAAAAATACCAGATTGATTATGTAGCTATCCATCGGAGAATCCGAAATTCAGTTCTACACTGCAAAAAAAAAAAAATACGGTTGTACCGACTGCCGGAGCGACTACCTTTCAGTCGTGTGCTACATCAGAGTAAACTTGCAGAAACTAAAGAAGTCCAAAGCAACAGGAAGAAGCTGCGTTCTTTTTTTTCTTCTCTCGCAAGACAATGAAACACGAGAAGTCTCTTCTATATTCCTTCCTCCGTAGTTACCTCGACGCCCATCATTTATTAACATCTTACTCTCATTCTGTCACGTCTCTCTCCGTTGTGCATGCCCCTTTTCCAAATTGCAAATGGCGGACTAAGAATATATCGAAAAGTCATAAGGGTTTTTTTTATGCTTATTAAATATTTTGCATGACAAAATATGTAATACACCATGTGAGGATTGAACCGCCTACTAAGTTACGATACACACAAGATTGTTTAAGCCTTTCTCTACTGCAGAACAACCGGAGAAATAATTTTATTTGAAAATCTTAAGATATTGTTACTTAGTAGAAAATGAATGACTGACACCGAGTCACGTCTGCTTGAACTCTTATGTACATTTTAGATAAATTTTGGGATTCATAATGGCTACGGTTTATCTTTTCCAATTAATTAAATAAAAAGTATTAGAAATTTAATAACACGAAACTGAAAATTAGAATTTTGTTCTAAACAAGAACACATAACATTCAATTACATTGTGGAAAAAATATACCATACGAATTACAATTATAAGTTTAAGATATGAATTAAAGCGAGGGTAATTAAAAATATGAAAAATAAATGGGTATTCTTTGTTTGATACAATAAACAATGTATAAACAATTCTTAGGATTTCGCAATATTCAGAGTTTTCTTTTATATTTAAATAATTATAATCTAGAATATGCATCGTCTTTACTTGATAACTAGATGAGGATTTCATTATAAAGCAACAATGGGGTAGACAACGTAGCGGTAATAATCAGTGTGTTACTTTATATCTAAATAATGTTTATCCGCCACATTACAAGTGTAAACCAGTCAGAAGTGTGAGTTAGCGCAACTTTGTTCAAGTTCCACAGCCTATATTGCAAAGAGGGCGATGCGTCTCACGACCCCGCCTCCAATTGGTCAGTATTAAGATGAGACACTAGAGATATATGCGAGGGTAGTGTAAATGTAGTCGGCGCGAAAAGTTAAATTGGTATTCCGAGTTCAAATTTTGATCAAGCCTGTTTCGTTTCATTAGCACTTTTCTGAAAAATAAATTTCTGGAGAAATCTTCCTCCAGCTGTGTGTTAAACCGTTGAAACTGTTAGATGTAGACGTCTCTTCTACTCCAATAGCTTCATGTCTCGTACATCTCGCCTGTGGAACTCCCTTCCTTATTCCTGTTTCCCTGACAAATACAATCTCCAACTATTTAAGTGTAACGTCAATCGACACCTCCAGTTGCCTTGATCTATCCACTTCCCTTCTCCACATCCTTTCACCTTTCATTCCTATCGGCTCTCGCTCCAAATCTTCTGTAACCCCCTTGCCTTGATCGATCCACTATCTTTCTCCACATCCTCTCCTTTACCAATCCTATCTGCTCTTCCTCCAAACCTTCTGTAATCCCTTGCGTGCTAGTGGCTTCCAGACTTGCTTGGGGTAATAAGCTTAAAAAAAAATGTCTGGGCAAACTAGATTCTTTAGCCTTTATAGAATAATCAAAGTAAAAGAAACTCTGGATTCTAAACCACCGTGAAGATTAATACGCTTTTTCATGTGGCTGTTTTCCTCTAGACACATCAACTTCCGTTATGGCACCAGTACATGAGATGCCCCTACAATTCTAATGTTTTCGAATCTAGTGATCGTTATTGTGATCGGAACCCTGGAAGTAAAATCTCCAGGACCAGGTTCATCAGCAGTAATGTGAGCGCAATTTTGCCCGTAGCCATGACCAAGGATTTACATTGCTTACTTCCGGACTTCCGACGCAAATTATAAGTACAATGGATTTTTCAATAACAAATTTATAAGTTGACAACTATAATATCCTTTTTTGTGTGAATTTCTGAGATTATTTCTATTATTTATAATTGAGCTAATGTTTTCATGTTTGTTATCACAACATTTCGACCGTTGTACCTTCAGGAATTCTTTAAGTGTCTATAAAACCGCGTAACTATCAGGGAATTACAACAATAGCCTTGTGGATTTTTATTGATTAGTTTTCTATGGATTATCAACCTTTTGCAGGTTTAATTTTTTTGGGGGGGATATTAAGTATCTTTTTGTTGGAGATGATAAAGATTCAGTGATGCCAATCTTAATAATTAACCCATAGCTGGGGGAGAAGAGGTGGATTCATACCTTTCCCATGGTTCTTTGCGCGTAAGTGGACTAGAATCGGAACTCGGCTCTCCGCTGAACAATTCCGAGCCATTATTCATTACAGCGCCCCAACAGTCAAGCTTGCAGAACCCGGTATTCACAAGCGATGAACAGGTACTGACCAGGCAGGACGTCGATTAAATTCGGTGATCTTACGGGAACCGGTGATTCAACGCCTAGTGGATTAAAACAGTTATGTACCCTCCTCGTGCTGGGAAGATCTCGGGCGACGGCGTCAATTCGATAATAAAGTTGCATTCTTCTCTCAGTCGGTGATCAGTAGTTGTTTTGAGTCCAGAAGTAAAAGTAATTTCAACATAAGGAATTTTAAACTTAACAAATTTATTAATCACATTGCATTTGAGTTGCATTTGAGTCACATTTTCTGCCTATCCAGGTGGTCGCTCTCTCTTCAATGAGGAGTTTTTTCAGACATTTTCTATGCCTCTTGTTCAGCCAATCAAAATCGACTTCCTTATTTTGTCTTCCATCTGACCTCTAAGGTCACCCTGAGGATGTCCGATCATTAATACACTTCCTCTAAAAAAAATAATAGCTTGCTAAACTGTTATTTAATAAAAGCGTTGTTCCCCGAATTTGGTGACACAGGAACTGGGCCGGGTGTGACAGACAAACTCACTGGAAACAACGCGTTGTCAAATGTGGTGAACACGATCTTGTTTACCACAAAATACCGTTTTTGAGAGCTTTGAAAGCGGAAGTTGAATGAAAATCAGCTGAAAGTGACGTCGGATATAGTGGTTAAAAGGATACACATTTATCGTATAGTTATACGTGTTTGTTTGTTTCTTTTTTTATACGATTATGCCATGATTGTACTCTCTACTAAGTAAGGATATGTAACACTGGCTTAGTCTTTTTCCACTACAAGACGTTCAGAGTATTATTTTTATTTTAAAAAACACCGTTACTCAGTAAGAAATGCATAACTGCGACATTAACAGGCTCTTCTTCTATATGACATGACCATTCAGGACGTAGGAGATTGTGGCTCTCCATAATTTCCTGTCTTTGATAACTCTTAATAAATTTTGTCTTTTTGTTATGTCTCCTAAAACGTGTTCCTTCATCCATTTAATCAAGTTCACTAAGAAAGTTATGCATTGTTTTCCTTTGCCCGTCTTGCTTTCATTCTGTCCTGTAAATACAAAATTTTCCAAGATGCATTTCCTCATTTTGTACCCTAGAACTTTCATTCGTCTCTTCCCGATTTTATGTATAAGTTATTTTTTGTTTCCATTTTCTCTAAAACTTCGTCGTTGCTCACATGTTCAGTCTATGGTATCCTCAGCATCTTTCTGTAAAACCAAATTTCTGTTGCTTCAAGTCTCCTCTTCATCTTTGAGAAGATTGTCCTGCATTCACTGCCATATCTAAGTATTGATATCACGTTCAGTAGTCTTTTCTTTACTAAAAAGAAAATAAGTACTAAAAATGAACAAAGCCATGCATCCCTAGATATAATCTACCCGTTAGTTTAAAGAAAGCGTTCAGTTCGAAATTCTCCGAAGGTTGCCTGGATAGACAGATTCCTCGTATCACTTTTGACACACGCGAATCAGCTTTTCTACGCCAGCGACTAGTACTTGAAATCGTCCGAGGCAGCACAGCTGCCATTATAACAACCAGAAAGCATGGGTCAACTCAACGGATTCGCCAACTGACGTCATGTATTCATCAAAAGATTAATTTAATTGAATTGTAACGAACTTTGAAATATGAATACATCCTTCTTGGAAGACGACACTTTCTCTACTTCTTTGATATGCCATGACCTTTTGAGACGTGGCCGATCATTTTTGGCTTGATATTTTAGACGTGTATCTGCCTTCCATAAATATATATATATATATATATATATATATATATATATATATGTGTGTGTGTGGGGGGGGGGGGAGCGCGCGCTGTATTTCTAAATCAAATAAATGTATATTTATATGCCATGTCCTTTCAGAACATCGCTTGGGAATACCAGATACTGTAATCATGGATGTGGTCCCATACACACACATATATATATATATATATATATATATATATATAGTGTATTCCCAGTATTCTTCAGTAGAACGATATTCGGTAACCCCAAGTCTCTTCATCTGTGAGGAGATAATCCATCATCATCATCCCTTTGACTTTTGTAATCGTAGTTGAGAGGGATCCGAATGCAGAAGCTACACTAATCTCCTCTACAACAGTCTATCAACGGCGGCCTTCAGCAATTCTGGTATAGTCATACCTGTCCATTGTTTGACATTGTCCAACCAGTTTTTGAGTTCTCTCCTACGCCCACTTTCAACGGTGCCTTGCAGGATATTCTTGCAAAGGCTGTCATACCTTGTAATGCGTCCTAATCACGCCATTTTTCTTTGTTTGACAGTGGCGAGAAGGGGTTCCTGGTGTCCCTCAAAACTAGGAACCTAGGATTATCCAGCATTCACTGCCATATAGGAGGAGTGATATTACATATTTTAGTGCTCTTTTCTTTGTTTCTAACTACATTTTCTTAATACATTGCTTAGATTTTGGAAGGCATCTTTCGCTATCCCAATTCGGCTTCGGATTTCGCTGTAGCATTTTCTGTCTTCTTTTAAAAAATTTCCCAGATATTTAACTTTTTATACCTGCGCGATTGTCAATCGCTGGCATAGAAAAGTTGTCTCCACTTTGTAATTCGTATGTTCCCTTTTGCTGACAACTATATGTTCTGTCTTCTTAGATTTGATGTTTAATCCTTTCTTCTCACTTCCCTTTATTACCTTCTGTATGAATTCTGTAGTTTCCTTTCTCTGTCTGCTATCAACATTGTGTCATCTGCATATCTAATGCTATTAACATTGTTTCCGCCAATAACGAATCCGGTAGGACTTTTAATTCTGTGAGGTCTGCTTTAATGTAAAGGTTGAATGACTGCTAAAAAGACACATCCTCGTCTTATGACCCTTCATGTTTTTGTGTATATACTGAATTCATTTTTCTATCTGTAAGCAATTTAAAACCGATCCGCTATTTTAGCATAACATCAGTAGCAACTGTATTGTGGTCCGTTACTGCTTCATTCATCGTTTCCTTAATAAGCTGGAAATCTGGACGGGGCTTATAATATGCCAACTGCCTCTCTCTCTCTATAAAGGCAAAATTCCGCGGGGTTAAATTCTAACACTGATATAAACCCAGCTATAGGTTTGTAGGTTTTTAGAATGTATAATAGTATTCGCAACAAAAACGAAGGTTATGAGACAATGTGGAAAAGCTATAAACGACACGTTTCTGGTTTCTTCAGGCTATAATAATAGAAACACAAAACATTATGTAAATGCGTTGGATCCCCTGAGGATTGGTGGGGACCATAAATCATATTACCTCATTACATCCGATGACTGATTTAAAATCAAACATATATATTTAAAACAAACAAAGAGACAGGCATTCACTCTCTTGTGTCTAGTCATTGGAAGCAGACACTCTTGGCGAAATGCGTCGTTTATAGATTTTTCCAATTTTTCTCAATATCTTCATTTACTGTAGTGTAAAATGGGGCCTATGTCTACCTAACAATTGATTCATGACGATTTTGTCATATGAGATTTCTAATCGACATTAAATAATCCCATAATATTTTCATGTCGTAATATTAACCAACTTCAAACCTAACCATAATGCGCTTTTATCAGACGTTGCGCAATCACGTGAGCCGACAGTTTTTGGTTACAAAGGGTGTCATTATTAACTGAAACATTTCCAGTTAAAAATCTACTCAGTCTATTTGGAGTTGTAGATTCACGAACTTCAGCTTCACTAAACAATGAACATGTTAATCTTCGTACAGCAAAGAAGCTCCAACACCCCCCTCATCCCCCCCCAAAAAAAACTCAATATTTCGGCTGTCAGGTTTATATCACTCGTTACTATCGTAGGTGTACATTTCTGAAAGTTATCTGGTAGCCAATGATGCGTGAACATTCCATTTGTCTAAAAATATTAACAGATTATTAATACTTGAAAAGTTTATGCCTTTTAAAGCGGAAAATCGGAAACTACATTTTTGTTAACCTGAAACACACATTATATATATATATATATATATATATATACATATATCCAAGTTTAGGATTGGTATATACGGAATGAAATCCAATAACCAACAATTAATATTCTTTAAAGAGTGCTCAATACAGAGTAGAGCAGATATAATTATTTATTTGAATATTACAACATAAATATGTTATAAAATCACGACAAAAGTAGCCATTTTGTTTCAACACTTCTTGTGTCTTGTCAAGTGATAATATAGAATATATTCTATATTATCACTTGACAAGACACAAGAAGTGTTGAAACAAAATGGCTACTTTTGTCGTGATTTTATAACATATTTATGTTGTAATATTCAAATAAATAATTATATACATATATATATATATATTAAAGTAAAAAAATCCGTTGTTATATAATGCAACTGGATCCTAGTAATATAAAAATGATCCACAAAGAGTGCTCGATGTTTGTTTTTTTTAAACAGAGCAATATAATTAATAATCACTCCTTTTACCTTTCATGGGAAATAGGCTATTTTGGCAGGCGATGTAAGTGGTCGTCAGTCTTTTCAACACCAGTGAGATTAGATTCAAGACAAGCCCTAAGTTGGTCAACTTTAACGTGCCGAAAACACATAGGTGTTTTTCAGCAAATTAAGGTTTAAGTTGACACTTTAGCTTCCAATATCAGTCCCTCACAGTTAACTGCTACTTAGTGCTTCCTCTAATCTTACAGACGTGAACTTCATTCCACTGCGGAGTTGAAAAGACAGACGTCCACTTTCGGCATCAGCCAAAATAGACTATTCCCCATAATAGATAAAAGGATTTGTTTGATTATCATTATTATTATTGTAATATATATATATATATATATATATATATATATATATATATATATATTATACTGCAGTGTTAATTGGCTAGCTTTTAAATTCGGATCATATAATCATTACTTTGTCTGATGTCATCACAAATGTAACCACACTTTTCCGGTGTCTGTTTTTTTTTATTTATTTTAGTTCAACGAATCGGTAGTGATTTATTTATCTGTATCTCACTTAGTTAAACCGTTATTTAACTTCGCTTTTTAAAATTGTATTCCCCACCCACGTCTTAAGACATTTCCTGTTCTTCCTTCATCCATTACACCTCTCTCTAGAGCTTTCATACATTTCCCTCTCACCCTTGTTTCTTACTCCCACATATACAGTCTCACTGAAATTTTGTTTTTATACCTGGAACTATGTTTTCTGTTTCCTTTTGAATTTGTAGGTCTGATGAATTGGATCGTGATTACGTTTCCAGTGTAATAAATTATAACCATGGAATATTAGTGGTTGAGTCTTTTATATTATATTCTTTCTCTGTACTGTACAATTTGCTTTACCTGTATTTTATCATTTTGGAAATCTATCTATCTATCTATCTATCTATCTATCTATCTATCTCTCTCTCTTTATTTCTCTCTCTCTCGCTCTCTCTCTCTCTCTCTCTCTCTCTCTCTCTCTATATATATATATATATATATATATATATATATATATATATGAAGAAATATAGTCTTAAAGTGTGCTATAGTTATGGGATAAAGTGCTCAATATCAGAGATAGAGCGTGTGTAAATATAAAAGTGAACATAGAAGTCAACACTTAGAGGCGACAGTCTGTTTCATGCTAGATGCAATCGTCAGGCCAGTTTCATGCTAGATGCAATCGTCATGCCTGACGATTGCATCTAGCATGAAACAGACTGTTGCCTCTAAGTGTTGACTTCTATGTTCACTTATATATATATATATATATATATATATATATATATATATATATATAAAGGATTAATAAATTTATTTGTTATCCGACATTTTTTTTATTACTTGAATGGTTATTATAGTAGACATTTTGTAATTGAAATAGATGCCCTAGACACGTAATACACAGTGTTTGAGGAATAAAAAAATTGGCGCGGGGTCTACTTCAAATAAGAAATATCTGCTTAACAGTCTGTTTCACGCAATGGGATTTTCAAATTTTAAAAATGGACGTTTGTTCTTTTGAACGCACTTGGGCTATATAGATCTTCGTCACGTATCTTCAAAAGAAAAGCGTCGGCGTGCCGAATGTTCAGAATGATTTCGTTCTTTTTGTCTATAAATCCATTTACGTTATCGAATTCTATGATTTTCACTTACTCTACTCTACATAGAATAAAAATTTCATTCTGCTGTTTTTTTTTATGTTTAATTTTTTTTTAATATATCCCGTTGTACTACTGGTGTATTAACTTACTTTTTTACTTCCTATATTTGTTTCAACAACACGGTGTTAATTATGTATTTTAATAAATGTTCGCAAATGGCTAAATTAGAACTCTTAGACAGAACACGTAAGAATAGGAAAATGCAAATATTTACAGGGTACGGAAGAAATAGCTCCCACATATATCTCCCAGAAATGATTCTAGGACAACTGCCGGACGCCTTATAAGGACAATTGCCCGATGGAAAAATGCCCGATTGAGACAATTGCCCGACGGGAAAATGCCCGATATATATATATATATATATATATATATATATATATATATATATATATATATCGTCTGGAAGAAGTAACAAAAGGACAAAGCGTTTTTGAGAACTACAAGGGATAGGGTGAAGTGGAGAGCCATGATCGCCTACGTCCTGAAGGGACACGGCACATAGAAGAAGAAGAAGAAGAAGAAGAAGAAGAAGAAGAAGAAGAAGGAGGAGGAGGAGGAGGAGGAGGAGGAGGATTGTCCTTATCGCGCAGTTGTCCGCTGGGTTCTCGTCAGTCGAGCAGTTGTCCGGATAGCCCTAGAAATACATCCCACATGAATTAAATCTGACAATATATATATACATATATATATATATATATATATATATATATATATATATATATATACATATATATATATATATATATATATATATATATGTATATACATATATTTATATATATATATATATATATATATATATATATATATATATATATATATATATATATATATATATATATATATATATATATATATATGTCGGTTCCCATAAGATTTACAGGTTCGATACCTGTCGGAGAGTTCATAGTTTTATACGAAATTTATCGAACATTCATGCCGCTAAATGTAATTAATAATGTTTAATTAAAAACAGAGCATTTACTTGAATAAATTATGTGTATAAAAATAATGTATGAACAGAAAATATATATATAGATAGATAGATAGACAGTGCCAGTGATATATATATATATATACATATATACATATACACATATATATATATATATATATATATACATATATATACATATATACTAAGCTTTATATATATTTATATATGTGTGTGTGTGTGTGTGCGTGTGTGAGCGGACGCGCGTACATGTATAAATGTGTCCCAAAATAAATTACACAAAAAAACATTAATGTAGATATTTCATCGATTTAATTTTGGGACGTTTTCGTATGCATGTGAATAGATGTTTGCTTGTTTGTTTGGCCATCTTTCTCATCTGTTTTTCTTCCGTTTCACCACTACAAGCCCACCCTCTCTCTCTCCAACCTCGTGCCAACGTGCAATTCGGATCTTGTTAATCCTGCTATATATAGTTGAACTGCCTTAGTAGGACGCACAGTTGGAAAAGCGACTCCACCGAAAACTTCGGTCCTTCTCTTTCTTTCTTTCTTCCTTTCTTTCTTTTTTCTTTTATTTCTAGCTTTCCAATTTGTAGATCGAAACCTTTCTTCTCTGTATCTCTTTCTCATTTCCTACGCTTTCTTGCCAATTGATCGCATCTCGCAACATCGAGTTTCGTAAAACGCCGTCATTAATCCAACGTCTCTTCGCATGAGTCGCTTACTCGATACGCCAATCCGATTAATGCGGAGAGTGCATTACATTGCTAAATTGTTTGCTCAGGGCATTGCCGAAAATACCTACCCTCTCTCAAGCCCATCTGTTCCCTCTTTTAATTTCCCTTATCTCTTTTACAGTTTCTCCATAACTCTCTCTCTCTCTCTCTCTCTCTCTCTCTCTCTCTATCGGAATATATCTTGTCTCTTCTCCTCCCTCTTTATGCTTCTCTGTCCTCTACAGTTTTCAGTTAAGTAACTAAACATTAAATAGTTATTGTTTTTCCATGTTCGTTCGAGCGTAGTAAAATGTGTTAGCTGTTTTGTGTAAAAAAACACACACACAGGAAATGCGTGCATGTAATTCAGTTTGTTCGCAAGCATAAATACTTATCTATCTATCTATCTATTTATCTATCTATCTCTCTCTCTCTCTATATATATATATATATATATATATATATAGAGAGAGAGAGAGAGAGGGTGTATCAAAAATAATGGGGGCGGGTTACTCACACTAAACAAGGACAAAACTCCATATGCCCCCAAGTTCTTCATTTTTGAGTTATTAAGTTTAAAGTCTGGAAACCCAATCTGATACAGCCGTGCAGCCTCGCGTCCATTACCGTTCGCACGGCCGTATGTAAAAATAATATCCGCCTACTAAAGATATGAATATCCTGCAATTGTTAAACGGAACACTTCTCAGTTAACTTACTACTACACACTTTAAACGGTGAGGACAAACTAGCCACAAATGTGCACAAATTACAAATATCATTTATATTGTTTACATGGCAAGACAGTGACATCTACCTTAAACTTTCTTTAAACTTAATATCTCAAAATGAAGGATTTGCAGACATATGCTTATATGGACTTTTATTCTTATTTAGTGTGAGGAACCCGCCCACAAAGTTTGTAAATATATATATATATATATATATATATATATATATATATATATATATATATATATACATGAAATGATAATTGGAAAAATCTTAGATTTTGCCGACGCGTTTCGTCTTCCGTTTAGTCTAAGATTTTTCCAATTGTCATTTTATACCAATCTGTCTTGTCCCTAGAATTGATCTGGGAATTTAACTATATATATATATATATATATATATATATATATATATATATATATATATATATATATATATATATATATATATATATATATGGGGGGGACACTTCGAGGTTGTATAATGAGTAGTGTGTTCCATCCTCAGTAGGTGCTCCATTCTGTTGGCCTCGTGCCACAACTAAGCTACTCTTAGTAACTCGCTATTATTGGGCAACGTGGTGTGGTGTAATGGTTAGCAAGCCTCTCTCGCTAAAACAGTTACGACTGAACAGTGAGTTCGATCGTCACGTTCCTGCCCCATAATTTCGGCCTTGTGCCACATCTAAGCTACACTTAGAAAATCAATATGTATATTTGTGTATGTGTATAAAGTTTTAAATACGACTAAAAATATATCTGTAAAAACAATATGAATAAAGACAAACGAAGACATTATCTTAGCCGATGTGTTTCGTCTTCTGATGGCAAATGTAAGGATTTTATTTTACGAAAACTATGTATAAACAGAAGTAAACATATTAGTTTTTCAGAATTTAAAAATTTAAAAACGCTCATAAATATACATCAGGCTAATTGGAAAATCAAGTGAAATCATAGAATATGCTAATTGAAAAAATTTAATGTGTAATAAACGAATGTGGGAAAAACGCTGTTATGGAAAGTTTTTAATAATGTACTTATTAATTGCATTGGTGTTCCAGTTCGCTTCGGTGATCATGTATCTTTTGATACATGACTGATGAGACGAATTTTTTTCCGCAGTATGTTGCCATTTCTTACTGCGGTAGACCAGTTGCCATCTAAGGCTATAGAACCCAGTCAGCTATTTAACCAGAAGAAGGGGACTCATAACTTTCCCAAGGCTATTAGCACGTAACGGATTCGACTGGAATTCGAACTCAGATCTCCGATCCTTTCAATCCGAGCCGCTATTCATTACTCCACTGTGCTTCTACTACTGATGGCTATTATTGTAAGTTTAAATGTTTATATACCTGAAAAATTTTAGGGAAAAATCCTACTTTACTTAAGAGAAAAGGAAATTTACTAAGACACAAATGCATAGAACTTTCTTTTAATGATAGATCACACTCAGTAAATTTACCTTCAGGTTCTTACATATGATCTTTCTTAGCAGACCTTCTATTATTAAAATTATTATTAAAAATTATTATTAAAAAGTATTATTAAAAATTATTAAAATTATTATTAAAATATTATTATTATTAAATAATTATAATTAAATTATTATTAAAAATTATTATTAAAAATTATTAATAAAAATTATTAAAAATTGTCATATTTATTAACAAATGTGATAAGATTGTAACAAAAAAATCGAAATTAAATGAAATCGGCCAGACTATATACCCAAAACATATATTCATTTTTAAATACACCGCCCCTCTCCTGCATGCGCATGTGTAATCATACGTGTATACCCACCCAAAAACGCATTACAAAAAATAAATTTAAAATATCACCGTGCACAC
The DNA here is from genome assembly GCA_964036315.1 of Acanthosepion esculentum. NCBI lineage: Eukaryota > Metazoa > Mollusca > Cephalopoda > Sepiida > Sepiidae > Acanthosepion > Acanthosepion esculentum. Next base: position 79,841,820 of record OZ038482.1, on the reverse strand, counting down.
TACTTCAGACACATGCGTAATTATGTAAACGTAATCATCGTTTTAGATCAATGATCTCCTAGACGGCGAAACGCGTCGCATGAAAATGTTTTTTTACACTTTGTTATTGATTTTCTAAAAAAAATTTATATATCGTTTTGCGATAGATATCTAGGTAGATAAATAGATATATAAATAGACTACGATAATACAGATCGGCAGGTAAATGATTGTTTCTAAAATTAAAAAAAAAATAATAATTTTAATTTAAAATTTAATTATTCCTTTCCTTCATGCACATGTGTAATCACGTCAACGTAAACATTACTTTATTCGGAAACGCGCTTCACGAAATCTTATTTCCATTTTTTCATAGTTTTCAATATATATATATATATATATATATATATATATTAATTATATTAAGAAACAGATGAATTTAAGAGTTCATGGTGATTATAATTTATTTCCTTAGAATCTAAATTCGATTATAATTCCTCAGATCAACAATTTCAATTCTAAGGAAATAAATTATAATCACTATGAACCCTTAAATTTGTCTGTTCCTTAATATAATTAATATTTGCTCTGTTTTTACATTGAGCTCTGTGGATTATATCCTCCCTATATACGTATATATATATATATATATATATATACGTATATATATATATATATATATATATATATATATATATATATATATATATATATATATATATATATATATATATATATATATATATATATATATATATATATATATATATATATATATATATATATATAACCGAATGGGTAAATACAGGTAGGTATACGACCAAGCTATCGCATACAAATATATATAAATGCTCTATAATCTAAGAAAAAACAGTGACCAATGTTAAAAAAACAGAGCAATTTAATATATATATTTTAAGAATTATATATAATACATTACGTTGGTTCCTCTTCGGGGTGTAATGGTTAGCAAGCTTGTCTCGCAAGATCAGTTATAACTGAAAAGTGAGTTCGATCCTCACTAGGTACACCATACTTTCGTCCCTGTGCCACATCTAAGCTACGCATAGAAAATAATCACATTTTGGGGAACCTCGGCATAGTGAAATGGTTAGCAAGCTTGTCTAGCTAAAACAGTTACGACTTAATAATAAGTTCGATTCTCACTGGGTGTCCCATAGTTTCGGCTTTGTGCCACATCCAAGCTACGATTAGAAAATTAATATAATAGCTTACATTAATTGCACAACTCCGAGTTTCATTATTAAGCGCGCGGACACCAGTGCTTTTGTACGCGCATAAATGTGAATATCTGTCCTTCGGGTCCGATGAAGGCTTCTTTTTTGTTTTCCTCCAGTTCCTTGAGGAATCTGGAACAGTGTGGGCACGGAAAGTCTATTGATGCAATCACCGTTTATTCAGCACTGTGGTGTGGTCTTCCGGCAGTGCTGAGTCTTTGACGCCGGCCTCCTAAAAGTGGATTGGCTTGCCAACGTGAACGTTTTCCGGCATGCTTATCCAGCTGATTTTTGTTTGGTTTCGACGGAATCATCGCAGCTATTTATTTATTCTACCTGAGCGTCGGTGTCATTTGCCAGATGCCAGCTCTCGATACGGAATATATCTTGAAATGAGAGAGTCGCATTATTCAAATGCAAGCATTTTTCCCGCTTTACATTTTTGCCTTGCGCCTTTTTTCTGACATGCATTCAAATGTTAGATATTTCATTTGAAATAACCCAGACACGTATTTGTCTACAATATTACACGATCAAGCAATGGATTGCGGCTCGGAATGCGGAATCGGAGAGACGAGTTCGAATTCCAGTCGAATTTATTCTAATAACTTACGTGCTATTACCGTTGATAATGCATTACTTCTCCCCTCAACTATGGATAAATAGCATGACACACTGGGGTCTGTAGCCTTGTGTGGTAGTCGGTCTAGAAGAAAACTTTGAATTCAAATCGGCTTGGAGACTCGCGGTGGAATTTTATGCAAGTCACTCGTGGGACTATCGTGTTACCGAGTAAGCTTGTTGGATCTCCATACGTCGAAATCGACGGGAGAGTTCATTATATATATATATATATATATATATATATATATATATATATATATATATATATATATATATATATATATATATATATATATATATATATATAACCGAATGGGTAAATACAGGTAGGTATACGAGCAAGCTATCGTATACAAATATATATAAATGCTCTATAATCTAAGAAAAAACAGTGACCAATGTTAAAAAACAGAGCAATTTAATATATATATTTTAAGAATTATATATAATACGTTTGGTGGGTTCCTCTTCGGGGTGTAATGGTTAGCAAGCTTGTCTCGCAAGATCAGTTTCGACTGAAAAGTGAGTTCGATCCTCACTAGGTACCTCATACTTTCGTCCCTGTGCTACATCTAAGCTACGCATAGAAAATAATCACATTTTGGGGAACTTTTTGTCGGCATTTGATAACCCATTGAGGCTGATATGCCGTAAAACAAACCAAACCAAACCAAACAAATTAAATTCATTTGTCATAAGTTGAGAGTTCAGCTGGTTTAATATTTACGAAAGCCCTCACTTATTGAACATCGATAGTATGTTTTCGTTATACAAGGTGTTTGCACCTCTGAATGGAAATATGAAGGCAGCTAACGCTTATTAGTAAACTGCCTATTGAGTCAGTCTGCCAATGGGTTTCATGCTATCTGTTTGTGACTTGTCAATAGGCAAGATTTGGTAACGTTGTCTTGGAGTGATCAGATAACTTAAGCATGGCGCAAAAATTCAGACGAAATGACTACATCGAATTTTGCCTGATGCTTGGCAAATCGCCTACCAAAAACCTTGAAATGTTTCCCCAGGCTTTTGGCAAACATTATTTCGGTAGAAAATAGATGTTTTAGCTGATAATCTTCGTTTTGCGCCTTATAAAAGCTTTGTTTTCTTTAAATACTCTCTCCCTTCAAGCCACAAGCGACTATGGCTCTATACTTCGAATCAGAAAGTTACAGTTAAAATTTATAGAGCCCATAATGAGAAAAGAGGACTTGGAGAAGTTGACACGTACAGGATATTTTGAAGACAAGAATGACAGGGGAAAACCTATCAAACGAGTTTGTGTGAATGGTTGACAGAACAGGGATTAGGAGAGGGAGCAAAACGACACTAGGAACGGAAGTTAGGGAGAGTCATGATCCGCCACATCCTGAAGGGCCATGGCACATAGAAGAAGTATGCATCGAACTTCACACTATTTCACAGATAACATCTTGGAAAATTAGACTTAGAAAATTAGAATATTCCAATTATGATTGGTTGGTTTGTTGCTTGGCTGGCTTGACGGCATGGGAAATCACTTATTTGTATTTTCTTCTCTTTTATTTCTCTTTTATCATTTCGCGGTTCCTTTCCTCAATCTATTTGTTTTCTTACTATTGGACTTGTTCTTCTATTAATCCTCTATTACGAATGATATCTTCTTCTTCTTCTTCTTCTCATTATTATTATTATTATTATTATTATTATTATTATTATTATTATTATTATTATTATTCGTCTTTTTTTTTAATTCTTCAGCCTTTTCTCATCTTCTTTATCTATTTCAATTGTTTTCATCATTACTTCTTTTCTGTTGTTGTTGTTTTACTTCATTGGCTTCTCTTCTTTTTCTTTTCCATGATTCCTTCTTCTTCTCCTTATTATTATTATTATTGTTATTATTATTATTATTATTATTATTATTATTATTATTATTCGTTTATTTTTTCTTCAGGTTTTTTCATCTTCTTTAATTGCTTTCATCATCGCTTCTTTTCTTTTCTTTTACTTCTTTCTCTTCTTTTTCATTTTCATAATTTCTTCTTCTTCCTCTTCTCCTTATTGATTATTATTATTATCATCATCATTATTATTATTATTATTATTATTATTATTCAGTTTCTTCTTAACTTCTTATATTGATTTTCCCTATTTTCCATTTGCTTTGACTATTGCATTTTATATCATAATTGTGTTCTTCTTCTTCTTCTTCTTCTTCTTCTTCTTCTTCTTCTTCTTCTTCTCCTCCTCCTCCTCCTCTTTTACAATCTATATTTTATTGTCGTTAAATTAACCTGTAATTTTTTGTTCTTTTTTTTCATGACGCCTTCTTCTTCCTTTACATTTTCTTTTACTTGAGTACATCTCAAAACCCAAATCCTGAATAAATATATCAAATTATATTTAGTAATAACAAAAATGTATTTTTCATTCTCTCTTCTTTTTCCGAAAATGAATTATTTTCCGACGAAAAATAAAATCAGAAATGTGTAATTATTTTTTTAAAACTTGAAGATATTTTGCAAATTCGCACCATTAAAATCTTTGTTCCGACTAACACTTGCCTTCCATTCCGATTCACAATCTGCTTCTGAATTTAACTCTTTAACTTGGGAAAATAACATTATTGCTGTTTTAAAAGGCTTCAAATACCATCGTCTGTAATCCTCTTTTCAAACTATGACCACTCTCTCAAATATCAAATATAATTCCAAGATTTTTAAGAAATGACGTTCTTGGGGGATTAAACAGTGACTTCCAAGCTAAAATCCACCACGCCATGGACAATGGAACGAATCAACCTTATTCCCTTCGTATTTTGTTAGTAAGAAAAACGTACTGTTCGAAGAGTTTCTTCCGAAAAATGTTGCTCTACGAAGCAAGGGGTTGTTTCTCCCGATTGCCGCAATCTTAACCTCTGTAATTCTAGATTTGACCGGCATCATTGTTAGGTATAAACCGCGCCTTTTATCTTCTCCATTTCTGTGAAATAAACCCAGTCAATAAAGCTCTACTCGGATGGTCGCTGTGGTTGTTTTTGTTTAGCACCATATCAAACAGTATGGGTTATTTAAACACGAGATATCATCGGGCTGTAGGTCAAAGGAGAGATCATCTGCAACGCTCCGATTATATAGGTTTTGGGGAGTCTTCTTATACATTGTTTTCTTCAGCATCGACGTTTACTTGTGATGTGAATATGTTCCTAAGCACATGTGGTATGATTATGTTAATAACAAGTAGAAAGAGATTAAGATGAGGTAAAAAATTCAAGTTTCCTCTTCACGGATCTCATAAGATTCAAAGCGCTTACTATTCACAATCAATTTCATGGACATACCCGAGAGAGAAAATGTATATGATTGCATAAATTCATCCAGAGAGGCCGTAGATTGAGACTTTGCATAACACCTCCTAGTGAAACAACTTTGAAAAAGCTTTTGAGTTGTCTCTGTTAACAAACCTACCATCGAGTGTTTCATATATTCTGCAGGGATAAATTATTCCTTATTTTTGTTTCTTTATTTGGAAAACTATATTTTGTACTTTGATTTCTTGACAATAACGACAGCTTTATAAAATTACTTAGGTATTTACTTCCAGTAAATATGATTTTTCTTGAGTCTTGACTCCAATGGACTCTATATTGAAATATATTTCTGCTTTTACAGATGTGTCGCTCTTTTCGACTTAAGACACACGCACACACACTTATTTAA
>OZ038482.1:79808781-79831281 GCA_964036315.1 Acanthosepion esculentum | reverse complement strand
GACAAGTAACAGCAGACGATTTGCTATGAGCTTTAAAAGGGTTTGAAGCGTATAGAATGAGTTGTGTTCTGAAGAAATGGTCTTCGCCGCTAAGTAAATGTAGAAAGAAGTAAATAATTAAATAAAGGAAGTGCCTCTTACAGAAATGAGAAAATGACGATGAAAAATGGTTATGGTGAAAAGAAATCCTTCAAATGTTGTTGAGATTAGATAAAATAATTGAGAAATAATCAGGGTACAGATATATGATTCGCATTTCTTTTCTTTTATTTTCATTTTATTTCATTTTATTTAAATTTTTGCTTCCGATGATGAAAGAGAAAGCAATTTTTAAAGACTTGTATAGAATGAAAGAATCTTTACAGTACAGTAAACAATATAAGAATCTTTAAAGAACAGCAAACTAGGAAGCTTATACTTAACATAAGGAAGAAGCAGATGAAATTTCTGGGACACGTAATGAGGAAGGAGGGCATGGAGAATTTGATACTCACAGGTCGAATAGATGAAAAAAAGAGAAGAGAAAGGAACGCATGACATATATGGCGGGCTTAAACAAGTGGATAGCAGAACGTGGTCTGTGGGAGTTGGCAGTGGCACGAAACTTATTGAGAGCTCCAAGGGATAGGGGTAAGTTGAGAGTCATGATCACCTACGTCCTGACAGGACACAGCACATAAAAAATGAAAAATAAAAATGAATAGAATGATGTTTAACGAACTTAAAGAATGTTTAAAGAATAGAATAATATTTGAAAAACAGTTAGGAATAGAAGAATGTTTAAAGAACAATAAGAATAGAAGAATGTTTAAAAAATAGAATAATATTTGAAAAACAGTTAGGAATAGAAGAATGTTTAAAGAACAATAAGAATAGAAGAATGTTTAAAGAATAGAATAATATTTGAAAAACAGTTAGGAATAGAAGAATGTTTAAAGAACAATAAAAATAGAAGAATGTTTAAAGAATAGAATAATTTTTAAAGATCAGTAAAATATAGAATAATGTTTAACGAACTTAAAGAATAGAAGAATGTTTAAAATATAGAACAATGTTAAAAGAACAATAAAAATAGAACAATTTTTAAAAACAGTAAAGAATAGAATATTCTAAAAAGAGTAAATAATAGAATAATGTTTAACGATCAGTAAAGGACATAAGAATGTTAAAAGAACAGTAGCGAATGGAAAATGTTTAAAGAATAAAAGAATGTTTAAAGAATAGTAAATAATTAAGAACTGCTTTGAGTAACTTTAGGGAATAAAAGAATGTTTAAATGAATGGAAAATGTTTAAAACTAATAGGGAATAAAAATGTTTAAAGAATACAAAGGAGTGAAAGAGAATAAAGAACCAAAATGCTGACTGAATTAATGTTGAAATTTGTAAACATAGAAGCAGGAAAGATTTTGAGCAATCCGAAGACGAAAATTAGGTTCAGGAATTACAGTATAAAAATGTTTAAAGAATACTAGAGAATAAAAGAATGTTTAAAGAATACTAAGGAACGAAAACATGTTATGAATATTGAGTTAAAATTGAATGTTTAAAGAATAGTAAGGAATTCGTTAATACATAAAAGGAATTAGAAGGCATGGTGGATAGCGGCACGGATTGAGGAATCGGAGAGCAGAGTTCGAATTCCAGTCGAATCCATTACATTCACTTACGTGCTAATACCCTTGAGAAAGGTATGAATCCTCTTCTAGCCACCCCCATGGGTAATACCAGGACAGACCAGGTTCTATAACCTTGGGTACCAATGGTCTACTTAAAAAAATATGGCAATCTGCTGCGGGGAAAAATGTGCCAGTCATGTATCGAAAGATACATGATTGCCTAAGCGTGTATCACACATGACACATAACTGACTGCCTGAAAGAATAAATGAATTTTCAAAGAATAGTAAAGAATCAAAGAATGTCTAAGGAACACTAAGGCATATAAGAATTAACGAACAAAAGTAATAAAAAATATTTAAAGATATGTTAGAAAAAAATACTATGCAATATAAGGACATTTCAAGTATACTAAGGAATGAAAGAATGGTTTTAGAATATTAAGAAATTTGCTGTCCTTTCTGGCTATTTTGTAATTTTATCTCTCCTAATCCCTGTTCTTCGAACCATTTTTACAAACTCGTTAGGTAGGTTATGCGCTGGTTTCCTTTGTCTGTTATCTCCTTCAGCATGTCCTTTGAATGTCAAATTTTCTCAGTCCTCTTCCTCTATATGCCCTAGGAATTTCAACTGCCTCTTTCTTATGTTAAATATGTGTCTTTTTTGTTTCCATATTCCCCGAAACATCGTTGCACACCTGTAGAACTACGTTTCTGTTGCTTCAAATCTTTTCTTCATTTGTGAGGAGATTACTGGGTTAGGATATTGTAAAAGGAAATTGTATGTAATTACAGGTACTTTTTTCATTCCAATAGTAGTGAAATTAGTTTGATAGTAATGAACAATAGATAATAGAAAACCGTTATTATCGGTGTCAAGTTAGGCTTCCAAATCTAACTGCAAGTTTCAAAGTGTCGTCTTAATTAATAGATAAAACATGAAAGTGTAAAAGGCATTAAAATAGAAATATATAAATACTAAATGTTCCTTCTGCATCAAAAATATTTCTATGGAACAGACATGTAAATGTTGCGAAGTTTCTGTAATATGTATTCCTGAAAAGAGAAAATATAATTCACGAAGTCAGTTATATATATATATTATTGTCATCCACAGACTGACTGTTTCGCTGTATCACAGCTCATCAGTGTGGCTAGACGTCCGGTTGCCTCTAGCTAGGATCGAAACCCGACTGAATTGGCGTCAGTTGGAAATTCTACCACTAAGCCGTTTTAGCGTATTTATTTTTAGATTTAGATAAACACACAGTGACTGACAGTGACTCAATTCTGCCGAAGAGTCTTGCTATATTAGCTTTAATAGTCACTGTTTACAAACACACGCTTCACTCCCACAGAGCTCAGCCGAAATTAATTTTTCAGGAGCCAATATTATATATATATATATATATATATATATACATATATATATATATATATATATATATATATTGTGCAAATTAACTGAAACATCAGCTTTTAGTTTCTTTTTTCACCATACGACCATACGGTCAGTTTTAGACCCACTGGAGTGACAAGGCATAATCGATTTCTGTTTTTTCTACAGCTTAGGTCATTTGCAGTGATGTTCAATAATATGAATCTATTTTCCGGGTGTATGATGGAATTTGTTTGACCTTGAAATATATAGCGTCATCTGTGATTGCATCGCATTTTATTACGCCCAGACACTATTGTTCCAACTGACGATTAGTTGTCCTACGACCACTGTCTGCAACGGACGTTATTCCAAGGAAGCATGCAAAAATTGTAACACTGCATGAACACACTGGCAAAACTTATTAATTGGATGGTTGTATATTATTGGATATTATTGTACGGTATGATTCTGGTAGATTAAAAAAGATATATGTATTTACCCATTATGTGTCGATTCTCCATATTTTCCGCTAGTGTTCGTTCTTAAAAAATTGACTCATTTGCAAATATAGACAGTCAAACGTTGACAGTAGAAATAGTGATGGTGTCTAAAGGACAAGTGCAGGCGTTTACAAATTATACGGAATTTACAACAAATTAACTGTGAAAATAAAGAGGCAGAACAAAAGCAAAGAATTTTGACTTTCAAAAGAAAGCAAACTATTTCATCATCACAAACATTCTTGAGAATTTGGCAAAACACCCCTTCCAACACACGCATCTTCGAAACAAATGAACTTAATGCACACAAACCAAAGCCGATAAAATAAACAGGAGAGAAAATGAAAGATAAATTTTAGACTTGTGCTACCATAACGTCTGCTGGCAAAATGGCGGCCAAGTGTCTCTTCCCTTAAAGTTTATCGCACTTTGTGTTCGTCTTCATGCAGCTGTTAAGCGACAAAGTCATTGTCTGCACAGATTACACGAAATCACGCCTGCTACTTTTGTCCCGATGGCTTATCTATTTGCTCCACTTGCTGCTCTTGTTTTTAAACTATGTCAGTTTGACACACCTGCTGTTCAGACGTTTTCTTCTTCTTCGTTTTTCCCGCCCTTTCTCTTGGCTTTGATTGTTTGATCATTTTAACGTCTTGATTAAACGCCTTGTTTGTTACTCTATCTTTCCACGCATTTCGATTGGTTTTAAGACATCATTGTTTTTTTTTGTTTTTTTTACATCTTTATTAAACACCTTCTTCATCAAGTGTTATTTTCTCTTCCTTCTCTTCTCACCATTCGTCTTCTTCCTTGGGCTCTTATTTTTTCTGTCCAGAATTCGATTTTTGGCCTGTTGATTCAATCTTCAGCGCTAAAGATTTTGGAACAACTATTAAATTCTCTACCTCACAACGATTTTTGAAAATTAATCTATTTTCTTTTATGAGACGTGGGCTACCATGATTCTCCATTAACTCCTATCAATTGTCGCACTTTTTTCTAAAATCTAACTAACCGCTATTTTGTCATCCATTTACGCAAACTTGTTAGGTAGGTTACTGATTTTCTCTTCAGTATGCGTCCTAGGTATTTCAACTGTCTCTTTCTGATTCTAATATAAGTCTCCTTTTTAACATTTTTTAACATTTGTGTGTGTATGTGTTAGTAGCATATATATATATATATATATATGTTAGTAGCAGTTATATATACATATATATATATATATATATATATATATATATATATATATATATATATTTCGTATGCGGAAATCATCAAAAGGTATCAGCAATTTACTGCTTATATTTTTCCTATTTTTTCTTTTTACATACATTTAACATTGTTATCCTTTTTTCCTCTATTTTGGGGGTGCGATTGTGCGCATACAGTCATGCGCGAGTCTGTTCTCGCGTGCGTGCACCCGTCTGCCCGGTTGTGCGTACGTGTAGGGCGTCTCTGTCATTTGTCCTTCAAATATATATATATATATATATATATATATATATGTATATACACGTATATATACATATACATATATATACATATACATATATATACATATACATATATATACATATACATATATATATACATATACATACATATACATATATATACATATACATATATATGCATATACATATATATATGGATATTTATATATATACATTAAAATGAGCTGCGTTTACCTTAATGAGTGCTCAGTATCAAAAGTCGAGAGTAAATATGAATAGTGAGAAAATATGAATCAGCACTGCACAGTGGTTACCAATCGATAGTCGATCAATGTGGGGAAAATGACAGTCATCATGACGTGTCGGTTGATATGAGCACACACGCATATTCACACTCTCTTTCTCTCTCTCACACACACACACACACATATATATATATATATATATATATATATATATATATATATATATATATATATACAAATATATATATATATATATCCTACTATCCCAAAGGCCAAACGTCCAAGCGAACATATATATATATATATATATATATATATATATATATATATAAAAATAGGTAACAATTAGACGTTCGCGTAGTGTAATGGATATATATAGATAAACATCCGTGGTTAAGTAATCCATGTTGATTCTGTTAAACTATGTCGTTACTTTCTGTCTCTCTTTAAATCCCTTATATGTTGTTTGTTCCTCTTCTTTCTTCTTTTTCCTCCTTTTTTCTTTCCTTCCTTCCTATCTTAATTTTAATTTTCAAATATCCTTAAAAAAACACACGTTAGAATCCATTTCTTTAACAAATGTATTTGCATTCACTAGTCCCAAAGAGAATCTCCCGGGGACGAAATGGCCATCTGAATAGGGTAATTGGATTTCATTTTTATAATTCACACACACATCCACACACATATACATATATACATACATATATATATATATATATATATATATATATATATATATATATATATATATATATATGCGTGTGTGTGTGTTTGTGTAGGGAGAGAGAGAAATGTGTGATTCACAGCTACACCTATAGATTTTATCATTAGGTAGAATGGTGTTTAAGGTTCATTCGGTGTCTATTTCTCGTAACATTCACACAGTCGTCCCTCCATTATGCGTAGGGAAGGCGTTAGATTCGAGAAAAAACATTTTATCATGCTGAATAAATTTTGAGTAACGACTGAAGTGTTCGATATCCTAAAAGATGTCTGGCGCCAGAGAAATAGTCTAAACATGAAGTCATTTTTTTTCCGGAAAAGACACCCACTGTCATACCCACTCACTGTCATACCCACCCACTGTCATACCCACTCACTGACATACCCACCGAAATAGTTCATACTTTGATATGGTGCTATATTAATTTTGTTCTCTCTTTCTCTCATTCTATCTATCTATTTTTATTTTCCTTTCTCTATCTCTGTCTGTCTAACTATCTATGCGTATGTGTGCGTATGTATATTTGCCAAAAGATTTTTAAGCTCTTTGTTAGTAATAATTGTTTCACTGTAAATGTTTGTCCGAATTTGGAAGACAGAGTGTTGTTATGATTATACACTAATTCATCGAGCAATTTCCTCGTGTTTGTACCATTTACCATAACAACAGAAACCATAGATTTGAATTTACATATATTGATATACGGAGAACGAAAGTGACATCGCTCACGGGAAGAGTGAATAATATTTTGTTTTCTTTTGGTTGTTGTTTTCCGATAAGAAAATTACATTTGGTTTTTAACCCTCAAAAGCTACTCGTCCGCAGCCATTCTTCTTCTTCAACTAACAATCTCATTTTCCCTACCAAACGGAGTATTAACCTTGATTATTCAATTCATCGGGCTTCTCCTCAGTCAAGTGGACAATACAATCATAACACATGTTCCTAAATATTAACATGATTTTTTTTCCTACAGCTATGCCATTCTAATTGTATTTCTTGATACGGGAGGATGTGTTTCCCTCAACATACTTAGTTGATTCTGACGCTCGGATAGAGACCCGGAATGTATATTGGGTTCTTCTTTGTTCAAGTACTTTCAACCGACTCAGTCATTTTCAAGAACCAATATGGTTTCTGTGTATGGACAAATGAATTCTGCCTACCACACAGACACAACATTAGTGTTTGAAAATGATTGAGACGGTCGAAATTACTTGAACAGACAACACAATATCAGCTCCGTACATAATTTTGATCACAATGCAAAGCACATTAAAGGTTTATGGCCACTTCACGTTGAAACACCGGTTCCCGTGCGATTACAAATGTTACGCAACGTCGAAGATGGTCAGTAAATAGATGGGTAACCGCTTGGGCGTAGAAGGTGCTGTAAGCTTCGTGGTTCGTGTAGCGTAATGGATAATGGCTCAGGAATTGGAAATTGAAGAGCCGAATTCAACAGACGGTCACAAGAATTCTGAAGCGTCGATATGCCTCCCACATCCATGTTAAACCGGCTAATATCGCACAAGGAGGGACGCTGAGCCAAAGGGTGACATACGTTCCTGCCACGTCATTCCGCCTCCGGCTTCTTAGAATACAGGCCGCCACTAATTAATAAAACGAATACCAAAAGTAAATGATACCGTTGTTATTAATAACGTCAGGATCCCGAGACGACACCGTCCGTAACGGTTTCTTCGTTTAATTTTTTAGTATATTTTTCAATAAGTTGTGTTTATCGTAATTACAATTATGGATATACTGCTTAATAATGATTTAGACGGTCGAAACTACTACCAGCAATCCTCTTTTGGAAAAAAAATATTACCAGCAATAAAAATTGTCGGCATTAAATGACCCATTGAGGTTGACATGCTGTAAAACAAAACAAACCAAATCAAAGCAAACCTCCGATTTCCATGCAGAACCTGCCAGACTTCAAATATCTGCCGCTTTTATTTGGATAGCCATTATGCTTAAATAATTCACATAACAATAGCAATGGTTTTATTTCGAAAGGAAAAAATATAATCCTGAGTTTAAATTTGCCATGGCTGTTTCTGAAATTGGTACACTTTCAATAAATCTTCGGTTTAATAAATTACTTTTTTTTCATTAAAACTGCATTCTTTATGCTAAAATTGTTGTCTATTTATTAGTTTTCTACGACATTGCAGGTTATTTAAAGCCAGGACATATTTTTGGAAAGTATGAACTTTTATGAGGGTGATAATAATGATGTGGCGATACAAGTCTTAAAAATTAACCCTTAGCTGGAGAGAGAATAGGTGAAATTCTCCAGAGTATTTGTGCGTGAGTGAATATAACGAACTTAGTACGAATTGGAACTTGGCTCTCCGATTGCTAGTCATCAGAGTTCCGAGTCATTATCCAATACTCCAACCACACATCGAAGTTTACAGCATCCGGTATTCCCCAAGCTTGACGTTGCTTTACTTCCGTGATCGTACGAGAACCGGTTTTTCAAAGTGATGTGACCAGAAGCCTTCAAAATTATGATCAGACCAATTACTATGAACGACTAATGTATTTAGTGTGTTCTTTTGTAGAAGGTTCCTTTTGAGTTCATACGAGATCTTATTTAAATTCCTAGATGTTTCGCTAATGTTTTTCTTGGGACATTTTTTACATTCTATTTTGTAAATGTCGGCTTCGGTTTTAAGGTTGCTATTATTTTATTGTTTGTTAAATTAATAAGGTATTGATTTTTACGTAGTTGCAACACATTTTCTATAAGATTTACATGAATTATTTTACATTGTGGACGTTATTGAGTTATTATGTAGCATTATGCGCCTGGTTTTATAAAGTTTATTTGTGTTACCATTTGTAATTGTGTGAATTCTGTAAACTTTATTTCTATTTTGTTCTTTGATTACCCACTATTTTTCTGACATTTCGATTTGTATATCGTATCGTCTATTGATAAATACAAACACACTATAATAGATAGATAGATAGATTTGCCCGAGAGTCACTTGTGTTACAGAGTAAGAGGCACAATTTATGCCAATATGTGTGGAATATAACGATTAGCCTTAGACCTGAACAGGTTAAGATTGTATAGATTCTATAGATCGAGGAAGCATCCTCTTGAAAGTCAGTTCCACAAAGCAGTGGTTCGCGGGAAGAAGCTGTTCGAGTGGAATTTACATCTCGCCGACGAAATACGAAGAGAATGGAGGTGGTTCCCCCACAATGTGCGTAGAATCGCGGGTTATAGCCAGGAAGGTTAGTACTGAAAGAATTAAGGAGTGTAGTTCATGTGAACACTTTACATGGAAATAGCGATAGAGTAACGAGAGGCTTGTGACGTTTTGTCTGTGAGAAAGGCTTTTTTATCTGTTGTGGCCTTGTTAGGTCAGAAATAAAGACACAAGAGAGGAATCGATTTAATATATAATAAATATATATATATATATTAACAGAAACAAACAGTAATACAAACATATACAAACGAGAGTGTTACAGCAACGTTCGGTCTGACTGTCAGAGCTGACTGCTGGAAACCTCACCCTCCAAAAGGCAGTACCTGCTCCTATTTATAGCTGGGAGAGCCCATGCGTGTGTGGGTAAATTACCATAACATAAACGTAAAATAGTGCGTCAACTAAAAGGACGTAGTGACGTCTCTGAACACTATCGACCGAAAATAGAAGACTGTGCAGCTCCATTCCATATATACTCCATTTTCAGACTGATATAGCCCGAATAATATTTTAATCCTTTAACCCAAAGCAAAGCGGTAATGCCACTAGTACGCAGGGGGTTACAGAGAATGAAGTTTTAGAGAAAAGACTGGGTATAGAGGGAAACAATGAAAGGATAAAAGCTGAACGGGATTCAAGAAGATAGAAGATGGCATTTAAATTTTTGAAGGTTGTAGTTATCAGGAAAGCACGAAAACGGTAGGGAGTTCCACAAGCGCTAAATGCGAGAAAGGAAATTGTTGGAATAGTTGTGGCTGTTACATTTACCTAATTCAACAACAAAAGGGTGGGACCTAAATGCTAATCTAGTTGCACGCTTAAACAAACGTGGTCCAGACACCAGGTCAGAGCAGTAGCCATGAAAATATTTGTAGAAAAGACAGAGGGAAGTCATGTAACGTTGGTGAGAAAGTTACTGAAGTCGGGAGGCCAAGTCTGGATCGATTGCATTGCAGATCATTCTTTGGATTTTGTCAAGAATATCAGGAGCACGTGACCAGATATGGTAACAGTATTCAATGCACAGACGAATGGAAGATTTGTAAATGTGCAAGATACACTCTGACGGGAAAAACCTTCTGGCACGACACAGTGACTCAACTTTCCTTGCAGTAGATGCAGCTATTGATTGTAGAGGATAACAGGGGGGTCAGGTACTTGCTGCAGTGGTAGAGGAAAACGACAGTTTTTGTCCAGCATCTTTAGCGACAAATCGTATGTACAAAGTCCACTTGAGGTCTTGGTTGAGTTTGAGTCCAGATAGATAGATAGATAGATAGATAGATAGATATAGAAAACTGAGATAGATAGATAGATAGATAGATAGATAGATAGATAGATAGATAGATAGATAGATCAAAATAAATAACTGAGATAGATAGATAGATAGATAGATAGATAGATAGATAAAAATAAATAACTGAGATAGATAGATAGATAGATAGATAGATAGATAGATATAAATAAAAAAACTGAGATAGATAGTCATAGATAGATAGATAGATAGATAAAAATAAATAACTGCGATAGATAGATCGATAGATAGATAGATAGATAAAAATAAATAACTGAGATAGATAGATAGATAGATAGATAGATATAAAAAACTGAGATAGATAGATAGATAAATAGATAGATAGATATAAAAAACTGAGATAGATACATAGTCATAGATAGATAGATAGATAGATAGATATAAATAAAAAGACTGAGATAGATAGTCATAGATAGATAGATAGATAGATAGATAGATAGATAGATATGAACATGATGTTATAATTGCATTTGAATAGAGTCTTAGGTACATTGACTTTTGCCCTTTTCTTTTTCCTTCAGTTTTTGATGATCATGGCTCTCCACAATTCCCTGTCCTTTGTAACTCTCAGTAAATTTTGTTACTTTTCTGTCTCTCCTAAACCCTGTTTTGCCATCCATTTGCGCAAGATTTAGGTTTTTCTCAGTCGTTGTGCTTTCAAATTATCGAAGCTCTCTCTCCTCATTATGCGTCCTAGAAACTTCTACTCGATTTTTCGCAAGTGGAAGTCACTAGCACGCAAGGAGTTACAGAAGATTTGGAGCGAGAGCAGATAGGAGTGTCAGAGGAAAGGATGTGAAGAAGGATAGTGGATAGATCAAGGCAAATAGAGATGTCGATTGGCGTTACATTTGAATAGTTGGAGATTATAGTTGTCAGGGAAACAGAAATACGGAAGGGAGTTCCACAGGCGAGAGGTGCGAGATATGAAGCTATTGGAGTAGAAGAGACGTCTACATTTGACAGTTTCAACAGTGAAAGGGTGGGAGCGGGATGCCAGTCTCGTAGGACGCTTGAATTCATGAAGCCTGGGAACCAGCGAAAGCAGCTCATCGGAGCAATTACCGTGAAAGTATTTGTAAAAAAGACAGAACGATGCGACGGCGCGCCTGTGAGAGAGCGACTGCAGACGAGATGACAGATCAGGGCCAATTACGTTGCATACCCGCTTCTGGATCTTATCAAGCACTCCGAGACTTCTGTAGAACTTTCTTTTCTGTTGCTTTATGTCTATTCTTCATCTAAGAGGAAACTGCCCAGTATTCAATGCCATATAGGAGGACCGATATTGCGTAACAATATAGTACTCTTTTCTAAGGATTTTTTTTCCTGTTTCTTAATACTTTGCTTAGATTTTTGAAGGCATTTTTCGCTATCGCATGTATCGCTGTTGCACATTCCGTACCCTGTTAAAATACTTTCCATATATTTAATTTTGTCACTTCCTTGTTTTTTTTTTATCTCTAATTTGTAATTTGCATGTTGGGCTGTTCCTTTTGCTCACAAACATACATTCGGATTCTTGGTAAATCATATTTACGGCTTGTGTCACTAAATCGATTACGACTAATTAGTGAGTTGGATATTCACCGGGCGCTGCTTATGTGCGGCCGCGTGCCACATCTAATCTACTCTTCGTAAGTCACTATGAAGGACAGTTTAGATAGGAAGGTAGAAAGAGAGAAACCAACAAAATGCTAATGGAATGGCAGATTGCTAATTACATCGATGGAAATGGAGCGAAAGAGAGACAGACAAAAATGTAATTCCAACGAGACTGCAAATTGTTCTTGGATTTCTGCTGCAAATCATTTCGATTGACCTTAGCCAAAGCCAAAAATCATTCCCATTGTTCCTCAGCAATTATTTGCTATTTTTTAGATCATTTTTTTTTTATCACTTCTTTTCTCTTTAGCATATCGACTACTAACAGGTGCATGCTGTCTAAATCTCCCTTGTCAAGACCTTTAGCAAAGATGGCGTTTCTGTTCTGTTGGTGACGTCTTTATCCGATTTGATTATAGGATACTCAGCCAATAAACGAAAGGCAGCTTCTCTTTTCACTCTCTGTCATTTCTACTATTTTATTTTTAGATCTCTTTCTGTTTCTTTTGTCTTGTCTATCTGTCTCAAATACTAACTCTTGGCTTCTTTACAGCATCTTATTTATCTATCGTTCTACCAAGCTCGGTGTGATCAGGTCTATTTCGATACTATTTAATATAAACGAACATTCTTTTCAAATCTAAGTAGTTTTCAGTTTCTCTCACAGATTATTTACAAATTTGTAGGTTTTTCACTGAGGATCTCTCTTTATCTCCTTCTCTCTCTCTATCTATCTATCTATCTCAGAATATTCATACATATTTCTATCTATCTAGGTTATTTTCTATGAAGATCTACTTCACATTATGCCCATATATCTGTCTCATATGTATCTAGTTATATTTTCTCATCTATATATCTGTCTCTATAGCAATATGTCTGTCTGTCTATTTATCTATCTATCTATTTATTAAAAAGTCTAATCATACCCATCGATGCATTTTAGTCTTGTTTCATGTTCATAATGCATGTTCATATATATATCGATCTGGAATATCTCTTCATATCTATCTATCTATCTATCTATCTATCTATCTATCTATCTATCTATCTATCTATCTATTTATTTCAGTATATCCATATCTGGAAATCGACATATTTCTATTTCTTTCTATCTACTTATTTCATTCTATTCATATCTATATATATATAGATAGATATGTATATTCATATCTATCTATCTATCTATCTATATATATATATATATATATATATATATATATATATATATATATATATATATATTTCAGTAAATCCATATCAGTAAATCGCCATATTTCTATTTCTTCCTATGACCTATTTTATTCTATTCATATCTTTCTATATAGATAGATATGTATATTCGTATGTATCTATTTATATCTATCTATATAAATAGATATAGAGAGATATAGATATATGTCAGCATATTTATATCGTGCTGTCTATCTATTAATAGCTTTCAATCTCTACGTTTATTTACAATAATTACATTTATTAATCGGTAACTGTTCATAGATATTTGCCTATCGCAGCCTTCCACTGTTTCACCCATTCTCTTTGTCTGTTTGATAAAGATTTGTGGTTATGATGCTAATCACTCCGACTGAAATGGATTCACATTTAACTTTTATCAAACTACAATTATTTCAGTGGAGTTAATCAACACCGAATTACAAACATTTGTCGCATTATCTCTTGCTAAAATAAGCTCCTGCACCAAAATATATTTCCAGGGAATCCATTTAGCGTAGAATCCTTTATGAAATATTGAAATATATCGGTTGTCTTTTATCTGCATGATAATTTAAGAATTTCATGTCTATTTTAACAATCTATTTAGATGATCAACTTCAATTGCAGTTCTATTCAAAACAATAGTTAAGCAAAAAATTTGATTGGTTGCTTTTATTTAGCGACATATCTACCCTCAAATCTCAATATGAAACGTCAAACTTTTATAATTAATTCAAGAGAATGAAATTATTTCATGATTAGATTATAATTACTTAGCTGTATTTTTTACCAAATTATCTTACAAAATAAAACCTCAAATGAAAACGTGTTCCTCTTTACAAGAAATGAGATTGATCAGATTAAATTGGGTTATTTATCTTAT
Source organism: Acanthosepion esculentum (assembly GCA_964036315.1). NCBI lineage: Eukaryota > Metazoa > Mollusca > Cephalopoda > Sepiida > Sepiidae > Acanthosepion > Acanthosepion esculentum. Next base: position 79,817,100 of record OZ038482.1, on the reverse strand, counting down.
CTTTTTACAATGTATGACATGTCTTCAATTTAACTACAAGAATTTATTGTTAGCATTTTTCATATAAAAAAAGTGTTACTGCTATATTTTACAATAAAATTGTATATTTTTTGTGTTTCGACTTGTTTGGAGGTTCACTATTTTCCCAAAGCTGGAACCATAACAGATGCTATCACTCCGAGTCAGGGTATATCTGGGTACAACAGCTGTCATGAGGCGGTTTCATGCTTCTCGAAACCTCCAGATTTTGCTGCCAGATGTTGTTTATCATCATACCCAGGAAACTTAAGCAAGTGAATTCATCGATTATACAGATTATAAAGAAAGATAGAAACGTTTATTTTATTTTATTTTTAATTATGGATAAGTGGCTTAGATTAAGGAAGAGACGAGTTCAAATTCCAGTCGACTTCATTGCACTAACTTAACAAGCAAGCAACCAGTCTGCCACTGCGTGGCATGCAACAAACGTTTACCGGTGATGGCCCGCTGTCGGACCGTCGGTGTATTCCTCTCGGCAATGTTACCACTGGCGCACCGCTAGAGGCTCACCGGTGGCCCGCCGGTGTCCAGTCGGTGGCTACCACCAAAGGATTGCTGGCCTTGCCACCGGCGGCACACCAACGGGCCACTAGCGGCTTGCGTGTAGGATTGTGCTAATACCGTTGGGAAAGGTGTGAATCTACCTCATAACCACAACTATGGGTTAATTATTGATATTTATATCCCTAAATCATTATTATCTTCAAAAAAGATAATTCTTATTATCTAAACAATATGTTTTGGCATTAAATAACCTACAAAGGGATGATAATCGCTAAAGAACAAATCAATCAGCATATAAATGTGCTTCCTTCTGCTGCCTCAGATTCTTATGAATTACTCCATCGGCTTGACATTTATCAAAGAATAGCCAGTTTTTAACCAATCTTTATATTAAATTGTCCTTTTCTAGATTGGTAATCACCCCCTCCAACTTAATCTAATTTCTGTCTATGAAATATGTTTGCAATTTTGTATTGCGTAAATGTTTTTCATGTCCTCCTCAAATTCTCCTGTAATTCGACAACAAATAATTATCCTAGTCTCACCTAAGTAATTTTAATTCGTTGAGACCTCAGGCCGTTGGCTGCCACCCGAACACTTGGGAACGAGAGATACAAGGGAAATGGGCCTCACAGAGGTTTATCATTTAATCCCTTCGGTAGGCGGGAGGATTCCTGGCAAATGGACTTGGGCATATACGAAAACAGGTTACAGATATTTTCAAAGTTTAGCTAAGTTTGTCTCAAGGCACTATTAATAGAGCACCCAATGATCAGCTTAATCATTATACTGGGAGTGATACAGATGTATTTAGCGTATCTATGTTATAGATGTCGCATTTTCCCTTGTAAAATCACAAAGAACAGTATGCTTCATGAAATGAAGAACAAGCTAGCTAACCGGTTTCGAACCTCGGTCATCGGAGCTAAACGGTGGAGTAAAGGATAGCGGCTCGGAATCGGAGAGCAGAGTTCGAATTCCAGATGAATCCTTTACATTCAGTTAAGTGCTGATAACACAAACTATATATATATATATGTACATACTTTTTTGTACTTAGATTTTGCTGTATGAAAAGTATGAATCGTCGTCTTCTCTCCCACCCCCAGCTATGGGTAAATAGCAGGACAGACCGGGTTCTATAGCCTTGGGTGGCAACTGGTCTATCGCAGAAAGAAATGGCTGGAAAAAATCTGGCTCGTCAGTCATGTATCGAAAGCGACTATCACGCATGACACATAACTGACTGACTCATATATTATCAATAAAAGAAAAAAAAATTCATCAATTCCTCCAACTGATTTCCATCATATTTCATTGACTGCGATTTAACTTTGTTGTGCGAGGTTCGAAACCTGTTAGGTAGCTCGTCCCCATTTTTTTTCTGTTAATTATAATCATGTGGGGTAGTATTAAAAATACAAATAAAATTTGTCTATTTATAGACCGATATATATATATATATATATATATATATATATATATATATATATATGTATATGCATATATGCATTATATATATATATATATGTATATATATATATTTATATATATATATATATATATATAATGCATAGGCGCTTTGAAAGTAATTGAAGAAATGTATTTTGAAATATCTAGCCAGGGGTGTTAAGATGTTAAACAAACGTATTAAGTTAGCCAAGACAGTTACAAAAAGGAAACAGAGAGACAAGGAGATGAGTTGTTTGACAGACGAAGAAGGGAGAACAATACACGCGAATCTGTCATTCAATTTATGTCGCCGGTGTCGGTCATGGCAATGAGCCTATCAGCAATCGAGATGCAAATACGTATCCGCATTTCGTCGTCTTAGACACAAAAGGATCACATTTTCCCCCGACAGCGAGGATTAGGATCGGAGACCTTTCATCTCTTGCCCTCACATACAAGCTGAAGATCTGGGCGGGCACGTTAAATCAACACATGGTTGGGCACTGCCACAACACACCCGTCTGACCCAAACCCTATATATATATATATATCTATCTATCTATCTATCTATCTATCTATCTATCTATCTATATATATATATATATATATATATATATATATATATATATATATGCTTTCTTCACACACAATACATACACATATATATATATAGGCTATCTTAAAACATACACACACACACACACACACACACACACACACATATATATATATGTATATATATATACATATATTGCAAAAAACACAGACATAACTTCTCGCAGTACTCAATGTAATATATATATATATATATATATATATATATATATACATACATACATACATACATATATATGTGCGTGTATGTGTGTGAGTGTGTGTGTGTGTGCGTGAGTGTGTGTGTGCGTGTGTTTTGTGTGAAGAAAGACCATAAATGTTGTTGGTTTTTCAAAATTTGTATAATTAAGAACGCTCATAAATATTTATGACGTTGGTCGAAAAGCTATGGAGGACGCGACATGACACAATTCAATGTCTAATAAACGAATGTGAGTGAGTGATTTTCTTGAATTATTATATTTTTAATTTACGTGAACTCATAAATATACACCAGGCTAACTGAATGTTAACGTAAATTATGGAGGATGCTAAGTGATGTAATTTAATGTGTAATAAACGAAAATATAAATGTTGTGATTGATTTCTTTTTATAATGTAATTTTCATTTATATTATTTTATTTGGGGATTAATTTATGAATTATAATAATTAAAATAATAAAAGTTTTTGAATTTAAGCGTTTTCTTTTAATTTCTTTAAATTTTTATAATCATGTATGTTGGCATTAAAAAGTTGTATTTATTTTCTTGAATTTAAAATTCTGAAAAGCGAAGGTGAATTTTATTTCCGTTTATAAATAATTGTTCCGAAATGACATCCTTACATTTGTCTTGATAAAATCCATCAGAGCGTGAATAAAATGTGAGAATGATATATCCATGGAGTTGCAATCGCCACTCGATTTTGGGGAATTCTTCCTATATTAACTTCTTTTTAGTGATGAATTACGAGTTTATGCAGGTATCTCGAGGTCGGTCGTTCGATCTCTCTCTCTCTCTCTCTCTCTCTCTCTATCTATCTATCTATCTCCATCTCCCTCTATCTCTCTCTATTTCTCAAACACACACAAACTCCTTCAATATATATATATATATATATATATATATATATATATATATATATAAATAGGTAACAATTAGACGTTCGCGTAGGGTAATGGATATATATAGATAAACATCCGTGGTTAAGTAATCCATGTTGATCCTGTTAAACTATGTCGTTACTTTCTGTCTCTCTTTAAATCCCTTATATGTTGTTTGTTCCTCTTCTTTCTTCTTTTTCCTCCTTTTTTCTTTCCTTCCTTCCTATCTTAATTTTTATTTTTCAAATATCCTTAAAAAAACACACGTTAGAATCCATTTCTTTAACAAATGTATTTGCATTCACTAGTCCCAAAGAGAATCTTCCGGGGACGAAATGGTCATCTGAATAGGGTAATTGGGTTTAATTTTTATAATTCACACACACACACACACACATCCACACACATATACATATATACATACACACATATATATATATATTATTAGGAACGTTCCTGTCCACATTCACAATTTAGAAAAATATTAATTGACAATACAAGTATACTCCACCATGAAAATTAAAAACAAAAGCTTCAAATCCTTATATTAGAAAAATACAACCAAGACTAAATAAGGTTAGTTATGAGTATAGCAACAACGTCTATAATAGCAATGTTTCTAAAATTCTTAAATTGTATTTTTTTAAATACAATGTCTATAATACCAACGTTTTTAATTTGCTTTTATTGTAGTTTTAAAAAACTTAAAATTATATAAATTAAAGTTACTTCCCTTAAATAAAAAATAGTAATTAATTATAACAGAGCGCGTTTCATGCGCATTTACAAAAAAATTCACAGCTATCAATTACATTATTTTTTTTTTTTTTTTTTTTTTGTTTTAGCAATTTACTCCTAAAGATGATGTTGGATGACATTGAAAGTACTAGGAGAAATAAAAGAAATAAAAAAAAACTAAGGTGCTTTTCATAATGACTTTAATATCAGCATTAAGAAGTTTAATAGAAGAGAATACGAGAGGATTAAAATAAATTAAATAGACATATGTACAGATGATTCATTCAATCACGCTTGAATGAAGATATGCTGCCTATATATATATATATATATATATATATATATATATATATATATATATGTGTGTGTGTGTGTGTGTGTGTGTGTGTGTGTGTGTGAACGAGTATGTGATTGGTGATTAAAAGGAACTAATATTTAATAATTATAATTTTTAATATATAATATGCTTATTATTATAGAATTAAATCAGTTGAAAAATATTCAAATTCACAAGAGGTACAATAAGTTATCTATTCATCATAGGTTAGTAAGGCACCTGGCCGTAGAATCAGGGATTGTAATACACCTCATAAGCTAATGAACATCGAACCTGTTATTTTAATTCTCTCTCTATCTATTTCAATCTATTTCTCTACCTTTCACCCTCATTCTCCCTATATCTCTTTATCTCACTCAAGGTATCTCTAAAGATAGACACAGTATCTGCTAAAATGTTCTCAGTAATTTTTAAGAATTTGATTTTTTGTAATTTGGCCTGATTTTGGAAAGAAATTCAGGCTGGCAAGTTTCTCAGTATCACTCATAGATAGATAGATAGATAGATAGATAGATAGATAGATAGATAGATAGATAACAGACATAGATAGATAGATAGATAGATAGATAGATAGATAGATAGAGAGAGAGAGATAGATAGATAGATAGATAGATAAAGAACAGACATAGATAGATAGATAGATAGATAAAGAACAGACATAGATAGATAGATAGATAGATAGATAGATAGATAGATAGATAAAGAACAGACATAGATAGATAGATAGATAGATAGATAGATAGATAGATAGATAGATAGATAGAAAAGGTGGTGAAAGACGTATATGGGCTGATCTCGATAGACAAATTAGAGCTCGGACAGATAAATAGATGTACACACGTACATACAGACGTGTATATTGAATATATATATATATATATATATATATATATATATATATATATATATATATATATATATATACATACACATATATATATATATATATATATATATATATATATATATATATATATATATATAGTTGAGTTGGCTAGATGTTACCGTAAGTTCTATGCCAACAGTTTCTTTTACTCGCACTTCTCACTTGTGGAATCCTTTTCCGATTCCATGTTTTAATCTTCAAAACATTGAATGCAATATCAATCGCTTTTGCCAGTCATCCTGAATACATTTCTTCTGTTCTCGCTCCCTAGTAATGATTCTGTTTCCTAATTCTTCCACACCTAGTAACCCCTAGTGTCTTAGTGGCTTTACTGCTTTGGTGAAATCGTTTAAAAGATACACACACACACACACACACATACACACACACACACACATACACACACACACACACACATATATATATATATATATATATATATATATATATATATATATATATATATATATAATACTAGCTTAAAAGACGCCCTGTCGTCCAGCATTTAATCTAGCTCCTGCGGAGGGATCTTGATGGGCCTTCATCACAATAAGTAGGAAGGAGTAGATGCGATAGCCAACAATAAGCTAAAGAAGAACTCGAAATTGATCGCTGCAGTTTAAGTATTGCATTAGCATTTAAGCTTACCTTTTAAAATATCAACGATAATTATTCTGCCGCCACTAAATTTAAAGATAATTTGATGTACGTAGGTCCTTACTTTCCTTACAAACAATTATGTTTTATTTCATGTGTGATTTTTATTGGATTTCGCATTTAAATTTCGATTATTCTCAAATTCATTTCCAATTCATAAAAACTGTTATCGTACAAAAAAACTTTGTCGCAAAAACTCACGTAAAAAATTCAACGAAAACAATCGCAGTCATGAATATTTGGGAATCCAAAATTTCAGGATTGCGGGTCCCGATCCGGACCGGAATGTTTTTAATTTGCTCACAGGGTCGTCGTGATTGCATAATGGTATAATAAGTTGACTACGACCTCTAGGAGTAGACTTGAAACTGTGTGACACAGTGTCACACTGATATTCGCATATAAATATATATATATATATATATATATATATATATATATTCATTCATACATGTTTCATTAAATAATATAGATAAGTGTTGTCTATATATTTTATGTAAGTTATTTTCATATCGTCTGATAAGCTTAATAACATTATCATTAAACAATGAAAGAAAACCACAATATTGATACATATTTTTTAATCCAATCTAAGCTTTCGGCTTACATAAGCCATTATCGAAGATGACAATTACACAATATATTAAGCAATACACGAACAAGAAATTGATGATAGTCTCTTTTTGTTTACATGAATGATTTCCAAGCAAAGATAAACACGTGCATATAAGACGCTGAAAGCGAAAATCGCACAACAGCTCATGACGTCACACATGACCACGAGAGAGTGAATCCGGTGAGTATTGAGTATGGAAAGCCGTTGGTATGAACCAATGGCTTCTGTTACTAATTATAGGCATTTAAGGATATTTGTGGAGATTTCATAGTTTATTTTGTTCAGGTTAGGTTTCAACTGTTTTATGTATATCGCTTCAAGAATTTTTAGTTTTTGTTTATTGTTTTCATGTTTAAGTATAGTTGTGTTTTCGACGAGGATTTTCCGGAATTGTGTATGCGGCCAGGCATGTTGTTTTAAATGCCTAAAAAGGTATATATATATATATATATATATATATATATATATATATATATATATATATATATATATATATATATATATACCTGCAGACATGTTCTTGTCTAGCAGTTTGTTAAGTCAGGATTTACTCGATCTGATTTTTAATAAGTTCTATCAAAAATAAGATAAAATTAAAAATAAATTTAATATCTTAAAACATCCAATTATTTTCATTGTGTTCTTGGACTCTTTTAAATCAGAATCGACCCTCCATATTGACTAAATTATCCTACGTACGCCATGCGATCAAATGGAGAAAGACTGTGCTCCGTCAGGCATACAAATGAGAAGTGTATCATTAACAGGTAAAACAGCTTTAAAAATCCTGGTTATTTACTGCGTCCGAATACAGATTTCTTGTATGTTAGGGAAAATATCAAATTTACTAGGAACAGGTTCTGATGGTATTTAATTAGCTTAGCGCAAAACAAGAAGTGTTGGGAATACAGGGGGGCTCGAACTACAATAGTAATGGTCTTTGAAAGAATAGCTTATTAACCCCTCCTATCCAAAGAGACGTGGGGTTGTATTCCCAAGTGCATATTTAGCTGAGTGTCAAATCTCTGTGCCTGTCTATGTGATAGAATGATGAATGTGACAAAGAAAGAAAGAAAGAAAGAAAGAAAGAAAGAAAGTTATTGGAGGTAGTGGGGAAAACTTGTACTTGGACAGAGTTGGAGGCGAGGCCCAGAATCCTGTTCACAAGGTGTCCCGTTAATCCTCTCAGTTGAGCGTCTGTTGCTGTGCATCTAAGAGGGACTCTAAGGATATGTCATTTACATAACACGGGTTTAGTTCAAGTACTAAAAGTTTTACGTCGGTAAGTTAGTCTCTGTGATTTACTACTGTTGTTTGTCGATTTCTCCTTTGCATAATTCCACATGATACATAAACACATATGTCACATATACTTTTTCGCACTCACAT
>OZ038482.1:79788781-79801281 GCA_964036315.1 Acanthosepion esculentum | reverse complement strand
TGTCTACGCCGACTGCAGGCACGCCGATGGCGGCCGACCAGGCCGATACGGGACAAGCAAGGGTGGTCGCAGCGACTGTAATTAATGGTCTGGTCTGGTATAGATGCTGAGGCTTCTCGGCTCTTCCTCCTGTGGCGCTTCTTCTTCAGGCTGGCCCTGCGAGAGTCCTCAAAAGTGGAGATTGTCTCGTGGACGGTGCGGCGGCAGGCTTGACGGTCAGCAGCAAGTGAGTCTTGAGGGAGTCCTTATGACGCTGATCTTAGTGCCGTTCTTTAGATGCTTGCTGTCTTAGACTCTTTTGTAGAGTCTGCCGAAAGCGCTGTTTGCCTTGGCCAGTCTGTTGTCTACTTCCCTGTCGAAACAAGTTCCAATCCTCGTTGTTTTTTTTTATATTTATTTACGCAGAAATACCTTTGGGAGCGGTATGAATCAATATCTCTGATGCTATTGTATCACTAAACAAATTGTCTGAGATAAATCAATTGTCTCAAACAATTCTTACAACCTAAAAACGTCTTCTGGCCTTTTAAATAACCTGCAATGCGTTGATAATCAGTAAAAAATTAATCAAACAATCAACATGAATAAATACTCACTTTATATCTGATATCTTCAGAAATTACAAAAAAAATGACAGAAGATATTGTCGAGCCATGATCGGCAACGTCCTGAAAGGGAAGAAGAAGAAGAAGAAGAAGAAGAAGAAGAAGAAGAAGAAGAAGAAGAAGAAGAAGAAGTCCAGATATCATTCTGGATTATTCCATCGCAGTTGTAAAGATGCCTTCTAAAAGCTAAGCAAAGTATTAAAAAGAGAAAATGTTCGTTAGAAACAAAGAGAAGAATACTGAACTGTTATTTAATATCGGTTCTCCTATATGGCAGATAATGCTTCACAATCTCTTCATACGAATAAAAAAAATTGGAGCAACAGAATTGTGCTTCTACAGAAGGATGCTGAGAATACTATGAACTGAGAATATGAGCAATGTTCAAAGTTTTAGAGAAAATGGAAACAAAAAGCTCAGTTCTACAGAAATAGACAGTTAAAATTTCTAGTGCACATAATGAAGAAAGAGGGCTTAGAAAATTCGACACACACAGGACATACTGAAGGCAAGAGAGACAGAGAAAAGTAATGCATAACCAACCCAATGAGCTTGTTTAACTGATTGACAGAACAAGCATTAGGAGAAATAAAAGAAAAGATAGGGCGTTGTGGAGAACCATGATCACACAGGTTCTGAAGGGAATTGAGCTAGTTTTCAGGCAGTCGTTATCTATCATGTTTTCGTCCGAACATGTTTTGATACCGCGATTCAATCTACCATAATAGTACCTCTCTCCATGACCATATGCTTTAGGCACGCGTGTCCACTGGACAAAATCGAGAATGCAGGAAGTTTATTTTAAGAGACGTCCAGTGTGAGGTTTTTGATAAGCTATCGCCATGTTGTTTTTCAAATCAGCAAAGATTAAAAAGGACTTCGATCGAGTGAATCCTGCATTTCTTTGAAGAGGTCTATTGTTCTTTGAACTTCGTGAACTGGTGCTACAGAATCACAGATGAAGAACTGTGCCGAATAAATGAAAATCTGTGCCAAATAAACGAATCTGAGGACTTTCAACAGCAGCAATAAATAAAATGGAAATCACATGTTATTTGAAGAGAAAATAATGATAATTACATAATCATGATTTTGATGTTCCGCACTACTTCGAACCAAAGGTTAGGAAGGAAGTTCCTAGCAGTACTGGAAAGACCGATTAGTGGACATGAGAACACTATTTTTCTGAAAAACGAGAAAGATTACAAGAAAGATGTTATGAATTTAAACCGAACACTTTCTGCATGGTTAACGTTCTCAAATAGCCTCGTCAGAGTGAATGCCGAATTATTTACCATAAAGTAATGGCTGATATTACCATTACCATTGTTTTTCAATTTTAGAAGACTCAAGAAAAATACGTAAAGCTACAGACCGAATCCTATGCCACCAGCTCATGTACGCACATCTACAACAAATACAAGTTACATCAAGGCTACGCAACCGGTTCTCTAAATATTCAATATATTTGGGGATATTTCGGACAAAACGCGAGGTGACAATAAAAATGCGACATCATATTTACGAAAATAGACCCGTATTAAGTTAGTCTCTTCAGGCATCTTATAAAACCTCATATTTCATAAAATTAGTACAAAATTGCTTAAGCTAATTCGACACGTGTTCTTAATACGCCAAGTACTTAAATAATACGAACTTTTTCTTCAGGGATTAATCATTCCTCGAAGGTGGTTCAAGTTATGGTTTTGACAAACCTGGCAGCTGCGAATTTATTCTTTACCTTATTCGCCCTTCACCTGGACCCCCATTTAATATCAGGTACATCGTGAAGCAATTATTCCTAAAAAGATTTTTAATACAGCTTCACGATTATATCTCTATAATTATTATCCTTTAGTATATATGGGTAAAGACCTATAATCAGCTGCGAGTAAAGAAAAAACGTATTTATCCGTTGTCATGTCAAGGAAAGAAATATCTGCCATTGATGCCAGAAGAAAGAAAGAAAGAAACATAGAAAAAGAAAGGAATTGAACAAGTCAAAAGAAAGAAAGAAAGCAAAAAAGGAAGAAAGAAAGAAAACGAGAAAGAAAGAAAGAAAGAAAGAAAGAAAGAAAGAAAGAAAGAAAGAAAGAAAGGGAAATGAAGGCAGGAAGAAAGAAAGAGAGAAAGAAGAAAACAAGAAAGATAGGAAGAGAGAAAAAGAAAAGAAGAGAGAAATAAAACAAGCACGGACGAAAGAAAGAAGAAAGAAATAAAGAAAGAAAGAAAGAAAGAAAGAAAGAAAGACAGAAAGAAAGAAACAAACAAACAAACAAATGGAAATGAAGGTAGGAAGAAAGAAAGAGAGAAAGAAGAAAATAAGAAAGATAGGAAGAGAGGAAAAGAAAAGAAGAAAGAAATAAAACAAGAACGGACGAAAGAAAGAAGAAAGAAAGAAACAAACAAACAAACAAACAAACAAAGAAACAAAGAAAGAAAGAAACAAACAAACAAAGGGAAATGAAGGCAGGAAGAAAGAAAGTGAGAAAGGAGAAAACAAGAAAGATAGGAAGAGAGAAAAAGAAAAGAAGAGAGAAATAAAACAAGCACGGACGAAAGAAAGAAGAAAGAAAGAAAGAAAGAAAGAAAGAAAGAAAGAAAGAAAGACAGAAACAAACAAACAAACAAACAAATGGAAATGAAGGTAGGAAGAAAGAAAGAGAGAAAGAAGAAAACAAGAAAGATAGGAAGAGAGGAAAAGAAAAGAAGAAAGAAATAAAACAAGAACGGACGAAAGAAAGAAAGAAAGAAGAAAGAAAGAAAGAAACAAACAAACAAACAAACAAAGAAACAAACAAACAAAGGGAAATGAAGGCAGGAAGAAAGAAAGTGAGAAAGGAGAAAACAAGAAAGATAGGAAGAGAGAAAAAGAAAAGAAGAGAGAAATAAAACAAGCACGGACGAAAGAAAGAAAGAAGAGTGAAAAGTATTAGCGGATTTTCTGAAAAATCATCAAAGAAAACTTATTAATTCATTCCTGATTGCCAAAATCTAAAAGAAAATTAAAATTTTAAATAATATTAGAATTTTTTTCTAAGTAAACATATCGAGATTAATTATTTTGCAAATATGAAATCTATTTTGAAACAATGAAATTGTATGCGTTGTTTTCTCTATTTTTCTAATTATTTTTATTTCAGATTTAATTCATATTTTTAATTAATTTTTAATTTATTTTCTTTATTTATTTCCTTTTATTTTTTTATTTAATTTTTACTTTTCTGTTTTCCCGCTTCTTTTCCAAAATGAGACACTTAAGCAAAGTTAAAAAGTTAAAAAATTCATAGTTTAATAAAAGGGTGAGAATAGAGAAAAAGAACGAGAGAGAACGCGAGAGCGGACAGTGTGTGAGTGAGAGTGAAAAAGAACGAGAAAGAAAGCGAGAATGAGAGAGAGAGAGAAAGCGAGAGAGAGAGAGAGCGAGAAAACGAACGAGAGAGAAAGCAAGAGAGAGAGGGGGAGAAAGTGAGAGAGAACGAGTAAAGGGAGGGATTTTCGTGTCAGCTAGGAACCTGAGATAGGCAGCGGGTGGAGAAAGATAAGATTAATTGTTTTTTCTTCGGTTAATTAATGATTCCGGAAACTCATATTCATCCAATAATCGAAAATTACCCAGAAAAGGATCTCGGGAGATTTGAAAATAAACAAGTAACAATTAGATGTCAAAAGATATAATTTTCAAATATGTCCTCTCCTCAATATGATTTTACAGTGCACTATAAACTAAAATCTATCTTTTTATATTCAGTTAATTACTAACTAACCAGGTCTTCCCACGGGACGATCCCATACGCCATCTTAGGGGTTTCAATTGCGCATGGCCAAAGACGCATCCCAAAAGCTAGGTAGAGTATTACGAGATTCTAAATGAGTATTACGGTGCATTCCAAAACCTAGGCAGAGTATTACGAGAGAGGAGGATTTCGTTGCTAACAAAGAAAAGAGTACTGAACTGCAAAGTGATATCTGTCGTCTTTTACGGCAGCGAATGTTGGACGGCCTGCTCAAACATGAAGAAGTCCCTCAGGACCGCGGAGGTAGGATTCTTCAGAACGACGCCAATGATAGCATGGACCGAACATGTGAGCAACGATGAAGTTTTGGAAAGGAAACAAACAAGGAGGAAGCTTATACTTAACACCAGGAAGAGGCATCTGAAATGTTTGGGACACGTAAAGAGAAAGGAAAGGGCTTAGAGAATCTGATACTCACAGGGCGGATAGAGTGAAAGAAGGACAAGAGAAAGCAATGCATGACATACATAGCGGGGTTAAAAAAAAGTTTTGAAGGGTTTGAGAGAACTACAAAAGGACAAGCATATTGAGAGCTAAAAGAACAGGGGGAAGTGGAGATCCATGATCGCCTACGTCCTGAAAGGACACAGCACACAAAAGAAGATATATTAAGAGACACAAGATAATATTCTATATGTTCTCGCAGTTTCCATCTGATTCAAAATAATTAGGTCTCATCCATTGTCCAGGTAAAAGGATATTTTTGCACACCATTGCAGTTCAGTGCCAAAAATGTGGTTCGTTATATTCTGCCATTGACCAAATTAAACATCCTGCTGTCGATGTCTTCAGCTAAACCCTGGCAGGGGTAGTTTCCGGGTGCAAGGCCATGCCAAAGAGCAAACGTAATTTGATTTTGAATTCAGAATTGTCCTATTATCTATTTTACATATCCTCATGATCTACAATTCTTACTTCCATAAAACAAACTCAGTCAGTGCCCTCTAACTTCAGTATCTCTTGAGCCACGTACAAGGTGATCAATTATGTAAAAAAGAAAATTTCCACGGGGACTGATAGTTGATTTTATTCTGTCTTTATAAAAGAATGCAGCTGAACAGAAAGACATTTGAGCGCAAGACCACAGTTCCTGCCAGTTATATATATATATATATATATATATATATATATATATATAGAGAGAGAGAGAGAGAGAGAGAGAGAGAGAGAGAGAGAGAGAGATCGTATCATTGTTCTGGTAGACAAAGAATTGCTATTGTGGAATAATTGCATTGTGCTCAACAGACAAAACAGTCTGCACCCATATAACCGCATGCAGTCACACCCAGATGTTCTGGGGCTATGCGTTCAGACACTATTCGTATACCGTACGTTATTAACAAACACAGCACTGATATTTACCCACACTCTTTATCTGTCTGTCTATCACTCCTTCGTTTCTCATTTCTCTCTCACTCTTTCACCCACTTCCTCTCTCTCTATCTCTCTTTCCATATATATATATATATATATATATATATATATATATATATATATATATATATATATATATATATATATGGATAGATAGAGAAAGATAGAGACAGAGAGACAGAGAGAGAGTGCACTCCTTGTTCCATTAGCTACCCACCAAGGAAGACACCAGATCACGTTGATACACGCTAAAAAATGCAAACGTTTCATAAACTGAATAAAGTACGAATTACCTTTCAAGTAATTACAAATTTATTTGATACCGAGAGTATATCTTAATCTTTCTACACAAAGTATTGGGACAAATTATATTATAATTCTTGTTATAATATCTTTTATCTCTCTCTCTCACTCACTCTCTCTCTCGATATATATATATATATATATATATATATATATATATATATATATATATATATATATATATATATATATATATATATATTTGTGTATTTAGACAGCAATCCTTCTTTCATGCACATTTCATTAAAAACGACTGACAAGGTGCTTTTATTTAGTTTTTTATACAATTTCTCATGCGATCTAATAATGTTTTTCTTTTCGGATGATAAATTATATAAAAACTGTCCGAATGTTCTTTTTATCCCAGCGCTTTCGGCTATACATTCAGCCATTTTCAAGGATTATATTTTAACTTTTTAATATTTTTGCTCTGATAAAAAGAACATTCGGACAGTTTTTATATAATTTATCATCCAAAAAGAAAAACATTATTAGATCGCATGTGAAATTGTATAAAAAACTAAATAAAAGCACCTTGGATGTATTTACGATTCCAATGGAATAAATTATGACCATGAAATATTAGTGTTTAAGCCTTTTTATTATATATATATATATATATATATATACATATATATATATATATATATATATATATATATATATATGCGAGGACTGATCAAAAAGTATCGTGACTGGTGCTATAAAATGAACGCTACAACGCATCAAATTCGGGATTTTATCTCCTTCGAAGTAGTTCCTTTCTGAAGTAACACAATAACATCGTTTCTGTTGATGGAAGTATTCCTAGAACTCTTTTTTTCGGGATAACGAGAGGTCGCCTTGTCTCATTCATCTTGGAATCTTTTTCTTTCTAGTGGGATTTGGTATTCCCAGTTAAAGGTCGCAAGGAGTGAAATTCTGAGAGTACGGCGGTTGTCGGACCTGGGCAACGTTGCTTTGGCCCAAAACGGCAGGATAAGTCATGGTCACTGATGTGTGATGTGGTGAGACAACTACACGTTTCACTCTTTCCTTCCAACCATCGCTATAAACAACAGATAGGAACAAGAACGTTATAACTTAGCGTGCATGTGCAACAGAGTTCATGGTTAATCTGTGACAAGCGGCTTCGCACTGTGTACGTTAGCTCTATTGCTATAACAGCCGCCATACTTTGTGATCAGACCTTGCATATATAGACAGGACAAGATTCGTTATATATTTTACATCGTACAGTAATGTTTTTTTATTTTTAAATACACATTTTTAGTGTTCGTTTGTAATATCTGAAATTAGACCTATATATATCACTTATGAAGACGTTTTAGAAACTCATATTTTGAAAAAGGAGATAAAAATTCATTATTTATTTTGAAAATTAGTGGCGGTAATGATATAGAGCAAATGAAACAGTTCAGTGTAATAGCATTTTCAGAGTTTGAAGGCAAATTCAAAATCATCTTTAAATATATATATATAGATATGGATAGAATGAGATAGATAGATAGATAGATAGATACGAACAGACTGAATTAGATAGATAGATAGATAGATAGATAGATAGATAGATAGATACGAACAGACTGAGATAGATAGATAGATAGATAGATAGATAGATAGATACGAACAGACTGAGATAGATCGATAGATAGATAGATAGATAGATAGATAGATACGAACAGACTGAATTAGATAGATAGATAGATAGATAGATAGATAGATAGATACGAACAGACTGAGATAGATAGATAGATAGATAGATAGATAGATAGATAGATACGAACAGACTGAGATAGATAGATAGATAGATAGATAGATAGATAGATAGATAGATACGAAAAGACTGAGATAGATAGATAGATAGATAGATAGATAGATAGATAGATAGATACGAAAAGACTGAGATAGATAGATAGATTGATAGATAGATACGAACAGACTGAGATAGATAGATAGATACGAACAGACTGAATTAGATAGATAGATAGATAGATAGATAGATAGATAGATACGAACAGACTGAGATAGATAGATAGATAGATAGATAGATAGATAGATAGATAGATAGATAGATAGATACGAACAGACTGAGATAGATAGATAGATAGATAGATAGATAGATACGAACAGACTGAATTAGATAGATAGATAGATAGATAGATAGATACGAACAGACTGAGATAGATAGATAGATAGATAGATAGATAGATAGATACGAACAGACTGAGATAGATAGATAGATAGATAGATAGATAGATAGATAGATAGATAGATAGATAGATAGATAATTTTACAGAGTAAATGAGTGCCAAACTGAATAAATCAGATCATAGAATCTAGGGTAACGGTTGTTACTGACCCACAACCTACAGAAAGATTTGGGCGTCAGAATAAATATCGTAAATATTTTTAGCCACATTGATCTGATAATTGCTTCATTTGAAATCGTCACGTATGTCTTCTCCTTTCATTTCTCATGCGACTAACAAAAACCAGATCACGTCTGGTGAAAGCATGTCGATGAATATATAGTTTCCGCATCGTCATTAAATGAAATCCTATGTGTCTAACCCCATCTGTCTACCCGAGAGGTACTTTGGCCGTAAAAATCGTGTTTCTATACTGGCTTCATGGTTACCACTTAACTACACTTTTGAATAGTATCCACTATGTCTCGTCTTCGGGCGTGTCAATATGAATTAAAACGTACCTGTTCGCTATGAATCTCTCTCCCAGACAGAGTATTTTCATTACAAGAACAAGCGGTAGTCAGTTGTTAAGCCCTGACTGGAACGTTACATTCTTTTCTATGTATTGTGTACCCTCGGGGAATAAGTGATCGTAGCTCTTTACAATTTTTTGTCTTTTTTATATCTTAATAATTTTTGTCTTTTTCTTATTTCTCCTAAACCTTGTTCCGCCATCCATATACTAAACCTCACTAAGTATGTTATGCGTTGTTTTCCTCCGTCTATCTTGTTTCAGTCTGTCCTGTGATTATCAGATTTTCCAAGCCCTCTTTCCTCATTATGTACCCTCGAAATACCAAAGTTGATATCGACTTCCAAACTCTTAGCAAACTCCTACGTCGAAATCCGCGGTTTATTCTCCTTTTGGCAAGCAGAGCGTCTTCAGAGACGCCGGACGCTCGCTCGGGGTGTGGTTGATGGTTTAGGTTAAAATGATATCTGTTAAAATCACTTTTTGCACAATCCAAATAAATCTTCCGATTTTTTTTTCTGTCGAAGTTCCGACGCTTATTCCTTTTTGAAATCCATAGAGCGAAAGTGAAACTTTTCATCCTTCACCTTTTAGGCACTCATTCGTGGAGAAAACATCAACATTCAACAAAGTCGGACTCGCAACAAACCATCCAAGATTTCCCGCTATAACTCACCAAAAATTGGCACCAAAGCAAACAACAATATCAAGTTGTGGTCATTTTATATTAACTATGAAAATCGGACCAAAAACTTTTGCAATGCTCTGCTTCCTATGGAAAAAAGGTACAATTAAAAAATTTGGTGCAAAAATGTATATTTCTTAGTAATTACATTGTACATCTATGGGCACGTGGTCGAGTGGATAGAACGTTTGCTTTCTGCACCACGAGGGTTTTGAATATCACCACGGCCAATTCGTCAGGAAGGAGACGTCCTCATGTTATCGGTCTGGAGGAAGTGATCCCAGCGTGCGACATCTTTGGAAAGTGCCTGAAAACCATACCACGGTTTGACCCAAGCCTTGTCAGTGAAAATTGGGTATACGGAACCCTTGGGAGCCGTCGATTGTTGAGCTCGTGGCCGAGGGTTTGAGCGCGCTTGCCTTGATCAGATAGTCGCTCAGGCTAAATAAGAGTCTCAGAAACTGTAATTAAGGTCGGTTCAGCATAGTTGCAGTATAAATGTATGGTTTGTGGGTGTTGAACAAAATGTGCCTGAGCAAGCGGCTGCAATAGGGATTAGTTAGCCGTCCTATTAGACGGTTATCGTGACCAGCCATTAGAGACAGTGTACATGTCCTGTACTTATTAATGTCTGTAAATAACAAATGGAAAAATATAAAATTATTGTTGTGGATTCCGGGGATGGAATCCTGCACAAATAAATAAATAACGCCAGTAATTGAAATAGGAAAATAAGTGTATTGAACGTAAGAATACAAACTTGAAATGAAGTTTAGTAGTCCAGGAATACGGGTTAGTAGAAAGCATATGTACAAGTCTCTGTAAGTGGAGCCGTAATTCTCTCTCTCTCTCTCTCTCTCTCTCTCTCTCTCTCTCTCTCTCTCTCTCTCTCTCTCTCTCTCTCTCTCTCTCTCTCTCTCTCTCTCTCTCTCTCTCTCTCTCTCTCTCTCTCTCTCTCTCTCTCTCTCTCTCTCTCTCTCTCTCTCTGTGTGTGAACTCTACGTATCTTAACCTTATCTCAACGTGTCTCTTGTGTAAAAGGGGGAGAGCCCCACAACAGTTATAATTGAATTCATTAATTTATTTTTAATGTTAAGCAAATAGGCTGATATTTTATATAGTATACTAATATAACTTACACATTGACACACTATATTAAGAGCAATCATTTGTGTTCACGAGATGATTGTGTGAATCTGCCAATATTTGATTCTGCATCCGATTCATCTAACACTTACTTTTCAATGAATAGCAACACATTCTCCTCAGATAGCGAATTCTCTAACATTAGCTTTATGATCTTTAGCTTTGAAAATGTCTTCTCACATTGGATTTGAGTAACTGATAGGGTGCTGTTTACATGATAAAATTATTTTTCCTTTTTACTATTAAAACAATTTGCTTGTTTCTTCATTGCATTTTTACTCGATATCGGGAACCCACTCCATGAATAATTGAACCTCTTGGTGACACACTTCAAACGGGGACATGTCGTCTCGAGTTGATTCCTGGAGAAAAGAAATCTCGGAAGAATGTTTTTTGTTTAACTAAAAATTATTTCTGTCCAACAGTGTTGCTTTGTTCCACGAGTTTCCGAGTCATTACTTACAAGGCAGCTCTAGTAGTGTTAACACACACACACACACACACACACACACACATATATATATATATATATATATATATATATATATATATATATATATATTATATATATATATATATATATATATATATATATATTTATATATATATATATATATATATATATATATATATATATATATATATATATATATTTAAGTTACGAAAATGTGGTAATCCATATAGGTAGTCCCAAGGCGGATGAAATCCTGAGAGCTCAATGTAAATTCAGAGCTAATAATTTATAGAAAAACAGACCAAATTAAGCCCCCATGTAATAATTTATTTCAACATAGCCCTTTTAAAGGACGCTGGATCATCAGACTACACTTCCAAAAGTGAAACGAAAAATGAAATGAACATTTACACTTTTGACGGGTAGTATTAAGTTTATGTAATTTAACAGAGAGGGCAGTGAGGAGTGGTGTGATAGACATGATCGAGTTTAGAGAGGGTTTATTTTAATATTTCTATCTATCATACTTAGTATTAGGGGTGGAGGGTAGCGTCATTAAGTCTTAGTATAGACTATCTCGACTCCCCTAATTGATTTCGTGTTTCGGCACTATGCTGTGCCTCTTCAGGGGATGGTAAGTGACTAGTGATTAAATAATTGTTAAGAACATTTCCACAACAAAGCGTTACCTCTACTTTGCTTTACTTTGTATTGAGCATTTTCTTTTTAAAGTAGATGCTACTGACAGCGGAATTTTACTTCATCTGTTCTTTCTCTCATTTGGACACACAGACACACACAAACACATATATATAAATATATATTATTTGTTTATTTATCATATGTTCATCTATGTCATATATATTGAAAATATAATTATGGGTCCTTACCTATAACTACAGAATGAACTCTTCCTAACACTATGTATACTACGCCTCCCAAGAGAGAGAGACGAATCGAATCGAGCCGATAGTAGTTCACTCCAAACCAGACTGACAGTCATACTAACACCTTCCACATCTTGTATCATTATTCCGTGTAATATATCTTCGTTATTTCTACTCTTGTGTTCGTGTTGTTCTTCCTTTATTCTTAGTCCTAACCTGGACCATAACAATAATATAACCAACCAACTTGATATAAACAAAAATAAGGACTCCATGAAATTGTTTTATTGCAAGCAGATGCATCTTAATTAGAAACAAGACGGTAAGGATATTAAAATTATAATCCACCGGTATATAAAAAGTTATAGATCCTAAAAAATTAACTTGGATTTATATTATATTATATTATATTATATTATATTATATCTATTTATATTATATCTATTATAAAAATGAAATCTATTCTAAAATATTCAAAAGCTCCAATCTAATTTCAATCTAATAATCTAACGTATGCAAAAATAT
>OZ038482.1:79776281-79783781 GCA_964036315.1 Acanthosepion esculentum | reverse complement strand
GCATTCAGCCTGAGTGAAGGACAACGCTGAATTCAGAACCTCAGGAGGGTCATACGGAGACCTTGTGGCGCACTATGCGCGCCAGTTCTTTTTATTCGGTTCTCCACAAGTCATCATCAATATAATCAAAATCATATGTGCAGCTAGTTTGACTGCCCTGTTCTAAGATCTCAGCTGCTGGGCCCTCATATGTTGAAGAAAGAATCCATTATATATACACAAACACACACACACACACACACACACACACACACACACATATATATATATATATATATATATATATATGCCGTGTGTGTGTTTGCTTGTGGTTGTATTCGAAAAAGTCAAGAGATTGATTGATTAGTTGTACCTCGGCGTTCATATGCATTATTCAAATGTGTCATATTGATAGAGTATATAGTGCATAAAGCACAGGTCCCACAATTCATATATCAAGCATGTGTTAGTGCGTGCCTGTGTATGTGCGTGTGTGTGTGTGTGTGTGTGTGTGTGTGTGTGTGTGTGTGTGTGTGTGTGTGTGTGCGAGCGCATGCGTGTAATGCCCAGAAAATCTCTCTCGATTCCAGGAAAACATTCGATGCTGTTTTAATCACATAAATTACATGAATGTGTTTTTGTTTAATTTAACTATAAAAAAACGGAATACTCAAATCAGGCCAACTAACCTATTCTACTATATTTAAATTTTACTTTTTTAAAATCATTTCACCCTTAGCAAGGCAATAAAGCTACTAAGACACAAAGGTTACTGATGCGATAAAAGCACAATGAGAAAAATCTTTTAAAATATAAAGGTTTGAGAAAATATTTTGCCGAAATTTGACTGGGGAGGGGTGGTTTTTAATATAAACGGAGAATTTTAAAACCATCACACGTCTTTTGAAGACCTTTTGCTAATATACCTATCAATTTCAAGATATGTTAAACGTTTTACTGAAGGAACTCTGAGTGCAGGTTTTAAAATGTATTAAAAAACAATCAAAATTAATGTTCAGTTGTAATTAAAAATAGAAAATGAAAAAAACCTGAAACATTTCAAGATGATAGCGTTAACAAAAAAAGCCA
Source organism: Acanthosepion esculentum (assembly GCA_964036315.1). Taxonomy (NCBI): domain Eukaryota; kingdom Metazoa; phylum Mollusca; class Cephalopoda; order Sepiida; family Sepiidae; genus Acanthosepion; species Acanthosepion esculentum. The sequence continues at coordinate 79,782,713 of OZ038482.1, read as the reverse complement.
ATGAAAACGCAATAAAATGATGATATAACAAGAGATTTTCGTAATGAAAATAATAAGAATGTATAATGCTAGCTTTGATGTGGGGGTGCTAAACATAGAAATTGTCACAATCGCTTGAAAACTAAACTTAAAAATTCAGAATGAACAAATGAAAGAGGAATTTCTAACAATATTTTTAACATACAGAAAGAGTGCAATACGATCAGAGAAGTGACAAAAATAAGTAATATGATAGAATATAAATCTACAAGTTGGCGGGACACATAACATGAAGAAAAAAATATCACTTATGGAAGCGTGCTTGTTTGCTGCGAATGTCGCCCAGCGAACTGAGTAGAAAATGACCAGGAGATTGAAAGATGAGATATTGCCTCATGCATTTAAGCATTTAAAAGATAGCGGAAACTAGAACAGAGCCTTTCATCATAGACGGATTTGAGTTTCCCGCAATGGATTAGCTGCGTTTGATGTGTGAAGTCTATATATATATATATATATATATAAAGACAAATGGAAAATTTTTCTTAGCCAACACGTTTCATAATTGGCTTTAAGAATATTTTTGAGCGGATTTAAAGTTTTTGAAAACCTTACGATATTTTTTATTTCTATCTATAAATACAACTTGTAAAATAAAATCCTGCTATTTCCACCAGAGGACGAAACGTGTTGGTAAAAAACATATTTCATTTTTTTTACTCATTTATGCACACACACACACACACACACACACACACATATATATATATATATATATATATATATATATATATATATATATATATATATATATATACATGTATTACCCCATATATTTTATTACTATTCACTAAAAATTCATAAAATTATATATATATATATATATATAGGTTGATAAACCGTAGAAAATAAAATCAATCAATCAAAACACACACACACACACACATATATATATATATATATATATATATATATATATATATATATATATATATGATAAAAATATAGTTTAATGTATGATATAATTATGGGTTAAAGTGCTCCTTATCAGACACCGAGCTTATGTAAATATAAAAGGGTATACTGAAGTGAACTCCAAGGGGTGACAATCTGTATCATGATCGAACGCAATCTCCGGGAACTGTGGGTACTTTTTTTACTCGAATATATATATACATATATATATATATATATATATATATATATATATATATATATATATATATATATATATATATATGCTGATTAATGGTGTTTTTGATTATTTGGGTCTATTGTCTTATCATAATGCTTATTTGGTAGGAGGTAATGGTTATATTTCAAATTAATCTCGAGGTTATTTAATAGAAATAATTGTAGATTTGAATGTGTTTATTTGTGTCTACTTTATAATTTTGTTTGTTAAATTTTTACTCATTATTTATTATTGATTACATTATTAATTGTTACTTATCATGTACGATTATTTACCAGTGGATGCCTAATCTACATGTTCACATAATAATCATTTCTTACTTCCTCCTTCCACTTGGCTTACAGCAATCTCAGTCATAACACTCTACCATGAGTGGCTCTTTTCCGAATGAATTGGATGAACTAACAACAAAAATAATTTTAAAAAAAACGTGTTTTGTCTCGAGGAGAAATTTCTTCAGACTAGTAATGAATCATCTTACATGTAGTGTGTGTAGAAGAAATACAAGAAAGGCTAATTTAAAGTTTACATTGAAAACACGAAACATACGAGATCTCTTAGCTTGAATTGTATTTTACTTTTTAATTCATGCGTCCGTTGTGCGTACATTCATAACCTATTCCACTATATACAAGTTTCTAACACTTGACATGTGCTTATAAGTATGTATATACATGTATATATACACATATATCTATATAAATGTACATATATATATATATATATATATATGTATATATATATATATATATATATATGTATGTATGTATGTATGTATGTATATTTTAAAGAAAAACAGACCACTTTAAGGATCCATGTAATAATTTATTTCACCATAGTCCTCCAGTGAGGAGTGGTGTGATAGACATTATCGAGTTTAGAGAGGGTTTATTTTAATATATCTATCTATCATACTTAGTATTAGGGGAGGAGGGACCAGACATTGACCTATTTAATCGGTTAACTTAACGAAAGTGATATATTGAAAGGGAAGGGAGAGAAGAGAGAAAAAAGAAAAAGAAAAAAGAAAGAAAGAAGGGGAAGTAAAGAGAAAGAAGCTGTGATTAGGCTTTACGAAGGGAGAGGAGGAGTGGTAATTTTTAGCAATTTATGTAAAAAGATATATCGATCTCTCTATATATATTATATATATGTGCATATATGTATATGTGTGGGGTGTGTGGGGTGGGGTGTCATTGTCGGTTCACATTCATGCCATGTGCTTTACAAGCGCCTGCCCCCTTTAGACTCCTGTATGGCGCTTTACACATACACACACACGCGTGTACCCAATCATGTATATATGTGTGTGTGTGCGCATATGTCTGTGTCAATATCTGTTCACTTTCATGGAATGTGCTTATATATATATATATACATATATATATATATATATATATATATATATATATATATATATATATATATATATATATATATATATATATATATATATGCTTGTATATATATATATGTGTGTGTGTGCATGTATGTTCATTATGGGACATCTGTATGCTCATGTCTATGGATATTTTTTCGCCCGTATGTATGAAAATATAAGAGTTTGTATCGACACAAATAGAATATTTTCTCTTATATGTCGTCGGTCTTTCTTGATATATGGTGTTAAAATATTTGATATTCACGAGGTATACATAAGTTAAAAAAATGAGATAAAAAAACAATTAACAACGATACCGAATAAACGCATCATACTTGCACGCGTACTTATGCATAATTCAAAAGGTTTGTAGGATTGCCTAAGTTAACTTTGGTGTTAATTTTACCGACGGTTTTTTAAAAGTCCCTCCCAATCTCCGACCCTACTCACAAGGCCGCTGCTCCCGAAGAGCGCCTAGCCTGTTTTTGCACGGATATTAGACTTCTTACAGTTGCCTGGACTTCTGCTATTGATTCGAGTCTTTGGTTATTCTCTTTTATTTTATTCATGAGACTACATCACTTACAGACCTGAAGATTTTCCATTGGTTTAAACACGAGTTATCTACGCAGAATCCATGTTGAAAACTGATGATTGCTTTTTGTTTTGTTTTTAATTTATTTATTCATGCTGCTTTCAATTTATATCTGAGTGTTTAATAAATTGGATGTTGAGTGACGACCTAAACTCGCCAGAGTGTAGTTCTCAACAAATATATGAAGTACATTCCAGACATTCTGAGACTTTTTCAGGAAGGACATTTATTAATTTCAATGAAGTACAAAACTCTATAGTCCTTCAAAATTGGATCCTTTCACTTCACTGCACATGTAGTCTCCGTGAAAGCCCCATGGAAACCATCCAAAGTGAGGTTGCCCTTTATATTCTTAATGTCTTATGAAAACAACTACCCCTGAAGTTGTAGTCTTCGTGAAGTCCCAATGGAAGCCATCCAAAATGAAGTTGTCCTTTATATTCTCAATGTCTTTAAAAAGAGCTACTCCTGGAGTTGTTCTTCAGTTTGAGGAGTAACCAAAAGTTACAGGGAGTAATGTCTGGACAGAAGGTAGGGTGTAGGACAGTTTTGATGACTATCATCTATCTGTTTGCTGTTACCAACGCGTCTTTCCTTCCGTCCGTTACTGAGCTCACCGAAAACAAACTGTGCAGAAATTTTGCTCATGTTCTAATCTTCATGAATAATTGTATGTACAGTTGCCACATCAAATGTATATGCTTATTGTCATTAGAGACACATAATAATCTTCATCCAGAAAATTGCGAATTTTCTTAACCAGCTATGATGTTCTGATGTCCACGTCACATCGCTTCCCATCCACATCGCTCATCGTCTCTCACATCCTCTCCACCGCCGACGAACCTCTTGTGCCAGCGGAAATCAGATGTTCGTCTCATAAATTTGAATCCATAAGCAGTCGGGAGCATTTCATGTGCTTCTGTAGCATTTTTGTCCAGTTTAACACAAAACATTATTGCATAGCGAGATTCCAAATTGTCCTCAAGTCCTGATTGCATTCTGCAAACTTGTTTTTTGTCACAAGTCTTTAAAGAGTTTTACAATCGGCTCCTTCAGTCTGAGCGCCTTTTTGTTTACGTTTTCCCTACAATTCCTCATTAATCACATGATCCGTCCATGATACTCACAGCACCCTTCTGTAGAACTATATTTCTGTTGTCTAAAGTATCTTTTTCATCTGTGAGGAGATTGTCTAGCATTCACTGCCATATTGCGGGACAGATGTCACATAAAAATTCAGTGCTCTTTTCTTTCTAGCGAGTCTTTTTCTGTTTCTCATGCGGTTCTACAGAAAGATGCTGAAGATACCGCGGACCGAACATCGGAGAGAGACAGTTAAAGATATTTCAATTCTAGAACACATGAAAGGGAAAGTAGGCTTGTAGAATTTAACACTCACATGACCTATTGGTGTTAAGAGGGATAAAGGAAAGCAGCGAATATCCTACCAAACCAGCTGGTGTAGATGGATGACACAGCATGAACTGGAAATAATAGTAATGGGATAGACATTGCTTAGATCTCGAAAGAAGGTAGAGCCTTTATCTTCCAGGTCTTGAAAGGACACATAAAAGCTCACAGTGAATAAACCGAAACATATACGCAGCAATTTTATTTTCAATCAGTGCATATAATTTATAAGTATATGAATATATTTATATATTTGGCGATCAAAGTGAAAATTATTCTCACTTGATTTTTCCTTCATGTTTGCCTTACTTGTCGTGTCCGTTGGGGAATGAAACAAGAACTATTTCAAAGTTTAATTTTTTTTTCAGACTCTCTTAGTTCCGTCTTTCTTTCATCTTTTCTCTTTTCTCTGTCTTTTTTTTATTCCCATTTTTCTCTTTGTCTCTTTCTTTTTTTTTCATTTTTATTTGATTTTGTTTTTACTTTTGCTTTTTACTCCTATTTTCTTTTCTTTTCCTTTTTGGAATTTTTTTTTCTTTTTTTAGTTTTTTTTTTCCTTTTATTTCTTTTTTACTCTTTATCTATCTTTTATCTTTCTTTCATTTTTCTTACTGTCTTCCGCTTTTTGCTTTTTCTTCATTCGTTTTTTTTTTTGTGTGTTTTTGTATCCATTTTCTACCTTATTTTCTATTCTTTTTTTCTTTTTGCTTTTTTCCTTTTATTTTCTTTTTTTCGCTAATTATTTTCCTTTTTGTTTTTTTTCTTTCTCTTGTTATTTCTTTTCTCTCTTTTTTTCTATTTCTTATCTTTCTTTCCTTTTTCTTCTTACTTTCTTCCTCTTTTCTCTCTTTCTTTTTTCTTTATCCCTGTTTCTTTTATTTTATTCTTTTGTTTCCATTTTCTTTCTTTCTTTCTTTCTTCCATTTCGGATATTCTCTCGTTTGCTTTCTTATTCTTCCATTCCTTTTCTTTGTTTCTTTGTCTTTCGTATTCTTTGTTTATCTTTGTTTTCTTTCTTTTTTTAGTTCATTGTTTTGTTCGTTCGCTTTTCTTTTCTACTTTTCTTTTTATAATCCTGTCATTTCGTTATCGTCTGTTTGCATTCATTTTTGCTTGCGTGTTTTTTTTTTCTAATCATTATTGTTATTATCGCTCCTACACGCAGCTCACCGTGTTATTCTGTAATGTTTATTCCGCAATGTAGTTGCCTGGTTTATGATAATTGCAAACTAATTGAGCTTTTATGCCGATAAACGGAAGCCTTTGTGTAATAAAAAGCAATCGGAAATCTCCTGAAAAGTGAATCAGAAAAGTTTATAGCGTGAGCTATTACGTGGAATTATGGGAAAATGTGTCGGCTGTTTCCTGTCAGGTAAAATCACAGGTTTTGCGGCGAATGGAGACGAATTATTTAAATAAAAGCTAAAAGACGAATATGCTGACAAGGTTTTATAACTGAATGCGGGTCAGTTTCTGTGTTTTTATCAATTTCCTGATGTATTTCTTATTTAACATAATATCTGTCTAAATGTTTTCTTGAAGAGATTACTGTTGTTAGATAATCTCCTTCACGTGAGAAATTTCTACATTAAAAAGGACGGTGTTTTTGCCGAAGGAAACCGCTATTCAAAAAGAAATAATTCCTCTAAGTAAAAGCGAGCTACAAAATGAGGCAAAAGTTCTTCTTTTTCTTCTTGATTGTTCGTGTCACCGCAGGAAGTTGTCCATCAAGACTCTCCACAATTTCCTGTCTTTTGTAGCTCTCAATAAATGTTGTCTATTTGTTATCTCTCCTAAAACTTGTTTCACCATCCATTTGCGCAAGCTCGCTAGATAGGTTATGCATTTGTTTTCTCTCTCCCTCTTGCC
>OZ038482.1:79733781-79771281 GCA_964036315.1 Acanthosepion esculentum | reverse complement strand
TATTTTATATATTATTTATATTTAAAACCTGAAGTACTTTAATACATCCATCACCTTACAAGCAGTGTAAACATACATTTTGCCTAAACAAATACCTCTTTTCCGCAAATTTTTCATGCGTTTTTTTGTTATGATTTTTGCACCGCCATGGTTAATCGACATAGCACGATAAACGAGTATCCACCTCTAACTATAGTCGCCTACTGAATATAGTCCCTCATTAAAGTATACCCCCCTTATTCACAGGACAGATTGAAGGCAAGAGGGAACAGGGAATAACTACGAGAAGAACTTAGTGAATTTGAATAAATAGATGTCAGAACAGGGCTTAGGAGAAATCTCAGACTGACAAAATTTATAAAGAGCTACAAAGGCCAGGATGTTTTGGAGAGCCATGATCCCCTACGTACTGAGTAGGCACGGCACAAGGAAGATCTAAAACCGGTCTTGTATTTCTTAGTCTGTGTATTGTTTGATCGTTTGATTGATTGATTGATTGAGTGAGTGAGTGAATATTTTACGGTTTACCAACCTTTGCATAATAGTTAAAGCAAGAAAATATCCTTAGATTGCAAGAATATTTTAGAGATCATAATGTTTTTATTCTTTTTTCTTTTTACTGGTATAAGTACTGAAACAAATTTTACTGATAAAATTACTAATACGTACCTGGTTGGAATTCATGACTCTCCCAAGATAATTGCGCGTAAGTGTATATAACCCGACGTGAATTGGAACTTATCTCCAGGATTAACAATTTCAAGCCGTTATTCATTACACCACATGCACACCCATGCTTACAGCACCTGGTATTTCCAAACGGTCACTCATCTAGATACGGACCACGCTCGAAATTGCTTAAATTCGTTGATCGTACTGGAACCGCTATTTCAACGTATTGTGGCCGTAAGTCGGAATGCTGAATGTAACATCAATCAGTTAATAGCCGAAAGCGCTCAGATATATAGACAGATTTTATGAGTTTTAGATCCAGAAAAATTGAATAAAAAGCAATACCTTGTCAGTCGTCTTTAATGAAACCGAGATTGCCTTGATCGCAAGGTCATCTACAGTAAATATGAGCCCGTTCCCTTACGACATTTCCCCATTCCTGGCAGAAATTCTATTATCACAGTGTGAGATATCTCCTAAGAAAAGTGATGGAAAGAAAAAGAAAAATAATCTAAATGAAATCGACGACATTAAACAAAAATTAAAAATCGTTCGTGTGCATGTGTAGTCTCACCAGCATAACAAATTTAATATGATGATATCCAAAAGAACGAAACGCGACACAAGAAAACTTTTTCCACATTGTCATACATTTTTCTCCAATATTGTTCCTATATACAAAAATATATATCGTTATCTCACACACACACACACACACACACACACACACACACACACACACACACACACACACACACACACACACACACACACACACACACCGTGTAACCGATGTAATTATTTATGAGTGCGGTTTGATCAGGAACACCATTCCTTAAGGGGCATTTGAACTCATAATGTTCGTTCTTTGTAATTTTGACTTAGCTGGTGTGTTGTTATTTTTGAGGATAAGGTTAGCTGTCTTAAATTTTTTATATAGATAATTAATTTGATTTTTTTTATTCGGGTCAATTGGGGTAGTGTATTTCTTTATAATGTGTCTTAGTGAGGATTCATCTTGTTTGTAATTCCTATGCATTTGTTTTTTGGTAATAAATGTTTACATGGTTATGTAATACATGCTTATCCAGACGTCTTACGTTACACCTATCTGAGCACGGCTCCATTAGAACGCATTTAAACACGCACACAAATTTACCGGATTCCATTAGAAACATGCTAGTAGAAAAAGAAATATATTAACTACATCCACATGCAAAAAAAAAAAAAATTAAATAATGGAGGCTTTAATAATAAAAAAGAAAAAGCCAACTCTTAACAATATTAACTACGAACAAAGCCACAATGTGCTAACCGTATTCGGAAATTAAAAACATCCCTACTACACACTAAGACATACACATAACTCACACACTCAATTAAGCTGAAAAATCGAATCATCCTTGATAATGGCTAAAGGTATAGCCGAAAGCGCTTGGAAACATAAAACATTTGGACAGTTCTTACACACCCTTTGTCCTGTAAAGAAAGCTCTTGTTCGAACACAAGAAAAATTAAATAAAAAGCTCAATCGTAGTACCTTGTCTGTCGTTTTTAATGAAACATGCATATATATATATATATATATATATATATATATATATATATATATATATATATATATATATATATATATATATATATATATATACAAATGTAATGAGAACAAAAATAATGTAAATTCTAACGTTCATAGTATTAATAGAAAAGAGGGCTCAATACCAAGAGTGGAGCAATATTTATTTATTATAGATTTTTGCATGTGGACAAAAACAATTGCCCACTACAAAGATGCATTCTTGCTTCGATGCCTTATTTGCATCTCGACTGGTGGGAACTAAAAATATACATACATATATATGTTGCAAGATAATGTTTTCATTCTTGTATATATTTTCCACTGGTAGAATAAAACGAAAAATTAAATCTTTCATTAATTCATTTCTTATAATCAGTATTTTTTTTTTAAATATTAAAATAATCTAATTTACATTAAAACGTTTTCCGAATAGCGTAGTGTTTTTGAAGTAGCGGTTCTATGACCATAAAGACATTTACTCTTTTTGCGTCGTTCTATCAAATTCTGTAATAGTCTTAGAACGGCCATTTCTGATTTTCACCTTACATTTGTCCAAATATTCATTTATGTTTGATATAATCAAGTAATAGATATAAACACACCAGGTGGAATTCTGTATGCTTAATTGCTGCCTCCTTTTGAACAAGTCTCTTTAAGAAACCACGTGTTATTTTAAACAAAAATGTGGCAAACTGCTCGTAACAATACGAAATTTTCGATAAATTATATGACCACAATTTGCATGAATTTTGGCACTATTATTAGCAATTAATAGTATTTAATTTCTCATTATGTCGTCAGTGCTTTGAATACTCTTGCCATATATGGTTTGGTTCTCCTGCTATTCATCTCGAGGTTCTCGACAAAATCCAAAGAAAGATCTGCAATATAGTCGATCCTGATTCGGCATCGCGTCTTCAGTCAATTTCGCACCGACGTGACATGGCTTTCCTTTGTTTTTTCTACAAATATTTTCATGGCAACTGCTCTGACGAGCTTCTTCTTTTTTTTTCCCTTGGTGCCCCGACTACATGAATTTAAGCGTGCTTTTAGATTGGCATCTAGTTCCCATCGGTTTACTATTGAAATAGCGAAATACAACAGCCACGTCTACTCCAACAGTCTCTATTCTCGCACTTCCCGCCTGTGGAACTTCCTTCTTTTTATTTTCTTCCTTGATATAATAAAATCTTTAAAAAATGAAATGCAACGTCAATCGCCATCTTCTATTTTTCTTGAATTCCGTTCATCTTTAATCCTTTCCTCAATCCCGCCCTCCTTCCCATCTTTCCTCCAACTTTCACTCTCTGTAATCCCCTGCGTATTAGTGGCATTCCTGCCTTGCTTGGAGTGAAATGATTTTAAAAAAAGCTATTGCCTATCTTTGAAGTTGTGTTTCTACAATATTTGAGGAATGCTGTAAAATAAAATCTTCATTACAGAATTATGGTGGTATTATATCTGAATGAAACGTTCTATTTTCTGCAGCTCCCTGATAATTTAAATAATCACTTGAACAACATCTCTCCCCGACTACTAACCCAGAGAGCCGTAACGAATAGTGACTAAGACTCCGCATGGCTTCCCTTATATCCGCCCGGCCGGATCAATAAATCATTTTTAAAGTCATCTCATGCTTCAAATTCCATTTTTTTGATTGTTTGAATTTAATTTTGTAAAGTAATTCGCTGCTCAAGCCTAATTTCCAGAACATTCCTCTTTGTTATTTATTAATCTGAACTAGATATATTTTCGCTAAAATCATAATCAAAAGCAAGTTTTATCAAATAGTCTCTCTATGCAAATACATCCGTCATCCGTTAAAACCCTTCCCGGATATTTCTTGAGAAATGTTTTAACGGATTAAGTATGATGGAATTATTTCATTTTCTTCTTCCATGGTGTTGGAAATAGTAGGGTAGACTAACTCCTTTAGCCCTGAGTGACAGTCTAGTGAATGCACTACTTTAAATGCAAAACACTGAGGAAGCCAACGAGAAATTTCACCACCATGTTTCCCAAAAGGTCGTGACAATTCACAGATAATAAAAAAAGGAATCTCTGAATTGTCCTGATCGCCTAAAGAGACATGGAATTTAAATCCATGTAGAAGCTAACGGGAAACTCCTCCTTTATCATTCCAATTCATGAAAATTCTCATAAATAAAGAAAAGAAATCGGTAAAGTGACATTACTCTCTACGTTCTGAAGAAACATGACATTTAAAGCCGTGTAGAATGTAACGGGAAACCACTCCAAAGAAATGGTGACAATTCACAGATATTAAATAAAAGGAATCTTTTAAGTGCAATGTTCTCCTACATGCTGAAGGGACATGGTATTTAAAGCCGTGTAGAAATTAATGTGAAAGCAAACCACTATGTTTCCTAAAAATGCATGAAAATGCGGACAAATATTCTTGAATATGAAAGGATCATGATAAATATGAGCAGTCATGCTGTTTGTAATTTATTCAGTCATACATGCCTAATTTGCTACCTAAATACACACACACACACACACATATATATATATATATATATATATATATATATATATATATATATATATATATATATATATATATATATAAATACTGTGTGTAACAGCAAAATTGTCCAAATCGTGTCTCAGTATGCGATAATTGCCCATTCCAGGAAATGTTTAATATCTAAGAAACCACTTAACAAATTTAATTTCTTTTTTCCGGGTTTTCAGATAAGACGTTTATCTTGACACCATTTGTCGCAATAATCACTGAAAAGCTCTTATTTATTATTCAACTAGAAAGAGGACAGGTTAAAATCGTTTTTGTGTCAACCCCACTATATCTTCCCAAATGAGCAATGGCGAGAGGAAAAAGATCATTCAGGCCTTCTGTAATGGTACCGACATTCATACTCTGGATTCCATCTTCAACGTCCATTCAAGTACAATCAATAGAACGGTGAATAAGTTTAAAAAAGGGGGAGCAGTAGAAAAGAAAACTGGACCAGGAGATCACAACTAGAAGCTTATTTTTCAAAGTAGAGCCCAATATTATTATAAAAACTTCGAAGAATTCCAGTAAGATATCTTTAAGCATTTCTAAGATACAAGAAATGAAATTTTAACCTAACAATTGGACAATTATTCTATTACTCGATTTCGACAATTTTGCTGTTACATCCTGTATATATATATATATATATATATATATATATATATATATATATATATATATAATATATATATATATATATAATATATATATATATATATATACATATATATATATATATATATATATATATATAATATATATATATATATAATATATATATATATATATATATATATATATATATATATATATATATATATATATATATATATATATATATATACAGGTTGTTTTCCTGAAAAATTGTTTTAAGGGAAAGTTTTTATAAATTTCTACCGAATGCATTACTGTCTGCACGATCAATGAATTTCAAATGTTTCCTTGTAGGGAAATGGCTAATGTTACCATTTTCAATATATTTTGAGTAAAATTCTGCAGGTTTTGATCTCGGAAAAGTTTTCCACAAACTCATGAATCTAGTTTTCCCCTTCAAAGTGATTTACAGTCAGTGTAAATGGTAATAATTGATTGATACAAGGTCAGGGGAATATAGCAGGTGAAGTAGAACAGACCAACCGAGTTTCACTTTTTTTGTCTGTGTTATTCTTGCTGTATGTAGCCTTACGTTATCATGGAGAAGAACAACATTTTTCCTTTAATCTGATATGCACGCTACCACTGCCATACAAAACTAAGAGATGTTAGTGCATTCTATATTAATTCTTAACTACATATGATTAGTAAAGATGATACATCCGTCATTACGATTAGTTCCCCCAAAAGGAAATAACTTATAATACAATCTAATATGTATTTATTTTGTTAGTGATTAACAGGATTGAATAATTAAAACTTACTGAATGTCTTCAGATTAAACAATAATCTACTTATGCTTTGACCGCCTTTATAACATTGTTGCATTTATTTTCAAGTTTAGCTAAAACTCATTTGAACCTGCCTGACCTATTTTTCCCCAGGTCAATACGCGTAATGTCTTATTTGTTACTATCAATACGGGTAATATCATACTGTGTAAAATTGTATATGGCCTTATGCATCGATTGCTTTAATTTCTTTTCAAGTATAAATATATCAACGCATATAGGGATTTAACATTTCTAACTTGAAATATATTTGATACGACATTAATATATGGATGAATACATATATATAAATTTCTATATTTATCAGAACAATGTTGGTTAAACTAACGATAAAATGGAACCAAAATTCTATGTAACGCACTCCGTCCTCTAAAAAGGATTTTATTAGACTAAACTAGCATATTTATTGATGGAATTATATATAGTGCTGCGCAAAATAAGTTAACTAAGATATTAAAAAACGCGTCTCTTTTTCTAGATAATCAACAAATCTTAATTAAACTATATATTCATTAAGAAAAACCTTTATTAAACGAATTACAAGCACTTTAAAAGTTTTTATCAAATTATTTGCATTGGCGAACATGTAAAACAAATGTACAAAGTATAAATGCAACGTTCACTTACTTTTGTTCATCTTAATTTTGAATTAATATTTTTATTTCAGCTTGATATAAATCTTTGAATGTGAATGTAATTTGTTTAATAAAGGTTTTTCTTAACGAATTACATTCAAAGATTTATATCAAGCTGGAATAAAAATATTAATTCAAAATTAAGATGAGCAAAAGTAAGTGAACCGTTCATTTATACTCCGTACTTTTGTTTTGCATTTTTGCCAGTGCAAATAATTTGATAAAAAAACTTTTAAAGTGGTTGTAATTCGTTTAATAAAAGTTTTTCTTAATGAATATATATTTTAAGTAAGATTTGTTGATTATCTGGAAAAAAGAGACATTTTCTTAAATTATTATCTTAGTGGTTCACTTACTTTTGCTTAGCATTGTAAATTTAAGGGGATGGGTGTAATATAAACATAAACGTCTTTTATAGTAATACACCTAGGGGAAGCTATGAATATGTAGGGATGATAAATTTAAAATTGCTGGCGTACGACGTGTCTCGAAGCACAGCTCAGCCGATCTCATTGCGTTTCCTAACGATTTTATTTTTGTTTTGTTGTTGTTATTGTTTTGTTTTTTTTTTGTACTTTCTTTTATTTTTAAATATCCCACACCTAGACATTAAAAGACAGGTTAATAAAAGGGGAATGTTAAAAATGAACCTGGCTATAAATTTACCGAGAAAGAATAAGAAATCAGTTTCACTTTCTACGAATTTCCGACTTAATAAATTAAAGATGGCCTTGTGCGAGGTGAACATAGTTGTAAAAAAACTTATACTTCCTCTGATGACTAACCTCTATTGTTCTAAACGGTACCACATTTTTGTTCCATAAATTAAAATTCTAGCTAAATGGGCACCATTCTAACACAACTTAGAAGATTCATGTAGAATCATAGAGGGTTTTTTTTTTTTTAAGCGTATCACCCCAAGCAAGACTGGAGGCCACTATCACGCAAGGGGTTAAAGAAGGGTTGGAGGAAGAGCAGATAGGAGTGGTAAAGGAGAGGATGTGGAGAAAGATAGTGGATCGATCAAGGCAAGGGGGTTACAGAAGATTTGGATCGAGAGCAAATAGGAATGAAAGGTGAAAGGATGTGGAGAAGGGAAGTGGATAGATCAAGGCAACTGGAGATGTCGATTGACGCTACACTTAAACCGTTGGAGATTGTATTTTTCAGGGAAACAGTAATAGGGAGTTCCATAGGCGAGATGTGCGAGACATGAAGCTATTGAAGTAGAAGAGACGTCTACATCTAACAGTTTCCACGGTGTAGGGGTGGGAGCGGGATGCCAGCCTCGTGGGACGTTTACATTCACGAGGCCTAGGGACAAGCGAAATCAGCTCCTCGGAGCAATTACCGTGAAAGTACTTGTAAAAAAGGCAGTACTCATCTATTGTAACATGAGATCTGTCAATGCATAAAATGTTTTGAAAAGCTGAGTTTCTTCTATAAATATGTAACTATTTTTTTAATCAATTCACCCCAAGACGGGAAATACTCCCACTAAGATGCAAAGGGCTGCTAGGAGTGAAAGAGAATTAAAAGACTTTGGAAGGAATTAATTTTAATTAAAGAAAGTATTCTTATATGTATATTTAATCTGTCATAAAAACTAATATTTTGTATATTTTTCTTTTGCAGGTATGTATGAAATCTTCTATTTCTATATAAACTACATTGATAGGTATGTACTTATTTATTATTATTTATTATAAATGCATGAGAGGTCAATTTTGACTTGTTTATTTAGTCCTCATATTATTATGAGGAATACAATTGGTTACATTAGTCAACATATCCAGTATTCCCGGGATCTACAACAGCATATATATATATATATATATATATATATATATATATATATATATATATATATATATATATATATATATATATATATCATATATATATATATATCATATATATATCATATATATATATATCATATATATATCATATATATATATATCATATATATATCATATATATATATATATATATATATATCATATATATATCATAGATATATATATATCATATATATATCATATATATATATATGATATATATATGATATATATACCATATATATATATATCCTATATATACATATATCATATATATATCATATATATATATAATATATATATATATATATATATATGTATATGATATATATATATATATGTATATGATATATATATATCATATATATATCATATATATATCATATATATATATATATATATATATATATATATATATATATATATATATATATATATATATATATATATATATATATATATATATATATAGTGTGTGTGTGTTTGCGTAAAAACAAGACGAGTCGATTAAGGCACTCGGATCCAACGATGATTTCCCTCTGCCAAGTGGGTGGGGACACAGGTTCGAATCCGGCCGGAGGAGGTATTTTTTTCTTTAAGCATATTCATCCCGTTAAACGAAAATAAATAAATGTACTGTTTTTATAAATAAACAGAGTGTTTACTCAAATATGGGTATCCATTAAAATAATGTTTAAAGTAAAATATATATATATATATATATATATGTGTGTGTGTGTGTGTGTGTGTGTGTGTGTGTGTGTGTTGTTTTATGATATCTATCTGCACGATTCTCTTCATGTATTATCTGATTTCCCATATGTATTTATGGTTATATGTATGCATTTATATATGTTAATTTGTTCACATATGTTTTGGTTTATTCATATCTAATTATCTAGACCCAGTATAGGGTGAGGCAAAAGTCACCCTCTACGCGATAATTTATTTAAAAGTGTAATTACACATTAAAATTTTATTTAATCGTTATTTAATTGTTATACATGCTGTTCAAAATGTCCTCCTTATTTTTCAAAACGAATTCCAATTCTGTGCCTGCATGATTCATTAACATGTCGGAGATTTTCCTCTGTCATTTTTTGCATTCATATTTCATTCTTTCTTTAAGTTCCTGAATATTTCTTGGGCGCGTCTGATAAACAAATGATTTCAAATGGCGCCTCAGAAAAAAAAAATTAATGGTGACCTCTCAGTGATCTTTTCGACCCATCTGTTAATCCCTATGGTGATAGACATTTGCCTCATCCTGTATATATCAGTATTCTATATTGTTATATATACATATATAATTAAGCGCCAGTAAGTCACAGATTCGGGGCAATTGGAATAATTTAACATTTCAGGGAACTGTAGTTGACGGAAAATACCACACCAAAATCCGAGGACGCATTTGTGTAGCAAAATATACTAAAAGATGAATTAAGGAACATAAAAAATTGTTTAGATAGAGATAACATTGGGACGAACTGCTTTGTAATATCGGTCCTCTTAGATAGCACGTAACGCTGTACAATTCTCCCGAATTATGGCAACAGCTATGTTGTACCAGAGAAACACGTTGAGAATACTATGAACGGTGTATGTGAGCAATGAGGAAGCTCTCGGGAAAAGGGACACAGAAAGGAATTTTTGTAGCACATAAGAAGCTGGTTGGTTTTTATTTAGCGGCATATCAACACCTCTGTGGGTTATTTAATGCCGAAAACTAAATATTTTGTACATAACTGTATGCTTTCAGAGAAAACGTACGTTTGTTAGATATACAGTTTGTAGATCATAAAATCTATTCTTGGTAATTTTAGTAAAAAATATATTTTTATATTTTTTTAATAAGAAGGGACTAAGCATAACCTACAAGAAAACGGAGTGCATAGTCGTCAGTAAGAGGGTTTTCCCGAAATGCCATCTGAAGGTTGGGAACACTAGAATCAAGCAGACGCGGAAGTTTAAATACCTGGGAAGCGTCTTGACAGAGGACAATAAGTGCGACACTGAGATCTGTAGGCGTATTGAGATTCCCAAGGACACATTCCAAAAGTTGGGCAGAGTACTACGAGACAGGAGGATTTCTTTGGTAACGAAGAAAAGAATGCTGAACAGTTACGTGACATCTGTTCTTCTTTACGGCAGTTGGAGGATGTCCTCAAAGAGGAAGAAAAGACTCGAGGCGACGGAGATGTGGTTCTACAGGAGAATGCGAAGGATATCATGAACCGAGCGTGTAAGCAACGGTGAGATCTTAGAGAGTTTGCAAACAAGGAGGAGGCCAATACTTAATATCAGGAAGAGGCAGCTGAAGTTTCTGGGACACATAATGAGGAAGGAGTGCCTGAAGAATCTGATACACACGTTGTTGGAAAGAAGGGAAGAAGGGAAAACAACGTGAAGGGTCGAATAGAAGAGTGAAGGGAAAACAACGCGTGATATATCTGGCGGACTTAAGGAAGTGGATGACAGAACATGGTCTCGGGGAGGAATCGTTGAGAGCTGCAAGGGATAGAGAGAGGTGGAGAGCCATGATCGCCTACGTTCTGAAAGGACATGGCATATAAAAAGAAGAAAGTAGTATTGCGTTGATTGTCATTTTGCAATAAAAATCTATTGTTGCTCATTTTATTATGAAAATGTGCTGTTGATTTTTGGGCGAAATGTTGTTAGACGCACCCTGTGTCGTCAGTCATAGTAATGGCTGTGCCGCTTATAATGGGTTAGCTGCGCTTGGGTTTCAGCATTTAGTTGTCAATCAGAATCAGAATTTTCTTGACCCAGTGACGGGGCCCTTTAATCGTCATGTAGAAGCATATTGGGCCAGAATGAAGAAACGCCTAAAGAGAAGTGATGGTTCAAAAGGCAATATGAAATGGTCACACCTGGATGAGGAAATTATAGGGATTTTTTTTTTAAATAACCTTCATCCAATTCGATCTACTAAAATGAATAAAAATTAAGTTTAGTTTAATGAATAATTTTATCTGAATAAACGCTATTACTAGGAATCACTAAGATCCTGAAAGAGCCATTTTTATTTTCTTTTAACAACAGAAAATATGTGCTTTAGTTTAACCACTGCAGAGGTTAACAACCAATATAAAAGAATGTTCATGACATTAAGCCATATAATATCCTACAATTTCTTAAAGATATCAAACTGTATTCCAAAATATAACTTTATCAAAACTACAACATAAAACACATTTATCTCCGCCACTAATAATGATCTCACCACACACATATACCGGGTATAACAGCAAAATTGTCGAAATCATGTAACAGCAAAATTGTCCCATTGCAACTTAGAAATGATTAAAGATATCTTACTGGAATTTTCCGAGGTTTTTATAACATTATTAAACACTACTTTGAACAATATGTATATCATATATCAAGATATCATTGTAATTTGGTCATAAAATTTGTGCATGTAGCGACAATTTATTCATTTTAGTAGATCGAATTGGATGAAGGTTATCAAGGCTGTATTTGTCAGTTGCTGCCTGGCCAGTTCAAATCGGACTTAATTTATTGCCGGTTTGTTTACGAATTTGAGTGCATGGACTCTTCCTGATCAGACATATATTTGTAATTTGGTCATAAAATTTGTGCATGTAGCGACAATCTTTTGAAGATATATCATTGCAATACACATTTTAAATATATTACTATACCTTGTTTTAAATTAATACTGTCACATAAATGCACTCGAATTAAGTTTTTAGTGGGGGTGCGTCTAACAACATTCCGCCGATTTTGGTTTGGGGCGTTCACTAGTTACCATCAGCTGGGACCCTAACGGATGCTACCACCCCGGGGAACAACAGCAGTTAAGAGGTGGTTCCACGCTCCTCAAAGCCTCCAATCTCCCGATCAGAGGCCTTGATGCCAGATGTAGTTTATCGTCTCACCAAGGACGCGCTTCGAACTCAAATGATAAAACAAAACGGTCAGAGTTCTATCACATTAAGAAGGAAATTGGGTTTGGAGAATCTGACACTCACAGAACCTATTGAAAGAAATAGGGGTATATGGAAACAGCGACTTATCAAGCGTTTGTAAATTTATGGTAGAACAGAGAGTGAGAAGAATAGCATAAAATCAAATATTGCTAACATCTGAAAAGGATAGGAAGTTCGGGAGAGCCATCATCGCACATACCCTGAAGGGGAAAAATACATGAAGGAAGAAGTGTACGTTTTCTGCTATTAAACCCTTTAACGATTAAATCAATATTAATATACCAATATTTCTTTCAACAATGTTTACACGCTTGTTTTCATTGGTCCATATTCGTTTCTACAGACATATATTTGTAATTTGGTCATAAAATTTGTGCATGTAGCGACAATTTATTCATTTTAGTAGATCGAATTGGATGAAGGTTATCAAGGCTGTATTTGTCAGTTGCTGCCTGGCCAGTTCAAATCGGACTTAATTTATTGCCGGTTTGTTTACGAATTTGAGTGCATGGACTTCATATTTGCCTGTAAATAAGCAGATATTCAATTAACCTTTTGAAACAAACGTAATATATCATGGATTATAATCTTAAGGTCTGATTCTCGACGGAATTCCTATCAAAATACGCTGAACAATAACACCAAATTTTAAAAAAAAATGTAGTATTAACGCTGTAATTTTTTAATGAAATATTCGAGATACAGACTGGAAATGTTTTTCTTTCGACAATCTCCATTCAAACGGCAGTATCGTCGAAAGGACTGCAGTGGTTAAACTAAAGCACATATTTTCTGTTGTTGAAAGAAAATAAAAATGGCTCTTTCAGGATCTTAGTGATTCCTAGTAATAGCGTTTATTCAGATAAAATTATTCATTATTTTTTCTTTATATTTTTATCCATTCATCGTTGTAACTATCTCCTATTTGATCGCGCGATACATTTTTTTTTACCTATTATCGATCGGCAAACTTATCTTACTATTGATCTGTCTGTCTAACTACCTGTCCACCAACCTTACAATATATTTTCTATCGATTACACCGCGTCCCACATTATTAGCCACTTCATGTTTCATCAATATATAAAGTAAATACTTATTGGAAACTGAAGATTTTTTTCTGGATGATGACAGCATCTATCTGCGCAGTTAGAACGAAACCCGGTTCGTTTTGCGCAGATGTAAATAAATGGCAGCTATTTCCATGGAATTCGTCCCGAATTTAGATGTTTAGAATTAACAGCAGCCGTGTTTCGAGTTTCAAGATTATTTAAAACGTGTCGTAACGTCGTGGGAATTTAATGACGATTATAAAGAACTGTTTAATAACACCAGAACTTGAAAAAGTTGAAGTGAGTTGCAAGTTCGTAAGGTGAACATAAAGAATCGTTTAATAATACCACAGTTTGCAAAAGGTAAAATCAATTGTAAGATCATAAGGCGAATATAAAGAACTGTTTAATAACTCCAGAAATTTCAAAAGGTAAAATTGATGGGCAGATCGTATGGTGAATATATAGATCTGTTTAATAATCCCAGAGCTTGCAAAAGGGAAATGGGTTGTATGATCGTAAGGAGAATATATAGAACTGTTTAATAACCCCGCAATTTGCAAAAGGTAAAATCGATTGTAAGATCATAAGGCAAATATATAGATCTGTTTAATAATCCCAGAGTTTGCAAAAAGTAAAATGGGTTGTAAGATCATTAGGCGAATATAAAAAAAAACCTGTTTAATAACCCCAGAAATTACAAAAGGTAAAATGGGTTATAAGTTCTTAAGTTGAATATAAAGAACTGCTTAATAACACCAGAGCTCACAAATGATAAATTGGTGCTGGAAATTTAAAATGATTCACAAGGAAAACCGAACTGTTTACAATTTGCCGGTCTGAAATGAAAAAGAAGAAGGATTTTTCTCTTACACTAGGATTCTATTAACATCCACCTTTGGTTGGCGATCAACCTTTTTAGTCATTATAGCAACGAATAAGTAACGATATACGTAAATCAGGTGGCAACACATACGAGATCGATAACCTACCCTCCTCCCCAGTTATGGGTTCAATAGTAGTACCTTATATCAGTAAATTATTACCTCAAAGAAATTCTTACTGTCAAAAAATATTGTCTGGCTTTGAATAACCCACAAAATGTCGATAAGTTGTAAAAAAATTTAAAAAATGGTTCCTTCACGTCATTTATCAGAACCAATTTATGCCGATAAACTACATCCGGCAGCAAGGTCTCTGATTGGGAGATTGGAGGTTTACAGGTACGTGGAACCACCTCTTAATTGCTGGTGTTCTTAGGTCCACCCTGAGCCGGGGTGGTAGCGCCTGTTAGGGTCTCAGATATTGGCAAATAGCAAGCCGCCAAACAAAAACAAAACGTTATTAAAGTATAAAAATACATTTTTATAGTAAAAGTACCAGCAGTACATTTTTACATAAGAAAAATTACCAACAATAACTACCTATAGTAAAATTACTAAAAAATAAAATTTTAAAGCATAATGACCAGCAATACAATTTTATCTGAAGTTGAATGCATAGAATTCCGTTCAAAATAAATTTAGTCGAAGCCATAAAATTGGACTAACTATTTAGATTTCAGCTTTAAATAAATCCAAGAGGTTGATACGCCGCAAAAAAATCAAACAACCAATATAAAAGAATGTTCATGACATTAAGCCATATAATATCCTACAATTTCTTAAAGATATCAAACTGTATTCCAAAATATAACTTTATCAAAACTACAACATGAAACACATTTATCTCCGCCACTAATAATGATCTCACCAGACACGTATACCGGGTATAACAGCAAAATTGTCGAAATCATTTAACAGCAAAATTATCCCATTGCAACTTAGAAATGATTAAAGATATCTTACTGGAATTTTCCGAGGTTTTTATAACATTATTAAACACTACTTTGAACAATAAGTATGTATTTAGCTCTAAGTTGAAATGATGATCACTCTTGCTGTTGTGACCTCCTGATCCAGTTTTCTTCTATACTGTTCTCTCTTTTTGAAACTTATTCACCGTTCTCTTCAAGATTCTTGAATGGACTTTAAAGATGGAGGCCAGAGTATGAATGTTGGTACCATTAGTGACGGCTAAATGATCTTTTTGCCTCTCATCATTGTTCAGTTGAGAGAACATAGTGGACCTGACACAAAACGATTTTAACCTGTTCTCGTTCTAGCTGAATAGCTCAAAGGGTTTTTCAGTGATCCTTACAACAAATGGTGTCAAGATGGCTGCATGTCTTATCTGAAAACCTAGGATAAAGAAACTCAAATAGTTTATTGGTTTTGTAGATATTAAATATTTTGTGGAATTCGACAATTATTGCATGCTGCTACACAATTTGGACAATTTTGCTGTTTCACACACTATATGAACAGAAGATGAGTATCATCTATCATGTATTCAAATATGAAATCAGGATAACATATATCATATTTTTATTATTTCAAAACTTCCAAAAAAAATGAAATATCGATATTAAATGCTCCATGAGGTGTTGATATGCCGTTAAACAAAAAAAATCAAATCATTCATAATCACTATTTACATTATTCATCTTTGTCGCCATGTTTATCACAAAGTTTCGGCCGTTGTACGCTCCGGCTTTCTTCAGGTTGCTGGAATGTCGAACTGAAACGTGCCATGTCTGATGGATGCCAGTTATCTCCTGTCAATTCCCCTCTGAAAGTTCTCCACTGCCTTAACCAGGTATTGAACTCACACGCTGGATCACTAACGCCTTTATCCACTGTGTCATGTGTCATAAACAGGTTAAAGGTCAACTTCTACCTTGAATTGCTCTCGGCACTTGTAATGGACGAACATTATTATAAAAACGATGATAGTTCAAATATTTCCGTAAATCTTTTCATTTGTTTTCTAAGAATTAATAAAAATTAAAAGTGGTTAATGATTTGTAACGAAATGGATTTGGCTATCTAATGATCCATTGATTGTTTTTCGTCTCCGCTTCGTTTATCATTTTATTTTTAGCTAGTAGTTTCCGATTTTCCTGTCAAGGCACGTAATCTCTCTATTCCTTGACTGGTTCATTCTGGTTCAACAGTTTCCTTGTATCTTTACTGAAAACATTTCATTCACGCTTCACTTAACCGTCTATAATATAAGCGGTTTAATTCCTCCCGAGAAATCTACATCATTATAAACACGCGCGTGCACACACACACACACACGCACGCACATACATGCATGTGTATCTGTTTGCCTGTTTACCTCTGAGTGTGTGCGTGTGTGTGTGTGTTAAGAAAAAGAGGAGTTAATTCCGAATTTGTAGGAGTGGTGTTTCTTCTACGAAAGTTTATTACTTAAGTTTACGCTTGCTGTTTATTCGGCGTAGTATAGTTCAGAAGGCACAGTGGAGTAATGGATAACGACTCGAATTGAGGGCTCGAAGAGCCGAGTTCGAATTCCAGTCGAATCCATTACATTCGCTTACGTGCTAATACCCTGGGGAAAGGTATGAATCCTCGTCTTCTCACCCCAGCTATGGGTAAATAGCAGGACAGACCGGGTTCTATAGCCTTGGATGGCAACTTGTCTACCGCAGAAAGAAATGGCAACCTATTGCGGGAAAAAATCTGCCTTTTCAGTCATGTATCGAAAGATACATGATTGACTAAGCGTGTATCACGCATGGCAAATAACTGACTAATAGTTCAGAAGAGTCTATGCGGCCTTGTGGGTGATGAATCATTTTGCACCCTGTGACCGCTTTCCCCACAGATGAAACGTTGCGATCCTTTCACTGCTCTCTCGTTCTTTCCACTGAAAATGATTTGACGTGTTACATTTAGTGTTCAACAAGATCTGGCCATCTACACTGGGACGAATCATCGCCATTCCGTTCGAATTACACTACTAGGAAGGAAGTTCCACTCGCACAGCTTTCTTTCTAGGAATCACAACTCTGTGGAAGAGACTCCCGAGAGGTTGCTTGATTTAAAATCTTCGTTATAAGTTATGGAGAAAAATTATGCATTCCAAAATTACTCAATGATCATGCCGATCCAACATCAAACTTCTGGCTTTCTTCTTTTATATGTTGGATAGGATTCATTCCCCTGTTCAAATTTAAATTTAATTTATATCAAATTGAAAAAAAATCAGAACAATTAAAGATGATGAAGAATCAAATAATGCTTAGAACAATAAATGGCAGGAATTTGGGGACTGTCGTGATCATCTGCGTCTTGTAACATGGCAAGAGCATATATATATATATATATATATATATATATATATATATATATATATATATATATATATATATTATATATATATATATATATATATATATATATATATATTACATCCTTTTATTATATATATATATATATATATATATATATATATATATATATATTACATCTTTTTATACTCTATGGAACCTTGAGGGCCTTTTGACGCCGAACCCGAATGTGAGATCAGGCGTATATACATCGGACGGGAAAATAATAGGAGTTCCAATGAAACTTGGATTCACAAGCGGTTCCCAGCCGCATGTATACACAGTTTTACGATAGTGGTAGTTCAAAATGTCCTTGTCTTATACTGGTTGCAAAACAAGCCTATAGGGCCTTGTCCATCCTGCTATTTTACCCATACAAGATTTATATATATACACACACATATATATATATATATATATATATATATATATATATATATATATATATATATATATATATATATATATATATATATATGCTCTCAACAAGGGCGACAGATGCCCAACTTGCCCGTGCGGCGCGTTATCTCTCTCCGGACGCAAACTCCGTACTTCAAGACTAAGCGTTCGCAGGGATGTTGGAAGGACGTGACTCAGGTATAAAGAGTAATAGCTAAGCTGTCAATATACTAACTTCGAGTGAATTGCCCGGGATAGAAATAACTCATCGTATTAATCGTCTAAGAGGCGAAAGGCAACGGCCAAAAGCAAATTTTCCTGTTGCTATATCTCGAGATCATCACTGTTGCAGAATCTGTGGACTTGTATGCGGGTCACAAGTGGGACTGATGTCTCACATACGACACAAAGATAATAACTGAAAGAAGTTTTCGGATCCTCACGTCGAAAACGGCGGGGGGGCTGCTCACACACACACACACATTACACACACATCAACCATTTCAGTAAAACAGTCAGTCAAGGCGATCGTGTCTCTATCGATTCATCACTGACTTGGCAGATTTTCTCGCAGTACGTTGCCGTTTCTTTCTGAGGCAGACTGGTGTATGCATACATATATACACGTGGTGAAAAATAAGTGTGTTAGTAGATGAAATTTTGTAGCAAGTCCGTTGCTATACATTTATCAAATGAAATTCAATCTAAATTTATAAATTCTAATGAATGATCTATGCAATTAATATCCCATACTGAATTACATGCATTGAAACTGAAGGCGATTGTATGAGAACCGGGATAAATAATTTCTAAACATTAGCATTTATAAGTTTATTGACATACGTATTTGCACACCTATAACATTACATTACATTGCCATTTTTCTTTGAATCCATTCTTAAAGAATTTAACTTATATCTATCCAATACAAAGACTGTATGCTAAAAGCGATCAACCATAGATTATAATGAAGTGTCACCCCACTGCACTAGCTGACCATACAAATTTAAAGACATTAGAACTTTCACTAGAAAGGCACACATACAGATTAGGAATCGACATTGCTATCCGATGCCCGCTTAGACATACAAGAATCCTCACAATCTTACATACATATAGAATTATCTACGGTTTTAATGTACATGATACGTAACTGACCAATCAAAACACAAATGTTAAAGTTTCAAGAGTGCAATTGGAAAAATTGTTCATAAATTCAAACAAACTGGGTCGGTGGCAGATGTGAAAACATCATTGCGTGCTCGTTTGCGCCGTTCAACTGCTGCAGTGCACGAGAATGTGGCCGAAAATCCAGACCCCTCTATTCGTCATCGCCCGCAGGAATTGAGCCTCTCCGCAACAACGTTACATCGTTTCTAATTGAAGTCTCGGCTGGTCGATTATGTTGACCAAAAAAATCGCGAAGTGCGCGAAATGCATTTCTATTTGAGCGTCCATTTTCGTAATAGGCTTTGATAACGTTAAAACGTTGTTAATCTTGACATACTTGAAATTACCAAAGACTTAAGTTGTTAAATCTGAAAGAGAAAGAAAAAAATCATTAGACACTTAAAGTTCATTCACATTTAAAATAAGTCCAAATTATGGGAACACACTTATTGCTTTATTTTTATAATGCTGGTTATAAAAATCTGTTTTTCTACGGTTGTGTTGAAATATGTGCTTATTTGGTTTGCAATAAATAGTAAAATAGTAGTATTTCTTAAACAATATTTTTATTGACAAACAAAAGGTAGCTATTCATGTTTATTTAAAGAATTTTCAATAAGGTTACTTCAAGCTATGTAAATATCACTAAAATACACAAGTTATAATATTTCAAACGGTTTCTGGCGAGTTACAGAATGGCTTCGTATAATTTCATTAGTCTAAGGGCCCGTCCTGGGAATGGCGATAAACTACATCTAACAGCAAGGCCCCCGATCTGGAGATTTTGAAGACCGTCGAACCGCCTTTTAATTGCTTGTGGTAACACCTGTGAAAATAGTTAACCTCTCAACTGGGTTCAAAACACTATGAAAGTGTAAAAATATGTTTTAATACCAGCAATATTTTTTTGTAAACATTATTACAAGAAATACATTCTTGGATAAAATTATTACCAGCAATACAGTCTTGGGAAGAAATATTACCAGCAATAAAAATCTTGTCGACATTAAAAACACATTGTCTAGGGGCCGCAAAATTCATAATCCTGCCCTGCCTCTAGTAATTAAAGAAAAGCACATATATGTTATTGAACTGCAAGTAAGCCACGTGTGTGTATTTTTTGTTGCGGTTGAGGTGAATTGTGTGTTAGCCATTGCATACTCTGATGCTTGGTTTCTGGGTCGTACTTAAAAACATCACCTTCTACCATCAGTCAAACATTGCATTATTCAAAACATCTGATGAGACGTACAGCCCACGTTATGTACATCAGTCAAGATTTGAGACACTATCTTTGAGGAAATATTTTCTCATTCCAAAATGGTCTTTTAGAATCTGCCGCATTTTTTACCAACTCATATTGACACCCGCTGGATATATATATATATATATATATATATATATATATATATATATATATATATATATATATATATAGTAACCTCTCATCTTTCAATGTGCATCACAGTAACTACGATCGAGTTGCCCTGGATAGAAATAACAGGAGATATTTGTGCCCGATTGGTAGGAGAAATTTCGAAATTAGTCGTACTGACCGGTTAAGAGACGAAAGGCAACGGCAAAGAGCGTCAACGAATATTCCTGTTGCTTTGTCCCGAGATTCTCGGTGTTGCACAATATGTGGACTTGTATGTAGGTCACTAGAGTTACTGACGACTCATATACGACACAAAGTTAAAAGCTGAATGATGTTGTCAGATCCTCATAGGTCGAAATCGACGGGGGAATCCATCACACACATACACACACACACACACACACATATATATATATATATATATATATATATATATATATATATATATATATATATATATATATATATATATATCCGCATAGGATATGTATATATTGCTGCTGTAATAATTTATTCTATTTTTTCGGAAAAACATTGCCCGATAATAAGCAATCGCTTCCTGATCATGAAATATAACTTCTTTATAGCAAATATGATTTAGGAATGATTTCATTAAGCAGTTCAAATGTTTGGACAACTAGTGTATCAAATTGCCACCAAGGAGATAATCAGAAATTAGTCAGGCTTGATAATGGACTGTAGACATTACAAAGAAATCCATGACCACTCAATTTCCTGACCTTTACCGTGGCGTTTGAAAATTAACCAATTCTAAACACATTTTAAGAGAGGTCAGTGTCAAACGTCTAACAGGC
Source organism: Acanthosepion esculentum (assembly GCA_964036315.1). Classification (NCBI taxonomy): domain Eukaryota; kingdom Metazoa; phylum Mollusca; class Cephalopoda; order Sepiida; family Sepiidae; genus Acanthosepion; species Acanthosepion esculentum. The sequence goes on along the minus strand of OZ038482.1, from coordinate 79,749,542 downwards.
TACAGATCATCTCAGTTCCCCATGATTCCAATTAATCATGTCTTTGTAGTGATATATGTTCAGAAAATAATGGCGAAAATGAAATATTAATAGGAATGGTTAGCACTTTTTTTATATTATCAGATTGAAACAAATGTTCTGTCCGATTTTATCGTGTATATTACAACTGATGATACTAACGCTTATAGAAAAATCATCAATATAACCTCCAATGCTTCACAGAACCTTATTAGATGTGTCATCAGGTTTGTAGATGCCATCTTCGTAAATTCTTTTCGCTTTTCATATAAACTACGAGACCAACTCTAGTTAAGCCTGTTCTCTTGATGTCAACATTAGCTCATATAAATTTTCTGCAAACCCTTGATCAATCGATAACCAGAAGAGACACGTTCGAGAGAATATGGATGATGAAACAATATTTTTCTAAACAAGCTCTTCAATGGTATATTTAGTGAATCGGGCAGTGTGAGGACGGAAATTATCGTTATGGAAGATTACTCCCTTTCTGTTGACTGAGGATGGAAATTTAATGCCAAAGCTACTTTTCGACATCAAAGATTTTGGAAGTAGAGATCAGTATTGATTATTTGATTAATGTCTAAAATTTCGTAATAGAGGAGTTTTTGAATGTCCCACCATAGACTGAATATCATTTTCTTTGGATGAAGTACTCCTTTTGCTTGCTGCGGAGGTCTGTCTTTTGGACTGGGTCCACTAAAGACGGCGCTTTAATTTATGTTAAAGGATTGTTTTCTCATCATCAAAAACGAGTCTGTTCAAAAAGGGCAGTTGAATTTGTCACGTAAGCAATCAACTCGATGACGATTCTCCGCAGACAGGTTGCACGGAACACATTTTTCAAACTGAATCCATTCCAATAGTTTTCAATTAGTGTAGGGCTGTAGTATGACGGAGATGGTGGGATTTGCAGTTTCCAAATCTTATTCGACGACCCTGTTTTAGCCCTTGCTCTGGACTATAGTTCCTAGTTTTGCGCACGCGTTGACACTTTTAACAAATTCATAGAGTACAACAATTTTAACGTGTTATTTATTTGGGACGACCATAGGAAGAAGTAACGAGCTATATTATGAATAATATCCTTATAAGCTGAAAGAGAAAATATATAAATTACACATAAATTTTCATTTAAATTCCTTGACGTTTCTCTGGTGTATTCCTTGTGGCAATTATTACAGGTAAGAGAGTGGATTTAGTTGCATTACTAAACGTAAAATGGAAATATTTTAATGACATTTTTACTTCAAATTCCGACAGAACTTTCGTTGCCACCTGATATAAATAGCATTATTAATAAAAAATCAACTTGATTCAAGAAAATTCACTACTGCCTTTTTGGATGGATACTAGCAAAATCCATAAAAAACAATTTCGCTTTAAAATGCGATTTAAATGTTTCAGGAATGTTATTATTTTAAAACATGTCTGGCAATTATGAAGCATGAAGCAGTGTTAGGAAATCTGTCGCCTTGAGCTTTTGCAATGTCATTGGGGCAATGTGAAACCGAACATTATCATAAAGAGTAGACGATTATTTTCGATTTATTATTGATAGAGGTATTTCATTTTGTTATCTGCGCATCTCTCCTACTTTTCAACAGCAAACGGCTTACGACAGAGACACGTTGAAACATCGATTATCGTACGATCAGCGAAGTAAAGCAACATCGAGCCCAATCAGTACCTAGATATAAATTATTAAATAATATAAAAAAATTAAATTAAAAATTTAAATAATATAATTTAAAAAAAAACAGAAATCTCTACTCAAATATGCGAGTGTCAGAATAAATATCACAATAATTTTGAAGATAAGACAATTTGGATTAAAAAAAAGAGACAAATGGAAAACATATTTGTTAGTCATTGCCGACGAGTTTCGTCAATGCGACTTTATCAATTTATAACAAATTTAACAATATGTCGACATGGAAAACTAAAACAAATTCTTAGTAAAAAAAAGCAAAAAAAAATTACCAAAATCCAGAAGGATGCTTACAAAAGAGTGTTCCCTTTTGAATATTTTGAATTTAAAGTAATTAAAAACATTTCATTTTAAAATTTGCCTTGATAAAATAGGATTAATAAAACGCGTCGACAATGACTAAGAAATATATTTTCTACTTCTCTCTTTTTTATTCTTATCTATCTATGTATCTATCTATCTATCTATCTATCTATCTATATCTATCTATCTATATATATATATATATATATATATATATAGAGAGAGAGAGAGAGAGAGAGAGAGAGAGAGAGAGATTATATATGCGCGGTACTTAGTGGAAAGTTCTCAATATATGTGATAGAGCTAACATATTCAGTTGTATGGATATGCATTTGTAACCTTGGGTTTCACGTTTTGCGGTCATCAGACAAAATCTGATTTTTTGTGTGATGATCGCAAAACGTGAAACATAGGGTTATAAACTCATATCCATACAACTAATATATATATATATATATATATATATATATATATATATATATATATATATATATATATGGTAATATTATATATAAATTAGAATCTAGCAAACCAATGTTAGGCAAATTAATTTTATGTTTAACAATAATTATTATAAACTAAAAATTGGCTCACAATGTGTCTGCCTCTGTGTGCAATTAAATTCTTCCTTTTCTTACCGTTTCTTGAATCCGGTATTTAATCTAAACAATCAACCTATTTCCGAAATATTGATGGCGTTTACTTAATATATCCCCGCAAATCTACACTACCTGATCGTGTACATAAACTAAACAAAGATGAAGATATGAGAGAATCTACTTTCGAAACAAACGCATAACACTTTACCTTTCCTTGATATTTGCGATATTATGTTGGAGCTTGCGAACAATCACGTAAAGCTAAGAGTTCATTGCAAATCAACTAATAAAAATGATCTCATAAATTTCTATTCTCACCAAAACAAAATATAAATTCCAGAATAATTATCACATTGTATTTAAGAGAACTAAGAACTGGTAGCCTTATTATGAATTATATATGAATAGGAGAAATACATTGAAGATACATTTAAGCTTCTCCAATATCCTAATTATTCAACGTGAACCTTGTCAAATATTTCAAAATAGAAGAGTGGGCCATTCCAGTAAACACAATGAATTAAAATATATTGTCCTACCTAGTAACTCTATCACAACTACAACTGAAAAGAATTTATCTCAGCTTAACATAAAAATGTATTATAACTTCTTCTAAAACAATAAAAAAACTTAATTCAGAATGAAGTATTAAGCTAAAACTTGAAAGAGAAATCCACTCTATTACCTGTAATAATTGCCACAAGGAATAAACCAGAGAAACCTCAAGGAATTTAAATGAAAATTTATATGAACACACAAGGGTTCTTTTACAAAACAACACACTCAATTCATTATTTGCTCACCACAATTCGATTTAGAGAATACTGCTTTACTGAAGGCGTCTGACACCAGTATTGTTCAACGGTGTTACTTTAGGTGAACCTGCGATTAAAAAGAGCATTACGAAAAATGACAACGAGTATTCGTTGACATTACAAAAGTGGCGATGTGTGTTCGTTGACATCACAAAACAATCAACCAAAAGCAAGCAATTTGCTATAGTATATGACTAGATATATCTATAAAAAAATAAATACATTTTAGACTTCCAACATTTTCAGCATTTTCTAACTAGAATAAATAAGATCCCAAACATGTGACAAAATTTGACAAATAGGCTGATGAACAATAATGTCACTGTGTTAAAGTGGACGACCGACAGCACGGCTGCAGTAAAAGTGTCTTGTACCATCCTGTTCTTTCAAAGACAAACTAGTCACCTTCACCATCACTGAACCGACACTGAACTTACACGTATCATGATGAATGGGTGTTCCTTCACGGAGGATACTTGCCTTGTATGCCTATTGTGACACAAGCATGACCCAGACCTAAAATGGAACATGAGCGGTTACTTATACCGCTCCAGAAAGTACCTGACTCTTCCTACTATGCTCTGTCTTTACTCGAACTATACCAGATGAAAAATGGACGGACTAATCTTCACTTGTCAGTCTTGATAGAGTCCAAACGCATCCCCGTGGTTCATGAATTATTTACCATCCTGTAAACTATTTCCCATAGCCAAAAAGTCACAAGCCTCTCCAAAGAACCACTATTTTGTCGAACATACTCCTGAGAGATACAAAGAAGATGGAGTAATGGATAGCGGCTCGGTTTGAGGATCCTGTCGAATCCATTACATTCACTTACGTGCTAATACCCTTGGGAAAAGGTATGAACCATCTATGGGTAAATAGCAGGACAGACCGAGTTCTATAGCCTTGAATAGCAACTTGTCTACCGTAGAAAAAATGGCAACCTACTGCGGGGAAAGAAATCTGTCTTGTCAGTCATGTATCACGCATGGCGCATAACTGACTGACACCTGAGAGGAGGATATCGCGATCAATACAATTTTAACCTTTTCTCGTTTTGGGTTAGGTTAACCGTTAATATTTCCTACGTGCCCTCATAAACAGCAATTTGTACCTCCACTGACGCTCATACAAGCACCACATTCAGTAGCCTCTATTTGAAGCTGTTAGCTTTTTGCATTAGGTGAAGAATTATTGAGAATTTGCAGATATTGATTGGGAATTTTGTAGATAATTTAGCTAATTTGTAGATAATGATGAAGAGAAATGATAAAGAGGACGTATTCTAGTTTAAGCACCTGGAGACCTTTGCAAAAGAAAAGTTGGCCAAGATCCCTGATGAGACTTATCGGAACCTGTCCAGGAAGTAACTGAATCGATTACAAGTGGCCACAACTAATAAGAACCTTCTATAGAGTTTTAAGGTCGTCCTATGAATAGTTTTCAATATGCAATTCTCAACTAATTAAGCATAGTATTTCAATGTTGTTTTTTTTAATAATCTTCAGCGTTTGTTTCTTTCGTTATTTTCCTTTGTTTATTTGGGTAATAAAAAAGTGACTGAGATATTCTTACAAATCACACGTTGGATATGTTCAGACATAACTATCTATCTACATATACTAAAAAAACAACAACGCTGGTGTGATCAAGCCAACTTGGCGGGACGACCTACTACCTTATACAAGAAAAATAAAGACCAAAAAGTATACTCCTGCCTACGCAGTAAAGTACAGTGCTCAACGCCTAGACTATTTAGACAGAGAAAAAAACTCCTTACAACGTCAACACTCAACGAAGGACAACTCAAGTCGCAACTCAAATTTCGCACTCTCGCGATCTCCATATATATATATATATATATATATAAAAGTTGCTGCCAAATTACACATATATATATATATATATGTGTGTGTGTGTGTGTGTGTGTGTGTGTGTGTGTGTGTGTGTGCGTAATTTGGCAGCAACTTTTCTTTTAAACATGTTGTATTGAATGTCAAAGTCAACATAATCCTGCATATTTTCTTTTGAATTTTCTCATATTAAGGACAATATTTATTTCGATATAATTTTCAAATAAAAAGTCTCATTAGAAAATATGAGAAAATTCAAAAGAAAATATGCAGGACTATGTTGTCTTTGACATACAACACAACATGTTTAAAATATATATATATATATATATATATATATATATATATATATATATATATATATATATATATATTATGAGCTCCAAAAGTAGTTGTTTTGTAATTTACATAAAGGAAAATTATTATAGATTGTTAAGAAAAAAATCAGATATGATTTTTTAGTAGAAATTTTATTATGATAAAAAGAAAGAAAGCATTTCATGATTAAATTTTGCTCTCTTCAAAATATCCTCTTTTAGCCTTGATTACTGGAGCACACATTTTTGGCATTCGTTGGAACAGTTTCTCAAGTTATAAGTTTGATAATTGATTCCATTCTTTTTACAATGACTCTAAGAGCTCTTTTTTCATTTTTTTTTTCACTCTTTTGTCATGTTCATCCTATGCTAATTCTGGTTGTGGCTTCAAATTCGGATGATAAATTATATAAAAACTATCCAATTGTTCTTTTTCTCTGGAGCGCTATCAGCTGTACATTTCTTGTTAACAGTTAATATATTTCAACCTTGAAAATGGCTAAATATATTGCGGAAAGCGCTGGGATGAAAAGAACAGATGGGCAGTTTTTATGTAATTTATCATCCGAAAAGAAAAAATTATTACATCACATGAGAAATTGTATGAAAAACTAAATCAAAGCACTTTATCTGTGGTATTCAATGAAATGTTCATAAAAGAAGGATGTCTGCTTAAATACCCCCCACACACATATATATATATATGTTTGCAAATAAATTTTTACTATCGCACCATAATAAAACAAGTTTTAAGATTGAACTCATAATTTAATATTTAACGAGTAAAATCTAATAATATAAATATTACTTCGATTAAAAGCGAATAAAATAAATATAATCTGAGACGCCTTTCGACCGGCACTTCGTCAGAAGTCAATTGTCCGTATTAAAATACTCCTGAAGAGGTTTTTTTTTTTAAATAATAGGATCTTAAAATTGGAGAGAAGACAAGAGGGGGAAAAATTAATGTCATTCAGATCGAGCCAATGACTCTAAAAAGTTCCAATTTGTCTTTGAGCTCTGTCTGTCTTCACAAAGTCGGACGCTGTATGTTAGTCATAACAACTTCTAAGATATTCAAATGGTGTTTCGTCCGGGCTCTGTGCAGAACAGAAGAACTCTTCTGAATAATTGTTTCTACAAACATTTGTACTTAACAAGTGTTCACCAATGTTGCACCAACGGCGTGTGTCTGTGAATGCCCGGATGATGTTATTTGTATGTGCCAATGAATAGGTCCAGACACATGTTGAGCAATCCCTACGTCTAACCGCTGAATGTTTTTACCTACATAGTCAGCATCGCACTGACATTTAAAGTGAAAAATAATTTTTTTGGAGGGTAGGCGCGATATTCTTACAAATCGCGATATTCTTACAAATAGCAAGTTAATGTTTCATTAAGTCTTGTTAGCGAAGTGATTTCGCCATTAATCATATTAAGATTGCTAATTAATTCTTTGTATAAATTATTTCTTTATAATACATATATATATATATATATATATATATATATATATATATATATATATATATATATATATATATATATATATAGCCTGGTTTCTTTCACTTCATATTGCTTTCAATATTTATTTATTTATATTTCACCCATCTGAATCTAATCTCTTTTAACTGAAAAAAAAATATTTGTTTCTCAAGCAAATAATCAGTTTTTTTCTTTTCTTCCCTTGATTCTAATCAAAAGCGATATGTGCTTAAAATATCTCCAAAAGAATAACACCTCAGATAAAAGAACGGAAAAATACGACAAGTTGTAACTTATCCATCAGATCTTGCCATCACGTGACACGTAAACATGATGTGGGCGAGACGTCGTAAACAATATGGAGGTAACAGAAACTAGAATAATTTTATTTAGATCTTGGTGCTTTCTTCCTTTAAAAATTATTTTTACCAATTTTGACACATTCATTATTTCTTATATGTGAACGTCTTGGGCGTGGGGTTAATTCATATATAGGAAATGCAGATATACTCATATTTTCAGGGGTGTTCTCTTAATTTGGTATCGTCCTCAAGTTGAACATCAATATGGTTTCTTTGCGCTAAAATAAAAAAGGAACTAGATGTATTTTTTATTTAATTGTTGTTATAAATCCGGAATCTTCATGCGAAAGAAAAAAATAATTTTTTTCGCCAAGTTTCCGACAGTTATACGTTTTTATTTAATCAAAATGAAAATAGTTAACATGAAAATGTCTGTATTTAACAATTATTTGTCGGGCGGAGCATTAAATGACCACGATTCGCAGTTTGCTAACTTCCGGGGCAGAAGTAAATTCTTTATAAGGTGAGTGGAGGCAGACAAGTTAACTTGAATGTTTCAGGTTTTAATTTTAAAAACCTGAAATAAAAAGATAAACTTTGGAAGCAAAGTAAACAGATATAAATGTCACTGACAGGTTGCAAGCCTAAATCTCTGCGTGATTTCTCCGAAATTGGGAACGAAAACATCAATAAAAATACAATGCAAGTCACCACAAAAAATTGCTTTAGTCTCGAATAAAAATAAATCTCTGTCATTCAACAGCGATAGATTCCGTTTTATGTTGCATATTCGGTAGTATATGTGCAATAGTAGAGAACATTTACTGTCAATTCGTCGTCATTAAAAAGAAACAAATTTGGATGTATTCTTTTTTCTTTCTTTTTTTGTAGTTTGAGGAAAACGAGTGATACCTATATATGATATTTATGTGTACATATAACTGTGCAAATGTCTCATAAAAACTCATTTTGTTTGCGTTTACTTAATTCCATAAGTCTGTGATACGGTCTTTTGCGGGTAGATGGATTTTTTTTATATATTAACCTCTGTTGGGTTAGTTCATTTTTTCTTTAATTCACACCAGGCAGAGCGATAATGCCACTAAGACGCAAGGAGCTACTGGAAGTGAAAGAGAAGGAAAAGATTTTAAAAGGAACCAGAAACACAATCCTAAACAGGAAATATGGGATAAACTTCTACTCCTGTTCAAAAGACTCGGAGAGGGTGTGAACTCGATGATAGGCTAACTTATCTACTCTTATTTAATTTACTAATTATTTATTTGCTTTTTGGCAAATAAATAAATGGTGAATAAAATTACAGATTTTATGCGGGGACGTTAGAAGTATAGATCTGAAGTAAACTTTAGAAGGAATCGGGTGTCCGATCACAAACAAGGGATAATCGACTCCTGTTGAAAAGACGCGGGGGAGTTTGAACCAGGCGGTAATAAACTGTTTTTTTATATTATACTTGAGACGAGAGGTAAATATTTCCCGGATTATAATTGAGTTTTATAATAGCCGGATTTATACTTAAAGCTATATTTAAAAAAAAAACAAACCATGAACAAACTTATATTTATATCAGCAGATAGAAACAAGTTGGTTTAACGTGTATTTCTTGGTAAGAACAGGCAGCGGTAATGCTTAAATATATTGGTAAATATTGGTCAGGTTTATACTTGAACTCCTAGGTAAACATGAGTTGGTTTTAGTAAATCTGTTCAGTTCGATAAGGCCAAATTGGTGGTCGATGCGAAAAACGACTTTCAGTCAGTTATTAACTGGGGCAAAGAATGACTTGTCAATTGTAACGCCCCCCCAAACTAAACTGCTCACCATTAATCAACTGAGAGACCCCTTTCTGTCTTCTATCTGCATAGATGATACTAACCTTCATAAAAATGACCCATTGCGCCTTCTCGGGTTAATGTCTTCAGCTGTCATAAAGTGGAAAGACTATACTGGCTCCATTCCTCGGTCATCTGCTAAGAAAGTTGGTTCATGTGAAGTGCTAGACATTTTTTCTCTCCGGAATCAAACTTGCATGTCTGTATTATTCGTCCTCGCTTAGAATATTGCTGCCATATATGAACCGGACCTCCTGCTTTATATCGAGATCTTTGATCATATCCAAAGAAGAATATTACTGATCCAGACATAGCGTCTCGGCTTCAGTCACTTTCCCACCGCCGTAATAGAGTTTCCCTGTGCCTTTTATATAAATACTTTCATAATAACCTTTCGGTTGAGCTCTTCGCTGTAGTACCTAGACTTTATGAATTTAAGCGCAGCACTAGACTGCTCGACAGGGTCTCTTCAATTTTACAATCGAGTTAGCTAGATGTAACCGTTAACAGTTTTTTTTTCTCGCACTTCTCGCCCGTGGGACTTTTTTCCGGCTCTATGTTTTCGAGCCAGCTTTAATCTTTAAAAATTTTAATATTGAGAATTTTTTATGTTTATCATCATGATAAAGCCAATCGCAATGTTTCTGCATCCAGACTCTGGAGTTCCGTAGACGGAACTTCCAGAATTCGATTCGTCCACTCGTTAACATATAATGATTTTTCCAAACGTAATTTAGATGTGGCACAAAGCCGAAATTATTGGTAACTTACTCGTAATTGTTCAAGCGAGACAAGATTTCTAAACATTACACCACCTTCACGTGCCCCACTCGTCATCATATATAAAGAAAACCTGCTGACTCATAAACCCAGATAAAAGTGGGTGCTCCATACTTTCGGACTGGTGCCACATCTAAGCTACTCTTAAAGAAGTAAGATGGTAGAAATGAAAAGATTTGAAATCGGCATATTTTTCCATTTTATTAAAGAAGACTTTAAGCAGACCCGTTATTGCATCCTCTTTTGTTTTCTTTCTATTTCTCAGTGGAACTAAACAGTATCACTAACTATATGTCTTTTCCGTCTTTGATTGCGATCAAAACGGAATCGATTATTATTAATGAGTTAAAGGGAGGGCGTAACGGTCGTGATAACTAACTAAGGCATTAAGTAAGAACGTAGAAAGAAGCAATATTCTAATATGATGGTCTAACATTTTCTGGGTAAGCCTCGTTTGTAAGAATGTGATTCTATCTGGTTGGAATATGTGCCAAAGTCCGCTTGTCTGTGTAAGTTAATATGGGTGCATTGTGTTTTATGGAAACATTTTCTGGACAAACCTCGTTTATAAATGATTGTACCTGGCTATATCCCAGATTAATGTAAGGAATATGTGTAAAAGTCCGCTTCACTATGTACATTGACATCTTTGAATTATATTTTATTGAAGTACTTTCTGGACAAATGTAGTTTATAAGTGATTGAACCTGGTCAAATCCAAATTTGATCTAAGGAATATGTGTCAATATCCGATTATCTATGTAGGTTAATATCTATGCATTGTTTTATGGAAAACCTTTCTGGACAAAAGTTGTTTATAAGTGATTGTACCTCGATATATCCCAGTTTAATGTAACGAATATGTGTCAATGTCCAGTTGTCTATAGAGGTTAACATCGTTGCAGTGTGTTTTATTGAAACACTTTCCGGACAAATGTCGTTAATAAGTGATTGTACCTCGATATATCCCAGTTTAATATAAAGAATATGTATCAATTGTGTATAGAGGTTAACATCTTTGCAGTGTGTTTTATTGAAACACTTTCTTGGCAAACGTCATTCATAAGTGATTGTACCTCGATATATCCAAGTTTAATATAAAGAATATGTATCAATTGTGTATAGAGGTTAACATCGTTGCAGTGTGTTTTATTGAAACACTTTCTGGGCAAATGTCGTTCATAAGTGATTGTACCTAGTTATATCCCAGTTTAATGTAAGGAATATGTGTCAATGTCCGCTTGTCTATGTAGGTTAATATCTGTGCAATGTGTTTCATTGATAAGCAAGTGTAATGCAGTGTATTTGACCAAGAATTCCTCTGTAAACTAATACCGCACATTCAAATTCAGTTCAAGCTGATCCGATTCTTCAACATCAAGTAAAGCTATTATATCATATTCTCAAGTCGATTTTGTTCTTCGTTTCGATGTGGCTAAATGTATAAAATAAAAAAGAAAAAAAAAGAGAGAGTTGGAGGGACGCTGGGGGAAAAGAATACATCAATTCACATACCGCTTACAATGAAATTGAATTTTAAGAAAAGAATCGCTGAAGAAGTGTGGCAATTTAAATAAAGATCTTTCAAATCCGCTTAGATTCAGAGACGACATGCAGACTTGACATCAATTTTAAAGCTATCTTTGAATAATCGATCCTCTTTTTTCCCGTTTTGTTGCTTGTCGTCAATTGAATGATAGCGTTCCTACCTGTGAATGCCTTGAATAATTTACAAATCTCTCGTTTTTTCCTGCCAGTGTCTTTCTTGCCACACGCATAAACGCACTGTAAGAAATTCAAGAATCCGTATCGATACAGATAAATATAAAATAACAAAAGGACAATCTTGTTAATGAAGTCACTTTCTTTAACTATCTCGTTCAAAATTCATGGTTCCATTTTAAAGAACAGTGTACCTACCGTAGCACGGGAATTACTCTCGATTAATCTTAGTAAATCATCAGTTGCAGGATATGTAGAGAGATCGATTTTTCGTTTCATATTTTCGTTAATTCCGTTTAAGGTTTTAGGGAATTGGCATTTTTTACACTTTCAGTATAGAATTCCGATTTTTCCACGTTTTCAGTATATATTTCTGTTTTTGCTTCATTATAATACTTAGGGAGAAAGTGTAACAATATATAAATGTTATTAAAACAATAAAAGAAAAGGAAAATAAAAAAAAATTACTGACTGTAATATCCACAGGTTGGATACGTTGCTCCAGCATGAAGGTTAGCAAAGAGAGTCAACTCGTTGAGCAGTTTGTGAGATGTTACAAAGCGTTTGCGCGGCCCTGTGGCTGATGAATAAATTTCCACCCTACAAAAGAATCGAATCTCTTTCCTTTACCTATGTTGGATTTTCAGCTGCTCTGTGCATGCTTTTCATCCGACTGAAAGAGAAATAGGAAAATTAAAATGTCTCATAAGAGGTGGATTACTTTAGGTCGTCTTCCATTAAATTGACCACTAAATGGTAAGTTAATTATCAGTGTGTGTATATATATATATATATATATATATATATATATATATATATATATATATATATATATATATCAGTGAATACGACAGCACGGTGCTTTGGTTATTTATACAATTTCTCATGTGATCTAATATTTTTTTTCGTTTGATTAATTGTATAAAAACTGCACAATTGTTCTTTTTTATCCGGAGCCCTTTCGGCTATACATTTCTTGATAAGTTAATATATTTCAACCTAGAAAATGGCTAAATGCATAGCGGAAAGCGCTCGGGTAAAAAGAAAAATTGTACTGTTTTTATATAATTTATCATCCGAAAAGAGGAAAACTTATTCGATCACGTGAGAAATTGTATAAAAAACTAAATCAAAGCACCTTGTCGTATTCAGTGAAATGTGCATGAAATAAGGATTGCTACCTGAACACACACACACACGCACAGACACACACACACATGTGTGTGTGTATTTAGGTAGCAATCATTCTTACATATATATATATATATATATAGCAATCCTTCTTATACATATATATATATATATATATATATATATATATATATATATATATATATATATATATGTATATATAGTAATCCTTCTTATATATATATGCAAATAATTTTTTAGTATCACACCATAATAAAACAAGTTTTAAGATTGTATTCATAATTTATTATTTAACGCGTAAAATCTAATAAAATATCATTTAACCTCGATTAAAAGCGAATAAAATAAATATAATCTGAGGCGTCTTTCGACCGGCACTTCGTCAGAAGTCAATAGTCCGGATTAAAATACTACTGAAGGGGTGTTTTTTAAATAGGATCTTAAAATTGGAGAGAAGACAAGTGGGGGGGAAATTTATTGTCATCCAGATCGAGCCAATGACTCTAAAAAGTTCTAATTTGTCTTCATAACAACTTCTAGGATATTCAAATGGTGTTAACAAATATGGCCAATCGTCGTACACTTTGTGCAACGTTTAAAAGCTTTTACGCGGCCCATTGGATGACGAATAATTTTCCGCCCTACAACCCCTTTTTCACAGACGAAACGTTTCTAGCATCTTGCTGTCGCTATTTCGATAGCAAATGTTCAGACAAGCTATATGCCTAAGTTCAACCAGTTCCTACCTTCAAAGCTTTAACTCGCCATGACTCATGCACAGAGTCGATTTATCATCATTCCCTTTGCATTCCATTGATATGAGGAATTTTTCTACTCATAGAGCTTTCTCCACCGAACCATTATTTTATGGAACAGACGCCCAAGAAGAAGCGTTTCCGATCACAAACGATCTTAACTGCTTCAACTCTTTTGTCAAGTGTTATCTGTCCTACATAACCCCATAACATGCAGTTCCAACTTACACACTCAACAAAAAAACCATTGAGTAACCCTCTATCTTGATTGGTTCTTGGGGATTATATTGAAGAACTTAGATAAATAGAAAGTAGTTATACAATGAAACCACTCTCAAGCACAAAGAAGACATCAATACAGCCTCGAAAGCGTCCACACTCCCCGATCAATCGCCCAGTGGATTAAAATCTGCAACGACAGAAGGCTACGGGTTGTTAGTGACCTGGGCGAGAAAATTATCCACCTGGCAATTGTGGGTGAAGTATTTTCTACTGAAACGTAATATTAGTGTGCACGAACAAAGGCCTCTTTAAGGGGACCGTACACAATAACTTGTCCTTCCTACACTTCACCTAGCCAATTTCAAAAGGCTAGATATCTCGAATCTGTTTCCTTTACCTATATTGGATTTTAAGCTGATCTTTGCATGAGAGAAATTTGAATATTAAAATATGCCACATGAGGCGGATTACTTTAGGTCGTCCTCCATTAAATTAACCACTGGTAAATGGTAATAGTAATGGTAATATTAACCGTTCCCTTATAAGGAAACATTCATTGACAGAGCAGTTATTATTGATGTAAAATCCATCTCTTAAAATCATTTTTTGGGAAAATAGGTGTCACAAGTTCAATAGCTATCATGGTATTTCGAGTTTTAGCGGAGTTTTCCTTCCATGCTTGGAGTAGTATGGAATGTGAACATCTTGATTATGTCATTGTTCTCTCTTCGAGTTACGTGTGCTACTCATTTTAGTTGTTCATGCTGTTGGAAGTCCTCAACTGGTTACGATGTCTAACATCTGGTACAGTTCTTTATTTGTGATTGTGTAGCACCAGTCCAATTTTTTGTTTCCAAATATCTGATATACAGTATATATTATCGATCGCGCGCGATCGCAAATCCTGTGACTCATCAGGTCCGTAGAGCGTCGTGTTTCTCCAGGGCGGTTTTGAATGCAGAGTTTCCTTCTCCAAGACAGGTCTACACCCATGCCTATAGAACCCAGTCGGTCCTGCTATTTACCCCTAGCTTGGTAGGGGGAGAAGAAATGGATTCATACCTTAAGTGGATATAATGAATCTGACTGAAATTTGAACTTGGCTCTCCGAATCCTCAACGGCACCGTGCCTCCACATTATACAGAAGTATATATATATATATATATATATATATATATATATATATATATATATATATTACTGCCCGTCATAAATGTGTAAATTTCTTTTCATTTTTCGTTTCAACCTTTGGAAATAAAATCTGATGATCCGCGGTCCTTTAAAAGGGCTGTGGTGAAATAATTTATTATATGGAACCTTAAAGTGGTCTGTTTTTATTTAAATTATTAGCTCTGATTTACATTGAGCTCTCTGGATTTTATCCTCCTTGGGTCTACCCATACGAATTACCTAGTTTTTCGTAAACTATATATATATATATATATATATATATATATATATATATATATATATATATATATGGGGGGGGGTCAAATGGTATGTGTTTCTGTATATCAGTCGTTATTTATGACTCTCCGCATATTCTCTTTTATATTATTGTTATGAATAATCAAGAGTGGTCTCCTCTTGTTTTGTTATTTTTCTCTTTGAGAGAGCTATTTCTGTTTACTGGGACTATAAAAGGACACTACAAACGAACCTTGTATTCTTAAAGCCTACACTAGCCTACTTTTGTCATTACAATTACTATGACATAATGAACATGCGAAAAATAGAGATATGGATTCAGGTTGCTTTCTCCAAGATTTTAATTCAAAGTTTTTTTCCCCTTAGACTGGCTGCCATCCAAGTCTAGAGTAACCTATCTACTCTGCTATTTATCTCATAGATGGTGGTAGAAAACATA